>VDFB02000003.1:665087683-665732138 GCA_007258455.2 Sequoia sempervirens | reverse complement strand
ACAGTGACTGGTAAACAAATATCTTCATTTATCCCGAATTACATTATTTGTAGATATGGAATTCCTAATTCTATTATTACTGATAATGGAAGGCCTTTAAGAATCAAGATGTGGATGAACTTTGTGAAAGATTTCACATCCAACACAGGTTATCTACACCTTATTATCCACAGGGTAATGGTCAAGCAGAAGCTTCCAACAAAACCATCTTGAAGATCTTGAAGAAGACAGTAAATAATGCAGGTCGTGATTGGCATGTCCAATTAAATCCAGCTTTGTGGGCATACAGAACCAGCATTCGCACACCAACAGGAGCTACACCATATGCCTTGGTCTATGGAGCAGAAGCAATCTTACCACTAGAAGTTGAAATACCTTCGCTTAGGGTCTCACTTAAGGGATTGATAAGTGATGAAGATTACAGAGTTTCTCGCCTCCAAGAGCTAGAATTGTTAGATGAAAGACGTCAACATGCAGCTGATCACTTGAAGGGTTATCAATAGATTATGTCTCGTAGTTACAATCACAGAGTTAAACCATGGACATTTCAAGTGGGTGACTTAGTGTTGAGAGAAAATCCACGTAATCAGCAAGACAGAGAAAAGAAAGGGAAATTTGAACCTAACTGGCTTGGTCCATTTGTTGTCATTGCAGCATACGGTTCTGGTGCATATCAGTTATCCACATCAGAGGGGGACCTGTTTGAAGAACCGATTAATAGTATTCATCTAAAGAAGTTTTATGTCTAAAAAGTCCTGAAAAAATCAAAAAAATCAGAAAAATCCTGAAAAAGTGTAATAAAGACAAGTGGTGAAAACCTGGCAAACAGGCGCTACTTGTGATCAAAATAGGCTCCTCCATTTATTAGTTTATGTCTTGTTTTCACTTTTCGGCATCATCCATCCATATCTATCCTCTGTATATATCTTTCATATCCATATCATATGACAGGGATTCTTATGTTTCATCATGGCTTGATGAAATTTGTACATATCCATACTCTTTAGGTTGTGTTTACACTGGGGGAAAATGCAGAAACATAGAATTGAACAAGAGAGGGGCAACAAGCTTTTTGAACATTGCAAATACAGTTCGACAAAACACAACAAACATTGTCGTATCAAATCAACCATATGTTTATTCAATGCCAATAGAAATTGAAACAACATGATCCAAACAACTATCGAAATGAGAATATCAATAATGATAACCAAAATTGGATGATCTTAATCTGAATAATGTTTGAAATATTTTAAGCAAGATTTGAATGGTTGTTTGATTTTCTATCATATCTCTGGAGTAATTCAATGATGTGCTGAACTAGAAAAGCAAGGAAGGAGTGTGATTTTTCTTTGTCTGCTGTTTGTGAGGAAATCATTAGTACTATGAAAATTGGTCGCGAGACATGCTCTACTATGTATCATGGATGACATTTTGGAATTTGCATGGGAAAAGGATTAACTCTTGTCTGTTTATGCAAGCAATACTCAGGTCATCTCGGTTTAATTATACCTAGATGCTTGTATTAACTTGCTATATCAAAAATCATGAAAGCAATACTCAGGTCATCACTGGTGCTAACATACCCTTTGATGCTTGTATTAACTTTCAACATTTCAAAGCTCTATGATGATACAAAAAGCAAAACTAAGCTCTCCAAATGGCAATATTGTATGGATGTCCTGCATGGTTAGTATAGATTGCATTCAATGTTAGAATCTCCATTTTGCATTCATAGATTTCTCAAAAGCTGGCAAAGAATCAAATGGTTTATATCTTTTCGAATACATGACTGAGTATATTTTGACATTCACAAAAACATCATTTCATACATTTTTCATATATATTTGCATTAGAAAATCATAAAATCAAAGTATACATCATAAACATATACATTCATTTATCAAATAGATTTCATCTCATAAAACATATATATAAATCATAACCATGAAACCATCATATCATACACATCATGTATCATCATAAATCATCACTGCATTTCATATATTTAAAAAATGAATGTCAAGATGTACAAGGATGTCAACTACAAATGATATAACATCATCAAAATGGGATCATCTCAAGGTATATACAACATGTCTCAACAAAATATCATGAAAGTATCATCTACAATACACTAGGCAGTGCTATCCTCTGATGGAGCTGGCCTAGGACCTGTACCACTTGCCCCTGATGGACCTGCTCCGCCTGTCCCTGATGGCCCTCCTAGAGGTAATGGCTGTGTCACACCCCTGCTGGTAGTACGAGACCGACCATGAGTAGACCGTGACTGAGCATAACTCTCCCTCCACTCAAGTGGAACCACATCATGATATCTAGTCCGGTAAAACTCTGCCTCTCGAGTGAATCTGGTAACCTCTCTCATCATATCACCAGTCAAGGTGCTAGCTGCTACTCTCTATAGGCTATCTACCAAAGCAATGGCCTGCTCACCTCGCTGTCTCGATGCGTCCCTCTCAGCGGTAACTACAATCAACTGTCCCTGCAACTATGAAATCAAGGCATGTGCCTGTGCTAGCTGGGTCTGCAAACTCTGTACTATACTCTGTAAAGAGGAGAGCTGACCTGATACTGCTGGATCTACTAAAGGAGATGGGTCAGTGTGTCTCATCCATGGTCCACCTCTACTACCTCTACTACCTCTGCCACCTCTCCTACCACCTCTCCTGCCACCTCTATCTCCACCCCTATCATCACCACCATCATCTCCCTCTGAGTCATCATCTCCTCCACTCTAATCATCATCACTGTACTCTGAATCGTCATCCTCTGACACTGAGTCCCTCTGTCGTCATCTTTGTGTAGCAATAGAAGCAATAGCCTCATTAGGATCAAACATATGTGGTGCCGGATGCTCTAGGACATATTGAAAATACTTTGGTGTTGTCCCTATGTCAAGGACATCCACTCGGTAATCCCACATCACTGCTCCCAAACTGGTAAACTCTGCCACCACTGTCTCATATGAAATCCATGGACCCCATACAGCCAGCTCTGGCTATCGTCGTGCATAAATGGATGAACCTACAGGCATACCCTGAATCCGACCAAACTGTCGACATACTCGTCCAGCAAGAAATCTCTCAATGATCCATGGAGTCCGCCCAATCAAAAATCTGGAGGTACATACATATGGCATCTCCCTCGCATCCTCTGGCCATGGCTCACAATCTAAATACGGTCTCCATCATACTGTATCCAGACTATCCAATAATCTCTGCCAATGCACTAGTTTGCCCAGTCTCCGCTGAGCAATAATGTGAGCATATCTCCATCTGTATGATCGACCTGCTAGTCGCTGTCCTTGAGTCAATGGACGTAAAACAGCAAAGTGCTCCCATGCCCATATCTGTAATAATGAGCACCCAACAGCAAAACTTCGGCCTCTACCATATACAATATGATGTAACTCATCATATAAGTGGGCTAGCATGCATGTACCCCACGCATATCGTGTCCCCTACATCACCATACTCTCTAAAACATGACCCCATCCGATCGTAAACCCCTTCGACCTATGATCGGGGAACAACACACCTCCAATAAATCCTGCAAGTACAGATGGTAAAGGTGGATACATATCTATCATCTCACCCCATGGAATGAAATATCCAGCAATCTGATCATCTCGGAAAATCTGTCTCAAAGCATCAGTGCCTCCAGCCTCTCGGCTATCAAAAACAACTATCTCTCCCATCACTGGGATCTGTAGAATGTGATATACGTCCTCAAGGGTCACTGTAATCTCGCCCGTCGGTAAATGAAATGTGTTGGTGTCACTATGCCACCGCTCTGCAAGTGCTGTCAATAGAGCCCTATTGAGGCGAACCTCAGGCATGTCAAGTAATGCACTCAATCCACATGCATCGATCACATCTCTATCTGACTGTAACAAATGTGGAATCAATGTCCATGTGCTCGGAAATGTCTCTCGTAACTGCAAAACACCTAATATCTCCTATTGACATATCATCAAAGCAAAATCAATATCAAATCATCATAACGTATCAATCCAAAATTGAACATCAAATTATTTGTTTTTCATCATCATCATGCAATGCGAATAATATCAAAATCATGTTTGTTTTTAACAACCTTAGAAGCAAACAAATCAATCAAACTATTTGTTTTTCATCGTCATGGAAAGCAAATAATCAACATCATGTTTCTTTCTAACAACTTTAGAAGAAAACTTATCTGTCCTATTTGTTTTTAACAACTTTGAAAGCAAATCTATCAGCTCTTATTTGTTTTCCAACAACTTTGGGAACAAATTTATCAGGTCACAACAACATATGATTAACAGCGCTACAAAATTGGTTAAATGCACTACAAAATTCATCATCGACGCTATAGAATTAAAGGCGCTACAGAACTAATCAATAGCGCTACCAAATCTATCAAATGCGCTATTATATCATATGCGCTATGAAAATTATTAAAAGCACTATAAAAGTTATCATATGCGCTATGGAATCATATGCGCTGCGACAGATATCACAGGCGCTACGAAATCTATCATAAGCGCCATCATATCATATGCGCTACGAAATATATCATATGCACTACGAAAAATCTCAAGGGCGCTAAAACACACTTTTCTATATCACAACATTGAAAAACGTGCACCAAACGGAATTTTTTTGAAAAAGCAGGAGATTTACGGGATACATACTGGAGGTCCATAGTGCGCTGGCTATTGATGTCGTCGGATACGCTCGAAACGGTGCTGGTGAACAAGAAGTGCCATTTTTCTAACTCAGAGCTCAAAATTTGCAAATTTTACTAGGTTAAAATTGAAAATGACATGGAAAATGACATTCTTAACCTATATAATGGTAAAATTGGGGCATTTTATCACATTTTAACATAGCAGGGGCAATTTCTTCATCAATTTTTCATTTCACATCAAACCGGGTCAATTTTCTTCAAATCATTAGTTTCAAACGATGAATTGACATCTTCAAAATCATAAAAATTGAAAAATTTCACAAAAATCTAAAAAATCAAAAAATTCATAAAAATTCAAAATATTATCGATTCATCGTTTGTGGGGGCATATACCTATCGACATTTCGACAGTCAACATTTGGGGCAAATTTCAAAATTCTTTGAAGCAATGCGTAAAACACATCACTTCAAAGAGGGCAAAATGTATACACCTAAAAGTGGTCACATCACATTGTCTGGTAATTAATTAAATATTTTTAATATTTAATTAAATCTTTGAATTCCATCTATGTATAAATAAATTTAAATAATTTATTTATATTGTTTATTATTTCATTTCGATTGAATAAATAAGTTTATTTAATCATCTTTTCGTATTCATTTCTTAATTAAATAAATAAACATTACGATTTATTTATATTAATTATCATATAAATCTTAGTTTGAATATTTTATTCAAATAAAGATTAAAATATTCTTCTTTTCTTCTAAATATCATTTATAATTAAATATTCCAAAATATTTAATTAATTCCTCTAATTCGATTCTAATATTCATTCATAATTAAATATTCCAAAATATTTAATTAATTCTTAAATCATTTTAAATTCTTCATATATCTATTCATAATTAAATATTCCAAAATATTTAATTAATTCTTCTAATATTTCATATTCTTCTAAAGTCACATCATGATTAAATATTCTAAAATATTTAATTAAATATTCCATAGTTTAAAAAATCAAAAATCATTAAATAAAATTAAATAAATTTATTTATTTATTTAATTTGGGGATTATCTTCAACATCCGTGGAAGCAAACGGTCAAAACAGAAAATTTAATTTTTCTATTTTCTGTGCAGGCTTGTTCCCGTGGGTTGAAGACAGGAATCCATTCTTCTCTCCAACCTCTCAACCTCTTCCATCTTCTTCTCAACCTCTCCATCTCTCACCTTTCAATTCTACCAGACAATCTCACAGCCGTAGATCCTTGCCAGCCAAGATTGTGCCTACAAAAATCTATAAATATGACTGCCGGGTACTCCAAATGATATAGAAGTTGTAAGCAGGAAAATTATAGTCAAATTGCAAGTAGCATAAGCATTCATAGTATTCATAGTATTCACAGTATTTTCATAGCATAGCAATAGCAGTATAGAATCATGACATCTTCCGTTTACAGCCCCCTGTGCATAATTCACAGCCCCTGTCCATATCCATATCAGCAAATTCACTCCACCAGCATATAGGATAAAGAAGCACTTTCCTTTTTGCATACTCGTTCTACAGGTTACCATTCAGAGAAGCTTTGCTTATACAATCTGAGAGCAACAACTTCCAAACAAATCCCTGGAGATAGAGGAAAATGAAACGGCTCTAAAGGAAACTCTATTTGTTTCATTTGAATTCAATTTATTTAGTTTTTCTTTGGTTTAATGTTTCATTTTGTGTTTTGTTTAATTCATTTTGATTATTCATATTAACATTACACAACTTCTTATTTTTTCCCTGAAATTTAAGTACTACTGCATTGAAAATTCAAATTTTCACCAAATAGATTTTAAAATAAAATAAAAAATAAACCTAGTAGTTTAGAAACTACATTCAATTTTCTACAGATTCTATTCTTACATATTTTTGAAATAATATAGATAACTTATTCAAATTTTTACAACAAGTTTCCTAACTCTGATTTTTCTGAATTTTTTGCCACTTGAGGGCCTATTTTTTACATGATGATCCTGCACATACCCATGAAGAATTAAACACAGATGATTCTCAACATGAGAATAACACTAGTAATGAAGTTGCACAAGATGACACTCCTCTGGAAGTGGAGGACATGATAGAAAGAGATGATAAATATGTAATGATCGGAGAAGACATTGTAAAGGAAACTATTAATCCTTCTATGGTACAACAAGACGTTACTGATCCTCCTATTAAAAAAGGATTCACTCCAAAAAACACTAAAAAAATTGTAGAGGAATTCAAAAAAGGTAAAGGTGATAATGAAGAAGAAAAGAATGAAGAAAAAGAGGAAGAGGATAAAGAGGAAGATGAAGACAAGGATAAGGATGCATTTGGAGATACAAAAAATGATGAAACAGTTGACTCTGGAAAGGCTATAGAGGATAATGGAAAGGATATAGAAGCAACAAAGACTCCTGGTGAATCTTCCATCTCCTTCAGAGATTTTCTAAAGAAATTATTGAAAATACAGCCTAGATTTCAACCAATTGTGTCTTCACAATTGTTGCAGTTACCAATGCAACAAGGAAGTGTTGATTTGGACATGATCTCTCCTATTCACAAGTTATAGCTAGGAGACATGGTCCATGCATTTGCAAGGAAAGAGATCATAAAAAATCATCAAAAGACCATATAATTAATGGATGAGACAATCAAAACTTTTTAGGAGATCATACCAAGATCAAATGTCGACACTACTTTATCTAGTATGGAAAATTTTAAATTGTTAATTGATTCATTTAAGTCTTATGCATTTGGATTAAAGGAAGAAGCTGAGAAAGAAGTGGTGGAAAGAATGAATGAAAAAAGGTTGATGGAAATGACAAAGAAATGTGCTTCTACACATAAGAAATTTTATAAATTATTGAAAGATGTTGAAGGGTGTGTCGATGAGGCTAAGGCACTGTTGCAGTATGGCATGAAGTGGCCCAAAGCCACACAAAGCATAAAGAAGGAGATGGACTCTATTGAGTTTCAGATTAATGTTTCCTCCAGTGCATATGACCTAGGAGCTTACCTCACTGGTATAATAAGGAGAAATATTGAAGATCTTCACAAGAAGTTCTTCTAGCTATAGACACAAAAAAGAAATATTATTTTGTAGTTTGGAGAGGTAAGGGATCTGGTCTATCCCAAACTTACAATTGTTTTTAGAGCTCTTCTCAATTTTGATAAAGCCAAGAAGATGAATCTGGTACCTACTACTCTGGAAGAGGGAGAAGAACTTCTATTGAAACTTGTAATGTAGAACATGATGCTTGCAAAGGCCAAGTGTAAATGGGAAGATGGAAGGTAGGCATGGGAAGATTTGTTAAAGAATTTACAAGCGTCAACCACCTCTGGTTAACTCATTTTTTATGTTTTTATGCATTTTTCCTATTTTAGTTCAGATTCTTTGTATATATGCGGACATTATAGAGAAATTTTCAAGTATCTTTTGAGATTTTACTCTAATATGTGACTTAGGGGGATTCAATTCATTACTTTCAAACTGTATATATGATTCAGGGGAGTTCTGGTATGAATCAAAACATAGTATATAGGTTCCCTTTTCCCTTGATGTCAACGGAGGATAATTTTTGGAGTTTTTGGCATGTTTCCATCAATGACAAAGGGGGAGATTGTTGTAAGTTTGAGGAGATTTTCATTGATGATGTTGTTTGGAAACATGAGCATGGATTGTATATAATGGTGTATTACAGTGTTGTCATTGATTTCAACATTGTTGTAGAGTATTTTGATCAGCCTAATATATTTTGAAGTTGCTATGGAAGACATTTTAGCAAGTTGAGTTTTTCTGAAAAGAGCAATTGTATGGAAATTTGACTAAGTGTCAAATTTGCTAGTTCATTGTTGCAGTGCATCATTTTTTGGGTTTGCACCACTCTACATAAGAATATTTTGCTATGTGATTCTAACCTAAATTTTTATGGTTGTCAGATGCATTCAAATCTAAGATTTCATCATGTTTAGCATAGAAGTTTGAGAGTTATGAATAACAGTGTCCAGTTTGGAATTTCACATTCATTTTTTATATAGTACAGTTGATTGGGAGATTTTCCACTCCCTCAAGGATGAATTTTTTGACTTGTGGTTTTGAGGATAGGTTTCCAAATGTCAATAGAGATTGAATTCTAGATGGTATCAAGTTTTGAGATCCATGTGTCTTGATGTGGATGTATAGTTGAGGATTTTTGGTTTAGGTCTTATGTCATGCCAACCTAACACATTTTATGATTGTGTGAAGGCTTGATAGGTGTTGTGCTCCTATATGGGATCTATTTTAGGTCCATGGTGACCTATCTTAAGGATTTTTGGATTTTGAATTGTGGTGTGTAATATGGATGAAGTGTTTTGGAGCTAACAAGTTACATTTTGAATATTACATCTAATTAGGTCAACCTAATTGATGTTATACTTGATGCAAATATATATGTTGGATTTTTTTTTGGTATTTTGGGAGATAGATGTGACATGTATAATGTGTGATGAAAGTTTGAGCAGAGCAGTACAAAGTTGAATATCTAAGTTGTGTGAATGAAGAGAATTGCATAGTGTTGAATTAGAATCAGTGTGAAGATTTTTATTGTGCTTCATTGGAACTATGTTCCTGCATATTATAGATGCATTTGTAATAGTTCAAAATAGGATGTGAACAACCATCTCTCTTCTATATTTTTCTTTGTGGATAGTGAATCCACTTGGATAGTAAGTCCACCTACAGTGAGCATTTTTGTAATATACTATAATCAGTTATAATATATTGTGAGCTAACCCTCACCGCACGGTTTTTCCCATTTTGGGTTTTCCACGTAAAAATCTCAGTGTTCATGTGTTATGTGATGTTTTGGATGTTTTTAAGCTTTCTTTCCTTACTGCAATTTAATATGCATTACTAATTGGATGTTTAATGATTGAATGGTTTAAGAGAATACTGATTCACCCCCCTCTCAGTATTATGGGTGTTCAACAGAAGTTTACATAAAATAGCCAAATGGATTTCAGCTATTAGAAGAGCCAAAATGGTATGAAGACTTAAAAAAGAATTATTTGGTCTCAAACAAGCCCCTAGGTCTTGGTATGCAAGGTTGGACAAGTACCTATTTCAGCAAGGCTTCATGAAAGGTACCACAAATAGTAATTTGTACATCAAAATAGAGGATGAAAGGATTCTAATTATTGTTGTCTATGTTGATGATATAAGCTTTGGTGGCAATGATGAAATGTGTAAGAGGTTTATTGAAGAGATCTAGAAATAATTTGAAATGTCTATGTTAGGTGAGTTATCATTCTTTCTTGGACTCCAAATCACACAATTAGATAATGGTATCTCAATTTCTCAAGAAAAGTATTTCAAGAAAATTCTAAAGAAGTTTGGTATGTGTAACATATGAAAAGTGGAACCCTAAGTTTTGTGCATAAAACCTAGGATGAATCTCTTCCTTTTTTAAAGGTACATTATAATGCAAATCAACAAGGTGAATAGATTGACTTCCAACCATGAAGGTGAGTCAATCAAACATGGATTTTCATTCTTACGACCTTGAAAGTGGATTGGAATTAATTTTCCTTGATTAACCTAATTAGACTATATGACCTAATATGAAAAATGCAATATTTTGGAAGTGCACAAATTGAAACAACTTGTAGGCAAGTCTAGAAAGTGTAGGAGATTGTGTACCTATCCTAAAAAGTTGGTTCTAAGCTTAATAGGAGGACTGAGATGCCTAGGGGTGTTTGGGTCTCTGATAGGGTGTCCCACTCTACTGTTGGTTTCCTTTGATGACATATTTGGGCTTCTAATTTTAGGTTGTAGATTTCTCAGAATATTGTCAGATAATTTTATAATTGAGTTTTAGTGGCTTGAAAAGATGTAGGGCTTCAAATGCAACAATAAATATTTTTTCTTCAATCTTTTTTCAATCCTCTTCAAACCTATAACTTGCACATTCAAAGAGAGGGAAAATATTGGGCCATGTAGGGGCTTGCCTCAGTCAAACCTCATGTAAGTGTTTCCATTCCACAATGGCAATGCCAATGATAAAATGGTAATTGAAAGGAAGGAATGATGAAATCAAAAAATTTTGCAACTCACCACCCTTCAATGGCTTCCTTGAAGGACTGAAGTCATGCATATCACATCAAGGTCTGTGATCTTTCTTGCTTTATTTGCTTGAGTGCTTTGGAGACCTACAAAAGTGTTAGCCTTCACAAAACCATGATAATGTGAACACACATAAACTCACATAGAATTTGACATCATGTTAGGATCTTTAATTGCTACAACAAAGCTATGAAATGCTACTCTTGACTTGCTTGATAGTTCTCTTGACACTAGTTTTTGCTCATGAATACTTGCTAGATTTCAAATGATTAAAAGACTCAGTATTTATAAGAATTTCTCTAATTTCTCGAGAATTAAATCTCAATAGCCAACATTTGAATTTTGAATTTTGAATGTAAAAATGGCCACTCCGACATATTAAAAATTGGTTCCCAATAGGATAAGCGTACCCATAAACACATGGGCATATGATTCCTAGCCCTATTTCCCAAGACACAAAGTATTAGGGAAAAAGCATTATTTGGTTACATTTGTTCAATGCTTGAAATTTATCAGAAAGTGGTACAAATGGGCTATATAATGCATAATTTTAGGAAATTAGGGACCCAATTAGGCTCAACAATTTAGGGAAAAAAACTTAGTGTGAAATTGTCAAGGGTGACAATTTACGATGCTACAGTATGGAAGACTATAAACTAGTGAGTAATCCAATGGTAATAGGTTGCCATTTGAGTAAGGATGGTGAGTCACCTAAGGCTAATCATACTCTATATAGGTCTATGATTGGGGGCCTATTGTACTTAACCACTTCAAGGCCTAATATTAAGCAAATTGTTTGCTTGGTTACAAGGTTTCAAGATCATCCAAAAGAAACTCATGTAAAGGTTGTCAAGAAGATTTTTAGATATATGAAGAGCACTCCAGACTATGGATTGTGGTATAAAAAAGGTAATGACTTTTCCTTAAATGCATATACTGATGCTAACTTGGTTGGTAGTGTTGATGATGGAAGAAGCACCAATGGCGGAGCTTTCTTTTTGGGAGACAAATTGGTCTCTTGATTTAGTAAGAAGCAAAACTCAATGTCCTTATCAACAACAAAAGTAGAGTATATTGTTATATCATCTTGTTGCACCCAAGTGTTGTGGATGAAGAAAACTTTGAAGGATATCAAGGTGATGTATGATGATCCCATTCCAATTCTATGTGACAATACAAGTGCCATCAATATTTCAAAAGATTCAGTGATGCATGTTAGAACCAAGCACATATCTATTAGGTATCATTTCTTAAGAGAGAAAGTCATAGATCAAGAAGTAATATTGGAATATGTGCCCACAAAGGAACAAGTTGCAAATATATTTACAAAGGAACTTTCAAAGAATACATTTGAGTATCTTAGATAGAAGCTAGGGGTTTTTTCCCCTTCTAACTAGATGCATAGTTGGTGCATCTATCTAGGAGGAGTAGTTCAAGACATATTTTTATCCCTAGATTAGTGAAGGCTACCTCTTAGGGGGAGTAGGTAGAAGTATGATAAGGTTTGTGAAGTTAGGGGGAGCTTGTATGTTGGAAAGCTCAACTAAAGAAATTTAGCCATTTTCCCTTGATGTCAATGGGGGAGAAATCTCATATCAAGTTGGTGTTGGCATTAATTCCAAAGGGGGAGATTGTTGCAAATATGTTGCAGGTGTTTTCATTGATGTCAGCAAAGTGGTAATGTGTGGATGGTTGCATATGCTACAATCAGTATGTTGATCAAAATTATAATGTATGATGTTGGATTCCATGAGTTTCTATAGTAGTTGTTCTATATTTCTTGATGCTTATGTTCAAGTGAATGATGTTGTGAATGTTGTATTCACTTTTTGTCGATGTAGAATGTATAAAATAATTTCTTACAGTCAATGGCTCAAGAATTTGCATAGAAAATGTCTAGAGAATGCTCTACATTATTTCACATTTGAAGATAAGGTCCTATGGTTTGAAAGATAGAAAAAATCAAGTGTGCAACATGTGTGTTCTTGTGTTCAGAACATAGAAGTCACCACAAATTTTCTTGAGTTACCAAAGTGAATATTGTGTTGTTGCAATCATGGAAGGTTTAGAGAAATTCTCCACATTTCTCTATAGTCAATGTGGTTTTTTAGTTTGGAGAATGAGCTTAAAATATATCTATCTTGTTTCTCCCTTCGAGTTTTAGTTTTTGAAGTGTACTGCAAGTCAAGTTTTTAATATTTTATCTCAAGACTATGTTGTTTGGGTTTGCAAGAGATACTAGTTATATGTTTGTTTTCTTGTGCCAACATAATGTTGAATGAAGTTTTAAAAGGAGGGCATGGAAATGTTTTTGAATATCATTTGATTCTTGTAACATATAATCTGTGTGATGCTATCTTGTCTCTCTGGTACCACTTGTGGTCTAGAGTTAATATTTGGAAAATTACATGTTTGTTGGGTTGAATTAGTACATTTAGTTGCTTGTGATAACTTTTGTAGCATGCACCAGCATGGGATTACATGTAGAGTTAAAATAGGTCCTTCTTATCTCCTAGCTTGGACTGTATTCAATTTCTCTTTCCTATGGATGCCTTGGAGCCCACTCATTATGGTCATTGCACATTTCATGTTTATACGTTTCAGTTGGCTAACAAGGAGAAACTTTTTGAATCTTGCAGAAGATATATAAATGGAAGATCAAGTGTTTGATCAAGTTTGTGTGATATATGTTGAGTGTTCTTGTTCTTTGTGTTTCCACAATAATGGGTCACTTTCTGGGACATCCTGATTTTTTCCTGAAATCACATATTTTTGAAAAATATAATTATTTAAGACTTTAAAGGTTCCATCTAAATGATTTTAATTAAAGAGGGTTTGATCAAACCCACTTAGATCAAATTCCTTGGATAGAACCCCGTTAGTTTTAAAACATACCTATAATGGAGTCTCCTCTACACCTATCAAAATGCTGATAAAAAACCACTTTTGATTTACCTTTAGGGTGATCAAATGAATTCATTTAAAATTTATGTTTTATAAGTATGTGGCCCTTATTATAAGCTTCCCAAAAAGTATAATTTTAAATATATTTAATTTGATTATTATATTTATTTTTTATTTCTTGTGAATGTAGGTTTTTCAATGAACATCAAGTTCTTTGTTTCACACATACAAAAAAATAGGAAAATAGAGAAAATAAATTCTAAAAATTACATGTGCACTAGGTATTGATGTCCTTATTCCAACAAAAAAAAGAATAATTTAATTCAAATGCATACAAAAAAAGTTATGCAGGTCGAAGTACACCTCTCTCCAAATTATAATTATTTTGAATTGAAAATTTAATTAAAAATAAAATATGTAACAAAAAATTATGAAAAAATATCCATACACTAGATATTGGTGTGAAAATTTTGTATTTTAAAAATTAGAGTTGTATACTTTCTATAAAAAAAAATTATGCGGTCTGAAGTAAACATCACTTTTTAAAAATGTTGTTTAGTAGAAAAAATAAGTTATTAAAAATTACATAAAAGGATTCACAAATTATTTTTTTATTTTTTTAAAAAAATATAATTAGAATCTACACACAAAATCTCACAAATCACTAGTTTGATTCATCTTCAAATTCTTAATGGTTTAGCTGCTTTAGGTGTAAGAAAGTGAAGATTCAGTAAATAATCCTGATTTCAATGTCAAGTTTGGCCAAAAAGTGTAACCCATTAGTGTGGGATCACTAGGCTCAATGTATATTCCAAAGGTAGTGTGTTGAAGGAAGAGGAATAAGCATGAATGTGCATAGAAGTGTTTGATGTATGATGAAGGTAGTGAGTTGAAAGCAAAAAAGTATAAGTGAAGTGTTGAAGGAATTAAGTCAATAGAAGTGCATTAGTGAATGCTTGAGGAAATGAGTCGAAGGTAGAAATGCATGTGTGATTGTTTGAGCCAGTGAGCTAAAAGTAGATTGTAAATGAAGTGCTAAAGGTAGTGAGTTGGAGGGAGAAAAGGTGTTGTAGAGGATTTTGTGTATCTAATTCATCAAGTGTTGTATTTTGAGGTTGCATCCTCTTATTGTAAGTGTTTTGATTGGCAGGGAATTGTAAACTTCCTTTGGATGAAGCCATAAAACTGAGTTGTAAATCTTGTTTATCTCTATGAGGCTAGATTTGGACAATAGCTCCAAGAAAGTTTCTCACCATGGTTTTCCCTTGTAGGGTTTTCCACATAAATTTGGTGTTGTGGTTGTGTGCTTGTGCTTTGAATGGTTTATCTGCTTAAGATTGTAATGAGTTTGATTGATAAATTTAAATTGGATTTAATTGAGGGATATATCGATTCATCCCCCCTCTTAGTATATTTATGTGTTCTAACACATATTTCTTCATATTCAATGATATTCTTAGGATTCTACATCTTTCTATAACTATGAGAGGTGCTTGAAAATGATCATTAAGTAATACATGAACTATCCAATCATCTAGGTGAAATTCTAATAAATTGTGGATATAATTTCTTTAAATACATTGATCATGATATGCCTGAATATTGTTGGTGAATTTTTCAAACCAAATGGAATTATAGTATACATAAAGGATCCAATTCTATTGTAAATGTTGCTTTAGGATGATATTCTTCCTCAATCTTAACTTGGTGATATCTAGAATAACTATCAATAGATGAATATGCTTCTCTTTTGATGATAGATTCTAAGACGTCTTCTATAAATGGTGCAAAGAAAGGATCATAGACAAGCTTTATTGAGCTCTCTAAAATCCACACACATTCAAATATCACCAATTTTCCTATTTTTTACTATCATAGGACTAATCATCTCAATGCCATCCATAATTTTAATTATGATTATGTTTGACATCTCATATATTTTTGTTTTGATATTTTTCTTCAAGTTTGGGTTTATCAATATGGCATTTTCTTTGAGGCTTCACACCTTCTTTAAGTTATATTTTTATGACTCCAACTTCCTCCTTGATTCCTTTAAGGTCTATAAATTTGTGGGGAAATAGACCTCTATATTATGTTATAAGTTTTACAACTTGTATGACATCCTTTTTATTCCCAGTAGTCTTCTATTTTTTCCAATTTAGGGCTCTCATTAGTTTTCATTTTTTCTATAAGTTTTAATGGGTGATTATAAAATTTTATTCATGGAGTAATATTATTGTTCTTTCACCCCCACTGAATTTAATATCCATGTTTTGTGTATGTGGTTCTTCATGATTATCTATTCTATTCTATTCTATTTTACATCACCATTTTTTGAGTGTTGTGATCATTTTCCATCCATTCTATAAGTTTCCATATTCCTTCTTTGTACATGGGTGCCAATATTTCTTCTTCTTTATTGATCATCTCCATTTCTCCTTGTGTAGGTATGAAAATAATTTCCCTTGTATTATAAAATGTATTATTGATTATTTTTTTGGCATTAAAGAAAGAAAATGTATGGAAAAATTTACCTTAGATAGCTTTCCAATTCTTTGTCTTTACTCTCTTTTCTTAGTTGATATACTAGTTTTGTGCAATTGGTGTGAGTGTCTAATAAAATATTTGTATGTATATAGTCTTCCATTGTATTCCTTTTATTTTTCTTAGTGATACAAATATTGAAGACTTGTTATTTTGGTTTTATGCAACCGTCATATTTAGGAATTGATTCTCTATCCCCCTCTATAGGTAAGATTGTGAGGGTTTTTTATGCAGGAAAATTAGATTTGTTTGTGATACACCAACATGCAATACTACATTTTAATGTATGTTATAATGCACCCAATCTTAATTCTTCTTTATCAAATTTTATTTCCATGTATTCTAAATAGGATGTTAGGTTGCTCACACTTGAATACTTAGGTAACTTAATAAATTAGATAAACCATGAGAAATATGGTTTAATCACCATGATATTTGAATAGTATAAGTTGAGAAAGTAGCATAAATGTTTGATATTATGAATATAGAGGGATATCTATCTTTAGGGTAGGTTGTGATATTTTTTTCCTATCATGTGTAGGCTAAAGGCTTTCCTTTCTCAGGTATTATCTTTTGATATTTTAGTTCTAGTTTTCCTCTTAGCCAAGCATGTACTACATCATCACTATCTATTTTGTAATTTTATCAATAACAATTTAAATTTCTCCTAAATTTGGTTCATTAAATATTTTTTATTTTAGAAGTTTTGATAGGGAATAGAGTGCTTTGGGTTCTCCTCTGTAGTCATTGTGTGATGATTCTTTCACATATTCATGCCTCATATTAGTATCTAAGGGAATATGTACAAATTTTATATTTTTTATTACTTCTCTCTCCTAGAGTTAATAACATCATTATCTAGTTCAAAAACCGTTGTAATCGTAATAGGGAATTGAAGGTATCAAATGGTTCCTTTATTTTTATTACTTTAAAATCTTTTTTTTTTTCTAGAATTTTAAATTCTACATTCATCCATGTTCTCATTGTACTTTTCAATGACCTATCTACTAAGCTAATATTGTATGGATTTTAATATAATTTTGGTTACCCAAAGTTTTCCACTCTTTTTGGGATCATATTGACATCAACTCCTAAGTTGATCATAACTTGTTTGACCTATTCATGTTTGATACATGATTTTATCATAATTGGTTTAGTTTTACATTTCTTTGAATTTTGTTGTCATTTGTCTAATGTGTGGTCTTGATGTTTTCTATTTGTTCCACAAAATCAGCTAACTCTTAATGTTGAATCTTTTTTTCTTTTTTTTAAATACCTTACGATAATCCTCTTTCTCTTGTTATTAAATTATTGTTTGTGTAGTTTATTTTGCTATAAAAACATGTTTCTTCTTTGTATGATAAAAATCATCCTTGTCTTCATCACTTGACTCTTTTATCATATATTTTCTTTTTGTACTATCTTTTTTGAGCCTCTAGTGACCACTACAAGATTATTTTTCTTCCTATAAATTTAGATAGATATTTTTTTCTTACTTTCTCTTTCTTTTATAGGTATTATTTATATAAAACTTTTTCTAATACAGTGATCAATTTTTGGGTTCCTTAGGTTGTAAGTCTTCTTTATCACATCTTGTTCCTTGTGGTGAGTTTTTAGGTACTTTTAACATATTTTTATCCCTCTAGTTGCATTGGGTCTAAATAGTTCATAATTTTTTTAACTATGGTAGTGTATTTCTAAAATATTATTGTTCTCTTTCATATGTTTAAAATAAATCATTGTCTAGGTACCCATAAGTTTTCTTCTTATCCTATTTATATTCACTAGTATAATGACCTATTTCTATGTATTTATAGCATGTGACCGAGCCTCTTTTCACTTTGATTCCTACCTCTACCTCTATTGTATCCAAATTAATATTTTTTTATAATATCCTCTATCTTTGGTAGTAGAGTAAGTAGAAATGGGTTGTATTTCGCCACATTGTCATGCATTTTTTGTTGTATTATTTCTTTGATTTCACTAATCCAATTATTTGTATCCATAGTTTTAGCCATATAAGGTATTTCTACCAATAATTTAGCATATTCCATTCAACAATTGATGGATTTATTAGTTTCATGTTGATGTTTGTACAATGATTCATGTTATTGTTCTTCACCTTGGACACTAAATAGTAAATATGAGCAGTAATTTGTCTCATGGTCATCCCATTCTCTACATGATCCATAATAAACCATTTATAATTTTTTAGGGGTTAGCCTGAGATCTAATAGAGCTTCCAATTTTTTTGCAAAATTCTAAACAAATCATGTTTTGACCATGATTGTGAGCCTCTGTGTCCAAGGGTGGGTTAGGGTTTTGATCTAGAAACCTCCATTTTGCAAGTGTTTATCATAAACCCTTTGACATTTTAATTTTGCATTGACTTGCTAGAGTCAGTTGTCGGTCACTTTAGTCACCACTTAAGCCATTCATACCATGTTATCATAGGCCCCTTCGTCTAGGTCTATCAGTCACCTCATGTTTTTTATCGATTTAAGTTTTTCCTAAGTTAGACCAAAATATTTACGTCAAAAGACTTAATTCCTAAGCCTTTAATCTTGAGGGTCGAGTTTCGTCAACCTAGCGGTGTCCCCTTTTTTAAGACTAATGTTATTTGCATGTGCAAATTTGATGGTCGTCTGATCGCAAGATCTAATCCTGGTCATTCCCTGCTAGCCCCACATGATTAAAATAATGGCTTAATAAGAGCCGCAGGGTTAGCAGGCTATTAACGCATGTACCACCATACCTATGGGGCCAAATCTTCAATGGTGAACCCAACGCTGCAAGGTTTTGATCCAACAAATGAGATGCAATGTTGAGACTAAATCTCAGTCGTTCCCTGCTCACCCCACATGTTTTAAATAATGCTTTGTTTAAACCCAGGGGGTCAATGAGCTTGTGACATGTTGAGCCTCTCTTCTACTCAGAAATTAATGGTGGATCCCATGAATTGGTGTATTAGCACCTAGTTGGATGAATACCATTGGTTAGGAATTGGTAAGTGATGAGATGAGAATTCAAACTTGATTGACTCAATTTGAGTCGTTTGACATTCCATCTCATCAGGAAATCAATGGCCAACATTCAAAGCCAAAAATATGAAGGTAATAGTCATTTTTCCCCATGCAAGTGAACATTAATGGCATAGGCTCTATAGGAGTGATCAATTTGATCTTGATGCATGCAAATTATTATTCTCCTATAATCATTAAGGATGATACACAAATTTTTATGCACCTGGGAAATTAACGGTTGTGATGTGAGTGTTTGTGGTTGATTATCTACTCGCTTGTTCTATTTTTCATTGAGCATTGATGATTAGCACACCCAATTTGATGGATAAATATGAGAAGTTGATTGCATTTATTTTCACCATTGTAATCAGGAGATAAAATTTCTAAGTCTGTGAGGAGAGTGGGGATTGTTCTAATTTGTATTTGTGAGGTTTTATATCCAGAGAAGATAGGTAAGTCTGTTGCTTCTGTATCACCAATGCAAAGGTCTCCATGGCTCAACTTGCAAGGACCACACTATAATGTTCCACGGAATGAACAAAGTACACCGGGAGTTGTTGCAACTCCAAAGGAAGGATGTAAGAAATAGGCATGTGGCAGGAATCCTATGCAAGTTGATGTGAGAAGCAATTACCGGTTGAGGAGCCAAGTTGTGATTGGAGAAATAACAAAAGCTAAGGAGAGGGAGCTTGCTAAGCCCGTGAGGGAAACTAGGAGGAGGATTATGTATGGTCAAGCTTCTCTAGGATGACACCATTCTCCTATTGAGATATCAAATGATCCTTTAGACAACATGACTGAGACTAATTCCAATTACTGCCAGTATCTTATGGCCCTGATAGAATTGGCAAGCTCAGATGATGAATTAATAATGGTCACCCCAATTTTAATGAAGACACCAAGTGGGCATACTTACTCTGCTACTGGCAATGATGCTAATGAAGAAGAAGCAATGGCTGCTCCAGCCTCTGCAAGGACACAAAGTGGGTGTGTGTATTCTGGTTTTGGTTCTAGTTGAATGGAATCACATCTAGTGTTTGGGCTTTGGTTTTGTTGTTTGGTGATAACAATGCTTTGGTGGAGTTTTGTGGTGGTTGTATTGAATCGAGTGGTTTTTTGAGGATATCATGAGGAAATTTTTGGCTCGACATGGGTGTGGAATGTAAAGGCTTGTTAACAACTAACAGTGATTTTGAGGACATTGAATGGTTCTTTTTGGGAAAATGGTGTAAATTTTGTTTCCCCTATTTGGTAAATGATTGCAGGAAACCGTTCAGGGAATATCTAAAATATAGTTGATTTTTTTTTAAATGAAATGCATGTGAAATGTAATTGCAATGGATTTGTATGCTTGTTGCTTCCTTTTTCTATAAAAGGGATTTTAGGGTTCATTGCAAAGGGTTCAATCTTGGAGTCTCAAAATGGTCTAGGTAGAAGCTAAGTTCATGAAAGAGTATATTGTATAGAACATTAATGAATAGAACAGTAAATTGTCTTGGCTATGGTCATGTATGTAAGAATCTTAAATTAGTTTTATAGAAGTGACAGATATAGCAGAAAGTCTTAATTCTCGAGCATGTACTCTCCTTTGTAATTTTCTTGCAAATTATAAATGAAAATGATCAATGGTCTTTTTGTTTGTCTCCAGTTGTTCTAATTGGTTGTGTGAATTTTCTCTTGCTTCGATTCAAAGATTTGGTTAAATGCTTAAGTAAAATCATAGGTCTATGAGAGAAGAGTATAGGATTTGGTAAGTAGTGTTCTAGATGCAGTGAGTTGAATACTACAAAGTAACTTAAATGACAATACTCCATTAATGTCTGAATTAAATGGCTTATACATTACTGGTTATTGCATATCTGACTCCGTTAGCCCAATTGATGAAGCACTAGTCTATTTGTTAAGAAATCTTGCAAATGAATAAACTAGTGATATGCCTAACTATGGATTTAAAATAAGAACAAAAATTCATTATAAAATCTCTCAATTATGAAGTGTGGGTTTGAAGTATTCCCCTATTCCTAGCAAGTAGATGATGATTTACTCAAAGATCTGTCAAATCGTCAGTGAATTATGTTTGTTTGCAATTAATAGGAATCAAAATGTGTATAAATTTTCTCTCAATTAGACAAAAATCATTTGAGCACAAAAAGGAACACCCTCCTGGGTCCCACAAAGCCTAAAGAGTAGGAGTGAAGGTCTTAGAATCCTTTACTCATTTGTTGGCTGCTAGCTTTCACAATTCTTGAGCATAAGGGTTGGCTACCCTTTAGAGGAATTCAAAGCTCTATTGGGAAAAACACCAACAAGATCCACTCTAATTGTTGTAACTCATTTTTTTCCTTTTATTACTAGGAATTCATTTCTAGGTGATCCCACAATACTGGTTTACAATTTTTGGCCAAACTGGACACTGAAATAATTTTTTCTAACTAAATCTTCACTTTTAGGCACCTATAGCAGCTAAACCGTGAGGAATTTGAAGATGATGCAAACTAGTGATCTGTGAAATTTTGGCTCTAGGTTCTAAATATATTTTTTTCAAAAATTTTGGAATCAAATTGTGCTTCTTTTTCCATCTCCTTTGAAAACTAGTTTTTTCAGTAAACAACATTTTAAGGAGTGACGCTCACCGTATAATGCATAACTTTTTTTTTTCATGAAGGATAAAATTATAATTTTTTGAATTTAGATTTGTAACTATGATATCTAATGCTTCCAATTGGTTTCATAGTGTTTTATTGAATATTTTTTCCTTAATCAAGTTTCGAAGTCAAACCAATTACGATTCAGACATAGGTGGACCGTATAATGCGTAAATTTTTTATATGTATCAAAATTCTTTTTTGTTGCATCAAGGACTTCAATATCTGGTGCACTCATATTTTCAAAATTTTTTTGATAATTTGCTATTTTTCCACATGTGCAGAATAGAGAGCTTGATTTTTGGTGAAAATTCTATGTTTAATAAAACTAAAAAAAAAAACATAATAAAACCAAAACATATTAAAATTATATTCATTGGATAGCTCATTTTGAGAACTACCATCATCCAATTGGGCTTGTGAAGTCTCCTCCATTTTCATCCTCAACCCAAGCTTTGAAGTGCAAAATTCTGGACATTTTTGGTGCCTAAGGATGAGAAGGTGGGAAAAGGGGGGTTCAAGCAAACCAAGGGTGGTTTGAGGGGTTCGCTTAAACCAAGGTTCATTCAAACCCCCTTTCAAAAAATGTTTTCTTTGTGTTTTTTGGTGAGAATGATGGGACCTCGCATTTAATTGGTTCACTCGAACCATGATTCATTTGAACCCTCCTTTGGTTCACTCGAACCAAAGGGTTCATTCGAACCCCAAAAACCAATTTTTTTTGCATGGGGTCATTTTTTGCAACTTTTCCTTCCTCACTCGAATTGTAAACCACTTTTGTGGGTTTACCCTTCTAAGATGGCCTTCCCTACAACAATAAGTGCACTCTATTTTGTGATGGTGTTTGAGTAGTTCCCCTTTCTCTAGGATCTCTTACTTGATCTTTAGCTATTCTAATTCTAGTTTTAACTTTTCAATTTCTTTATTCTCAATGTTCTTATATTTTCATCTCCATGTTTAAGCTTCAACTTGGTATTATAAAGTTATTTCCTAATAATATGTGCCAAAAAATCTACCATCTAATGAATTATTAATTAAGGTTGTAACTCAAACACAAACTATTCTTGATATATTATTTCTCTATTAATCACTTTTTTTTATTTTTTGGAAACTTTTTTAAACTAGTAGTCAAAATCCGTAATGGATTCTCCCTCTTCTTGGACCATTTCTCGCATATGACTTACATTTTCAATGGGAATGTCTAGAGATTAAAAGGTACATAAGAAATCCTCCTTGACTACTAACCATTCCTTATCATGTTGGGGAAATGTCTTTTTATACCAATTCAATGTGTTATTCTAAAATGTTGCCATAAAATAAAATAACTTTGTCTATTATCTCACTATACCATTTCTTTTCTATAGATATTCTTAAAAGAAATAGGTTAATCTATCTCTATAGTATCCTTACCAAAAATTAGGAGCTTATTACTAAATCCCTATTGAGAGAAGTTTATTTAGCCTCTTTGCAGTGGTGAATTGATTTTTTGTTTAATGATTCCCTTATTTTTCTTATGAGTTTTATAACATACTAGCTCTCTAGGCCTTCCTTTATCTTTGGGTAATTGTATATCATAAAAATTCATTTCTAATATTATTATAGTCTCACAAAAAATATTGGGTATTCTTCTATTATATCAATTTTATTATTAGATATAATAATAAAACTTGGCGCAAGCAACTCAATGTACTAAGTCGGCCCAACAAACACTTAACCCTCTAAAAATTAACTCCAAACCACAAGTGCTACCAAAGATAAGATAACATCATGCAAATTACATTACAAGCATCAAATGATATTCAAAAATATTTCCATGCCCTCCTTTTACAACTTCATGCAACATTATGCTAGCACAAGAAAATGGACATAGAACTAGTAGCTCATGCAAACCCAAACAACACAGTCTTGAGATAGAACATTAAGAACTTGACTTTTGATACACTTCAACAACTAAAACTCAAAGGGAGAAAGAAGATAGATATTTTAAGCTCATTCTCCAAATTGCAAAACCACAACATTGACTATGGAGAAATGCATAGCATTCTCTAAACCTTCCATGACTACAACAACACAGTCTTCACTATGGTAACTCAGGAAACTTCTGTAGTGACTTCTATACTTTGAAAATAGGAACACACATGCTTCACACTTGATTTTGTCTATCTTTCAAGCCATATGACCTTATCCTCTATACAGAAGAATACAAATCATTCTCCAAATCTTTTTAGTGCAATTTCCCAAGCCACTGACTGTAAGAAATTATTTTATACATTTTACATCAACAGACAGTGAATACAACATTCACAACATCATTCATTTTAATTAGTTGGAAAGTATCAAGATACCTTTCCATTCCTTTTAATAGAATGAAGCAAATGCTTCTATCATAATTTTATTATGAATTGGATGATTAAATTTTCCAATATTTTTTGTGAAAATTATATGGGAAAAGATCTAATTTAAATAGGTTTCACAAACACAATTTTTTTATTATATAAAATTAGAAGGATGTTTTGAATTTTAATGTTTGTTCTTATTTAAGAATTTTGCAATATTTTGAATATATTATAATGATATAGATCATATGATATTTAATTAGTTCAGTATTTATTTGTATATTTTAATTATTGCAATAAATAATTTTGAAGTAAAACTTTATTATATGAATATTTTTTATTATATTTTTTGAATGTCTACTTAAAAATGCACACAATGTTTAATCTATACTTTAACCCTTTACTTTATTTAAAATATTTTATATAAGAAATCAAACATGTCTGCCCTTCAGTTATATAAATTATAATTACAATAATTCTATTTGAATAGACATCTCTTTAAATTATATTTACCTAGTCCCTTCTCTTGACAATAATTTCTTGTAGCACAATGTTTAAAGCAACTCATATATTTTTCAGTTCTATAAAAAAAACAAGGATATGGATGTACACATTGTATATGTCATTGCATTACTCCATATGATTAAATATTTCTAAGTTGATACCTCCATGCATCACAATAGTCATAGTTGAATTACTGTCTATTTTTATGTTACTACCACTAGTTTTATGTTAGCTCACATCAAATCATGAAACCTTGTCAAAAATAATGAATTTTAATTTGATTTTTAGATTGAATGAAATTAACTAAAATAATTCATTATAATTTCAAACACTAAATAATGAACAAGTACAAGTAATAAATAACAATGATTAAAAGGCATCAACAACAACATTTTGATGTTAATCAGGATATTATTTCATTTTTTTAATTTGAAGAGAATTAAAGTTGACATGAACAAAAGACTTTGTATGATGCCATAAATGACAATGTAAAGGGTGAAGTTTTGAAAATACCCAACATCAATTAGTGTGCTTGCACATGATAATTAGTGCCTCACTCTCAAGAAGTATATATACATTTGCTTCAATCAAAGGGATCCAATCTATAAAATTATTACATACAAATATTACTTTATTATTAATATATAAATATTATTTTATGATTAAATTTATTGAAACTTTTGTGTAAAAGATTTTTGGATAATTGAAAGATTAAAAACTATACTTTTCTTATAAGGATAGTAAGAGAATTGTAATACCTTATTTTTAAGCTTTACAACAAAAATGAATTTAAAAAGTCATATAATACACAAACTCTTTTATGCAGATATATTAATTCATGAAAAAAATAATAGTATAACTAAAAGAATGTGTAATTCAAAATAATATTCATATGATAAACAAATTATAACTTCTCTAAAATATATAAAATTCAATAAACAAAGTATATTATGTATTCCTAATTTATATTGTAAAACAAATGATAACTTCTCTAAAAAAAGATATAATTTACTAAGCAAATATATTACATATTCCAAATTTTAAGAAAGATGACATATAAGTTTTGTGAGATATTGAAGACATCTTTGTATAGCCTCAAAAAATAATTTATGATATATTAAGCAAATTTATTACATATTCCAAACTTTAAAAAGGATAAGTTTTGTGAGATATTAAAGAGGCCTTTGTGTAACCCAAGAAACCAAATTATAACTAATATTTCCTAAAAAATATCTCGCCTTGTACATAAGAATTTGTGCTAAAATAAGAAAAATATATATAGTTTATGGTGAGCTAAGAAGCATAAATATCAGTAAACTAGTTGAAAAATCATACTGTTATAAATACGCAATGATCAAGTGATATTGTACGTCTTTTTAGCTCCACTTAAATCGTACAGCATTGGCGATTCTTAACCACTTATTGCCTTAGAATTCGGGTTCTTTTTTTGCGCGTAACATCTACACTCTTGTGAAGGTCATCTTCAGGCGTTGATCAAAACCCAAAATGCAGAAACTTATCAGTCGTAATCTGTAACAGATACACGTTGCGAGTCCTATCATTCTCCATGGATGGAGGAATGAAAGACTGCCGTCCAAGCCTTATCAGATGAAGAAAATGCAAATAAAGGCAAGAAACTTTTGTTGGGGGCAATGAAAGAAAAACACTACGAGAATCAAAGAAAAACAAGCACTGATATCTACCCTCACACTGCTCATCAAACTTCTGTGAACATTCCTGTCATTTTTATGAAATCCCCATCTCGTGAGTAAAAAGAATCAAGTTGCATTCCCCATACATTTATATATATTCCCTGAACAAAAGAATCAGTAGAAGATATGGCCGTATCGTTGCAGTTATGTGTATTTTCATGAAGATTCTACGAGCTCATGCAGTCATAAATGGTGTTGCTACAGTACTTAATCGACAGAAACACACTTGTCTAATGAACAGCAATATGCAGAATACTTGTGCTGACCCACAGAAGTTGCCATTCATGAGATGGTCTATGAGATTAAATAAATGAATGTGGAGAAACAAGTTGTGGGGGACTGTGCTTTTTTGGGAAGAGAATTAAGAAGAGCGAGTCAGACTACGTGTTTACTCCACTGTCCCATCGAAAGAAAATCCTCCTGCCCATAAAGTTTCACGTAGAGTCTGTTTCGCCTCACACCATATCCATGCACACAGACACACAAATTGATATAATACTCTGTCAAAGTCAACCATGGCAGTATCTGACAGAAAGCCAAGTCCGTGCTATTCTGTGCTTTCCTAGCGTATTAATGGAGGCTGAAGTTTTAGTGAAAAAGGTACAAGAAATATATATACAGAAATTAATGCTAGATTTGAAACATGTTCGGTCGAGAAAGTATAGACATTTTGCTCGAAACATTAGGAAGCGGCAAAGGCTTCTGTGACGGTGTACACATATAATACGCATACGAAATGCAATGCATTGCGAATCGAAACCGTGACCAGTGAGCTACAAAAGTCCCGCTGGAGACAGCTATTTAAATGGGCGTTTCTTCGACCCGCCTGGTATTTAAAATACGATGTCTCATTGCATTGGATTCGTATACAACTACTACAACAAAGAAGAGGAAGAAAAGATATGCAATTAAATAGAGCTGTTGTGATCATGATTTCTTGGAGTCATGATTACATTACATGGCTGTTTTAGTGTCTATGAACGGGGAAGGAGTGGGGGTGAGAGAAGACCAGTTGAATAGATTGAAGGGGTCGACCACTGAGCTGGCTGCTTCCTCCTCGTCGGATTTCTCGTCGTCGAAATGCTGCCGGGAAAAAATATTGAGAGGCTCCGGCAGTTCTCCTAACTCGGCGAAGAAATCGTCCTCCGGCCTGAAAAGATTTCGCAGCTCCGCCGCCGCCGCCGGGTCGTGGTCATCCTGTATCATGCTGCTGCTCAAATTCTCCCCGTCCGCCGAGGAAATGGAACCCCCGCCGCCGGCGACAGAAAAAGCACTGGTAGTACTATCATTATTGTTATTATTATTCTCTCCGTCGGGATTATTCTCGGGCATTATGATTGTCTCTGAATTCTCTTGTTTCTGAGCTCGAGATTCCGCCGGAGCATTCTTTTCCGAAGGGGTTTGGCGGGTGGAGCCTGCAAGAGCGTTCCTGTGCGTTGGCCAAGGGTGATTGTGGTCTGACGTGTAAGTGATCACCAGCATGGTGGGATCCGTTCGGCTTCTTTCCACTTGTTTCCTGGCCGAGCAGCCCTTGGAGCTGCTGCACCTGTAGTAACCCCTGTCCAACACAAGAAACAACACAGAAAGGGAAAAACACTTTTGGTCACATTAGGAATGAATCGATTCATAGCGGGTCACAGTAAAAAGCATAAAGCAGAGAATCACATCAATAAACAAATCGATTGATTGCCAATGTCAGCAAAAAGTTGTCTACATTGATTCAACTTCCAAACGCCATTAAATTATCTCAAACAAGACCTAGAAAGACCAAAATATTTTGTAATTTATCTGCACGGCCTTTTGATATTTAAATCAAAGGTGTTAGAGAATCGTAGTGATGCTGATTCTACAGTTTTTTCCACCACTTTTTTCCACCTCGTCTCACTGTTAATACCTCAGAGCTGTAACAAAGTATCGAATAATTCACACGGATATGTTCTACAGACAGTTGCGTTTTCTTTCCTTTTTATTCATTTTCATTACAGTAATTGAATTGATGTCCTCGACAACTGAGAAGAATTTCGCTTTTATCAGTTAAATGGAATATGATCTTACCTGGGATACGGAGAACCCTTAATAGGCTTCTGCCCGTACTTACGCCACGCCCACAGATCAGAAGGCAAGCTCTCGCCGCTCGGCCGATTGCTCCCTGCCGCCGCTGGAACACACACAATCCTCTTCTGCTGTGACTTCCTGCAAAAAAAATTGAAAAAATAAAATCCATCAAAACCCCCCTGCGTGGCCAGAAATCTGTTCTAATCCTAGTCCCCAACCTATGCTCACCTTCTCTTCGACCCCTGGCCTTTGGAAACCGGTTGAGCAGTACCGCCGTTGTCCATGGCCTGAGACAAGGACGACGAAGAGCCGTCGCATTCTTTCAGCGGCTCCACCTTAACCGGCTTCGAACCCAGGACGTCCCGCAGCTCAGGAGCTCTAGGGCTTATTTCCAGGTTCTTTTCCTCCTTTATCTCGCCAAGCTTTCTGATAGAGGCGGCCGCTGTAGGCCGGGGGGACTCTGCGGCAAAGATGGAAGAAGAGGCGGCGTGCACTTCCATGCTCTCGAACATTAACGAAGAACACGAAGACGCGGATCTGAGCATGTTGCCATTACCATCACCATAAAAAGGCCTACACAAGTCCTGCAGATCCATGCCTACGGGCGAAGCCGGCGCAGTCATGGTCATCAAATTGGGGAACACCACAGAAGCAGACGACCTAAAGGTCAACCCGGGATCGAATCCCGCGGGCGAAGGCTGCCAATTGTAGGGATTCATCCTGCTATATCCTCTCACGACCGCCTCCAGATCTCCATCGTCGCTCTCCTCCACCGTCTTCCACAGGCTACACATCCTAACCACAGCAAAAATTCCACACACAGAAATCTCCCGTCCCCAAAACCAAATCCTAGGGACCAAGCCAACAACAAAACGACACCTTTGGCATCAATCCAACAGCTCAAACCGCCGCCAAACTCCCACAGATAAAAACCGCAATCTTCACGTGCAGGCGATCGACTCCACTTCTTCTTCTGCCCAGTTCAGACAACACATACACATAACCATAACGCTGCTCAGTTCTCTCAGAAACAGAAACAGAAACAGATACAGAGATGTTCCAACTTCCAAGTCTCTTCTCTTGTGTACACTAGACGGCGCTGACTTTTAACTAAAATTTAATATATCATCCTCTCCTTCCCCACACCACCACACTATATAGATACCCACACCAATACCGCCCATTATTATTATACCCAAAACCGCTCTAAACAGTCGCGGTCAGTCGTCAGGAGGAACATCTTCGTGATTCCCTTTCGCCACCGCCATTAATTGCCCTGCAGATTCCTCCGACTCCAAAACCACCAAACTGCCCTTCAACTTTCTGCGGGGGCCACACCCGACCTGCATTCATAACGCACACATTGCAATTTGCAGTGAGGCAAACCGCGTCTATCACAAACACTATTCTTTAATGCCGCTCTCGCGTTGACATAGGCGTTAAATGATTGGATTATTGTAGCTGCAACCAAACATACTTTTGTCCCTCCCTCGGTTATGCTGCCATCTCATTCAAACCCCAGTTCCCATAAATTTTTCTTTCCAGATGCCCTTACAACATTTCTCGTTTTGCGTGCCTGTATAATTTTTTTGTTACTCTTTTTTTCCATTTTTGAGCCCCATTTTAAACAACGGTCCAAGTCGCTCACCAAATTTAGTTAAGCTATTGTTTTATTTAGTAGCATCTTTTCTATTTCTAATTGGTACACAGGCCTGTGCACCGTCGAACAACGTGGCCAACTTGCCGTAAACACTTTCCCCCCTAGATAACATTTCATATTTTTTTCTCCTTTTGACTCAATCATAAGCCCTAAATGAAATGAAATGCCTCCGTAATCAATATCCCTCCTCTTAAAAAACATAAAAATAAAAAAAATATCCCCCTTCACTTTTTCATCTTGGCCCCTATCATGCCTAGGTAGCGTTATATATATCTATGTGCCTTTTAATAAGTCTGCGTGCTAATTGCTTTTGCTTATTTTATTTATTTATTCTTGTGTTAAGTGTCAAGGGAAGGACAACACATTGATCTATAACTACTATAGTAGGCAAACATTACGAATGGAAAGATTTGGCTTCCTCCTAGAGTGTGTGTTTATTACTTTGCTTTTTTCTTACTCATTTCTAGGAGGGAGAGAACAACACATTTATGTATAATTGTTCTCTAGATTTTATGTCTTGATTTGGTCATTTTTTAATCCATCCCTTTATTATCCATGAGTTTTCCAATCTTATCCTGCGTTATTATTGACTTTGAAATAATAATGCATAGCATTTAATATATTTCTATTATTTTAGAGTCACATTTAATCATAATGCATAATAATAAAATCTTACTATGATTTCATGAAAGGATACCATTAATTCTAATATCTAGTGTGTGGATATTTTTTGATATTTTACTAATATGTTTTTTATTATTAATTCTTTAATTGATACTAACAAAATTTCATGCATATAGTTAACCATAATGTGTTTATGTTTTTATTTATTTATCAAAATTGATTTTTTTGTTGAAATCAGGGCATCAATGTAGAGTATAATGCAATTTCTAAATTTCTTTTGACATAGTTTTTTGTTTTCTTTATTATCTCAAATAAAGACTACTATGCCATCAACATATAATGTGCATAAGGAAATGAGTAGTTGGCTTGTGGCAAACATAAATATTAATTAATTTATAATTTCATTAATACCTGGGGTGACATGTATATCTATAGGTTATATTATTATCTTCATATTATGAATAGTGTTCATCTTGGAAACTACTAGATGTTTTCCCCTTCAAAGTGTCTTATCATTCTCAAGTATTATCACTTGTAGTTGCATCATATTCCCTGATATACTCTTCTCTTTTGCAAATTATTTCATTACAAGTGGTATCCGAGTATTATCTTGGCATTTGGAGGGCAAGAATCATTGCAATTTTATTTACTCAAGAGGTCAAATTATGAAGCATATGTCTCTCTCAATTTGGTAAGTTTTTCCTAAATTTGGAATATTTTCCAAGGCATATTAAAGCTACTATAATTTAGCTTTTAGGTCATTTAGAAAATATTTGAAGGAATTATTATGAAATCTGGGTTTCCACCAAATTCATTCCTCAAACTACAAATTAACAAAATTCTTCCTAGTTTTGGACTATTTTCCAAGGCCATATTAAAGCTACTATAATCTATATTTGAGGTCTTTTGGAACATATTTGAAGGAGTTTTTGAGATTAGTGTTTCCACCAAATTTTCTCCTACGACTACAAGTCAATGATTTTTCCCTAATTTGTGGAGGGTTGGTCAAGGACATAGTGAAGATATTTTAGTCTATATGTGATGTCATTTGGAACAAAATTGAAGGAGTTATTAAAAAAATAGTGTCTCAACTAAATTAACCCTCAAGGTTGTAAATCAACTAATTTCTTGGTGATTTTTTTGACAAGTGTTAGAACATTTACATTTATTTTGTTTGAATTGTTATACAGTTATTTCTCCCATCATGGTGAGAACTACCACAAGAGGTAGAAAACCTATCACACCTAAAAAATATCTAAACAAGGATGATATAGTAATTGAGGAGATTGATCCTAGTGATATTAAATCTATAAGGAAAGAAAACACCAAAGTTTAGTAGTAGGTTTCAACATAAGGATGGATATGAGAGGAGAACTTATTGCATTATAAAAAATAATTGAGTTTCTTACATGTGTTATACAAATCAAATGGAGTGGATTAACATCATATGAATTAGAGGGAGGATATTTCTTTTAAGGGACATGAGGCTTTTGGGCTTGAAACAAATATAAAGATGGAGCATCACCTAAATAGTTTTGTGGTTGGACACTTCACACCTAAAGTGGATAAATATGAGTTTGATTGTAAGGATATAGTAAATTGATAATCAAAAGGGGATTTCTTTTGTGACATCCTTATATCTTGAACTAGAGAAATTCATTTAGTATAAATGACGATACTAAAAGGAAGAAAAAGGCTCTCATGGTCACCTAATTAGTTTTTATATAGGAACAATAGTGAAAATATAGTAGACTCATATTGGATAGATACTTAAACCAATTTACTAAACTATGACAAACAAGAATGAATAAGGATTATATTAAAAAAAATAGAACCTACCTATTATGTGTTCTCACAACATGCCCCAAGATTGTAAGACTTGGCGACCCAAGTGAGAAATCATAACTCTTATGGCATGAGCTAGCGAGTTGAAAAGATCATCAGAAGTGAAAAAGTAAGGAGAATTATTTTTTTAATCAAAGAATACTTTGTAATGCAAGTGTTTTTGGGTACTGAATACCAGAAACTGGAAACATTTTAAAGGAAAAAGGTGGTGCAAATACTAAATCGAGTGTTTTGGTCTGATATGTAGAGTCTGATAAAAAGGAAGTTTCGATAAAACTAAAGTCTGGGGAAAGTTTATGGGTAAAGTTGAATACTAGGTATCGGGTACTGGGTATCGGGAAACGATGTGAACTGATTTTTTTTTTTTGAAATCTTAAGGATATCCAATGATTCTGATAGTCCGATAATTCAGTATATGTAGGAAATAATCATGTAAGGACTTATGATATGCTAGAAAGTGTGTTATTTATGAGATTTATGTACTAACATTTGAATAATGGTTTTATTTACATGAGGTGTTTACAATTTTTTTTCTTTAAAAGGGATTTAATTTGTGGAATTTGTGATTGCAGGAGATGCAAATTGTAATGCAGAGTTCGGGTATGGACGGTCAGGAAAATTGTATTTGCGAACAAATTTGATGATGTTGCTAGGTTCAATGATTCACTTTAGAAGTTCATGCTGGAATAGAGTTCGTTGCAAAGATGTGCCAGATACCGGAATCCTAGGACGCTAGAGTTCAAGCATGCAACAAAGAAGTGTACCTATTCCGGGGGTGGCTCATTATTGGAATGTTCAAATCAAGGAGGAACTTGAAGTGTAGGGACAAAAATTCCACTTGATCACTTTGATTTTGTGGGAAGTTCCTACATTTTGTTTGAGTGGATTTGTTTGGTTCCAAGAAGGAACCCTGATGATTAAAGATTAAAACCCGAAGAGCTTCAATTTTTAATTGGAGTTGACTTTCATTGAATTTGATTACAATTCTCCTATAAGTCACTACATTCCACATGCCTTGATATGATTGGTCCCTTGGATTTCCTCTCATGTATTTATCTTATCCTTTATGTGCCTTGTGTTCTATAAAAGGCTAGAGGATCTTTCTTTTTTAGTTAAGTTCATAATTTGTGGATGTTGGAAGAGCTAAGACTTCTTTGAGTTTTGTTCTTTTATCCTATTTTCTGAATCATTCCAACGTAAAACTTTGTATGCACATAGACATTGATTAATATCAGAGCCAATTGGATAGCTACCTATCTCATGAATCTTTTATAGCTAGTTTTGTTAGTTCAGCTGAACAAGATTGTATGTTGCATCATTTAAGGGTGTATATAGAACCTATTCGGCGTCCAAACTAAAACCCCTCTCTTTAAAAGCTCACATCATTTTATATGTAGCTGTGAAGCAATCTAGTGAAGTATAAAGTGTTTTTTCTCTATTTAGTCAATTCTTTGGGGCATGCATGGAGAATAACTAGGAGAAAATTTTAATTTTCAGTATTTTTCATGCTTTATTTTAGAATAGATGTTTAAATTCTTTGAAAATGTTTCAAAAAATAAGTAGATGGATGGAAATTTGTTGAAAATCTTTTGTTTCCTATAAAATTGTTGAATGCTTAATGCTAAATCTACTTAAGTGATAGCAAAGAAATTGTTGATGTTCATGAAATATTATTTCAAATCTTTCAATTTCATGGTATTTGTTCTTAAGTTCCAATTGAAAACTCAGTATCTGATATATATATGATTCTTAATGAAACCAAAGTTAACTGTATTCCCTTTGAGATTAACAACAATTCCACATTATACTCAAGAGTGAACCTAGTGCAATCAAGATCTCATTACCGGAGACTTGGGATTGAACTGAAGCCAATCCTTTTTCCTATTAAAGCAAAATTCTATTTTAGATTGTCTTTGTTCCATATCTTTCAAGAAGGATAAGCTCTTTGTAGTTTATATGTGAAGAATTTATTCACTCTATTGCTACAAGTAAAATCATTGTCAACAGGAACTAGCACTAGAAGGAGGGCCATCTTTGAATTTTAGGGCCTATCTTTGAATTGGAGGGCATACATTTGAATTTTATATCAATTCTGAGTTTTGGAAGGAAGCTTGTAAAGTAAAATTGAGTGCAAGCTAGTTTTTGAGTATGGAAGTTGGTAAAATTTGGAAAAAATTTAACCAGAGACTATATCCTTTGAGTTTATTCACCTTTGGTAGAATCGCCGAGTGTAGGATCCATAATACAACTGATCACGGTGAACTTGATTGTGAATTTTTTTAACTAGGGTAAGCTTGGCCATGTGTAAAGTGATTCCATTAACAAAAGAAGTTCTAATTGCTAGAAGAAAAGAACCGTTAGCGAGAAAAAAATTTAACCCTAGTGGAATTGGAAACATTAAAAAATTAATTGATACTTCAAGCGGTTTGAAAATTGCAATTGTTATAAAGAAAATACTAATATTTTGTAGGAAAATAGGTGAAAATGTCAAGATTCAAAGACATTGCATCTTAAATGAGGAAACAGTATTGATGAGTCATCATTCTCCTTATACGTGGAAAACACAAATGAGGAAAAGGAGCAGGAAAATCAAGTGGGAGACACGTGTAATTTGCTCCAAGTTGAAAATTCACAAGTTAAAAAAGGAAATTTCCCTGATTTTATGCAAGATACAGAGTATCAAACTTTTACTTTTTCTCTCTATGATAACAATATAAATTGTGATACACCTTGGTCTAACAAAGTGCAAAGTGAAGGAAGGACTGAAGACATGAATAGTTTGGGAGGAGAAAGTTGAGAAATGGACACAACCATTCATGGAAATGAGCCAGGGCTGGAAGATGGTAGAGTATGGTTGCATCAGACGAAGTGTGTGCAATAGAACTTTAATGAGGCTATTTTCATACATATGACACAAGTCGTTGGTAAGTACACCTTTGAATTTATGATTATTAAACGTAGAAAATTTAAGATAATTCATTGTTATAGTAGAGTTGTTGAAATTTTCTTGAATGAATTTAAAGATAAACCTGCTATAATTCATACCAAAACAACAATGGAAATAGTCATAGAAATTAAAATAAGTTATTTTGTTAATGTTAATCGCTTGTTAAATTAGAAATTTGGTTAGTTAGGGTTAGTTTGCTTTTTGTAGGGTTTGTTATGTTTTGTTTGCTTTTCTTTCTTTTGTGTCTTTTCTTTTTCGTTTGGCCTCTGCATTAGTAAATTCTACTTAACTTATCTTATGCATGAGAGTTAATTCAAACATTTGTAAAATTGAACTGTGAAATGCAAAATAATAAAACCATATACAGTAAAACACGCTTTAAGATGTACTAAAAGCCATATATATATGCGTATATCACATATATACATGAGATATCAAAAATTGTTGCTTGAAAAGATTGTAAAAAGCCAAAAAGTGAGTAAAGCTACAAGTAGTAGTAGTCATTCAGTCAATGTGGGATGCCTCATCTATCAGGGCTAAATACCCTATGTAGGTGAGTTCCCGGTGAACTTCAAAGTCATGAATATGGAGGTCAGTGAGGAAAGGACGAAGTGGAACCACTTCCCCGTGTTCCAGGAACTAAGGAATATCATCCATGGAAGGGATTCCAATGGTCAGGTGAGTAGCAGACAAAATAGTATCCAAATTCTCCAAATATTTAGGCCTTACTATCAAATTGGTAGCCGAGTGAACATCTTCAACAGGTAGCCCAATATCCAGAAGAGATGTGACAAAATGAGAAGCCACGTCGGAGTAAAAGTGAAAGTAGTGGCTGGAATCAACATACTTTTCCCCAAGAACTAAGCACAAATTTGGTACAGTGAAACTGGAATTCTGAATAAAGAAAACCTTTTCAAGCCTTTGCGGTGTTATACTTCCTATGAAAACATTCTAGCGACAAGAGTAGGTTAAGCAAATCAGAGTATCCATGGCCTAGAAGAAAGAAAATAAACAAAGAAAAAATGCAGAACAAGAGAAGAAAGCTGAAAAAAGTGTGGAGAATTCGAGAAGAAGTGTAGAATTTATAAAAAGTCATGAGGAAGTTGTGATACATAGTTGCCTCGAGTGAAGTCTTGAAAACCATAAGCAAAGTGGAAATCGGACAATTATCCTCATATTGGAATGTTAAATCAAATTAATTCTTTGCACATAGTTGGTGATATATTGCTTCAAATTTGAGTAGTACAAAGACTGTGAATCAAGCAAGTTGAAGATTTCAAAGTAAAGGGTGGTCATTTCATATTATTTTTCTGATCCATATTAATTATGGAGGTGCTTGTGTGTAGAGTAGAAATGAAAATGAAGCCGGTAAGGAAGCACACATCATCACCCAGGTAAGTTGAAAGGAATAATACGTGTGAAATAAGGTGTGCGGATTTAATGCAGAATAATGTGATCATGCTTCGATGTAATCATGACATTTTCGATCCATTAATGAGGTGCAACGCCATCAAATTGGGAGTGCTAGCTGAGTATTTAGCAATTGCCATAAAATTTAATTGGAAGGGTGGTAACTAATGTTTCTAAATTTTGATTTAAATTTGGTGATTAAATTTTTTCTTGCTAAATTTTAATTTATGCATATTTTTTAACACATAGTGGGTCGCAGTTAGCTAGGATTTGGCATAAAGTACTAAAATTTAGCTAGAAATACGCACCAACAGGGAGTTATTAAATGATTTTTTTGGAAATGGTGAATTGATGAAGGGATTTGCATTGAATGAAAAATCAAAAGGTAACCTTCGCTACCACTGTAATTCCCAACCTAATAGCGGGCTTCATTGCTTGCAAGTTGAAAAATGAGCTATCATTGAAATATCAAAAGAGGAAAATGAGCTATTATTGCAATATCTAAAAAAAAAAATCAACTCTTTAGGCTATCCAAATAACTCTACTGGGGCTATAAATGCCTAGCTGGCAGTAGAGCTATGTTGGGGGGGAATTACAGAGATAACATTTTCAGGGCTATAGACGCTTGACTGGTAGCAAGGCTCTATCCCTGGTTGGCTTTGGAGGATTACCATATTATGTAGTTCAATGTCAATGAACTAATTCTTTTCACTAAGTTCCAAAATTTGGAATTAATCAAAGCACACACGGATGTTTCCGATGGAGTTTTACTTTTTTATGCTAGAACCTAGATGAAGGTGAAAGTTATTGTTTTAAAATATGTATAAATTATAATTTACGAATGGTGATTTAATTTCAAGTTTAGTCTAAATTTGATTTTATTGGTTGCAAGTTGTTGTGTGTTCTCACAACACACCCCAAGACTGCAAGACTTGGGGACCAAAGTGAAAAATAATAACTTGTATGACATGAGCTAGCAAGTTGAAAAGATCACCAGAACTGAAAAAGTAAGGAGGAATTTTTTTTAATCAAAGAATACTTCGTAATGCAAGTGTTTTTCAGGTACCGAATACCAAAAACTAGAAAATTTTGAAAGGAGAAAGGTGGTGAAAATACTTAATAGAGTATTTCGGTCTGATATGCAAAGTCCGGTAAAAAGGAAGTTCTGGTAAAATCGAAGTCCGGGGAAAGTTTATGGGTAAAGCTGAATACCGAGTACCGAGAAACAATATGAACTGAATTTTGTTCTTTTGAAATCTTAAGGATATCCAATGATTTCGATAGTCCGGTAATCCGATATATGTAAGAAATAATCATCCAAGGATTTATGATATGCTCGAAAACATGTTATTTATGAGATTTATGTACTAACATTTGAATAAGGGTTTTATTTACATGAGGTGTTTATAATTTTTTTTTCTTTAAAATGAATTTAATGTGTGGAATTTATGATTGCAAGAGATGTAGATTGTAATGCAGAGTTTGGGGATGGACGGTCAGGAAAATTGTATTTGTGAACAAATATGATGATATTGTCAAGTTCAATGATGCACTTTAGAAGCTCATGCTGGAATAGAGTTTGTTGCAACGATGTGCTAGATACCAGAATCTCGGGACATTGGAGTTCAAGCATGCAACAAAGAAGTGTACCTATTCCAGGGGTGGCCCATTCCTAGAATGTTCAAATCAAGGAGGAACCTGAAGTGTAGGAGCGAAAATTCCACATGATTAATCTTATTTTGTGGGAAGTTCCTACAGTTTGTTTGAGCAGATTTTTTTGGTTCCAAGAAGGAACCCTGATGATTAAAGATTAAAACCTGAAGATCTTCAATGTGTAATTGGAGTTGACTTCCATTGACTTTGATTGCAATTCTCCTATAAGTCACTATATTCCATATGCCTTTATATGATTGGTTCCTTGGATTTCCTCTCATGTATTTATCTTATCCTCTATGTGCCTTATGTTCTATAAAAGGCTAGAGGATCTTTCTTTTTTAGTTAAGTTCATAATTTTTGGATGTTAGAAGAGCTAAAACTTCTTTGAGTTTTGTTCTTTTTTCCTATTTTCTAAATCATTCTAGTGTAAAACTTTGTATGCACGTAGACATTGATTAATATCAAATCCAATTGGATAGCTACCTATCTCAATGAATCTTTTGTAGCTGGTTTTGTTAGTTCAGTCGAACAAGACTATATGTTGTGTTGTTTAAGGGTGCATACATAACCTACTCAGTGTCCAAACTAAAACCCCTCTCTTTAAAAGCTCACACCATTATATATGTAGCTGTGAAGCAATCTGGTGAAGTATAAAGCGGTTTTCTATGTTTTAGTTAATTCTTTGGGGCATGCATGGAGAATAACTAGAAGAAAAATTTAATTTTCAATATTTTTCATGCTTTATTTTAGAATAGATGTTTAAATTCTTTGAAAATGTTTCAAAAAATAAGTGAATGGATAGAAATTTGTTGAAAATCTTTCATTTCTTATAAAATTTTTGAATGCTTAATGCTAAATCTACTTAAGTGATAACAAAGAAATTGTTGATGTTCATGAAATATTATTTCAAATTTTTCGATTTCATGATATTTGTTCTTAAGTTCCAATTGAAAACTCAGTATATGATATTTATATTATTCTTAACAAAATCAAATTTAACCATATTCCCTTTTTCATCTTCACTTTTTCATCTTGGCTCCTAGTGTTATATATCTATGTGCCTTTTAATAAGTCTACGTGTTAATTGCTTTTTCTTATTTTATTTATTTATTCTTGTGTTAGGTGTCAAGGGGAGGACAACACATTGATCTATAACTACTATAGTAGGAAAACATTATGAATGGAAAGATTTGGCTTCCTCCTAAAGTGTGTGTTTATTGCTTTGCTTTTTTCATATTCATTTCTAGGAGGGAGAGAACAACACATTTATGTATAATTGTTCTCTATATTTTCTGCCTTGATTTGGTCATTTTTTAATCCATCACTTTATTATCCATGAGTTTTCCAATCTTATCCTTGACTTTTAAATAATTTTCACTTTTCATAACTAAATATGATTGAAGTAAAGTTTTATGAGCTTTCTATAGTCTTATGCTTTGTTATTATTGATTTTTAAGTTTTAATTTTATTATTATTCAAAGATATTAAATTTGCACAGTTCATATTAATGAGAGCTTGTTTCTTTTGGATTAATATGTGTCTCTATTTTTGAATCAACATTTCAGATCACATTATGTGTCGTTCAACTCTTTTTGAACCAATGATTATGGATCACAAAGTTTGATCCGAAAAGTTGATTCAAAAACTAGCACACAGTTTAATCCAGAAGCAACAAACTCTCTTTATTATTATTTTTAATTTTTTTTAGTTTTATAAATATATATGGTTAAAATAAAGGTAGTGTTAAAAATAATTTTGAAATCTAATAAGTTGAGAGAAAAAGTTTATAATTTTTTTATAATAGAATAAATGGATCTTTTGTTAATATAAATAGTCAAAATTATGTCAAGCAAATGATGCAATTGTTTGTGATGACAAATCAATGTAGCATATTTTGATACAAACCTTATGATGCTTTATATTGATAAGTTATTAATGGTCCAAGTTTGTCTTTAAATACATGATCCTTTGTGCTTCAGTCAATAATTTGAGTGTGCAAGTCAAGTAGTAACAATCAAATATCTAAAAAGGTAATCTCAGCAAGGTGGGAAATGAAATTTGAATTAGAAAGACTAGGTCATAGGGGCAGCCCTACCTATGAGATGTATATGCTCTTACAATCTAGTCTATGAAGGGAAAATCCTAAGGGGAAAGAAAAAAATTCTTTCTAAGTTGATGGATAACAAATGTAAGTGGTAAGTTTAGGGTTAAGGCTAATGTATACACAAAATATCATAAATTAAGCACTAAGAAAATGTATTTACAAGAAGGCCATCAACAAGTACATGAGTGTAGGCGAGTGGGTTAGGAATACATTTTATCTTGGATTAGTGTTGGTCATTTCCTTTATAAAGTGTGACACAACTTTGTTCTTTTACTTAAGATAGTATCTAGTGTGTGGATATTTTTTGATATTTTACTAATATATTATTTATTATTAATTCTTTAATTGATACTAACAAAATTTTAGACATATAGTTTTCCACATTGTGTAGACATCCAAATTTGGACACTTAATTTATCCAAATTTATCACTTTTCATCTAAACATCCTCTTATTCAAGTTAGTTAAGTAATATTACTATTATTTAATTAATATCCTTAATTCTGTCAAACCCCTAAGGTATTTAATTATTAATTAAATACCTTACCCTCTTTAATCCCCTTTGCATCAAATGAGTTAAATAAATATTACAAATTTATTTAATTCCTCACATGTCATTTTCATCTAATTTTAATCCATCCCTTAATCTCTTCATTAAGGATGTGCACATGCTTAATCCTTGATTAGGATGTGTCACATCCTCCAACTTTTGCAAGTTAGCTTTTAATCCTCATTAACCCTAATTATCCTCTAATTACTAATTAGTTAAACCTAATTAGTACCTTGGTCAACTCTCCCCATCTCCCAAGGAATTTTTAATTCCTTTTTATTCACCCTAGGTTCCCCTCTTCCCCATGTGAATTTTTAATTCACATTTTATTCCTCCTAGAATACCCTTTTCTCATGCATCTTCTAGAACCTTTGACTTGTCACATCAAGTCACATGTGAAAAATTCCCACCTTTTGGGAACCTTGTCTTATCCACTAGATTCTTCCAATCATTGTGAATTTTTAATTCACTTTTATTCTCCCAAAGCTTTCCCCTTCCCCATGTGATCATTGAAAGGTCACATCAAAGTACTTGGAAGGTACTTGTCCTTCCTCCACATCATGTACCTCTCTTCCACATCACCTACACATCATCTCACCCTTGGCCATCCCACATTCCACATGTCAAAATATGAGGGCTTGTGAGTCTTCAAGTCACCTTAGCCCTTCATCTTGACTTTGTTGGATAAATCCCAACCATTGAATTCTCTAGAGAATTCAAGTTTCTCTATAAATACCCCATCCTCTAAGACATTTGGGAGACTTAGCCATTTTGCAACTAAATGCTGCCATTTTGTGCACTCATCTAGCCATCAATTTCATCCAGTTACATTTGCATTCAAGCACATAATCAAATCCTTCATTTAGCCACATCAAGAGCCATCAAAGAGCATACAAAGCACATCAAAATCAAGGGCCAACTAAGGAGTTTCAGCTATAAAAAGGAGGTATATCAGTTTAACATCATTTTACACTTTCCTCTTTGCATTTACAAATTTCTTAGGCTAATCTTGAGGTGTTTCCTTATGTTTTTCCATTGCATTTTAATTGCTTAGAAAGGGTTAGACATTTTGGATATCACATTTTTGGCACGCCCGGTGGGACCCACAAGTGGGTTCCTCAATTTCACGTTTGCTGCTGTTGTTGAGTATTTTGCAAGAATACGCTGTAGAAGGGTGATTACACCCTCCTGATTACTGTAGAAGGGTGATTACGCCCCTGATTTTTCGCAGAAGGGTGATTACACCCCTGATTTTTTGCAAAAGGGCGACTATGCCCTTGATTTTCCGTAGAAGGGCGATTATACCCCTGATTTTCTGCAAAAGGGCGATTACACCCCTGATTTTCATAGAAGGGCGACTACGCCCCTAATTTTCTACAGAAGGGCGATTACGCCCCTGATTTTCTACAGAAGGGCGACTATGCCCCTGGGCTGAAATTTTTGTGCTAACACTTTTCTGCAAAAGGGCGACTATGCCCCTGGGCTGAAATTTTTGTGCTAACACCTTTTTACAGAAGGGCGACTATGCCCCTAGGCTAAAATTTTTGTGCTAACACTTTTTTGCAAAATGGCAACTACGCCCCCTGGACTAAAATTTTTGTGCTAACACTTTTCTATAGAAGGGCGACTATGCCCCTGGCTCCAAAATTTTTGTGCTAACACTTTTCTATAGAAGTGCAATTGTGCCCTCCTCTTCACTGCAAAAGTGCAATTGTGCCCTCCTGTTCACTGCAGAAGTGCAATTGCGCCCTCCTGTTCATTGCGGAAGTGCAATTGCACCCTCCTGTTCACTGCAGAAGTGCAATTGCACCCTCTTGTCACCACAAAGCAACACATTTTGGAAGGTAAAATTGTCATTTTAGCTTTGGTTTGTGCTATTTTTAGGTACTAACCCCCCAACACTGTTTTTTGCAAGGATACTGGTGTTTTTTCTAACTTTTTGTAGCATATTCTTGCAAAGTTGATGAAGAAAGTGGGATAAAACATCTAACATTTGCTTGCAGGGCTATTCGTTCGCTCAGACTTTTTAAACTATCCTTGTTGTTTTCGTTAATCTAAGAACATAGTCTAATTAGGGGGGAGTAATACTCATTGTTTGTTGTGTCTATCTTTTTCTGTTACCCAAAGGGAGCATTAGCTTGTTTTCGCTTTCCCTTTGCACTTCGTGTGAGCCTGGGGAGTAGTTGGAAACGATTAGTGCTTTCTTTCTAGTGGGACATGCTTGGGGATTTTATCACCCCAAGGGATGATTCCAACCACGCGTACTGGCGGGGTATATAAAGGGGGGAGAGTGAAAGTTGTACCCCAATCCAGTCATATCGTAATTGGTGGAGCGTCAAAGCTAGGGTGATACCTAGATAGACGTGAAAAGTTGGTCTGAGCCCTTCAGTATCTCACTGGGGTTCCAAACTCACGCTTGTGATGGGTTGGTGTTCACGATTGTGCCTCACGTATCGAGAGTATATCGAGGACTCCCTAGACACCTTGTGCATCCTAGATTAAGACCTCTTTAGCCATACCCTTAACACTAATCATAGGATTTGTATTTGCTTGAAAGTGTTTTCTTGTGAGAAACCAATAAACTTTTTGACAAATTGGCCTTATTATTATCATTTCAAAGTCCTTGCCATAGTCATTTTCATCAAACCAAGTCTGTAATTTTCCGCAGAAGGGGGATTATGCCCCTAATTTTTTGTAGAAGGGCGATTACGCCCTTGATTTTCTGCAAAAGGGCGATTATGCCCCTGATTTTTTGCAAAAGGGCGACTACGCCCCTGATTTTCTGTAGAAGGGTGATTACGCCCCTGATTATCTGCAGAAGGGCGACTACGCCCCTGATTTTCTACAGAAGGGCAATTATGCCCCTAATTGTTCACAGAAGGGTGACTGCGCCCCTGATTTTTCGCAGAAGGGCGACTACGCCCCTGATTTACTACAGAGGGGCGAATTTTCCCTTCTAAACACCTGAAATCACCTCGTTTGGATCCGTTTAGCCTTTGAACCATCATTTAATCATTTCCAACCATTATCTTATCATCCCAAGCCTTCGTTTTGTCATTCTAAGCCTCCAAAAACCTTCATTTGATCATTTTAAACCCCCTTTCATCATTCTGAACTCTCATTCTTCATCATTCCGATCATCTGTTTACTCGTTCCAAGTAAACATTCATCCATTTCACACATCCTTTCATCATTCTAAACTCTCGTTCTATCATTCTGATCATCTGTTTACTCATTCTGAGTAAACGTTCATCCATTTCAAACCCCCTTTCATCATTCCGAACTCTCATTCTTCATCATTCCAAACTCCCATTCTGTCATTCTGATCATCCATTTACTCATTCTAAGTAAACATTCATCCATTTCACACCCCTTTTCCTCATTCTGAACTCTCGTTCTATCGTTCCAATCATCCGTTTACTCATTCCGAGTAAACATTCATCCATTTCACACCTCCTTTTGTCATTTTGAACTCTCGTTCTGTCATTCTGATCATCCATTTACTCATTCTAAGTAAACATTCATCTGTTTCACACCTCCTTCAATCATTTTGAACTCTCGTTCAACAATCCTGATTAATCATTTTGAGTAATCTTTCATCTATTCCAAACCTTCATCTTCTCATTCCGAGAATCATTCATCTGTTGTGAGTAGTCGCTTACTCATTTCATGTAGTCGTTCATCCATTTTGATCAATTTTTTACTTGTCTTGAGTATTCATCATCCATTTCTCCAATAAAATCATTATTTTCCTCATCCGAATCCCCTGAACTTTGTCTCGAGTTATTATCCAAATTGACCTAAGTGTCTGATATGATCATCCTCATCAACATCTACTTAGGATTGTCATCATTGTTGGCCCAATCAATTCACCTTCAATCTCAAGGTGGATTCGGTGCTACAATCATCCACTCATCCTTTAATTCGATCAATCAGTATCCTACGTCATCTAGGGTAATCTCTGAACAAGGTTTACAGTCCCTTTCGTCATCCTATCTGATCCCTCAGTCTATCTTATCAATCATCGATCGATCTTATCCAATCCAATCCAATCGCATTCCTATCCAATCGTATTCCTATCCAATCACCTTTGACCCAATCAATCTATTTCCATCTTGAAGTAGATTCAGTGTTGCAATCAAATCTGATTGTCATAATCAATCCCATCGCATCATCCAATCATCCTAATCTGAGCTTTAGTCCAATCCTGATTTGAGCTTGACCAAAATCCTGATTCGAGCTTTAGTCCGATCCCATCCAAAATATTTCATCCATCCTCTTTATCCTTTCACCATCATGAATCCTTATCCTCCATCAATAGTGGTCAAGGGAAACCCTAATTACGTTGACAACGATAACGAAAGTCTTGTCGATCAAGAAGAATGTGACATAGATCCCCTTAACACTATCATTGCTAGTAAACTTTCTCCACCCGCTTTCCAAAATCCAATCACCCCTTCGAGTCATCCTATTATGTCTTCATCCATGCCTAATCATGTTGCTTATGCTACCTTTGACAAGGGATATCCATCATATCCTTCATCTACATCATCCTCTTATGCTAGTATGCCATCACAATACTCCTATCCTAATCCACCACCCACATCCTCCTATCTCAATCCTTCATCTTCATATACCCACTACCCTAATCTTCCATACCAATCTATTCACCCTAATCCTACATCCACACCAACCTATCCTAATATAACATTCACACCTTCCTATCCTAATCCAACACCCGAACCAACCTATCTCAATCTGCCACCTCAATCTTCCTAGCCTAATCCACCACCTGCATCCTCGTGTCCTAATTCACCATTCCAATATCCTAATCTTAACCATTCCTCTAATCTTAATTCCCCATCCATTCCTAGTCCTACATCCAATGCCATTCCTGCATCTAATCCTAGTCCACCAATCCCTAGTCCCAATCCCCCAGTAATCCATAATCCTTCATCCCCTCCTACCATGCCATCTCAGCCTAGAGTATTCAAGTTTTTCACTCCAGAAGTTCTTCAAGGACTTATAACAAAGAAGACATCTCCCACTCCACACCTTGAAATTGTGGAATCATACCATCCTAACCCATCATCCACGGTCCTTAGTGACGATACCCTTCACCCAACACCTATCATTGATGGTACCACCCCTAGCACCACTCAAACCATCAAAACCATCACATCCTCTGAATCCACTGAGCCCCCATCTCCTACCATCACATCCTCTGAATCCATTGAACCCCCATCTCCTACCATCACATCCTCTGAATCCACTAAGTCCCCATCCCTTACCATCACATCTCCTAAATCCATTGAACATCCACCTCCTACTCCAAGAGTCATCGAGCCCATCGACGAAGCCCAAATCCAATCCACTAAAATCCATTCTGATGACTACATCAAGTCCTCCATCCTTCCATCTCCCCAACTTGAAGAGTCTCTCCAACACTCTGTCATCCTGCCATCCACATAAGATGACTCATGCCCAGAGTCTAATCCAAAGCATTTCAACATATCCCCTTCTCCAGATCAAGATCCTACCATCCCATCTAGTCCACCTCAAGATCATAGTCCCCCATCCATTCCATCCTATGATCCCCTTGTCATTCAAGTTTCCACTGCTCCATCTCCATCTCCATCGCATGATCCCACTACCACAAATCCAAATCCTATCATATCCCCTAATCCCTCTCCTAATATCACCCATCCACATGCTGCTATCCCATCATCTCCCTCTCATGATCCCCCATCATCGCCTAAAACTATTATCCCTACACTGCTTGCATATCCCCTTGGTACTCTCACATTCTTCCATGGTGGCCTCCTTGTAGAAGAAAAGCATAGTGTATTTACCACCCATCATCCTCCACCTAATAATGGACTCGCATCATGTTTTCAGAATAACACAAATCCTATCATGGATCGCATGCTCAAGAAAATGAACTATCAAGGAAAAGTTCTAGGCCTTCATGAGCAAGGTATTTTAGAGCCCATCCAAGTCAAAGAACAAATCTGCATGCAAGGTCTTGGACCTATTTCCCAAGACTCACAATCTAAAGATGTTGGTACAACCTCTGGATGTCCTCAACGAGCCTTTTCCAAAAGAAATGTTGGCTCTTCCCATCACCCCACTAGATCATATGCTGCCATCCCTCCTCCTCTATCGTATCACCTCAAAACAAATATCCATATTCCCCCTTCATCTGTTCCATCCATTTTGGGTCCTTACATCCCTCCATCCACCATATCCCATCCTTCATTTACTCTATCCATCTTGGGTCCGTATATCCCAAGCTCACCTCCTTCATCTCATCCTTTCATCCATCCAACACCTATCCATGTCATCCATCATAAACATCCCTCTCACATGTCCCCTAATTAGGATCAACAAAGGCACATACCCGCACATCCTCCATCTACACATAATCCCTATAATCCTACCTTCGTCGCTCCACATCATCCATCTCCTCACATCCATCCCATTGCTACCAAAAGCACTTTGGGTGTTAAAACAAGAATGTATCAATCTAAAGATCCACATGAATCTAAAGCTTCCGATGTCCCCTCCAAAAGACATGGTGAAGAGAAAAAAAATCTAAATCTAAATCTAAATCAAATTCGTAGGCCACAAAGGCCCACCAAAGCAAATATCAAAACCATGTGGATCCCAAAGAAAAAAGATGCAATGCCATCACTTGAAAAATCTATAAGAACATCCAAAGTCTCTAATCCAAAAGCTAATCATACACCCCTTTCATCTCCTAAGTCTGTTTTGGGTCCCTATGTCCCGAAATTCACCATTCCATCTCCTCCATTATCCCCACATTCTTCATCCCTTAATCCTATTATCTTTTCACATCCACCACCACATGTGCCAATGTTGGTCCTGAACACATATCCCCATCACATATCCACCCCATCATTCCATCCATACCCTTTGCAGCATCCCATCCATTATACCATGTATATCCCCTCTCAAAACCCTCTAATTCATCCTCTTGCATAATCCATTGATCCTCATAAGGTTGTACCAACATCTAACAGTCAGTTTGAACAGGGGTTCTTAATGCCTCATATAGAACTTGATGCTTGAGTCCTTCATCCATATCCTTATCGCATGTCTTCTAAATCTTCTTACCCACCTCCTTATCCTTATCCATCTCCTTTTACATGATATCCAAAATTTCAAAAATCAGAAAAAGTCAAAAATAAAAAAATTAAAAAAAATTAAAAAAAATAAAAAAAATTAAAATAGTAAAGAGAAATAATTCGTCCAATGGTGAAAACTTGGCAAACAAGCACCTTGGATAAGTACCATGATGAAAACCTAGCAAACGTGCATCATGTGTAAATCCCCATCTGCACTTGGGGGCAACTTCCTGATATGCATTCCCTCCATCCGCTATGCTTCCTGCTATGCTTCCAGCTATGCACCTATAATCCCCTCCATCCCACCTATCTTCCACATCCTACCATCACATCCCATTTATCTCCCATCCCTCCATCCTTCTTGTGATCTTGATCAAAATAGGGGCACCTATCTATACATGCTTTGGCCACCTCTTGGTATACATTCCCTTCATCCATGCTCTGTTGTATTCCTTGGTCACCCATCCTATCCTCCTCTAGTTATCTCCTTTTCCCCATCCACTCATCTTCCCTCCCTCATGCATCATCATACATGACATATCTAAAGTGGGGGCATTTATCTTCCTTTATAACATAGTCCTTGGAGACATCATCTATCATAACATCCCTTCATCTCCCTCTCCATCTGTCATGATATCCCTTCCCATCTCCCCATCCTTATCTTCCTATCCATCTATCCTAGCATACCTTTCATCTCCCCATCCTTATCTTCCTATCCATTCAAACAATTTCTTCCATCCCCCATCCCTATCTCTCTATCCATTCTTTCATCCCATCTCATCCCATTTCACAATCCCTTGTCATTGGTATCTAGCTATAGGCCTCCCTCCATGCAACCCAATGCCATTTATCTAATGGTCATCACTCCTGCTTCTCTTGCACATCTTTCCAATCCCCTGTCACTTTTCATCTCTCCATCATATCATCCTCCCACTTCATCTTTTGATGATTTGGATAACTATCCCATCCCTGAGCTTTGTGTAAGTCCCCATCCTCTGAATCCAACAAGTCTATCCTATCTTATCATATTGGTCCCATCTTTTTATCCACTTATCCTATCATCTTATGATCCTTTATCCATCATTTGCCTTTGGCCTCTTGTTGAACTATGTTGCCCCTACGCTTTCACGTAGGAATGGTTAATCATTTGATCTGCCCCCGAGGATCCTTTATCATCTATCATCGATCTTTCTTCTTTTTCCATCATGTCATCCATCGAAGTCTCCATCATGGTCCGTCGTCAACCTCTTGTCGAACTACGTTGCCCCAACGCTTTCACATAGGCAAGGTTGATCATTTGATCTGCCCCTGGGGATCCTTTATCATCTATCATCAGTCTTTCTTCTTTTTCCATCCTGTCATCCATCGAGGTCTCCATCATGGTCCATCGTCAGCCTCTTGTCGAACTATGTTGCCCCTGCACTTTCACGTAGGCAAGGTTGATCATCTGATCCACCCCTAGGGATATTTTATCATCTATCATTGGTCTTTCTTCTTTTTCCACCCTATCATCCATCGAAGTCTCCATCATGGTCTGTTGTCAGCCTCTTGTCGAACTACGTTGCCCCTACGATTTCACGTAGGCAAGGTTGATCACTTGATCCGCCCCCGGGGCTCCTCTATCATCTAGCATCAGTCTTTCTACTTTTTCCATCTACTCCTCTATCATCTAGCATCAATCTTTCTACTTTTTCCATCTGCTCCTTTATCATATAGCATCAGTCTTTCTGCTTTTTCCATCTGCTCCTCTATCATCTAGCATCGGTCTTTCTGCTTTTTCCATCTGCTCCTCTATCATCTAGCATCGGTCTTTCTGCTTTTTCCATCTGCTCCTCTATCATCTAGCATCGGTCTTTCTACTTTTTCCATCTGCTCCTCTATCATCTAGCATCGGTCTTTCTACTTTTTCCATCTACTCCTCTATCATCTAGCATCAGTCTTTCTGCTTTTTCCATCTGCTCCTCTATCGTCTAGCATTGGTCTTTCTGCTTTTTCCATCTGCTCCTCTATCGTCTAGCATTGGTCTTTCTGCTTTTTCCATCTACTCCTCTATCATCTAGCGTCTGTCTTTGCTTTTGTCTCTCTAGTCCTTGTCATCTATCATCAGTCTTCATCATCCTCTTTCTACTTTTATCAAACTACAAGGGCTCTGCGCTTTCACGTAGGCAAGGCTAATCTTTGATCGGCCCCCGAGTGTTGGTATGTGGCGACTAATCACGCTATACTGTATAGCCCATGGTATACTGTACACCCTAGCCCCCGTCCTCATCGGGGTCCGGGGCCGGGCTAGGCCCCGGGTGGGGGTTTGGGGGCGGCAGCCCTCGAGAAAAAATTTCTTCCTACTTTTTCGCGTGATCACGAAAAAGGGAAAATCAATGAAAAAGGAAAATCCGATTTTGTAGAACCCTAAAATTTAGAAGCTTCTAAGCTTGGTAAAACGGGGTTGGATGGGTATTACAGTATGATGAAAAACGCGATTATTCGCAAGATTGTAATAAGGTTTTACACTGGATAATAAAAGTGTTGGATGGCTGCGGTTTGGTGGATGCAGCTCGGATTGGGTGAATCACGTTAAATCTTTGTGTTATGATTTATTCTGTATATGTTTTAGTTTCTCTATTTTTGTTTATTAAATCTACATTTAATTGTTAGATCTGCCATCTCTAACCCTAACAAGTGGTATCAGAGCGAGTTGTGTTTCGATTATCGTCTGTAGGAAAGATCTCACGGTTGAGTGGGAGTCTTACGGTTGAGTGGGAGCAATGGCAGACGAGGGTAAGAAGGTTGAGAAGTTTAATGGGCAGAACTACCGGGCTATGGAAGATGCGATGGAGTGGACTATCTCATCGAAGGATTTATGGTGGCTATTGGAAGGGAAAACCAAGAAACCTGGCAAAGAATGTCACGATGAGGACCGAGATCTTGATAGAAAGGTTTTAGTATTTGTTTGTGCTCTAGCACAAACAATGTATGCTCAATATTACGAAGCAAAGACAACTCAAGAGTTGATGGAAACCTTGAAAAGTTATATGAAAAAGCCTTCCACTCTCAAGGTATTTCTTGGTGAAGCCGCTATTTAATATGAAAATGGTGAAGGTGGGTCGTACATCGATCATTTAAAATGAGTTTAATACGGTCACTACCAATTAACTTTTATAAAAGTAACCGATGAAGAAGGGGCTCTTTTGATTCGTTCTTTGCCCGAAGCTAGAATAGCTTGGTAATCGCTGTTAGCAATTCTATTTCTGGTTGGTCATTACTGAAGTTTGATGATTTTGTTGGTGTTATTTGAGCGCAGGGAAATCAGAGGAAAGATCGTGAACATCCACATCGTGCGTTGTTTTGAATGCGCAGCGTAGGCGTAATCAGCAGAGGAAACAATTAAAACCAAAAGTCACCATAAAACCCAATCCGGCTAATGCCATGACCGCCAAACCAAGAAAGATTGTTGGTCTCAAAAATAAAGCATAAAAGGAAAGAAGTAAAGAGGCAAATGTGGTAAGTAATAAATCTGATGAGGATGCTTTGATTCTTTCCCTTGATAATGCTGATGATTCTTGGGTATTAGATTCAAGGGCTTCATTTCATGCTACCCCCATAGAAGTTATTTTCTTGATTATGTCCAAGGGGATTTTGGGCTGGTTTATTTAGGAGATAACGAACCCTGTCAGATTGTTGGAAAGGGAAGAATCAAGATTGGTTGCAGAATGGGAATCATTGGCTACCACGCGGAGGTAAGGCATAATTCTAAAGTTAAGCAGAAATTTAATTTCAGCAGGCAACTAGATGATGAAGGTTGTGTTGTTACTTTTAGTGATAAAACTGAAGGTCAGCTAGCAACTTCAGCAGAGTAAAAGGTGCAGCAGGCACCCTTATATCTTTGTACGTCATACTATTCCTTCTACTTTAATTGTTACAAAAAGATCACCGTTCGTGAACAAATACGCAGCTTAAGTAGGTAGAAGATCATACGCTTGTCGGGTGAACTCAATTAGCACTATGGCATAATAAACTTGGGCATATGAGTGCAGAAAGTATGAAAGTACTACATTCAAAGAATGTTTTACTAGGTCTAAAATGTGTTAATATGGATTTATGTGAAAGTTGTGTATGGAAAACAAAAGAGAGTTTTTTCAAGGATGGGAAGCAAAAGAAAGATGAGAAATACTTGTGAAGGTGATGTATGGGGACCAGCTCGTATCTTCTCGGGTGGCTCTTCTCAGGATTATGTTACATTCATTGATGATGTAAACTAGAAAGGTATGGATTTATTTCCTTAGGTAGAAAATTCAAAGCATTTGAAACTTTTAAAAAAAATGGAGAAGCTTTTGGTTGAGAATGAGACGGGAAAAGGCTAAAATCTCTCTTATCCGATATAATGGTGGTGAGTATTGCGTAAAGAGCCATGATTATTGTTCCTCTAATGGTGGTATTCCTTTATAGGCGTAAAACGGTTCCAAGGACTCCACAGAAAATGGAGGGTCGAAATGATGAATAAGACAATAATGGAGCATGCACGGACTATGAGATTGCATGTTGGGCTGCCTTTAAAAATTTGGGCAGAGACTGTAAACACTACTATTTATTTAATCAATAGAGGTCCTTCTAATCCTCTGGGTTGTGGTATTCTAGAGGAAGCATGGAAAGGTAAGAAGGTGAGTTATTCTTTTCTCAAAACCTTCGGTTGTGAAGCATTTGCACATGTAGATTCTGAAAATAGAACCAAGCTTGATGCAAATCAAAGAAATGTGTATTTATTGATATGGCATTGATGAATTTGGTTATAGGCTTTGGGATTTTGAAAATCAAAAAATTGTGAGAAGCAAGGATGTCATATTCAATGAGAAAGTGTTTCACAAAAGATCTCTGTTTCAGCATGAGAAGAAAAGAAAAAACATTATGTAGTGTTGATGATACTCCAAACAATGATGTTTCGGTTCCTCATGCCGGGCAACAACAGCAACAACAAATACCACAAACTCCTGTTAGACGATCTTCAAGGATAAGTAGACCTCCAGAAAGATTCTCTCCCTCTTTCTATACTATTTTGTTAACTGATGCTGGTGAACCAGAATATTATGATGAAGCTATGCAGGTGGATACCAAGGTTCAGTGGGAGTATGGAATGAAAGAAGAAATGGACTCCTTGCTGGAAAATCAGACTTGGGATTTATGCAAGTTGCCCGCAGGTAAAAAGGCTTTACCAAACAAATGGATTTACAGGCTGAAAGAGGAGGATGAAGGTAAGAAAATATTTAAAGCCAGATTAGTTGTAAAGGGATTTGCATAGAAAAAGGGTATTGATTTTGATGGAGATTTTTCTCCGCTTGTTAAAATGACTTCTATTCTCAGATTGTTTTAAGTATTATGGCTACTGAAGATTTGCATTTAGAACAACTTGATGTTAAAACAGCCTTTCTCCATGTTGATTTGGAAGAGGAAATTTATATGGAACAACCACAAGGATTTGAGGTCAAAGGTAAGGAGAAACTAGTGTGCAGATTGAAGAAAAGCTTATATGGCTTGAAGCAAGCACCTCGGCAATGGTATTTGAAATTTGACAGTTTTATGGCTGAGCAAGGCTACAACAGGTGTAATTCTGACCATTGTGTTTATTTTAAGAGGTTGGATAATGATAGCTACATTATTTTGTATTTATATGTTGATGATATGCTTGTAGTCAATCTAACATGGATCACATAAGTGAGCTAAAACAACAATTAGCAAAAATCTTTTGGTTATGAAGGATTTGGGGCAAGAAACAAATCCTTGGTATGAAAATTTGTGGTGAGATAGGAAAAACAAAAAATTTATTTTTATCTCGTGCTAATTATGTTGAAAAGGTGTTGTAGAGATTTCATATGGAGAATGCAAAAGCTGTCAGCACACCTTTTCCTAGTCATGTTAAATTGATTAAGGATATGTGTCCAAAGACACAAGAGGAGGAAGAAAAAATGTCCAAGGTACCATATGCTTCAGCTGTAGGTAGTTTGATGTATGTCATGGTATGCACAAGACCAGATATTGTACATGCTGTAGGAGTTGTTAGCAGGTATTTGAGTCATCCTGGAGTTGAGCATTGGAATGCGGTAAAATGGATTCTCAGGTATTTGAGAGGAACATCCAATAATTGTTTATGTTTTGGGGGCTCTAATACTGATTTAATAGGCTATGTTGACTCAGATTTAGCAGGGGATATAGATACTGTGAGGAGTACCACAAAAGTTGGTGTATTTTACAGCCAGGGACAAGAGGAGTTGGATTTTCACTTGCGTGATGGTGGTTGCTTATCCACCACAGAGGCAGTATGTTGTCGCAATGTAGGCTGCAAAGGAGAGGATATGGCTGCAACTTTTCATGGAGGAGTTGGGAAACAACAAAGCTGGAAATTACTTGTTTACAAGACAGCCAGAGTAGTTATACATCTTGCAAAGAATTCTCGCTTTGCATTCTAAAACAAAACACATACAGCTGAGATATCATTTCATTCGGTCAGTGTTGGAGGATGGACAGGTCAAGTTGGACAAGATACACACAGATGTCAATCCAGCAGATATGTTTACGAAGGCAGTGACAAGGGAGAAGCTGAGCTCCTCTTCAGCTTTGGTTGGTCTTCAAGGTTGAATTAAAGTATAACAGAGCAGCAAGGTCCAAGGTACTTATTTTTGGTGGGAGTTGTAATTGTTGTAGTGTCGTCTAGATCGGGCCTCCAAGTGGGAGGTTGTGATAGGTGGAGCCCGGACAAGCCTCCAAGTGGGAAGATTGTTGGTATGTGGTGATCAGATCATATAATCAGATAGCCCATGGTGGTATCAGACACCCTAGCCTCTGCCCCAGGGGGTCCGGGCTAGGCCGGGCCCTGTGCGGGGTTTGGGGGCTACAGCCCCCTGTTGCCTCGGGCGGCACTGAGAAAACTTTTCTTTTCCTACTTTTCGCTTGATCACCAAAAAAGGGAGGGAATCAATGAAAAAGGAAAATCCTGATTTTGTAGAACCCTAAAATCCAGAAGCTTCTAAGCTTGGTAAAAAGGGGTTCGAATGGGTATTACTGTATGATGAAAAACGCGATTATTCGCAAGATTGTAAGAGTTTTTTCACTAGATAATAAAAAGTATTGGATGGCTGCGGTTTGGTGGATGTAGCCCAGATTGGGTGAACCACGTTAAATTCTGCGTTATGATTTATTTTGTGCATGTTTTAGTTTCTCTGTTTTGTTAATTAAATCTGCATTTAATTGTTAGATCTACCATCTCTAACCCTAACAACGAGCCCCTAGGTCTTTAGGGTGTGTCAGTCTCATGTCCTTGTGTCGTGTCATCAAGCTATTCCCTTATCTAGCCAATTCTTCACAAATGAGATCCACTTGTATCATGAGATCTAATCGATTTCGAGCATCCCGCATCATAACGATCTTTTAGTTTAGTATCCATCATCTTTGGTCTCAACAGGATGCATCCTTCCTAACAGACCTCATCAACCCCATCCATCCCTTTTGATCCTATGGCAAAGGACGTTTGAACTTGATTGCGATATTTTGATACGTTTGGATTTTTTTATCATTTGAGCTCCCTATCATCACTTGTCAAGGCTGCCATGATCCATCATATTATGGTGTGTTTTGATTGGTCAACATAGGGGCATATTTTGATCTTTTATTTCTTTTTTGTCTCTTCTTGGTTGTCCCACGTAGTACCCACCAAGATCCCTCGAGGTCTTGTGTTACTGGGCATCCTTTTGTGCTTGTGGTTATCTCACACTGCCTGGACCAAGGTCTTTGTGACTTTGGGGTGTTGGGATAGCCTTCTTGTCTATTGTGTGTATTTTATGCATTCGACACGAATCGGCCTTGGTTCTTCATACCTTGGCATCTTGTGTCTTATGCTATAGAAAAACTTAGTGCTCTGAAGATGGAAAATTACATTAGGATTGCATTTCATTTTCCATTTTATCGTCTTGCATGCATCCCCCATCCTCTCATCTATCAAAATCCCCCCATCCATTCATCCTTCATCCTTATCTCACATCTCTATCCAATCCCCATCCATTCCATTTAGCCGGAATCATTTAATTACATCCTTGGTCTTGTCCCCAATCTTGTTACAAGCATTAACCCCATCATCATCATCATCCATCTGTATTCTTCCATATCCCTTCAGTGTTTTTTTGGGATGTATCCTTCCCTCGTCAACAACACTTTCATCAACACTCATTGGGAGGTATTCTTCCCTATCCTTTCATGTTGTTTTGGGATGGATCCTTCCCTCATCAATACCACTCATTGGGATGTATCCTTCCCTATCCTCATGTTGTTTTGGGATCTCTCATTCCCTCATTGACAACACTCCATCCTTCATCCACCCATTTTCGCTTATAGCTTGGCTAGGGCAACATCATCTTTGTCTTTGCATCCATTTGTGCTTCCCAACCTCCTGTCACATTTTCATCCTTTCATATCCATCCCTTTGCATCCTCTTCCTCGTCTCCCATTTCATCATCTCATCCATTTCAAGAGCACATCCGTGTTCTCTTGAACCCGCATGTCCTCTCGAGGGGGCATCCTCAATCCCTAACCTTCATCTTCACCCCTATCATCTTTCTTCCTAGTCATTCCTTTAATGACTGGGGCATCTTTTCCAATCTAACCATCTCCTTTTGGGTTCTATATTTTAATTTTATTTGAAATGATGCTACTTCGTAACACCATCTCAAAGAGGGGAAAAATGTAGACATCCAAATTTGGACACTTAATTTATCCAAATTTATCACTTTTCATCTCAACATCCTCTTATTTGAGTTAATTAAGTAATATTACTATTATTTAATTAATATCCTTAATTCTGTCAAATTCCTAAAGTATTTAATTATTAATTAAATACCTTACCCTCTTTAATGCCCTTTTCATCAAATGAGTTAAATAAATATTACATTTATTTAATTCCTCACATGTCATTTTCATCTAATCTTAATCTATCCCTTAATCTCTTCATTAAGGATGTGCACATACCTAATCCTTGATTAGGATGTGTCATATCCTCCAACTTTTGCAAGTTGCCTTTTAATCCTCATTAACCCTAATTATCCTCTAATTACTAATTAGTTAAACCTAATTAGTACCTTGGTCAACTCTCCCCATCTCCCAAGGAATTTTTAATTCTTTTTTATTCACCCTAGGTTCCCCTCTTCCCTATGTGAATTTTTAATTCACATTTTATTCCTCCTAGAATACCCTTTTCCCATGCATCTTCTAGAACCTTTGACTTGTCACATCAAGTCACATGTGACAAATTCCCACCTTTTGGGAACCTTGTCTTATCCACTAGATTCTTCCAATCATTGTGAATTTTTAATTCACTTTTATTCTCCCAAAGCTTTCTCCTTCCCCATGTGATCATTGAAAGGTCACATCAAAGTACTTGGAAGGTACTTGTCCTTCCTCCACATCGTGTACCTCTCTTCCACATCACCTACACATCATCTCACCCTTGGCCATCCCACATTCCACATGTCAAAATGTGAGGGCTTGTGAGTCTTCAAGTCACCTTAGCCCTTCATCTTGACTTTGTTGGATAAATCCCAACCATTGAATTCTCTAGAGAATTCAAGTTTATCTATAAATACCCCATCCTCTAAGGCATTTGGGAGACTTAGCCATTTTGTAACTAAATGCTGCCATTTTGTGCACTCATCTAGCCATCAATTTCATCCATTTACATTTGCATTCAAGAACATAATCAAATCCTTCATTTAGCCACATCAAGAGCCATCAAGGAGCATACAAAGCACATCAAAATCAAGGGCCAACCAAGGAGTTTCAGCTGCAAAAAGGAGGTATATCGGTTTAACATCATTTTACACTTTCCTCTTTGCGTTTACAAATTTCTTAGGATAATCTTGAGGTGTTTCCTTATGATTTTCCATTGCAATTTAATTGCTTAGAAAGTGTTAGACATATTGGATATCACACAATGTATTTAATGTTTTTATTTATTTATAAAAAATGTTTTTTTGTTGAAACAAGGACATTAGTGTAGAGTGTAATGCAATTTCTAAATTTCTTTTGACATAGTTTTTTATTTTCTTTACTATCTCAAATAAAGACTATTATTCCATCAACATATAGTCTACATAAGGAAATGAGTAGTTGGCTTGTGGAAAACATAAATATTAATTAATTTGTATGTTTAGTAATACATGGGGTGGCATCCATGGCATAATTAGGTATATCTATATAGGTTATCTTAATATCTTGATATTATGAATGATGTTCATCTTGGAAACTACTAGATGTTTTCCCCTTCAAAGTGTCTTATTATTCTCAAGTATTATCAAGTAGTTGCATCATATTTCCTATTATACTCTTCTCTTCTGCAAATTATTTCATTGCAAGTGGTATCAAAGTATTATCTTGGCATTTGGAGGGAAAGAATCAATACAATTTTATTTACTGAAGAGGTCAAATTATGAAGCATATATCTCTCTCAATTTGGTAAGTTTTTCCTAAATTTGGAATATTTTCCAAGTCCATATTAAAGCTACTATAATTTAGCTTTGAGATAATTTAGAGCATATTTGAAGGAGTTATTATAAAATTAGGGTTTCCACCAAATTCACTCATACTATGAATTTAACGAAATTCTTCCTAATTTTGGACTATTTTCCAAGGCCATATTATTTAGCTACTATAATCTATATTTGAGATCATTTGGAACTTATCTGAAGGAGTTCTTGAAATTAGTGTTTCCACCAAATTTTCCCCTAAGGCTACAAGTCAATGATTTTTTCCTAATTTGTGGAGGGTTGGTCAAAGATATAGTGGAGATTTTATAGTCTATAGGTGTTGTCATTTGGAAAAAAATTGAAGTAGTTATTAAAAAATTAGTGTCTCCACTAAATTAAGCCTCAAGATTGTAAATCAATTAATTTCTTGTTGTTTTCTTGACAACTGTTAGAACATTTACATTTATTGAACATTTGATTTGGTATAAAATTATTTTCCCCCCATCATGGTGAGACCTATCACAAGAGGTAAAAATCATATCAATCGTAAAAAATATCTAAACAAGGATGATATAGTACAATTGAGGAGATTGATTTTAGTGATATTAAATCTATATAAGGAAAGAAAACACCAAAGTTTAGCAGCAAATTTCAACATTGAGGATGAATATGAGAGGAGAACTTATTACATTATAAAAAATAATTGAGTTTCTTGCATGTGTTATATAAATCAAATGGAATGGATTAACATCATATGAATTAGGGGGAGGATATTTCTTTTAAGGGACAGGAGGCTTTTGGGTTTGAAACAAATATAAAGATGGAGCATCACCTAATTAGTTTTGTGGTTGGACACTACACACCTAAAGTGGATAAATATGAGTTTGATTGTAAGGATATAGTAAATTGATAATCGAAAGGGGATTTATTTTATGGAATTCTTATATCTTGAACTAGAGAAATTCATTTAGTATAGATGATGATACTCAAAGGAAGAAAAAGGCTCTCATGGTCACCAAATTAGTTTTTATATAGGACCTATAATGAGAATATAGTAGACTCATATTGGATAGATACTTAAACCAATTTACTAAACTATGACAAACAAGAATGAATAAGGATTATATTCAAAAAAATTAGAACCTACCCTTATGAGCAAGGACAATTCTAGAGGACATTGTGGGGCAGGGTCCTTAGCTCAGTTGGCTAAATCTTTCTTATTGCAGGAGGTTGGTCACGAGGTCTAGTCTCCCCCACCCCCGTGGTACCATAGGGCATGTCGCACCAATGTCATTAGTCATGTTAAAATTTTTACCAGGTGCATTGTAGTTTATAGGGGGTCGTGCTACCCGATTCCTGCAGTCTAAAAAAAAAGAGACAATTCTAGAGGAGAAATTGAATGATTTATTTCTTGGTGGCATCAAGGATAACATCAAACATGAGTATGCATATTTCACCCTACTTATATATTTGATCCTTTTGTCCTAGATCACAAGATATAGGAGAATTTTGTAGCTCTTAGAAGGTAAGGGTTCAATGATATAATATAAAAGATGTTTTCAACACAAACATTCCCTAAACCCACTTGATTAACTCCCTAAAAGCTTAAATACAAAAGGAAAAATGGTTATATTTTAATTGTGCTAGAAAATACAATAGAGAACCTAAATGTGAAGAAAAAATATTATTATACATTGAAGGGATAAGTGAGGAAGAAGATAATGAAGAGTTTAGAAATGAGAACTTGATGAGGAGTCAAGATATTGACTTGGGATAAAACATAATGAGATTCACTATCCAATAGTCACCTTTATACAAGGAAAGAGTGGTTGGTTTATGGTTAACTGAAGACAGTTAAATTGTACACTTCCACTATCATTAAAAATGTAATATGATAACATCCCCCTTATAATAGTGTTCCTAAAACCATAAAATTACCTTTCCAAAGGACCCCCCCTTAAGGCTTACATAACAAAACTAGTTGATTACAAAATATATACATTCTTGAGAATATCTCCTTTGAAGAAACAAATCTTGAACCAAGTGAAACTCTATCAGGATGCCTTATGACCCTTGGAAGGGTGTAGCTTCAAGTTGACTTCTCAAGTTCTTGGAATACCATTTTACCAAACTCTCGAATCACTGATTCTTGAATTACTTAACAATAATCCATATTGAGCTTTGCAAACATAGGGATCCATTGTAAGAACCTATCCTAAATTATTACTTAATTAACATTATTATAAATGACACATGAATATATTCCAAATTAAAAAGATATAACTAGTGGCTAAAGTCAATCATAGCTACACATATCCATTTAAAATGAACTTCAATGATTCATATATTCACTTCAAAAGTAAAATTACAATATCATGTTTGACTTGACTCCTAAGGCCACAAAGTCATTACATTGTACACTATACATCAAATACATGAATGTATTACATCAAGTTACATCTTAGACTAAAATAGTCTTGTGAACAACTAAGGTTCTTCTTTGGCGCTCACCTCCACTGTTGGATGAGAACATGGTTGAAGCACTTTACCACCCAACCGTGAAGCTTACGCTTCCTCAAAATTCTTCCAAATTCAAGAATGCCTGACCCTACACGAAAAGTTTAGCAAGAGAATAATCTACAAGGTGGAATCTAGTGCATGCCCATACAACAACATGCAATTTATATCTACAAGTTAGAAAAGAAAATGAAAGATCTATGTTAGGAATGCTAGAGTGATATCATAGAGTTCATGTATACAAAATGAACTGTATTGCTTGGCCAAGCCTATTAAATGTGTTGCAACAACAACAAACAATAGGTTCTAGTAAAGAAAACTTATACTCTCTAAACCCCATTTCTGCACCCATCTCAGAAGGAAACTTTCTATAATACATCTCATAATAGTTGTCTACCCTCTAGTAGCATCTACCCTGAGGTGCTATAGTCTACTTAGGTATCATTGTTCCATTCAAGTATTAGAATATTATTCTCACATACGTGTACAAAAAGAAGAATCAGATTACTAATTTTACTCTTTAGATAGGAATCAAATACATGATTCAAATAGAGTGATTCAACAATCAGTCATATCATTCTCATGACTCATCTTTACTTTTCAACATAAGAATTATCCATTTTAAAATGAATTAAAAATAAAAGAAGGTATGTCACAAGTATGTGTATGTACATAGATGAAGTCTTTGTGCATACACATATATGTGCCTACTTAAGTTTTTATTTGTGCATACATTCTGAAATAGATCATTAAATTTGATTGCAATCATTAAAAAGATAATCCATTTGACATTTCTTTTGTCAAAACAAATAATATAGAACAAGTTTATATTAGCAATTTCACACATACTATTGTTTCTTTTGCATTCTCACAAAACTGTTATACTCTAAGATTATTGTTGCATATGAACATTCATTGTTTTTAACAGAACTAGTATTGTTTCCTACTAAATAGTTATAAGATAAACTGTTTCATATAGAACATTCACAAATTGCATCTATTTAATGTTGTTCCATCTAAATAGTTTAATGAACAAGACTATTTTCAGCTACAAAGATAACTTTACAACAAATCATTGTCGTTTGCAACATAATATTTACTATTTACAACAATATAATGTTGTTTTAGACTAAACAGTTACATTTTTATGACAAACAATGTTGTTTCCTATAGAACGTTCTTTGTTTGCAATTATTCATTATTGTTTCAAACTGTTCAGATGCTAAATGATAACATTACAACTTAATGTTCACTATTTTTAATAGAACGAGGTTATCTTACAATGAACAGGTAATGCACAATGTTGTTTTTCTAGTAACACATATTATCTACAGCTAACTCATCTGTCATTATCAAGCAAATCCATTAAAATTTCACTTACAATTTAGGCTAACAAAATGTCCATTATTAATCATTTCGAAAACAAAACAATACTGAAAAATTCATTGGCAACTAAATAAGAGATGAAAGAATCTAGACCGACATGCTCGTCGCATGTGAAATTTGAGCAATCATTTGGTTATGAAATAAAAATCAAATGACTTTGGGGTTCTTGACAGAGCTCATGCTTCCATGGTTATAAGTAAAGTGTTCTTTGGTCACTCTAGGAGTAGCTACTCCTTATATGTCTGATACATTTCTTCCTTAGCTAAATAAGGATTATATTAAAAAATACCCATATAGGCTTGTTGGTTTTACACCATACATACAAATATATCAAACATGCAGACTTATGTATGTAATATATATTTAGGAATCAACCCGTCGATCATTTAGATCGACCCAAACAAGGGCTTGTGAATCTCAAACTTAAATTATTCCATTGTCCATATTGAATGAGAGAAGCTTCATAAAAACAACATTAGACATACATATGCCATGTTCTTATAACATCTACTTAAGCCCTTTACCATTATCGACACATCCGATAATGAGTATCAATATCTATAAAATGAAGTATTGGGTATCATGTCCCTCCCATAGGATCATTAGTCAATCCTCTTCAAGGTTAATCTATGCTAAATAACATTCATTCAGAATGAAATGATAATAGCCATTATATGGCTGGCACCATCGTGCAAGATCAAATGATAGTCAAGTTATTTAAGGCTCTAAGCCTCAACCTAGCTCTGTAGTTAGCGAATAAGGATCTAAAATCTAATAGTATTCATACAATGAAGGTGATTGGCCATGCGACCCACACAAGGTGGTCAATAATACTCATACATTTGGCTCAAGGCCAATTCAAAGATAGACAAAAAATCCATATTTAACTGTGATATTAAAATATTTGACAAAATGAAGGAATACTTCTAGCATGTTTCAGGAATGATAATAAAACCAAATCTATTGCTAAAAGAGATCAATTTACCTCCAAATTTGATCTTTTGTGAAGTTTCACTCATATTTTTCCCCTTTCTCGAGTTCTTTCTCTTCTTTTTTCCTTTGAGCCAGTCAAATCCCCTTCATTCTACTTTTTTGTTCAATTAACAATTCAAAAATGGAAACACATTATTCTTTTTGCATGTTACTGGGCATTGCCAATATGGCATTATTGCCTTGTTATCGACCACTATCTTGTTTGAATATTTCCATTAAGCTTGTGGAAGACCATGTCCTATGTGGGATGCCTTCATGATCTTTATTCGATTTCAAATAGTGCAATTTGGGATATCATCAGTTATCGAATTAAATTTCAATAAGAATATAAATATGTATATGTATATTATATATATATATATGTATTTAGATGACTTCATTCATATTTACTATGTTTGTTCTTCATTTTGTATATATATATATATGTATATATATATATATGTATATATATATATATATGTATATATGTATGTATGTGTGTGTGTATGTATGTATGTATGCATGTATGTATGTATGTATGTATGTATGTATTCACATTTATTTATATACATGTATATATATATTCATGTGTACATTGTTTGTTTGAAGGAGCTTATAAGTTCCATATGCTATCATTTGATTAAATAAGGAAATTTAATTTCATCTCAAGCATCCATATATATATGAACTAAAAGGGATTTCTTTTTACTTAATTTTGCATGATGAAACTCTTATCCTTTCAATCATTATTTGAAAATACATACTTTCATTTTCTTCAAAACACAAAGTTTAGGTAGAAAATTTAATCTACAATCCATTCATTTTCAATCACTTAAACAATTCAAGTCATGAAATTACATTCTTCTATATATGCAAAATAGTTCAAATGCAAGTCATCTTGCCATTTGTGGTGTGTGCACCCAGATTCCAACTGACCTACCATTTGATCTAGCTAAACAATCCTACTTCAACCATGCTCTCATCCTTCAACATGTCACCCTTCAACTGCACACACTTGCACTTGCAAAATTCATTAGTAGATTTCAATTCTTGATAACATATAAGATAATTTCAAAAGTTCACATAGTCAACATCAGTCAACTTATTTCAATCTATTTTTAAAAGTTTCAAAATTTCCATTTAATATATATTGAATTTCTTCAATAATTCAATTTACCATATTATAATAAATATGCAATAAAATTTGGTTATCACATCCTTTCCCTCTTGGAAGAGACATCATCCCAATATCCAGTAAATAAAAAAAAAATCATGTCGAATTTGAGCATACATGTCTATTTCATCATCACTCCAATTTATATATGTCTATTTCAACATCACATCAAATTATATATGTCTATTTCAATCATCACATCAAATTATATGCCTATTTCAACATCACATCAAATTATATATGTCTATTTCAGCATCACATGAAATTATATATGTCTATTTCAACATCACAATTTAAGCATAAAACATCATAGTGTCTCAACCCAAAAACTTTCAAGCAAAATTGTTGAGATCTCCTTCTCAAGAAATCAAATGTGGAAAAGAGTGTTCTATTTCTTCTGCATCCTCCTAAGTAGCACAGTCTTCTGAGTACTGGTCCCATTGGACCTTAAACTGACCAATGTCTTTGCTCTACAACTTAATGTTGCATCTATCTAGGATTCTAATGGGCTCCACTTGCACCACTCTTGGGTCCTGTACTTGCAAGGATTATTTTTTTCAAGCGCATGAGTCACATCAGGATGATATGGCTTAAGCAAGGAACATGAAACACGATATGAAGTTGAGCTAGAGAAGATGGTAGAGCTAGTCTATAAGAAACTAGGTTAATCACTTCCAAGACTTCAAATGGTTCCACATATCTTGGGGCCAACTTGGAAGACTTTATAAAAGCAATAGAACTTTTATGAGCTTTAACTCTCAAGAAAACTTTGTCCCTAGTTACAAACTATCTAAGAGTTTGGTTCATGTCGGCATAACTCTTCTGTCGGTCTGCCACCTCCTTCAATCTTCTCTTAATGACCCTCATTTGTTCTTCCATTTCCTTAAGCATTTTAGGTCCTACTATGATTTTTTCCTCAAATTTATCCCAACTGATGGGGGTGCAACATGTCCACCCATACAAAGCTTCAAATGGTGCCATGCTTAAGGATGTATGATAAGAGTTGTTGTAAGCAAACTCTACCAAAGAAAAATATTCTTCCCACCTATATTATTGATCCATACAATACATTCAGAGGTCTTCAACTACTTGATTCACCCTCTTTGTTTGTTTGTTAGTCAGAGGATGATAAGTTGAGCTGAAATTCAGTTTGATCCCCAATGCAACATTCAGGGTCATCAAAAACCTTGAGGTCATCCATGTATCCCTATCAAAAATGATAGTCTCTGGCACTCCATGTAAGTGGAAGATCTCCTAGAAAAATTTCTTAGCCAGGGTCAATGATCCATCCTTAAGGTTTCCCGGAATGAAGTGCAAAACCTTAGTCAACTTATCAATTAGGACCAAGATAACATCATGCGTGTTCTTGCTCAATGGCAACCCTTGTACAAAATTCATATTGATCACTTGCCTTTTATACTTAGGTATGCCATGAGGATATAGTAACCCAGTTGGATGTGCATGTTCAACCTTGATTCACTGGCACTGTAACCATTTGGCTACGTAACCCACTACATCCTTTTTGAGTTTAGGCCAAAAATACTGAGTCTTTAACTCTGCGATCATCTTTGATACTCTAGGGTTTCCTAAATAAGGTGCATTGTGAACCTCTTCTAAAACCAACTTTCTCAACTCTCCAAACTCAGGAATATACATTCTTCTCTGATATCTCAAAATACCATCTAGTTTGATCTCATACCCATCAAACTAACGATCTGAAGGATTTACTGCTAGGGCGCTCTTCACTTTCTCATAGTGCTCATCCCCTAGCAAATACTAAATTACCTATTGTCTCAAGTTAGACCTTGTTGAGATCATGGATGCTAGATGTCTTCATCTACTAAGAGCATCAACCACTCTATTCTCTTTCCCATTTATATATTCAATTATAAAGTCATACTTGCCAAGGAATTCCAACCACCTTCTCTATCGTACATTATGGTTTGGTTGGGTAAATATGTATCTCAATCCTAAGTGGCCTATCTTGAGTTCAAACGGCTTTCCCAACAACTAATGCCTCCACATTTGTAAGTCATGAACTATTTCGGCCAATTCTAAATCATGAGGCACATAGTTCACCTCGTGTTTCTTAAGCTTCCTTGATTCATATGCTACCACTTTTATGTCTTGCATTAATACTGCTACCAATACCTCTTCTAAAGCATCTGTGATTACTGTAAATCCCCCATTTGGATCAGGGATGGTCAACACTAGTGTTTTCGTGAGCCTCTCCTTCAAGAAATGGAATGCCTACTCAAATTTCTTAGTCCATTCAAACTGTGTTCCTTTCCTTTGGAGTGAGGTAATAGGAGATGCAATCTAGGAAAACCTTACAAAAACTTCCTATAGTATCCCACAAGGCCCATGAAGCTATGGAATTTTTGACACATTCTGAGGCACTGGCCATTCCATGATCACCTTGATCTTCTTGGGGTCTACAGAGTCTCCTTCAGCTGAAATGATATGGCCTAGATAGTGCATCTTGTCTTAATAGAATGAACACTTGGATAGCTTCCCAAAGAGTTTCCTTTCTTTCAATTGCTGAAAAACTATCATCAAATATCTTTCATGCTCTTCAAAAGTCTTTTAGTAGACTAGAATGTCATCAATGAAGAGCAGAACAAAGTCATCTAAGCAGTCTTTAAATATGCTATTCATGAGGTTCATAAAGGCTGCTAGTGGATTAGTCAAATCAAAATGTACCATTATGAACTTGTAATGTCCATATCAAGAAATGAAGTCTTTGGAATATCTTCTTCCTTAATTCTCAATTGATGCTACCCCAATCTAAGATTGATTTTGGAGAACATTTTTGCTCCTTTCATTTGGTCAAACAACTCATCAATCCTTAGGAGTGGATATCGATTCTTAATGGTCACCTTGTTCAACATCTGATAATCTATACATAGAAGCAAAGTTCCATCCTTCTTTTTAACAAAGATAACTGGTGCTCCCCAAGAAGAAACACTGGGTCTTATAATCCCTTTGTTCAACAATTCCATTAACTAGGCCTTCAACTCATAGATTTATTGGTTGTCATCTGATAAGGTGCCTTGGATTGAGGCTCAACTACTGGAACAAGGTCGTTAGAAAAGTTGAATTCTTGCTTTAGAGGCAACTCTATAAGTTCATCAAGGAATACATCTTGGAACTCCTTGAGAATAGGATATTCATCTAAATACGGTTCCTTTCTACCAAGATTACTGATATACACTGCATAAAATGCACACCCCTTTTGACGAGCCTTCTTTAGCTGCATCACAAAATTCTTTCTAAGCTCTAAGGGTCTCTACATTCCACAAACCTCAATTGGGTTTCCAAAATCATCCAAATAGTTGGCCACCTTATCCTCACAGTTCACTATAGCCTTATGCTTGGTTAACCAATTTATTCCTAAAATTACATCATATGAGTCTAAAGGTGCCACATACAAGTTGACCTGAGTTTGAAAGGTTGGAATATCTAACTCACTGCAAAAGAGACATGTATCTACCCTCCACTCTACTCAATTATCATACTAGACTTTCCATGAATTTTCCATGTATCTAGGTCTAATGGGTATCTTGGATATTATTTTAGGATCTATAAAACATTCAGTATCTCTAGTATCAATTAAGATAGAGACAGATTGGCCATAGAGCTTACTTGTTAGCTAAATTGGAGAAGCTTGATACTCTACCTATTTGTTATCTACTACAACGTGGTTTCGGTGATGTTGAGTTTGTTGGTAGATTCCTTCCTTCCATCACTTCAACCGCTGAGGAAAATTTGATGCATAATGATCTCCTCCACAAGTATAGCATCCATCATGAGGCCCTTTGCGACCTCCTAGCCTGTCCTCTCTACAACCCTTCTATTTATGGTCATCTTTATCCTTGCCTTTTTTTGCCTTCTTGTTCTTTCCACCATTACCATCTTCACCCTTCTCCTATGACTCACTTCCCCTCTTTAGATTACAGATCTGATGGCTCTTATCTCCTTTATGAAATTTCTTTTTCCCATACTGCGACTTAGAATTTGATTCGATGTGAAGATTGGATAACTGTTGCAGTTTTTGTTCCTATTTGGTGGGTTTTAAGAAGAAGAATTCATGGTTTGAGGTTCATGCATATCCACTTTAGCTCCTACGTGGGGTCTGAGTCCTAGTATAAATTTTGAGATACAAAACCATTCATCTCCCAAATACTGAGGCACATACTTCAACAGGTTGGTAAACTTTTCCCAATACTGAATCATAGTCATATTTCCTTAGGTTAAGTTTTGAAATTTTGTCACTTTATTGTCAAAGAAAAGCTACAATAACCATCTCTTTCTGAAGTCTTGGAGGAAGAGTTCCTAAGTGATCTTAGCAGGTTGAAAATTTTGTTCTAACTTCTCATTATCCCACCAAGTTGATGCTTCACTTGAGAGGTGATATGCAGCCCATGCTGCCTTAGTCTATTTAGAAAGGTTACATAGCCCAAAGTATTTTTCCATCTCTATAATCTAAGCCTCCTCTCCTACTCCGATAGCCTTACCATCAAACTTGGGAAGTGCTACTCTTTTGAGATATTTCCCAAGATCTTCCTCAATTCATCCTCATGGACCTGCCCCTGGACCATAGTCTCCTTGATTTCCTTCTGCATTCCTACATTCCCGGTCCTCTTGTGCCACTCAAAATTCTTGTTCTATGTGATCCATGCAAGACTCTCGTCGGTTCAGAAGCTCCAGAATCTGGTCTAGCCTCTTGTTAGGTCCATTATCAGAACCACTACTACCCATCTATTGCCTGGTGGTCACCATATTGTCCCACACTTATCCTACAACACATTCACATTTATTGCATCTCAACATAGGGTTCTACGAATAAAAATTCTTATTCTACATCACATAATTTTTCATATGCATATATCTCTCATTCTTATAAGACATAAAAATTCATGCATAATACACACATTTTGGAGTCCATTTGAACACACCAAAGGAATATTATCATATTTTATTTATATTAAAGGTGAGTCAATAGAACCTTATTTACAATAGGCTTCTTGTTACATCATTCCAATTTCTTGTCATAAAAAAGAGGACATTCCTCTAGGTCCTCATCTAAATTTACATCAAACTTTACAGAAGAGGATGGTTGAGCACGCGGGATCTACTTTTCCTCTTTAGTCAACAAGGGTGCATTGGGTCCACACCCTAGAGGCCAATCACAGATTGAGGAAAGCTTTTTGATCTTAGGTGTTTGCTTCTCCTCAATCTTCAAGCCTCTCTCTATCTTGATTTGTGTAAGGGCCTGAGCTAGAGTTTTGTCATTCAAAATTTTTGTTTGAACCTCCATCTTGGTGTTTTCTTCCTTTATGTCATTCTTTTGTGAGGTTTTAACATTTTTTCTTTCCCTTCATCCTGCCTCTGAACTTCCCATTCTTGCATTCAATCTAGGTTTGGTCAATTCTCAAGACAACTAAATTTTGGTCAAGGGTCAACTATCCCTAGTCAAAATATGGTAGACTCAAAAGGCCTAGTGTTCAATCCAAAGCTTTGATACCAAATGTAATAATCAATCCTAAATTATTACTTTATTAACATTATTGTAAATAACATATGAATATATTCCAAATTAAAAAGACATAACTAGTGGCTAAAGTCAATCATAGCTACACATGTGTATTTAAAATGAGTCAATGATTCATATATTCACTTCAAAAGTCAAATTACAATATCAGGTTTGACTTGGCTCCTAAGGCCACAAAGTCATTACATTGTACAATTTACATCAAATACATGAATGTATTACATCAAGTTACATCTTAAACTAAAATAGTCTTGTGAACAACTAAGGTTCTTCTTTGACTCTCGCTTCCACTAGTGGATGAGAACATGGCTGAAGCGCTTTACCACCCAACCATGAAGCTTACACTTCCCTAGAATTCTTCCAACTTGAAGAATTCCAACCCTGCAAGAAAATTTTAGCAAGAGAACAATCTACAAGGTGGAATCTGGTGCATGCCCATACACCAACATACAATTTATATCTACAAGTTAGTAAAGAAAATGCAAGATCTGTGATAGGAATGATAGAGAGTGATATCACAGAGTTCATGCATAAAAAATGAACTATATTGTTTGGACAAGCATATTAAATGTGTTGCAACAATGGCAAACAATAGGTTCTAGTAAAGAAAACCTATACTCTTTGAACTCCATTTCAACACCTATCTCAGAAGGAAACTTTCTACAATACAACATCTCATAATAGCTATCTACCCTCTAGGAGCATCTACCCTAAGGTGCTCTAGTCTACTTAGGTATCACTATTTTGTTCAAGTATTAGAATATTCTTCACATATGTGTACGAAAAGAAGAATCAAATTACTAATTTTACTCTCTAGATAGGAATCAAATACATGATTCAAATAAAGTGATTCAACAATCAATCATATCATTCTCATGACTCATCTTTACTTTTCAACATAAGCATTATCCATTTTAAAATGAATTAAAAACAAAAGAAGGTATGTCACAAGTATGTGTAATTACATTATGTGCATACACATATATGTGCCTACTTAAGTTTTGATTTGTACATTCATTTTGAAATAGATCATTAAATTAGATTGCAATCATTAAAAAATATTCAATTTGACATTTCTTTTGTCAAAATAAAGAATCTAGAACAAGTTTATATTAATAGTCTCACACATACTATTGTTTCTTTTGCATTCTCACAAAACTGTGATACTCTAACATTTTTGTTACATATGAACTTTCATTGTTTTTAACAGAACTAATATTGTTTCCTACTAAACAGTTATAAGACAAGTTGTTTCATATAGAACATTCACAGTTTACATCTATTTAATGTTGTTCCAGCTAAATAGATTAATGAACAAGATTGTTTTTAGCTACAAAGATAAATTTACAACAAATCAATGTCATTTGCAACGTAATATTCACTATTTACATCAATATAATGTTGTTTCATACTAAATAGTTACATTTTTATGACAAACAATGTCATTTCCTACAAAAAATTCTCTGTTTGCAATTACTCATTGTTGTTTCAAACTATTCAGATGCTAAATGATAACATTACAACTTAATGTTCACTTTTTTTAATAGAACAAGGTTATCTTACAATGAACAGGTAATGTACAATGTTGTTTTTCAATAACAAATATTGTCTACAATTGTCTCATCTGTCATTATTAAGCAAAGCAATTAAAATTTCACTAACAATTTAGGCTAACAGAATGTCCATTATTCATCATTTTGAAAACATAACAATACTAAAAATTCATTGGAAACTAAATAAGAGATTAAAGAACCTAGATTGGCATACTCGTCGCATGTGAAATCCGAGCAATCATTTGGTTATGAAACAAAACTCAGACGGCTTCAGGGTTCTTGACAGAACTCATGCTTCCATGGTTATAAGCAAACTGTTCTTTGTTCACTCTAGGAGGGGCTACTCCTTTTATGTTCAATACATTTCTTCCTTAGTTAAACAAGGATTATATTAAAAAATTCCCATATGGGCTTGTTGGTTTTACACCATACATACATATATATTCAACATGTAGACTTATGTCTATAATATATATTCAGGAACTGGTCTGTTGATCATTTAGATCAACCCAAATAAGGGCTTGGTGAATCTCAAAATTAAAATTATTCCATCATTCCTATCAAATGAGGTCGGTTTCATAAAAATAATTGTATACATACATCTATTATGTTCTTATAACATCTATTTAAGCCCTTTACCATTATTAGCCCATCCGATAATGAGTCAATATTTATAAAATGAAGTATTGGGTATCATGTCCCTCCCACAGGATCATTAGTCAATCCTCTTCAAGGTTAATCTATTCCAAATAACACAATTATTTAGAATGAAATTTCAATAGCCATTATATGGCTAGCACCATTGTGCAAGAGCGAATGATAGCTGAGCTATTAAGGCTCTAAGCCTCGGCCTAGCTCTATAGTTAGCTAATAAGGCTCTAAACTTTAATAGTATTCATAAAAGGTAGGTCATTGGCCATGCGACCCCCACAAGATGGCCAACAATACTCATACATTTGGCTCAAGGTTGATTCAAACAGACATAAAATTCACATTTTTACTGTGCTATTAAAACATTTGACACAATGAAGGAATATACTTTTAGAATGTTTCGGGAATGATAATAAAACCAAATCTATTGCTAAAAGAGATCAATTTATCTCCAAATTCAAGATTTTGTGAAGTTTCCCTCAAAATTTTCCCCTTTCTGGAGTTCTTTCTCTACTTTTTTCCTTTGAGCCAGTAAAATCCCCTTTGTTGTTCTTTTTTCTCTAGTTAACAATTCAAAAATGGAAACACATCATTCTTTTTTCATGTGTACTGGGCGTTTCCATTAAGGCATTATTTCGTTGCCACTGGCCACTATCTTGTTTGAATATTTCCATTAATCCTGTGGTAGACCACGTCCTTCATGGGATTCCTTCATGATCTTTATTTGATTTCAAATAGTCCAATTTGGGATATCATCAATTATCAAATTCAATTTCAATAAGAATATAAATATGTATATGTATATATGTATATGTATATATGTAACATATATATATGTATATATTTATATGTATTTATATGACTTCATTCATATTTACTATGTTCATTCTTCATTTTATATATATATAGGTATGTATTTTCATTTATTTACATACATGTATACATATTTTTATATATTCATGTGTAGATTGTTTTCTTGAAGGAGCTTATAAGTTCCATATGCTATCATTGAGATGAATTAACTAGAAGCCATGAAAACATGAAAAAAACTTAAATTTGATAAAGGAAACTAATTAACCAAATGCAAACCTTATCCCATTGGGAGATTGATGTTGAATTGATGCGGAATGTCAACACTTTCCCAATCCCATTGATTGAAACAAGCTTTTGATGATACTCCAATGGATAAAATGGCTAAAATGAATGCTAAGTTACTAAATGCTCTCAAATATTACTCTAAAAAAATTTATAGTCTAATTTCTCTCAATAAATGTAAATGAATCACTCATGAAATGGATGCTATTTATAGGAATTTTCAATGAATCAATGGTCAAGATCAATTTAATTAATCAATGGATGCAAATTGCTGAGAAGAATTAGCATGGATCAAGGATGCAATACACTAAGGAGATTGAATAATCACATGGATTGATGCAATTAGTCATGGGTGGAAATTAATTCAAACAAACACAAATCCTAAAATTTAGGAGGAATGTGCAAGATATAATTTCCATTTAAGAGGGAAATAGTTTGAATTTGAATTGGAGTGCAAGTGGGAGAAATTGGAGGGATGAAATAAATTAGTCAATTAAATAATTAGAATATTATTTAATTGTGCAAGATGTAACGCCCCAACCAAGGAACACCAAAGGACAACACAAACTATGTGCAAATTAATGGAATTTTTTTTTAAACAAATAAATATATAATGCATAACATAACACTCTAAGCCTAGGTCCTCCAAGGTTCTCGATTACACCACTCACAAACTAACAACCAAGATTACTAAAACATTTCATCAACTATTGAGATAACATGATTGATCTAACATGTAAGGTTCATTTTAAAGCACAACATATAATGAATCTATATTACTTACTTTCATAATGTAACAACTAATAATCAACCATTAAATATCATTTTCCTAACTAACTATCATATGAAAGATACATTTCTTTACATTAATTTTCATAAGAAGATACCGATAATTGTACATCATCACCATATTTACAACATTGCTTCCTCAAGTACATGCAGGAAGATTACATCAGATTACATTAAGAGATACAAATGGATATACAATCTGACACACAAATGCATGATAGGATGCCTTCCCAACTGAATCAGGAACTGGAGTCCACAAAGCAATACCCAATCACCATGCTCACATACATTCAACAAGAATACCCAATGGAGAAAATCACTATCCTCCCAACCATGTGGAACCCTGAGGTCCACCCCCTGTGCTAGGAGATAACACAAGGTCCCACATCCAACATATAGTCAAAAAAACAACATGCTAACACAATGAGGGGCTATACAAGACTCCAACACAACACTAATAACAACACCAACACCACTACAACACTTCACTTCCATAGGCACTCAAACAACAAAATGAGGATATACAACTAGGGAATGCTAGACTACAATAGGGAGGAGTGTCATCACATATGGGTTGTCCTGGTAGATATTCCTAGGCCTCAACCCCCATCCTGGGTTATCCTGGTAGCCTCTTCAATCCCTGACCCCCAATGAGATCCACTTCCCATACTTGCAACTAGTAACCCTACACATCAAGCAAGTTATTGACCATCTTGCACACTCACCTTAATCACACGAATCCAACCTAATACGAGGAAAAAACCTTAGGGTTTACATTCCACACAATACACATGTACCACAATATAGCCAATCGATTTCAAGGTCAAACAACATAGCCAACCACTTTCAAGGTCTAACAACCCTAAGGACCATTCATACACTATACACCCCCATCCTAGGTATCTGTAAACAAACATACTAAACAAACTTCCCAATGGCATAGAACTTGCATAAACTTACACAAGTGACACCCACTTTCAACAATTACAAAGACACTTAGTCCATTAAACAAAACACATCATCTAACACAATCCTTTTAATCATCACATTATACCCATAGAAACATTCTTTTAATTAAGTGTTATTTCACTTATCTCTCAATTTAACCTAACCATTTACTTCAATATATAGATCATTTACCACCAAAAATTATATTTGCAATAATTATGATGACAATATTTTGAACAATTGACTTACCTAGCAATTCACTAATCAACTATAAGTAATTATGTGAAAATGATCATCATTCATCTACTAAATAATTAAAGAAGTAACCTAAATTATTTACCATTAAATTTGAAACATTTAATTAAAATACCCTTTTCCCTAACATTTTACCTACATTTAATATTAACCATCTCCTAAATGTAAACTTCCTGCATGTGAAATAGATCCATTTACTTAATTATTTACCCTATTCATTTATCCATAGCAAATTTATTACTCATTAACTATCTGATTCGAAATATTTTAACTTTTAATCTAATTCGTTTATCTTCTCTACCAATCACTCCATTACCAATATGTGAATAATTCAATTATTTTTTAACTATATTCACAATTAAATACTCATTTCCACAATACCTATCCAATCAATATCACTTTTATTAAATAATATCTTCATTCCTCCATTTATCATATAATCTTCACATACCAATAGGTCCATCTTTTACTTCTCACCATCATATAATGTAATGTACATACATACATGTATACATACATACATACATACATGCATACACACACACACACACACACATATATATATACATTATGTCAAATTATCCACACAATATAGTCATAAAATAATATAATATCTAAATACACACACACACACACACACACACACACACACACACACACACACACACACACACACACACACACACATATATATATATTATTATCAAATGCACTCATAATATAAATTTTATCAATCCATAATAAACAAATGCAATTCATAATATGGTGCATTGTGGAGGGGTTGCACAGGAAACAATGCTCAAAGAAAGGAGGAGGCATGCGGTTGGGAAAAAGGCCTCAAAGAGATCTCATCCCATGAAATGAAATGATAGTAGGATGTTCACACATGGGATTAGTTGAAAAGGCTTTAGAAACTTTCAAGCAAATGCAATTGGCAGTGTAAAGCCAGAGTTCGCAGCCCCTAGCAACATCCTCATAGCCTATGCGAAAAAGGGAGCTTTGGACCAGATCATGGTGATCTTTAAAGCATAACAAAAAGGGATTAAATTAGATAATATGGCTAGAAATTCTCCAGCAGACATAGATATAAAAAGGCGAAGCATAGATATGAAAAAAGGCCTGAGAGTTATTTGACAAAGTGCCTCAAAGGAGACATCATATATAGGCCACAATGGTTATATTGAAGTATACACAAAATACATATGTTGAAAAGGCCTTTAAAACTTCTAGGTATGTATGTGAAATGTGGCAACATAGACAAGGTATTATAAAGTGTTTGACAGTTATCTTTAAATAAAATTTAGCCTCATCATCTGTTAAAGACAAGGATATGTATGAATTTCATCTATTTGAAAATATTTTAGAAACCTTCAACTAATGCTTTTATAGGTGAGTATGCAAAATGTGAAATCATGTAAAAGGCAGGTGAAGTGTTTGACAAAACACCAAAGAAATGGATATGCTTGCAGATATAAGAACAATACATTAGGAGACTTGAAAGAGGTTTGGAATGAAGTGTTTAAAAATTCCCAACAAATGCAATGGTTGTAGGAGGAAGAGAAAAATACATAAGCCGTGGTGGGAGAAAGAATGGAAATGAGCCAACCCTAACAAGGTATCTTTCCAAGGATAAAGGTGCATATGAAAACTTGGATTTATAAGGAACCAATAAGAATGATTCCAAAGTAGATCCTCAACAATCCAAAGAAATGAACAAGAAACAAAATTACCAAAAAATCTAAATTATATGGTAGCACACGATAATCCACAGAGAAGTGAATGAAATAAAGGGCAACACAATCACAACAAAGCATCCAAATGATTTAATTTAAGAAAACAGAGACTCACTTGTAATCGCTTTCCTCAAACTAATTCAATCTCAATGCCTTCCTTCCTCCTTTTTCTTTTCTATGTGTCTCCCCCCAAAATCCCCAATCCTCTCAATTTTTTTTACTAGACAAAGAAGAAGAATGAAAAATGTGGTTGTACCCAAATTCCAACCAACTATTTAACAATTTATAGTTAGCCTTTTATTTATTACATTAACTTCACCAACACACAAAATTAATTTTAAATTAATTAAAAGCATTTCCTTTAAAAGAAATCATAGATATTCAATCTTTACACAAATAGGTAAAATCATTTACCCACATTTACTTATAGATGATAATTAATTAGATACTTCTACCTTATAATATTTTATTCATTTATCATATTATTTTTACTATTTATTAATTATAACATTCCACTATAAATTCATTTTCCTTGTTATTACTATTTATTCATTTTAATATTACATTATAAATTTATAGATTATTATTAACTATTGTTATATACATATATAATTATCAAAGGTATACCTCTTTACTTAATAATTTGTTTTAATGCATGGGACAACCAAAGGAATTTATTAGACAATTCAAATAACCAAAACCAAATACCAGAACAAATACCTGACCACTAACCAGGTTCAAAAAGCAAAACTTCAAGCAACACTGACTGACCATTGAAAAAACTAACAAGGTATCAAACCAGATACTCATCCTCTTTGAGGATGATGGCTAGGGTAGGGGACCAAGAGCTATCTCTGATCAACTGATCCATTGGGTTTCAAGGCACACTCATACCTACCAATTTAGGTGGATACATAGCACAATACCTATTCACTCAAGCATACAAGTTAGAGTACATATTCGCAATATATGAAACACTTGGAAGGGAACTCTAGGAATTGTATCTCATTCCCATATTTCCCCCATACATCCAATGGTATGATTCCACCCTCTCCACCTATCCTAAAAACATACTACTACATCACCTAACTATCCAAATAGATCTCTGCATAATAATAATGTCATAACAATATGCATCATAATCACAAAAGTACTAACAAAAGCTCATGATCCATCTACAACCACACACTTGAACACAACTCAGTACCTCTACATGATAATAAATATAATCATAATGAAAATTATAATATCATATCATCATGGTAACAATATGTTAGAATCATGCAAAAATCCTAAAGATAACAAAAGCACTTACATAGCACAAATATGCCCATAGCTTGCATCCTTCATCTTCAGGTTCCTTAGCCAGACTACTTGCACTCCATGGTGAGAATGGAGGGGCACTACATCCTCCCCCCCTAAAACTTGACTTACTTCTAGAAGTCACAAACTAGGGTGGAAACATAACACATTAGTACAACAAATTTCTATTACCAACATCAAAGCTGATTCATTACATCAAAATAATATACACTAGTTTTTCATACTTATATAGTCCATTTCAAACATGACCAATCCTTTTAGTTTTCAATGTCACAATAATAACACAATCAAGACTTGCATTTCAAAAATGATTCCATAGTACATAAAGCACTCAAAATCCTTACATATTAGCATTAACACCCATCAATTTCTTTCAAGGCAAAGAAAAAATTGCACCCTTTTTAATCCTAAATAGCAGATTTTCTCATAATAGAAACATATAAAAGTATTCAATTCCAAATGCATCACCATTCTTTTCTTTACCCATACATTACAATTCCTCTTCCAATACACTGCTAGGCAATCAATACATCATAATGCTACATTTCCATAAAACACAACATAATTATACACACAAAGCACACATTTTTTCATTAAATATCCATCATTTACAAACAAAAAAATCCACTTAATTCATTTTACAACACTAAATCTCATAACATATTCAACAAAAAATAAGGATTTTACATCTTTTTAGATGCATGGGAACACAATTTACCATTTCATAAGTACTATATTCATGATTTAACATACATTCTTCACATACACATGAATTCACATCATCGGGAATCACATCATAAGGCTACACAAGGGTCCATCTGGACACTGAGAAGAAGCATACTAATCCATGAGCTAAGAGCCAATATCCATCTCACATAATCCATACCTCACACTCAATGGCTTGATGGTGTTAGGCCACAAACACATGGTGAGACCATCCAAATAAGGCCACAATGACATATCTATTGTTGTATAAGGTGTTAGCCTCCAAGAGATAGTCATCACACATAGGTGGGTAGTGGGTCCTAGCTATGTAACAACCTCACATACCCCCATCCTCAAGGTTCCCTACGTCTGCTTCCTTGTATACACTCACCAAGTCCACCTCATACTTTCTTGGAGAGGAATCAAAATATGACACATGGCCGACATAAAAAACAATAAGGATAAACTAGTTTAGCCACCAAGGTCATAAAGGAAAAATCAAATAAAAATTCAATTTCAACAATAAAGCAAGAAATGGGCACAATTTCAACACTAAATTAAATGTAACCATGAGGGCTATGTGCAAATGAAGATCACAAGGTGTGGTTAAACTTTCATAATCAAATATAAACAAAGTGTTGGCCATCACAATCAATAGAAAATCATCAATAACCATAAAAAAAATACACAATCTTTGAAATTGCTCTATACAACATTGTGTGACTAGATACTAGCCACCAAATGAGGAAGGAGGGAACAACGTCAGGCTATAACAGTAGCCCTCATGTGGTGCGAAGTGAGCACACCATCCACATGGATTAGAGTGTAATCCTCAGTTACACCCTACATCACGTTGTCATGTGGCATGGACTAGCCAAGTGGCCCACACACTCAGTTGCCTACATGGGATGTGCACCTCCACCACATCTCGCATTGCATCTTAGCATGAAATGGTCATACGCCAACCAAAGAAGGCACGTACTGGTCATATGCCACATGGCAGTGTGTCTATGGCTCCGCAGAAGTGGGCACGTGTAGAAAACACCTTGCATTGTGATACCTCATGGAGAAGGCACACACAGGTACTCACCGTAGCTAGAGGTATACATGGCTAGGACATACCCATATTCTAACCAACCCAAACACTGTCAAAAGAAAACATGAGTATCCCTCTACAAGTGTATGAGGCCCCATTACGCTTGTCACACAAGTAGGCTATCATAACATGATATCATAGTGCACCTTCATGTGTCTATGCATGTGGCATCATGTCCTCAAGCCTAGCTCACTACCATTAGTAACACAGAATCATCACCAACACTGTGTCAGAACATCAGTGGGGTGTGGCATCGTATCCATTGCATCATGTTGGAACATGTGTGAATATAGTAATATACAATGCATATACAAGTATATCAATATAGGGCTACTCAAGCTTCACCTCTCATACGGACAAGGTTGACTCACTAATTCCAACTCAACATCCCTACAGATGGACAAACATATACTAACAACCAATGTTGTACTCAAAACTGTGGGGATTAGGATAGCACATATGGATCAAGTACCATGATCCATCATAAGGGGAAGTAGTGAGTACTTTTCCTCAGGATCGGTTGAGTTGAGACCACTCTGCGCTGCAATATGTGTATGTTGCACACTCCACCCAAGGAAGTTTGTGGCTGCTACTAACCCTTCACGAATTGATGGACTAGAGAACCAAAAGAAAATAATGTGTGAAACTATCTTTTGGCTACTCTTATATATAAATTTCAACCACATGTGGGTTGGCCCTCAATTAGGTAACAGACATACAAGCACACATAATGGTATGGTTAATCCCACACCAAAAAAAATACAACATACTCCCCATGGTGGGTACATAGTATCACTATCCCATGGGAGCACAAGGAAAGTACGGGGTATTCACAACACTCAACCAATGCACAGTTATTGGTTTCTCACATTTATAGGGGGTACAATTACATACACAATTCCATTACTTTTCAAAATATCACATACCATAAGTACATTTATATCCATAACCAATTTAATTCATATCATTACATATTATCCATAACCCTTTATTAGTTTTTCTTTCACTCTACTCTTTTCCATGTATCAGATGATGCTAAATGTCAATGTACTGATCATCATGATCACTTAAATCCACTTAACAAATTCACATTCACTTTTATTCATTTGGTATAACATTCTATCCTCATAACATATGCATGTGCAAACTAAAGTTTCTTCCACACAATAAGAATTATACATAAGCACCATGAATTTCTAAATGCATCCAAGAATCATTAATACTTCCACATCAACATTCATGCATCCAAAGTTCAACAAATTATACACAAGTTTCGTATTCACAAAAGAACAATAATGATCCTCTACTTAAATCTTACTACTTCATGTAGGTCTTTCCTAAACACAACTCTTACTTCATCAAAAGTTATTCAAATTTTCACAGAACAAAAGATTCACATATTTGTTCCGAAAACTCAATCCCACATTCTCTCAAACTTTATCCCAAGCTATTACAAGTAGTTCCAAACCTTTACATAGTGATTATGCCTAATAAACATCCCTATCTTATGCTTAAGCTTAACTACTTCACATGTTACCCCTCATAACAATTCAACATGCAAGACATCCAATGCGTAAATCTTTTTTATTTATACAATAGTAAGAAAAGATAAAGACATTACATCATAGGTTTCAACTACACATAGCAACAAGATGTTTAAATACCAATATAGTCATCATAATTTCTCAAAATAGAAACCTAGTTCTATGAACTAGCATCTTATTTATTCCACAAAATTAGCCCTTTCCAATCACTTAATCACATAAATTTACCTCCAAATGCATTATAGCAATCACAAAGAATAGACAATAATTCATTTATAAACTACCTACATACTTTTCCTTAGTCTACTCTAACTACCCTTTTACATGTAGTATATCCTTAACATTATGAAAATGTATTGAACAACATAAGTAACCCAATTGCACAAAATAACATCTTATCCTAATGCACATTTAGTCAAACAAAATAAATCCTCATGCCAACTAGTCAGCTAAATAATCTGAACTCACACATGCATTCTAAGACTAAATTTGCACTTTTAAAGAATTGGAAATGAAACAAGGTCACATGAGGAAAATAAACTAGGACAACATAATGGGATCATATGAAACCAAAGTGCCCAGTGTTAGAACTTGGGCTCTGATACTAGGTGTAACACCCCCACCAAGGAACCCCAAAGGACAACACAAACTATGCCGAAATTAACAGAACAATTATTTTTTTAAAACAAATAACTATAGAGTGCATAACATAACACAACATAACACTCTAAACCTAGGTCCTCCAAGGTTCCCGACTGTGCCACTCAAAAACTAACCAAGATTACTAAAACATTTCTTCAACTACTAAGATAACATGATTGATCTAACATGTAAGGTTCATTTTAAAGCACCACATTCAATGAATCCACATTACTTACTTTCACAATATAACAACTAATAATCAACCATTAAATATCATTTTCCTAACTAACTATCATATGAAAGATGCATTTCTTTACATTAATTTTCACAAGAAGATGTCGATAATTGTACATCATCACCATATTTATAACATTGCTTCCTCAAGTACATGTAGGAAGATTACATTAGATTACATTAAGAGATCAAACGGATATACAATCCAACACACAGATGCATGATACTATGCCTTCCCAATTGAATTAGGAATTGGAGTCCACAAAGCAATACTCAATCACCATGCTCACAAACATTCACCAAGAATACCCAATGGAGAAAAGCACCATCCTCCTCACCATGTAGAGTATCCTTGTTCATACCTGACATACATAAACCTTGTTTGATCATGTAAAAGAATAAGCCATCAAAGTAAGGAGACTAACACACAAAATTTATGAGGAACCTGATATGTCCTAGCCATTATTTTACTTGATACCATTCCCATACATGTAAGACAAGTATTCATTGAGGTCATATTACAAGAACATCCAACGAGCACAACAAACAAAAGCAATGATCAATGCCTCATCCCTTTCTCTCTAAATCGTTTTGATAGACATCGAGAGAGATCATTAGAATGGAACAATAAGATAAATCAAAAAAGGATAAGATCCAAATGAACAAACAGTCAATGTTATTCATATCTATTTCCAAAGAGATGTGTTTTGAGGATAAATATCCAAAATGATTGCTAATGATGATGTCCATTGTAGGAATGATGTATCCTAGAACATGTTAGTGGATTCTAGCTATTAATTGATAGGTTGTTTGAAAGGTTGTTCATATAAGGTGTGTTTGATATGTTTGATAATGATCAAGAGTTTGATTTTTCGCGTTTAAGGTTTATACTTTACTGATTACCACACTTGTTTCTACTTGCTTTGTCAAATGTTGATGATGATAATCGATTTATTATGAACAAAATTTTATTGCAGGTGAAAGAAAAATGGGATGGGTGGTTTTATTTTTTGAATATTTCAATGTTTTTGATGTTTTGAAAAAATTTGAGGCTATTTTTAAAGTTTTGAGTTTATGTGAATGTTTAAGTTTTCACATTATTTGAGGTTGTTTAGGGTTTTTGAATGTTTTGAGATGTTTTGGGTTTTCAATATTTTCCAACTTTTTTTATGCTTTTTAAGGTTAGAACAAGACGTAAGGGGAAACTAACCTAATGCCTCAGGGGCTCATCAGTGATGGCCTTCCCTATGTTATACACATAGAGACGACGTAGTTTGACTAACTCTGACTAGTGATCATTTATTGACGAGGTATAAACATTGATGGATTGTCAGTTTATTATGATAGACTCCTAAAGATTGACCTAATGCCTCAAGGGCTCATCGATGATGGCCTTGCCTATGCTCAAGCTCAGAGACAATGTAGTTTGACAAGTATGTTTTTGACTTTTAGAATTTTAGACTTGTTTAGCGGTTTTGATGTGATTTAGATGTTTTTGAATTTTGAATTTGACAAGTTTTCCAATGTCTTTAGATTTTGTACTTTACAATGTTTCAAATGTTTTTAGATTTTAAACTTTACAACTTTTGTGACTATTTTTGGATTTTGAGATTTTGCAAATGTTTCTATATTTTGAGATTTTGCAACTATTTTTAGATTTTAAGATTTTGCAATTATTTTTGGATTTTAAGATTTTGCAACTATTTTTGGATTTGAGATTTTGCAACTATTTTTGGATTTTGATATTTTGGGAATAACCTTAAGGGGATATACAAGAACATGATTCAATGCAAGTATAGATAGATTCCCCCAGTGTGGTATGATAGACTACCTTGATATAGGTAGAACAAATTGACCCTAGGAATATGCCAAGTAGTACTAAAGGGGAACATGATACTTACTCGATATCCAACTATGATGTGGACATGGATGGGTGAAGGAATAAATAGGATAAATAGGATGAAGAAAGAAGGTGATGGAAAATTAAGTAGGATAAGCCAATGAGTCAATGGTGGCCAAATGGTGCATATTTTTTCCTTTACTATTTTCAATCCTTTTTCTATTTTTTATTTTTTTGGATTTTGTTATTTTTTCTATTTTTTTTGGATTTTTGGATTTATACCCTTCAAGACCTAGGCATAAAAATTATTAAGATACGTGCTATTGATAGGCTCCTATAGGGGTTCTCCTTCAGGTTTTGACAACTGATAAGCTCCAGAACCATAACTAGCTGTAACAATGAATGGTCCCAACCAATTAGGTTCAAACTTCCCTTTTCTATCTAGATCTAGTACATTTTTCTAATTCTCCATCAAGACAAGGTATCTGATGTAGAACAAGAGGGTTCATACCATCAAATTTCTATATTCTTGGCAATAATCAAGTACACAACTCAAATTCTTCATTCTTGAGGCAATCTCAATCCTTTAACCTTGAGCAACATGGGCTCCAACTTACACAAATGGATTCCAATCTCTATCAGACTTGGTAAATGATTTCAACAATATTAAATTCATCCCAAAAACTCATTACAACCATCCAAAGATCAGACAACAATGATTTAAGGCCAACCATAAACAAACTATGCATAGATTTGTTCAAACATCAAGAAAACCATGTTTCATTTACCACTCTCCACTAAAATGAAACACACAATCTATCATAACTAATTTAAATGAATAAATAAAAAATTTTGATTTAAAATTTTTGTAGAACATGTAAAAACAGAAATTTTCACCGATTTTTATCACTTTTTGATGGTGGAATAAAAAGATATGAATTTTTCTTATCTGTTGGAAACCCTAGTTTCAGAATTGAGTAGTCTTCACCAAAAATGTCATAAATCACTCAAAACCACATGAAAATTGATCAAACAAAGTTCAAATGAAACTAGATTCACATATCTAACATTTCCAATAGGTATGAGATATTTATTTGATCTTTAAAATCTGTACCATTCTCTGCAACATCCTGCAACTTTAAGAGAAAATAATCCCATAGGGCTGCCAATGGTAAAATGATCATAAATTTCTCCAAACTCAAGGAAAAAACACCAAAAAAATTTAAAATGAAAGCTAGTTTATTCCTCTATCAATAAAAATTAATTTCAGATCTATAAACATTCATAAAAATCCATACCATGTAAAAGAACAGGGAAGAACATTAGAAATTTGTAGAAAAAAATCATCTCTTCATTCATAAATTCTTGTTCAATCTACATTCCAACCCCCCAATTCGACTTGGAGGCACATTTTTATGCTTGTACAATAAATTTATGCCCCAAACCAACCTAAAACTACCATTTAACAACTTTAAACAAACTTCTAAAAAGTTTTCATTTAACAAGAAGAGTTGTTATGATAGCATTTGACTACTTTTGACAATATTTTTATTTTTCAACTAAATGACACCAAACCTTCATCAATAACTCCAAATGACTTCAAAAATATATAAAAATGGCTCATCAAACCTTATTACAACATTAAAATACCTAATTTAATGAATTTATACAATTTGGCCTCATGGAGGCTTGAATGCAACAAGGTGCTCCTACACCATTCTCCCCTTGAAGAAAAAACTCAAGTCCCTTGAGGGAGAAAAGAGTAAAAGACCTGCAAATAGAAATGAATCTTCACTATCACTAGCAATCACAAAAAATTGTATCTTCATCTTAACCCCTGGTTTTTTCTTCCTTGAAATTACAAACACAACAAGAAGAAGGTATCTTCTTTCCATCTTCCCATCATGTACATGTGCAAACTCATCCACAATCCCTGCACCATGATTTTCCTGCAACCATAATGTCTCTATTTCTGTTGTCTCAAGATAACAACAAACTTCTACATGGAGAAAACTGAAAATTACATTAGTCTCAGCATAAAAAAATGAAGTAAACATTCATTCTCATACCTCAATAGAAAATCCATTCCACCTTTGTCTTCTTCTTTATCAAATTTAGACATCACTTCATCATCTTCTTCTACCTTTACCATTGAATATTCTACTACATTTGTTGTATTCATGTCCCAAAGGTCCATTTCTTGTGCATATACCTTAGCAACATCATCTATACCTTCACTCTCATCTTCAGAGTACCATATATAACCTGCATCGTATCCTTGAAAATCTACATATATCTCATTAGCAAACAAATTTGCAACATTTTCATTATCAACCTTATTATCAACAACATCTTGAGGATCAGTACCAACCTTATCAACAACCTCAACAACCTTCTCTACTTGTTCATAAACAACAATTTCATTAGCCACTTGAGTATCAACAACAACCATATCATTAATCTCAACATCAACATGTTCATCAACCAACAAAGAAGTTTGTTCATCTTCAAACAAAATTGGAATATCATGCATCTCAACCTATAACTTACTTTGCTTAACAAACTTTACCTTTGTCTCATTTTCTATCATCCTTGCTTGTATTTTTTTTCTTTGAATAATCTTTTGTATGGGTCATTCAACTTTCTTTTTCATGGTCAAGTGCCAACTTGTGACTCTTTTGAGCAACTGTTCTATCCTTTCCTCCAACTCTTTGATTTCTTGATCAAACTCCTTTTGCCTCATCTCTTTCTCTTTTCTCTCCCTCTCTTTTTCCTCTTGTTTCTTTTTTTTCCTCTCTTCCTCTTCCAAAAAATGTCTTCCCAATCTTCTCACGAAATCCATCTTCACAAGCAAGTCTCTCCTTGCTTCTATTCAACTTTTCTCTAGCTTTCCTTGGCAACAATCAGGTTCTTCTTAACTAGCACACAACCACAACACAAAACCACAAACCAACACTAACCCAGACCTTTTGCTAGGCTCTAATGCCAATTTGATGCAAAGCAAGAGGGTTCATACCATCAAATTTCTATATTCTTGGCAATAATCAAGTACACAACTCAAATTCTTCATTCTTGAGGCAATCTCAATCCTTTAACCTTGAGCAACATGGGCTCCAACTTACACAAATGGATTCCAATCTCTATCAGACTTGGTAAATGATTTCAACAATATTAGATTCATACCAAAAACTCATTACAACCATCCAAATATTAGACAACAATGATTTAAGGCCAACCATAAACAAACTATGCATAGCTTTGTTCAAACATCAAGAAAACCATGTTTCTTTTACCACTCTCCCCTAAAATGAAACACACAATCTATCATAACTCATGTAAATGAATAAATGAATATTTTTCCTTTAAATTTTTTTTAGAACATGTAAAAATAGAACTCACCAATTTTTATCACTTTTTGATGGTGGAATAAAAATATATGAATTTTTCTTCTTTGCTAGAAACCCTAGTTTCAGAATTGAGTAGTCTTCACCAAAAATGTCATAAATCACTCAAAACCACATGAAAATTGATCAAAACAAGTTAAAATGAAACTATATTCACATGTATAACATTTACAATAGGTATGAGGTATTTATTTGATCTGTACAATTCATACCATTCTCTGCAACATCCTACAACTTTCAGAGAAAATAATCCCATAGGGCTGCCAATGGTAAAATGATCATAAATTTCTCCAAACTCAAAGAAAAAATACCAAACCAATTGAAAATGAAATATATTTCATTCCTATATCAATAAAAATCAATTTCAGATCTGAAAACCTTCATACAAATCCGTACCATGTAAAATAACAAGGAAAAACATTGGAAATTTGTAGAAAAAATTAATCTGTTCATTCATAAATTCTTGTTCAATCTACATTCCAACCCCCAATTCGACTTGGAGGCCCATTTTTATGCTTTTACAATCAAGCTATGCCCCAAACCAACCTACAACTTCCATTTAACAACTTTAAACAAACTTCTAAAAAGTTGTCATTTAACAAAAAGAGTTGTTATGACAACATTTGACAACTTTTGACAATGTTTTTATTTTTCAACTAAATGACACCAAACCTTCATCAATGACTCCAAATGACTTAAAAAATATAAAAAAATGGCTCACACAACCTTATTACAACATTAAAACACCTAATTTAATTAATTTATACAATTTGGCCTCACGGAGGCTTGAATGCAACAAGGTGCTCCTGCACCAATCTCCCACCTGGAAGGTCTAACTTTTGATTTTCTTGTTATAGCTCCTTTTGAGTCAATTATGATAAGCTTGTAAATGATTCAAATCCTCAAGGTGATTCTCATCCATTAGCTCTAACTCATTAAATCTAGACACTCTATATTTTTCATCTATAATGATATGTTGCAATGATAGCCTCAGTGATGGGAGCTCGACCTCGATAGGTAGGATAGATTCAATTCCATAAACCGGGGAATAGGGTGTGGCATCTGTAAGCATGTGGATGCTAGTTCTATAGGCCCATAAGGTAGGGTTCAGTTGGAGATTCCAATCATGACCAACTTCATTGACTTCCTTTTTGAGAATTTTTAGGATGGTTTTGTTTGAAGCCTCGACTTGACCATTTCCTTAGGATGGGGTGGAAAATCGGTGTTGAATATTAAATTTTTTGCATAACTCACAGCCATCCTAATTTTTGAAAGGTGTTCCATTTTATGAGATAAGGGCTTGGAAAACACTATAATGATAGATAAGATAGTTCAGGATGAATTAAATACTTGTTTTCCTATGATGTAGGTCAGAGGTATTGCTTCAATCCACTTCCTAAATACTTAGTGGCGGTAATCATAAACTTATGATCGTTACATGAGGTGGGGGTGATCTTTCCTATGAGGTTGAGTCCCCATTGTGAAAAAGGCCAAGGTGTGGTGATCTATCTAAGCTCTTGAGCTGATTCATGGATGAGATCCCCATGTTGTTGACATTGCATGCATTTCTTGACATATTGATTAGCTTCCTATTCCAAGGTAGGCCAGTAATACCCTATCCTCAATAGTTTCTTAGCCAAGTTCATACCACTTGAATGTGACCCACAAATGTCTTTGTGTATTTATTTTAATGTAGTCAAAGATTCCTCTTGGTTAAGAAATCATAATAATTTATATTCAAGACTTTGACAATAAAGGGTATCTCTTAGGAGGAAAAATCGAGATGCTCTTCTAATAAAGGTTTTTCTAAGGCTTGAAGTGAGGTCATATGGCAGGATACCTCTATGTAGGTAAGTAAAGATATCATGATACCACGGGGAACTTGGACCAACAATTTCACATACCCACTTAGATTTTGGTACCTCAAATTCTGGGATGAGAAGATGTTGGATGAGGAATTCACATTTCAAAATGTTACGGGGCATATCCAACAAAGACCCAATAGTTTCCATAGCGTTAGCTACTTGATTGTTTACTCGAGGTATCTGCTCGAAAGAGATGTCAATGAAGAAATATTTGAGAATTTCCACCATCTTTTTATAAGGTGTGAGATTTTCATACTTAGTCTGGTAGTCATCATTAACTTGGTTCACTATTAGCTGCGAGTCTCCATAGACCTTCAATTGTTGGATTTACCACTATATTATGATTCTCAATCCATTGATAACAGCCTCAAACTCCACGATATTATTGGTACATTGGAAAGCTAACTGATATGAATTAGGGATGTAATCACCTTGGGGCTGATGAAGAGGATGCCTGCTCTAGATCCATGTTGTGTATGTGAACCATCAAAATATATCTTACACTTCTCCTCTATTTTGAGGGTAAATGCGAACTCATTAGGAAATTCAGACACCAAGGGATTCTTTGCATAAATAGATGCCTCTACTAGTTGAACTGCAATAACCTTCCCCTTGATAGCCTTTTGATCCATGTACTCTATATTAAATTCTGTGAGGATCTTCACCCACCTAGCCATTCGTCCTGTAAGGGTAGCTTTGGATAACAAATACTTCAATAGATCTATCTTATAGATAAGCTTCACTCAGTGAGAAAGAATGTAGTTCCTAAACTTCTATGAAGCGAAAACCACTATGAGGAAAGATTTTTCAATGAATGAGTAGTTCAACTTGTATCCAACCAAGGTCCCCCTGATGTAGTAAATAGCTCTCTCCTTCCTTGTTTCATCATACTAATCAAGAAGAGCACCTAGAGTTGTTGATGTAGTTGAGATATACAAAATCAAAGGTTTATCTAGTATCAAGGAATCATAAGGATAGGGGTGTTATTAGGTAATATTTGAGTTGTTGGAATGATTCATCTTATTTTGAATCCTATTTATAGGCTATCCCCTTGTGGATAAGGTGAGAAAAGGGATGACACTTATCCGCCAACTGTGCTATGAATATTTGGATGGACTGCAATCTTCCTTGTAAACCTCATAGTTGCTTCAGTGTATGTGGTGGTTCCATATCCAAGATTACTTTGACCTTAGCTAGATCTATTTCAATTCCCCTCTATGACACAATGTATCTTGAGAGTTCTCCTGAAGTTATGCCAAAGACATACTTTTTTGGATTCAACCACACCTTGTATTCTATGAGTCTATCAAAGTTTGGTTCTAACACCTCTAGATGTTCCTTACTTTTTCTTGACTTGGAAAAAATATTGTCCACATAGTCTTCTAAAGTATTGTGGATCATGTCATGAAATATTAAAGTCATTCTTGTTATGATAGGTGGCTCCAACATTCTTCAAACCAAATGGCATCATGTTCCAACAATATGTTCCCCATGGATATGAAAACATTGTCTTATGTTGATCTTCTTTGGCTATCATGCTTTAATTGTACCCTAAGAACCTGTCCATGAGTGAAAAAATCTCATGTCCAATAGTCAAATCTATGATGATGTCAATGTTAGGTAAATAAAAGTCATCCTTGGGACATGCTTTGTTCAAATCTCTAAAGTTAGTACATATTTTGATGCCTGAGTGGGTTTTGACACTAGTACATGGTTTGAAACCCACTTAGAATAATCTATTGGTTAGATGAATCCCACGTCCAAAAGCTTGTGTAATTCTAGTTTGACAAATAATGCAATCTATAGATGCATTTTCCTCAAATTTTTCTTTACTGGTTTAGCATGAGGATAAAATACAAGATGGTGAACAACTACTTTAGGATCAAGGCTCGACATGTAGGCATAAGACCACACAAAATTTACCTTTCTCTCTTTCATGAATGCTACTAATTTATTTCATGCTTCATCAAGTGATTCTACATAAAAGGTAATTTATGGTTCCTCCTCTATCCCTACATTGACTGGAATGGATTTTTTGACAAGCACTGCTAAATTTTCTTGATGTATCACACTAAGGGGAAGATTGAATCCCTCATCCTTTGGTGCCTCAGAGAGGTTTTCACCATTGAATGCATCCTTTATTTTTACTATTTTAGGATCGAAAAGTGCCATAGTGTGGTTTTCATTTAAGGATCAAGACATGATTCTCATATTTTCCATTTTATGACAGAGGGACTCAATCGTTTCCCCATAGTATGCTTGTGTGTCAAGTTCAATGTCAAAACCTAGCTTGTGATCCCCAAATGGCATGTGATCATGAAGCCCCATGAACTTAAAGATAGATTCATCATTTTCAAATGAATCCAAGATGGGTGGTCTTCATTGGTCCTAGTTGATAAGTTGGGGATAGACTAGTTTCAAATTAGTGATTTGGCCCTTAGAAGCAAAGGATGTGGTGGTTATCATGAATATGGAAGTATCCTCAAATAAGTCTATGATGTCAAGGGGAAATTCATTGATGGTATCATCATGTGACGTAGGTAACCAAGAGGAAGGTTTGATTCATTTAATAGAAGCACCCTTTCCAAGAATGGTCACTTTACTCATGGTACATCCAAGACCAAGATTCTTAGGTCATCTCTCCAGAGCAAGAGGTTCTAGCAAACCGTTATTATTTTGACCAAGCTTGTTATTCTTGTTGTATCCCCAACCCTTCATTAGTTGAATTCCTTTGTTATCATCTTCCATTGGAAGAATGAGATTTGGTCTGTTATCTTGATAATAACAATTTTGACACATTTTCCTCATCAATGATTTCTTTGTTCAACTCTCCCCACTTTGTGAAAGTGGTAGATGCCATCTTGATTGTCTTTGATACCTTGTCAATATGTTGGGGCTTCCCATACTATCTAGGAGAAATAAGTAGTTCTCCAATCATAAAAGATTTTTTTTTCAAGTTATAGTCCCCACAACCATTTTCTTTGATCACTGCTTTGCTATCAGGAATATTTTGCAAGATGGCTGTTTTTGATTCAGAAGTTGAAGCTAATGAAGATGGGTCAAGAAAAGAGGAGGGTATTAACACTTCATCATTCTTAGGGAATTGGGGGATCCTATAATACTTCTCTTCTAGGTTTTGCAATAGTAGAAGGGCTTAGGATCACCATGGATTGTGATTTATCTATCTTCTTATGGAAATTTGATACATTGATTGTAGGTGGAAGCTACCGCATGAATGGCCTAGATCTAGGGATGATCAATAAGTATATTGTATGTAAGGTCAAGGTCAAGCACTTGGCAAGCAGTTTCTGCAATTGCAAGGCCTATTTGGATAGGGATTTTGATTGTGCCTTCATAACTTCATTCTTGATCATCACATGCTCTTATGTTACTAACACCTTTTTCCTTTTCAATGATATCTTTGAAATAGCCCAAGTTCTTGATCAAATAAAGGGTAAAATATCAAGGCAATCACCTCCATCCATCAAGACTCTTTTGATTTTGTTTTTATGGATGAGGACTTCAAGATTCAATGCTCGATTATGTGATGGCTACGTAGGAAGGTCTTGCTTAGAAAATGTGAGAAGATGAGAGGTGGTGATGTGTGCGACCATAGCTTGGAATTTTTTGGTATCAAAGTGATCATGGAGAGATGATGATGAAAAAGCCTTTTCCAGGATGTCCTTATGTGCGGGAGATATTTTCAGCAACTCCAAGATGGAGATTTGTGTGGGGGTCTTCTTAATTGGTCCAAGAGGTTATAATCACTAGGATTTTACTTTAGGGGTGGTGCCCTAGGTTGTAATGGTGCTCTTTGGATGGTGAATTTTCTTCTACGTGTGGTGAATCCACACTATAAACTAGTTCCTTTGATTGTGATGATAAATATAAAGTGATCACAAAACACTACCACATTTTTATAAACATGACCTATGTTGTGGTAATCCTTCCCTTTGCCATTATCATTTCCCTTGCTATGGTCTGACATCAAGTTCTTGTATATTTTAAGGTCTTGATTTCTAGATTGTTGATCAACATTTAAGTCTCCATTTTTTATAAGTTCTTGGATAACGTTTTTCAATTTCATGTAACTTGATGTTTTGTGTCCCTTAATTTTGTGAAAATCACAAAAATCCTCCTCTTTATACCATGGTGGTTTGACTTGAGATTCTTGGTAATTTTGATAATTAGAGAGCATGATGAGATTAGATTGCACCAATTTTTTCATGACCACTTCAATAGGTTCCCTTAAAGGTGTGTACTTGCATCATTAAGGGTAATTGTTTCAAGGTGGTGGTCCTCTTTGAGTGTTCACATTGTTGATCATTTGTTGATTGTTTTGTGGTTGTGTGTTTGGATGTTGTGTGTTTTGTTGTGCATTTTGTTGTGTGTTTGTCTATTTCGGAGCATTTAACACTACTTTCGCATCAACCATTCCTTCTTTAGTAATGTTCTTGTTTTTGGATCTTATATGGGGTTTTTCATTGGAACTAGATGATTGACAATTATCTTTGTAGGATCGTGTTTCTCCTTGTGTGATGAGGGCTCTTTCAATGTTAAGACCCCTAGGATTGAGTTCTTCGTATGATGAGACACATTGCATTTTTAGTTGGAAGGATAGGTTTGTTTCCATGTTGGCAATAATGATCTCTATCTGTTGCTTTTTGGGAATTGGCCATTTTCATTTACTAGCTATATGCATCTATCATTGTAAATTTTTTGCAAATGTTTCACCCTTGTTCTGTTTAAAGGTATATAGTTCTTCCAAACTTACGTCCATATCAAAGTTGCAAGAAAAGTGTTCCACAAATTTATCTATTATTTCTTGAAAGGTTTGGATTCCAAGAGGTAAATACGAGAACCATTATATGGCTTGGCCTCCCAAACTATGTGGGAAAAGATGCATCAAATAGGAGTCATTGTATGCTACTTCCATACATGCCACATAAAATTCCTTAATGTGATCTCCTGGATTTCCACACCCTTTTTATTTGTCAAATTTGGGAATTTCAAATATTGGCGAGAATGGTATCATTGCGATGTTACGGTCAAAAGGATATGGACACAAGTCTCATGTGACATACGATTTCTTCATTTTTCTAGCTTGGATATCTTGAATCTATTACATGTGAGTGTTTTGATTTACAAAGAAAGGTCATCTTAAGGATTATTTGGTAGTGGAGCATACGTGTTGTATTGAGGAATGGTAGATGAATTATATGAGGGATTTTGATAAGGGGGTGTGTTTTTTTTTAATGTATTGTATGCTATGTATGGTGGATTTTGATATTATGTATGTAATGGTGATAATGATGGAGGTTTGTTGTATGCTCCTTATGAGTTTTGGTTCAAGAAATTTTTCAAATTTCCATATGGTTGTTGTTGGTTGTATTACAAGCCTTATTATTGTTGTTGTTGTATAAGCGATTGTTGTTTTTGGGCATATTGTTGGTGTGCTTGTAATTGGGCTTGGGATTTTTGCACTTGCAAGGCTTGTTGAGCTTGTAATTGGGCTTGAGCTTGATATGATTGTTGTGATTGTTGTGCTTTCAATTGGGATTGTGCATGTTGTGCTTGCAAGATTTGTTGGGCTTGTTGAAATGCAATAGATTGTTGATGAGCGAAAGCATTTTGTCCTTGAGGTGATGGAATTGTGTTTTGATTTGGGACAAATTGGTTTCATTGAATACAATTGCTTGATGGTATGTTTTGATTTTGTGACATAAGAGGTGAATTTTAGGGAATCATGTTATGAATGGCGTGTGATGTAGGATTGTGTTGGTTTTGGTATTGATGTGAGACAAAAGTTTGATTTTTGGACACTTTATTTTTGATTTGGCACATGTTGGGTTGGTTGTGAGACTTGTCCTTGATTTTTTTTGTGCTATAAGTCATTGTAAAATTTAGGATTGTGATGGAGGAATATATGTTTGAGGACCCATTCTAGTTTTCATTGTTTAAGGGATTCCTTGATTTTGAACCGAAGGTTGGGATACTTGATATGATGCCACTTGGTGTTGCAATGTTTGTGGCAAACCTTGATTTGGGACCAATTGATTTGGAGGATTACCTCGATTAACTTGGTTTTGGGTCAATGAAATTTCTTGATGTTGAGGCACTTGATATGGAATCATTTGATTTTGGGGATCAATTGGATGGTTTTGTGATGATTTACCTTGCAATGTTGTGTTCATTTGTCCATGGAGATTGACTTGGGGTTGTTGGATACTAGGGACATTAGTTTGAATATTTTAGGTATTTGTTCTAATTGAAGAATATGGTTGTGCATGAAATGTTGCTTTCATGTTCGTGTTATGAGCATGCGATGTAAGTGACATGTTTGGATGTTGAGGCTATTGTGGAATGGAGATGTTTTGGGGGGTTCTTGTGTTTTGAGTTGCAAGACTAGATGAATCCATCCTAGAAGTTGAAGGTTTGCTTGGTACATGTGATAAGGATGGTTGTGTGATGGATTGAATGACATTTTGAACCAAGGGTTGTGTGCTATATGTTTGAGAGATGGATGCAGCATTTACCAAAGGTTGTTCCCTAAGTGTGTTAAAGTCAAATGAAGAAGGGAGTTTAGCTCCTTCTTTTTCCAAGGCTAGCATGTATTGGGTTGGATTCAATTTCATCATGGTGTTGAAAGATGGTGAACCTTAGGATCTTGTTGCATCTCAAGTATCTCATCTATAGTAAGCTCCTTTTAATTATTGGTAACATCCTCTACTTGATACCCCGTTTCTTGAGAAGTTTGAGGTGGATTTTGTGATGGAGGTTGTGGTAAATTTTTCGATCGAGTTGTGAAACCTCTAGGATCAAATTTTTGCATTGCAAGGTTTTATTGGTTTAGATCACTCATGGTAGATAAATTTTGGTTTTTCTCCATGTATCTCTTGTGTTTTGACCTTTTTGTTACCATAAAAATTGGATCAACTTTTGGAGTAGTATGTTGTGATTTGTATTGTTGAAACTCTTGAGTTGATTTAATTTTTCTAAAACTAAACCTTTAAGGTGTTTAGGACCAATGATGTTATGAATGAAATAACTTTGGTGTGATGTTTCAAGGTGTGATATACCCAAAATTATTTTAATAAAAGCAACCTTAAGTATGCATTTCCTTCTTTGTCTTTGTTTTTGGATACCAAAATGTTTTAAAAATATGACCAAGGTATACTTGCTTTGTGGTTCAATTCTTAAAATTTCATTACTGTGAAATTGTTTTTACCACATGGAGATCTTGATTATGTTTGAATCTAAAATGTTTGAAATGAATTAACTAGAAGCCATGAAAGCATGAAAAAAACTCAAATTTGATAAAGGAAACTAATTAACCAAATGAAAACCTCATACCATTGGGGGATTGGTGTTGAATTGATGTGGAATGTCAGCCTTTCCTAGTCCCATTGATTGAAATAAGATTTTTTTGATAATCGAATGGACAAAATGCCTAAAATTATGAATACTAAATTACTAAATGCTCTCAAATATTGCTCTAAAATTTTCTATAGTCTAATTTCTCTCAATGAATGTAGATGAATTGCTCATGAAATCAAGGCTATTTATATGAATTTTCAGTAAATCAATGGTCAAGATCAATTTGATTAATCAATGGATGCAAATTGATGAGAAAAATTGGTATGGATCAAGGATTCAATCCATGGAGGAGATTGAATAATCACATGGATTGATGCAATTAATCAAGGGTGGACATTAATTCAAACAAACACAAATCCTCAAATTTAGGAGGAATGTGCAAGATATTTCCATTTAAGAGGGAAATAGTTTCAATTTGAATTGGAGGAATATTCCATGGGAATATTCCTTTGCAAGTGGGAGAAATTAGAAGGATGAAAGAAATTAGTCAATTAAATAATTAGAATATTATTTAATTGTTCAAGGTGGTGGAATTGAAAGATTTAATTAAACAATTAGCTCATTTAATTAAAAAGAAGAAATTAATGATATTTAATTAAATAATTCAGATTATTTAATCAAATAGGATGAAAATTGTATGAAAAGGGTGAATTAACCTAATAATGTCGATTATTCGATTAATAGAAGAAAATGATGAATTTAATTAAACAATTATGATTATTTAATTAAATAAATGAAATTTGTTTTAGTAATTGAATCAAATGCATGATATCAATCAGGACAATTTTAAGTGTCTACAAAGATAAACAAATGCACAACACCAAAGATTCATGGTTACCCTTCAAAGAGGAATGAGGGTTGCTTTTATATAAATGATTGATTTGAATGGACAATCAGGTTTAAGAGGTGGATGATCAAGATCAAGGGTCAAAAATTCTTGAGAGGAATTGATGAACAAGTTAACTAACTAAAATTGGCTACAGGATTTCAGTTGACTGTTTGAATGGAGAATTGATTGATTAGTTAAGGGATTTGATTGCTTTGTTAACTCTCACTGAGTGGGAGTACTCATTTGATTGATCAATGGATTGACATTGATTAGCCAATCAATTGAGAGAGAGTGTCTCTTACAAATGAGGTGGAAGTGCATGATATAATAATTAATTAAATGAATTAATTATTTGAGGAATATGCAAGTGGGAATTGATAAATATAAAATGTTTTATGTATTTGAAGTCTAAGTGGATAATGTTGAGAGAAAATGGGACAATTAAATAATTAAAATAATTATTTAATTTAGAGAAGGGATAATTAAATAATTAAAGTAATTATTTATTTTAGAAAGTGGGTGAATATTAATTAAATAACTAATAATAATAATTTAATTAATTAGAAAGATTAATGATAAATTGAATTAATTAAATACCATAAATTCATTTAATTAATAGTAGAAATATGCTATTAGACAATAATTAATTAATTGAACATTATTTAATCATTAGGAAAAGGTGATAATTAGTGTTAAATGTTACTTCACAAGCTAGGACAATTTCAGGTATCTACAAAGACAATTCAAGACATTTCCATCATTAATCCTATATTCTTATCCTATCCCCCATAATTTCCTTCTCCCAAAATCTATTTATTCCTTCAACACTTAGCCATTTTCAACACATTCATTTTCAAGAAATTGAATTCATGCTACAAAAGAAATACTTTGAGCACATATCAACTAATCAAATTGGGAAAACCCACTCTTGGAGTGCAATAGGGATTCTAGTATAGGAGTTTATTATAAAATTTTATGTGTATTTGGATTTCTTAGGCTTAAAAAAAGTGTTTTTTTATTTTATTTTAGGGTAATTGCAAAAAGATGTGACACAAATAAGATGCCACATTCAATTTTTTTCTCAAAATAAGCATTTGGTGAGTGCCAAATTTGGCACTCACCAAATGGTTTGGATGAGCAAGCTTGATTCTTGGTCATCCCAAACCAAGTTTGGCGAGCACCAAATTTGGCACTCGCCAAATATGAAATTTGTTATAAAAACAAACAAACTTCATTTTCACTAATCTGCTATGCAAACCGACGACCTTTGTATTTTTCTACTCCCCAACCTGTGCTCACAAAATAATAGCCATTTTTCACTTGGAGGTTGTGAAATATTCATCAAGATGCTGCCAAGACATCGAGGAGGTCAAAGAGGTAAGAATCTCAAGTTTTTTAGTTTTAAATTTTGATTAAATTGTAGATTGAATACATTTTTTTTAATTAAAATTTGTTTTAATTTCCAGGAAATGATATTACACCCCCAAATGTTGAGAATCCTCCATCACCTCCTCATGAAGAACCTCTTGAACAAGAACCACAATGAAACACCTCCATCAATTCCTATACATCCCCCAAAAACATAAGAAAATATACTAGGGTAAATAAAAAAAAAAAAAAACTTGAGGAATTGATTACAAGGCTAGAAGATACTACTACAACAAACCCTCATAGGAGAGGCCTTGTTGAATCCCTACAATCTATCATATCTCATGTAGGGTCAATGAGTACACAATTAATTTTTTTTCCAATAAGAGGGAAGAAAAAATAAATTATGTAAACAAACTTTTGTATTAGCAAGTAAAGAAAAATAAAATTAACAAATCCAACTTGTGTACCCTCTTCACTGACCCATGAAACAATCAACCATTAGCAACTAGGTACAAGATGTTCCTCATCTATTGGTGCCACTATGAAGGGATAAATAATAATTTTTGGGATAGGTGGTGGATGGTTTTTGACCATCTGTGCAATAACTATGAGGTGCCACAGTCCTTTTTGAGGAAACTCTATTGTGAGTTTTTCCTAAATGAGGTTCTAAATTATTTTGACTTTCTAGATTTTGAGGGTAGAGATGGGGCCTCCACACATCATAGATGGGGCACAACATAACCCAAAACTAACATTGAGACACTTGGATAGACCTGTGGTGGAGCATGCGACTGTTTCTTCTATTGTGAAGTATAGTGTCAAGGTGGACACCTTAGACCCTATTAGCTCCCTCACTCAGAGCCTTATATAGTATGTGAAGCCTCTAGTATATGATTATGTGGGTGAGTCTTCTAGGCCTTGAGTTCCAATCCACTTTTGTCAATCTTGCAGTGTTGTGAGTACATATGATCTAGAGAGTAGTCAGGATGGAGGTACATATGATACATCAACTACATAGGGGATCATTATGACAGAGTCTTTACTGAATAAAACATTTGTTTCAGGTAAATTTTAGCAAGTTCATTTAATTCTATTTATTAAATTTTATTCTAAAATGTAAGAATAACTAAATTAGTAGAATGATTATGATGAAAATTCAGGATCATGGTCTATTCTACTTATAGTGTTCCCAAAAACCCCTATTTTATTATGTTGTCAAGTCCATAGATATGTATCCAGTAAAGAAACATAATTATTTCATGTGAATATGGTGTAGGAGCACTTGTTTGATTTCTTTCCTCCATGAGGCCATTTGTTAATAGTTTCTTTATTTTTTGTATTGGGTCTTATAATAAGGTTTATCAAACTATTTTATAGGTTTTTAAGTCTTCAGAAGTCATATTTTAAGTCATTTGTCAAATAATGTTTAAAGTTGTTCCATATTGTAAAAATTGTCAAAAGTGCAAAATTAGGTAGATGAAGTGTCATTAAGGTGTTTTGTCAACAAAATAATCAAAAGGTGGCTGAAAATAGTTTAATTTGGTTTTAAATTTATAAATACACCCTCCAAAACTCGAATTGGGGGGTTGGAGACATTATTTTTGAAGTTGGATGAATGGCAACCTCAAATTTTGTGTGCATTTTATGATTTTTATATTGTTTCTAGGCTGAAGTTGTGATTTGTACGGCCTGGTATGGACACAAATAATGGAGTATCATATATGGATGGAAATATCTCTATTTATAGTTTCCAATTATTATTTTCTCAATGATTTTTATTGAGTTTTGTGGAAGATATGACTATTTTGGTGAGACTGCCCTATTCTAACAATATTGTGCAGAATTTACAGTCTAAAAAATGTGATGGTACAAATTTTAAATTCTGTATTTTGGATCTGAAACCAATTGGATTTTTTTTTATGTGAATCTACTTTCATTTGCTTCAAGTCTCATCAAATTTCATTAAGATTTGAATAAGTTATGACCATTTTTGTGAGGGCAAGTATGAACCCTACCTAGGGTTTGCAGTTTTGGGAAAAATATAATAACTTTCTTTTCCACCATTGGATCTTCATAAAAATTGGAGGAAATTTCTTTAAGTATTTTTTATTCAATCTAACCAGAGAGATTGGCATAATTATTTGTTTTTTGAATGTTATTAATGACTTTTCATTGCATTAAATTGTGGGCTGCCATGGCTATGTTTCCAATATGATCTAGAATGCACTTAATATTTGTTTGAGATGAATAAGTTTATGAAAGTTGTCATTGTTGATGATTTATCAGTTGTGTTATTGAAAATTAATCCAAGAATTCCTAAGAGAAATAATTTTTTATCATTTCTTTGAATGATTGGTTGAGTTGAATTTTGATCCTCCTAGCTCTGCATCAGAATAGTTGAACCTTATATGAATGGTTTGATGGTGAACCTTTGGCATCAACACCTCGTATTTATTGTCATCAATGAACTTTCACCTAGGTAACCTTTATTCATTAATAGTGTTGTAAAATAATGTTAGGTACTTTTGGTAACTAAACATAATTTGTTGTTTCATTTGTATATGTTTACATCAAATACTCTTGATATTCGTGCCATATTGGACTTGTGGTGTTACTACAGTTGTAGCAAGTTATGCTCCTTTGACAAAGGTATGAGACAAATTAGTAAATTTCACATTATATTATTCTTTTATTGGTTTATTATTGAAAATTTTAATACTACTCATATGTAGTTTAATTGTTATCTTGATGCTTGCTACCTGGGTTTGTGACTCCAAATCATGAACGTGCCCCTATTATGGATGAACATGGTGATTATTTGTATGCAGTAAGTAATTATTTTGTTATATGTCATTCTACATTTCAATTTCTATATATATTAATGTTAATACTTTTTATTTTATTAAATGGACCTCCAAAGAAGTCTGGAGAGGAGGACAAGTGACCACACTCAAATGGCCCCAACATCACATGCATCTTCATCCAATCAACATTCAAAGGCATCTTGTGATCTATTTCCTTCCCCTAGTGGGTAAGGACTATGCATTAGGGCCCTTTGTTATATGTGGTATTTTTTAACATATGTTTTATATTATGGATATGTGACATTTTAAGTCCATATGTCTTTTATGCAATCTTATATGAATTTATACAATATATTTCATACTTCTATTGACATATAACGTTGTATGGCCTTATGTCTTTTTGGTTAATGCAATTTTTTTTTAATCACTGTTATCTATATCTGTACTACAAATGATTAATTGAATAAATAAATAATTACACAAAGTTCATTGTTAGTAACTATCAAATTATTACAAATATCCTAGGCCTCTTTAAGGGGCAACACCCTTTAATTTAAACAATATTGGTAGCACAAGCATGTGAGTTTTTGAAAAAAATGTCAAATATATTATGGATGAATTTGAGATCACAAGAATTTGGTAACATAATGAAACTAAATATTATTTTAATGCAACCATAAAATATTGTGATGTCATGCTTTCCTTTTTTGGAGACTACATCTTTGACTCTTGTTATCCATAATAATGTCCTAAGTTTTAAGTTATTAAGAACTATCAATGCACCTTAATATGCATGTTCTTGACTTTAAAATTTTCATATCCAAAATCATAAGCATAAGCATTACAAACTACCCTTACATAGTTAATATCCACATTCTTGACTATGTAACTATTGTCTCCTATTTTGTTGGCACCAAAACTCATTTTCACTCTCTTTGTTAGTGGCACAAACTTGAGAATCAATAAAAAATACTTTATTTTCTAGCATCTATAAGATGTTTTGGTTGACCTAGGGTATTTTTGCATCTAACACCTTGGGTACTTGTTAAATAAATGGGCCCCTCATCATTACCTAGGAAGAAGTGTCAAAACCCCTCTTCTAACAATATAATGGGATGGCCACTAATTTTCTCACTTGTTATCTATGATTTAGTATTTGTACTCTAGTTCCTTTCTACTTCTTCCTCTTTTTGACCCATACTATACCTAACATTGCTATATTTTATATGAAATTGGTGTTTGCATTCTCCTATGTCCTTAGCCTCAATACCATGCTTTTCTCAACCCCTCTTCCCAAGGTGTATGATTCACTCATTCCTTCTCCTCCTTGATGTATTGTATAAGACAACCATGTGACCTCTCCTTGTGCCCTCTTCCATGGTGCACCTAACATTTGTTGGTAGTTATAGTAGCACCCTATACCCCATTTCTCCACCCTCTTCCTCTCAGATATATTTCTTAGGTATGGCTATGAAATTCTCCCCATACATATCTATCAATGACTCATTGTGGGTATCTGATTGTATACATAACTACCTCATGATAGTGCTCTAGTTGATGTGGCTTAGTTAGATCTCTCCAAAAATTCCAACATCTCCTCCATGTTCCACTATAGGTATCATCCTTCTCCAACTTCCTTACCTCAACCAAAAAAAAATATATTTATAGTTATAAAACATTGGATTTTCCACCTTTAGTTTCTTATAATCACTTCTTTCGTCAATAATATTAGAGTATACTCATCTTTTATAGCTAGAAATTATGATTCCTCTTATGTATTTCCTTCACCTACTGGCTTGACCCTTATATTATTGATGCAACCAATTTTTATAGGTTTGTACTTTTCCTTTTCTTAACTCCTTTGATTCTATTACATGCATCATCATGTTTCTTGGTATATACCAATTTTAACCACTCTATTTGTGTTATTGGGTGCACCATCTAAGCTAGGATTTTAGCAACCTTATTTTTCCTTCTCATGTACCCATTCCCTACCCTTGTGATATCTCTATCCTAAAAATAACATCATTATTCTATTACACTATCATATAGCCTCCTCTCTATGAAATATACATTCTACAAATCTTCAAAATGCTTTTATGTAAACTCAAATTTTATGATCACCAACACCCACAATACTAGATCCTCAAGATATGTGTAGCCCATGTGTATGTGTACTTAGACATGACATCCTCCTCTTTCTACATTCTTGTATCCTCCTCTTGCAACAAAGCCATTTATATCTTGATTATTCATGATCTTCACCTTGATTTCTAATCAACCTTCTTCATGTCATGTTCTCTAACCATCTATTCATGTTGGAGAAAACAATTTCCCATGGAAATTCTACCCAAAAATATGTATGATATAATATTTTCCCATTGTTTTCTACCCACAACCATAAATTTAAAAGATATTCTAGTAGATTCCTATATACCTACACAACATCCTTTATGGTGCACTTACTAGAGAGTTTGCATTTGACTATATCGTATCAATATTTTTAAGCACCATCACTTTGTAACTTAAAACTTCAATCATTAGACTAGACTTGAATCTTTCATTATCTAAAACCTCCTTCCACCTTTGTATTTCTCCACTATTTCTTTATTGATTTTATAGATTTATATTTCACTAGCTATAATCAATACATTTTTCTCAACAACATCACCTCGTAACCTCACCCTGTAATATTTAGATTAGGATTGAATTTTGCATTATCTACAACCTCCTCCCATATTTAAATATACATTCACTATCTCTTTGTCTCTTCTCTTTTCTCTATGAATTGATACTTATAGATTTCACCTTAATTTACAACCTTAGCTCTCCCACTACTATAAATCCCTTGTCATAATCCTAGATAGGAACCTCTACCATGAAGCCACAACTCCCAAAGATATAACCTAAGGTTTGATAACATTTTATACAATTTCCACTAGGGGTCTCAACTAAGAGAGGCTTAGTGACATAATCCTAATCATTAATTAACACATACAATGAAACATTGACACACAATATGAAAAATAAAATGTTTCATTTTTTAAAATATGAAGGATGTTTTATAGATTGAAGACAAAAAATAACTAAACCAAACCTTTAATAATACCAAAAACTATTGAAAAATGGACAACAAGGATCTTAAGATAAAGAATCGACACAATTTATCTTGAAATGTTCGAGAGAGTTGGGGTGCAAAATAGGACTATACCTAGCATAGATGTTCCCACTCAGACATTTTGGGGTGAAAAATAGTCCTTGATTCTTCCTGGGATAAGGGTAAGTGGTAGAAGCATATAAGAAATGAATTATTTGCTGGTGAAAGAAAATTTCAAGATCATAATTAGACAAGTGAAAATGTAAATACTTCAAAGAAGTTGATACATTATTATAATTTTAAGTTAAAGAACATTTATATCCATTTATGAGGACCTTGAAGTACCACCTGTGGCAAGACTCACCTACCCATGACCCATTCTTGATAGAGTAAGAGGTCCTTAGCTTCATAGTTTACCCAGGTTATGGTGTCTAGAAAATAGATAAAGTAACTCTGTTAAGGAGCATCAAAAGTTGATGGGAGATCTAGATCAATGGTACACCACCACAAAAACATTGTGGAATGCTTTCATAGCATCACCAATAGCTAAATTATTGGGTAATGGAATTGGAGGTGGTATTGGCCTCAAATGATTATGACATGAGCTTTCTCTTAAGGGTTGATTGTCTTTTTATCTCAAATGCCTCATATTAGACACTGATAATTCTACAACCATCACATAATTTTAGAGGACCGACATCAATGAATACACCCTTAAACCATGCACCTTCATAATCAAATTGATTACTATAACACTCCACCAAGCTTCCTCTTCAAAATTCCTTTTTACTCCTACAATACTTTACCAAATATCCTCAACCCTAAGCCCTATACCCTATATACTTAACCCTATACCCTCAACCATGAACACTATCCCCTCAACCCACTTTCCTTCCAATATGCCCTCTTTTGATAGTGAGAAAGATCTTGAAAGTTGTGAATCTCATTTTCCTTCCAAATATTATGAAAAATTAAGTCCAAGTTTATTTAAGATTCACTCAAGGCTAGTTATTTTGCACACTAGGGTGAAAGCAATAAGTGGAGTCCACTTCTCATGGATGTTTCAAACTTAGGAAAAAATGTCTAATCAGGCAGAGTAAAACAGGATCCTATTTTTTAGGAAACAAGATCCCATTTCGCTTTAGGATCCCAAGCTGAAATTTGAAATGGGATCCCATTTTGTGGTGAGATCTTGAGCCAAGGATCATAAAATGAGATCTCTTTTACCATGAAATAGGATCTCATTTTGTAATAAATAGGATCCCATTTGTAAAAAAGTTTTTATTTTTTAATAAGGCCTACGAGCTCATTTTTTACCAATGACTAGAAAACCAAAATGAGATCTTAATTTCCAATGACATTAATAGCCATCAAACAGTCCAGGTAAGTGTTTTTTTTTCCTTTTTTATTGTATTTTTTTTATTTACATTTATTTGTGTATTGTGTAATTTAGGCATCATTATATTGTATGAATCATCCAACCAAATATATGAACCCTAAACTAAATTGGAACAAAAAAAGAACCCTATGTACACATAAATATTTCTTATGTACCCTATCCAAAATTCTCCTTTCAATTGAGGTAGAGAGGAAATCTTGTAGCATGAACATAAAATTGGGATCCTAAAAGTATAATGGCTCATATTCTAAATCAATTAGGTAAATATTTCATTACTATGACTTACTTGAAGACAACTATTACAATGATCTCAAGTCTTATATTCTAGAGTTAAAGGAAATTCATGATATCATTATGTAATAAGAGTAAATAGTTTGGTTTGGAAACAATACCAATGAATATTAAGTTTTCATTGTATATATTCATTTTTTATAATTGTAATCCCTATGAGGTTTCTAGATATGTTGAATTACAAATAAGACAAAAATTAGTCAAACCTATAGACTAATTACTTAGTTTCACATTAAATATAAAATTAGAATAGAATATATATATATTGTTAAATATTTTAATTAGATTGTGCGTAATCATATTCATCTTCCTCTACTATCACGTAGATGTAAACCTTCATTATTTTTATAACTATCCTTGGTTAAACCTTGATTATGATTGCTATGACCTTCTCTATTGGTATCTTCTAGCATTAGCATTTTTGACATCTTGCTTTAGTTTTCACTATACCCTTCCTAATCTTCCATATTTTATAAACCTCAAAAGTAATTCCCTATAAAAAATCACACTTCATCACCATTTCTAATTATTTATTCATGAAATTCCACATCATATTTAGAGCTCTCAAACATGCACACTTTGAGAGGAAAACAAGAAGTGTGGATTCACCTTCTTCACCACCATGGTCTTTTTGATCTATCCACATATTTTTGAAAACACTATGGATAAGTGCCTCATCATGGTCTTAAATGATCTTCCCTTTTGTTATAGGACTGTCAATGACTTCCACATGTGCATCAATATCTTTCATAGATATCAACCTATCTTTCCATAGTACAAATTTCTATTTATTATCATATGGGAAACTACTAACTACTATAATATATTTCTCTCCCCCATATTTATTGTAATGCCTAACCTTGAAACAATGTCACAACCATGCATTGCCGTAATCTTATCGTTCTCTACATATACCTAGTCCATATCATTAGGATCACACATTATATCCAAGATAGAAGAATAAAATTTATAGAAATCATGATCTTGGAATATATTAGCATGATCATATTGATAATGGAGCATCTAATCCTCCCTCCTCACATGTGATTTTTTAGTGAGCTTATCCTCCTCGACGTCATCCAAATCTGGAAGTCACTTTCAAAGATAGGATTATGTATACACCAATAAGGATTATAATTTATGTTGCCTAGTGAGTTTGCATGCTCATCATAGAAGATATTCACCTTATACTATCCTTGCCAAAATTTCTTCTACCTCATCATCACAAAAAATATATCTTTATTAGGTTTAAAATACTCAAAATTATTTTTACAATGATTTGAAGAAAATAGAGATAGAATTTAACTATCATTCACACCATCAAAATAATATCAATTAATTAAAGATGTTACCAATGAAGAGAAGACAAAGTAAAGTTATTTTAGAATTAGAAATATTAATTTTAATTTTTCATAATGTAAAATTTATGCAATGAAAGTAACTCATGTTATCCATGCTAAATACTAGTTTTCCTTGGGATTAATTATTTTAATTGGGACTATTTTGTAAGGTAAAAAATATTGTAGAAAAGGATGAAATGTCATGGATTTATGCCTACTATCTAGGATGTCTTAGATGCAAATTTTGTTGAAGATTTATTTTCCACCAAATTTAAATGATAAAAATGATTAGTCCTTGGAATAAATTAATCTAAAAAATTGATATCTTTTATGTAATAATGTTCTTTGGATTTTCCTTTAATTATTATAAGGTAGTCTTTGTATGCATAGAAATGGTTGAAAATTGTTGAAAGTTTCCAAATACAAATGTAATACTTCTTTTTCCTCTTATTTGGAGTTGTGCTATTTCATGGTTTTAAATCTTTGAAGTATATTTTCATTCATGTAAATATATGAATATATGATCAATCTTTTTAAGTTTTATTTAATAGGTATTTCGATGAGGGTAGAATACTTTGCACATGATCAATTTGAACACTCCATTTACATCAAAGTATACCAAAGTGTCTTTAATATGCCAATGCTTGGATGTTTAATCCCTTTTTTTCATGAATTGTTTATCACATTTAAGATTGTATTTCCCTATCTAGGAATTTTAGACTTTTGAGCAAGAAATATGTTCTTATCCCTTAGATTTGTCTAGTTATTCAATATTGTGTTGATGGTAGAAGATCAAGCTTAGGTTTTTTTAACCTTATCTTTTCTCCCTTTGTCTTTTGTAAATTTGTAATATGTCTAAATAGATTAGATTATATTTAGGATTCAAAACATACAAAGTATTAAATTAAATATAATTTATTGTAAGTAGATTATAAATCAGTAAGCTTCAAGTGGATTTTTTCATATAAGAAATGTATATTTAAATTATATAACATCTTGGTCTCTTGGATAATTTCACACAATCCTTATTTTCTTATAGATATCTTGGTATGTACAAAGAGATAATATTGATCAATAAAGAATTTCCCACTCTATACTAATTATGCTTAATCCAATTCCAACCTCTACCTATCCCCTTATTTATCAATTTTATAATCAAATTTAAAAAATCTCAAGCTATGATCACTTCAATTTTTATGTCACCAAGGAATCCTAAATCTAATCCCACCCACAACCAATAGAATATTTCAATATTTGTTAGCAAAAAGCATTATTTTTTTCTTCTAGGAATTTTGTAAACCTTCTAATAGGTAATTAGTATGTTAAATTCAACCCAAGGGACTAGGTAATAATTTAATGATAAGTTGTGAATATAAATTTAGAATTACAATAATTTAAAAACTAAACATGATACTAATGATGCATAACCTATCAATAATTCTAGTGTTTTTTTATATTGGATTATTTCTTATTGAGATAATGTTATATTTTTACCCTTGTTTTGACTACTTCATAAACAATATGACCTTGGTTTTAAATTTTTATAAAGTATAGATACAAATGTAGACTCTTCACTCCATAGAAATCTAGCAAGCCACTACTAATAGTCAAATTGATCATTCACATTTGATCAATTTTTATAATGTTAGATGCTCAAAGTTTTTACAAATTTATTAATCTATTTATTAAACTTGACTTAGGAAAAAATCATTCCATTAGCATGCTTTATGGACCTAGGAAAGTAGACATGTAGATTAAGGGGATTTAAGAAAATAGGATTTAAGGGGAAACTTCACTATTTCATATAAACACTTTAAAGTACATCAAGCCACAAAATTTTGCATACCTTAGAGATAAATGTGCCTTATAGATTTTTCATTTGTATCATTAAGTCATTTATATCTTGGATTAAGAGGATCTTTAAGGGAATGACTAAAGGGGATTAAATTTACCTAAAAAATTACCTTTTTTGTGTACCTTTTAAGTTTATTTTTTAGTATGTACATGTATTAAAATTACATAGATCTTAAAATTTGAAATTTGTATGTATGCTCAAGTTGAATGAAATGTACATGTGTGTATCCTCATTTTTATTTTAAATAAGCATGTACATTTAATTTAAATATTTCTTGTAATTTCTTGACATGTATAATATCTAGTTTTAATATGTTTATTTATAATTTATATATAGATTCTTGAAAGTTAATTTTGTAATTGTTTGTATATTTATATATGCATGTTCATCTTTATATCATGGATGGATTTTAAATTGAAGATTTTCTCAATCCCCCTCCTTTCCCCTCTCCACCTCAACACCCTCCACCTCCACCTTCACCTCCACCCCCTCCACCTCAAAATCCCCCACCTCCACCCCCAAGATCCGATGAGGATTTCTTGTGATCTCAGATCAATGACAACATAAGATCCATTGAAGAAAAAATTAAAGAAATTTGAAATAAAGTATTTATGCCACCTTAGCTAATGCATTTTGTATCTTTGATGAAAAAAATTATAGATGTTGTCAGGTCCATTGATGTGGACTTAGAGAGTTACCACATATGGAGAGAGGAGAGGAGACGTTTATATTCAAATGGACTCTCCTATAGGGACATCCTTGACCTTAAAATAACAAAACCCATTTAGCTCCATTTTTATTGACCCCATCACCACTCAACCAATTCCAACGAACAAAAAAATATATCAATTAGGTGGTGTGGAGATCCATAGATGGCCAACAATTTTTGGGATCGGTGGTGGATGGTATTTGATCATCCACCACATGATAATTGTGAGGTTCATCTCTATATTTTTTGAGAAAATTATATGTAGAATTTGTGTTGGGTTTGAAAACTAATTAATTTGATTTCATTTGAATCATTCTAGGGTTTTGGTGGTAGCATGTCAAAACAAAGGTTAAGGGAACAAGTTGATCCGCAGTGACTCATGCTTGCTCAACCTCTTGTTGGTCATCTTCTACTGCCATTCCTTCACCCATCTAGCATCATATGGCGGTATCCACACTAGGAGCATTAAGTACACTCTCAGCTAACCTCAATGAGTAGACTACTAAGATGGCAGCTAGGGTTAGTGGGCGAGATCATGAAGGAGCATCAGGTAGAGCTAGTCCTAGTACCACTCCATGTGAATTAACACCTCATTTTTGTATGAGTTGTAACCAATTATGTTATGGACCTGATTAGGTTGCATCTACTTTAGCAACACGTCGAGCATCTGATGATATCACTTCATATGTATATTTTTTATGTGATGGTATGTAGATTTTTTATGTGTTGATGATCACCCTATAGATCATCCTACAAAGGTATATATATGTAGATGTTGAATTTATAACAATTTTAAGCACACATTTTAAATGAACATATATTAAAAAAACTATAATATTTTAATAATCAAATTATTTGGTGTAGATGATGGCCATAGGGACATCAACTTATTTTGATCAATTTGGTTTTACATCAACACCTGTGCAACTCAAGACCCCATTTTGGGTATTTTGATTGATTTTTCAAATATACTAAATAATTTTAACTTGATTTTAAATTGTAATTCAGTCTCGAACATGTGTTAAATATTTATGCTAGTTTAGGTAAGTCATCTGACTTCCACATTGGATCCACCTGAGGGTATGACGAGTCCTCCTTCATTGTCAAACATCTCGCATGAGCCACTTATATGTATATTGTTTTAAAAAACTATACTTAGAAATAAATGTATTTTGAATTCACTATAACAAACATGCATGTAGTTATACTTAAAATATATGTCTATGTAGGTTGACACTGCCATCAGAATGGTATTGTGCACCCAATTAATCCAGGTCAATTTCAAGAGTCAACTGCATTTTAGGTTGATATCAAAATTTTCTATGTGTGCATGTAATTTGTAGGTCTTTTAAATAGATTAAAACAAAAATTAGTACACTTGAATATATGTTTTAACCTAATTTATAGAAATATGCTTAATTTGACCTTGTAAGACCTTGTTAGTGATAATTTTCATCCTGATGATGCCATACCACCTATACTAGTACATGCAGAGTGGCCTTATATGGTAATTTGGAAATTTGATTATATTTAAAGTCAATCATATTATATATTGTGAATGACTTAAAGTAAGTTCATGTGTTAAATTCTTTTTCTTCTATAGCATGAGATAGGTCTTGTAGTAGAGCATGTAGAGTAGGATGTCAAAGGAGATGAGTAGCCTCATATGGTAATTTTTATGATTTTATAAATTAAAATTGAATTAAATAATTTTTAATTATTTAAAATAAGATTCCAAGTTTATTTTCTTTTACAAACTTATTCAAATCATCCTATTCTGTGTGGATCGAAGAGGTCACTTGATTTTAGGGACGATAGGAGTTAGACATATATATGTTTTAGTACATTTCATGTTTTAGTATTTTCATGGACTCTATAAATTGTTTCATGGACCAAATATTAATTTCATTATTTAATGGACTATTATTGTTTTACTAATTTACACATGTACATTTATGCATTTTAACTTGAACAAATTAGTTAGATATAATTTATGTGAATGGAACACAATCTACTAAGAGGGGGGTGAATCAGTAGATCCAAACAATAACAATAATTCTAGAAACCTTAACAACTTCTTTAAATATTTTTAACATGAAGAGAACTGAACCATACAAGCTAGTAAGTTAAGCAATTAAAGCACAACATAAGATAACACATAACACTGTATTTTTATGTGGAAACTTGGAGATGGAAAAACAACAATGAGAAGCTCTCACAAGAAGAAATATAATAAGGAAATTTTACAATATGGAGTAGGAACCAACCTACCGGAGACACCAATCCCCACCAATACAGAGACACAAATCCCCATCAAAATAATACAATAGGTAGAACACCAATCCTACAAGAACATAAATAATGGAGTATTTGAAATATAACTCTGACTTGTACTAGCAGACACATTAAAAAAAATTCTCACACTTCTATCATATAGCTTCCATTCATTACACAATTGTACATGCCACTCCTATACTATCACTATAATCATTAATTACATTCAGACATACATGGATGCACTAAGACCCTTAGATACATTTGGACATTTTAAATATATACATGATACTACAATAACACTCTTCTATATCGGCCAAAAATTTGCTCCAACCTAGACAACATAGGATGAACCTAAATTCAAATTACATGAAATGTGTAATACAAAGGTCCAATCTTACTGCCAAAATTGATGTCTTGCACCACAAGGAGAACCTTAAATAGGTCCTATCCTCTCTCCAAATGCTTGAAATGAATTCTACATGCTTGTAGTCATTACCACACATGCCTCAAACTTGGAATAACTTGATGAGACTTCTGATATTTCAAACTCCTCACACATTGAGCCATGCCATTGGAAACTCAAGAAACTGATATAACTAGTGTAGGAATACTCTCCTTCCAAACCACAGAGCTACAACACATTTTTGAAAGAAATGCAACCCATATTAAGCAATCTCTTTGTCTAAAAGATATCCTCCTAGACCACCACACACATTTCTGACTACATACCCAATATGGTATGATAAATATATGAACTATCTAAAGGAAGTCACATGATGACAACCATGATACAAGATATGATAGATTAGACATCCTACAAACTATCAGAAAACACACTACTAGAACATTCAGATTGTTGTCAATACTTATACTCCTACAATATTCTTCATCTTTGATAACCTTCACATATGATAGCCTTGACACCCTTTGATAGCTATTGAAAAAAACAATGAACTGTTGACGTTAGTTTGACATCAATGACAACCTATGCTGAACAATCTACCCTTTTTTATTGATGAAAAACAAAAAAATGTTGGGACCATGAAAACAGTAGAAAGAATAAGTCTAAATGATTTATGTGTTGTTCCATTCGCTCCCCTTGTGAAAGATATGACATTGAAGATAAGAAATAAAGGATAGTTATTCTTTCTGAACAATTCAACATTCACCTTCTCCAAAATCTATCATTACCTCAATTTAGCTCTTTCTCCCCTATGATGGATATATTATTTTTGAGCAATTCACCCTCTTGAACTCACTTTCTCCCAAGATAGTTATTATTTTTGAGCAATTTAGTATTTTTAGCTCACTTTCTCCCCCTTTTACATCAATGGAAAAGGATCAACATTATGTCCATTAAAAATCATATCTTGAATCATATGATGAATGTGATCAAAGTATGTCTCATGTTCAATCACATTAGATTGATATAATTAGGATCTATGAATTAAGGTCCTAGGAAAAATGATGGCTTAAGGGGTTATAATAGGATGGATTGAGGGGATCAAAGAATTCAAAATTTACATTGGACATGTCAATTATTTTGATGCACTAATCAAAATATTTATAATTTATGTAATCAAATAGATTTTCATTTATGTATTTTCACTTGAATAAATTATTTAGATATAATTTCTATCCATTAAAATGTTGTCTTAAGGGGTCCTAATAGGATGGCTTAAGGGGGTCAAAGAATTCAAAGTATGTCTCATGTTCAATAACATTAGATATATATAATTAGGATTTATGAATTAAGGTCCTAGGAGAAATCATGATTAAGGGGTCCTCATAGGATGACTTAAGGGGATCAAACAATTCAAAATTTTCTTAAGGGGATCAAAAAATTCAAAGTATGTCTCATGTTCAATCACATTAGATAGATATAATTAAGATATATGAATTAAGGTCCTCTTGGGATGGCTTAAGGGGTCCTAATAGGATGGCTTAAGGGGATTAAAGAATTCAAAATTTTATTAAGGGGATAAAAGAATTCAAAGTGTCTCATTTTCAATCACATTAAATAGATATGGATCTAAGAATTAAGGTCATAGGAAAAATGATGGATTAAGGGGTCCTCATAGGATGGCTTAAGGGGTTCTAATGGGATGGATTAAGGGGATCAAATTTGGTGAAGTTTCCCAAGGAAAACAAATTTAATAGTAGTAAACATGTTAATGTAAATTTTTGATGATAAATTTATGAGTGAAAATGATATGTAATTTATAAAAGTAAGAAAACATGCTCATAACGAACAAAATATATTGAATATCAATTTATATATAAAAGTGTAGAGTAATTGTGTATGTATATATACAAATTTGGCATATATGCCAACTCAAAACAATATTTACAAAATGTGTCATATGCCATCTCAAGGTCTATATACAATTTACATCTCAAATAGCTATGCCATGTCAAGAAAATCCAAAAATTGTGGCGGGTCATCAAAATGTAGCCTCTTCATGCCACCTAATATCAAAATGACAATAAACCAATTTTAACCATGGGTCTTAAAGTATGTATCAAAGTATGTGATGAATTTGATGATGGCTTAAGGATACAAAATCACAATAAACCAATTTTAATTATGTATATAACCAATTTATCAATATATCATCAAAACATGTATTTAATTTTTTATAAAACTATATATACTTACCTATATTTACAACTATTCCATTATAGGTCATATGCATTGTCTCAAAGTATGTCTCAAAGTATGTGATGAATGTAATGATGGCTTAAGGATTCAAAATGACAATAAATTAATTTTAACTATGTATATAAGTAATTTATCAATGTATCATCAAAACATGTATTTAAATTTATATAAAACTATATATATACTTACCTGTATTTACAAGTATTCCATTGTAGGTCATCTACATCATCTCTTTTTTTGTCTCAAAGTATGTGATGAATGTGATGATGGCTTAAGGATACTAAATGACAATAAATCAATTTTAACTATGTATATGAGCAATTTATCAATATATTATCAAAACATGTATTTAAATTTATATAAAACTATATATATGCTTACTTGTATTTACAATTATTCCATTGTAGATCATCTACATCGTCTAATCCCAACATTGTTAATAATAGCCATTATCATAAAGGCATCATTTTATTTTTGCATTTCCAAAGGGGCTAATTCATTATGATGAAAGATACTGTCCAAATTATGTCAATTCATATTCTTAATCAAAGTTGCCACATCATTTGGTTGCATAATAGGAGGGATTACAACTTTTTGTAAAGCACTTTGAAGCATGTCATTGTAAAAAAGTGATATTTGAATTAAGTCCCATAAGGAGATCTTAGAAGGAGTGTTACAAAGTTGCTCAACTAGATCATATTCCTTAGCACTGCGTTGCTAGATATTAGGTGTGGGTGGAAGATATGGTTGAGGCAAAGGGATGGATGCTGGAGTTTTTTTTAATTTCTTATTGTTTTTGTTGTTATATGTGTGAGCAATAGTATGATAACTTGGTTGTTGTGACAAATGATTACTAGTAAGTTGCTTTGTAAAGTTTAGGATATGGCCATGAGGTATAGGAGGTCCTATAATGAGAGGTGACCTAGGAGGTCCAATAATTAGAGGGATTTTAGGAAGTCCAAAAGGAATTTAAGGAGGTCCAATAATCAAGGAGATCTAATAGATAATTGTGTATTCATAACCTCAATGGATTTGACTTCTTGTTGATGATCTTCCATAGAGGGGGATCTAAGGTCACTTTAGCATCTTTGTCTACACAATCCATCTTGCTACATTTTGAAAGAAACATATCAATGATTTCATCCTCCTGTACCATAATATCTTCCTAAGTAGAGGGTATTTGGGAGAGAAACAAACAAGACTCATAATTTCTCGATGATTGGATCCTCTAACACCAAGATACCTTCTTCACAAGTAGTAGAGGTATTGAGAGAAGGGAAAGTATGATTTTCATGATTTTTTATGATTGCATCCTATTGCATCAAAATATTCTCACAAGTGGGAGAGATGTTGGGAGATGAATGAAGACTAGGCAAAGTGATATTAAGAAATGTGTCAATGATTTCATCCTCGTATGTCAAGATACTCTCATAATTAGGAGAGACATTGGGAGAATGACTAACATGCTTGCCAATGACTTCATTTTGTTACCCTAGATTGTACTCATAAGTAGGGAGATTATACTTATATAATTCATGCATTACCATATGAAAACCATAAATTTGGAAAGGAAACATGTTGTTACTTGCCTTATAAATAAGATGATTAAAATTAGATAGTTTTGTAAACAAAATTTAAAAATAGGAATCAGATCTGGATAGAGAACTCTGAGAGATCTTTTCCACAACAATTTAAGACAAAAATAGTAGGAAAAAGGTGTCCAAATAGGACATAGGCACCCAATGGCATACAAGTCCTGGATAGGGGTTCTCAAAATTTAAAAGTTTATTGTGTAAAACATTGTTGAAGGATTTTGGGTCTACTTGCAAACAGGTTGAACAATTGATATTTTTCTAGATTTTTATCAATTTAAGACAAAGTACTTTAGAGTTAAAAATATTTTGACAAGTTTTTAAAGTAAATTTTTATATCTAAAATGCAATAATTGACTAATACTAAGATGCCACCATCTAAAAGTGATGATTTTGATGTAATTTTGAAATCAAACAATATAATTTTTTTTACCTTTTGAACCATATGAAAGATGCCTAAATGAATGCCATTATGAATTCTAATTTAGAAATCTATAAACACTAACAGAATGAGCAAACAAAGACAAACTATTATGAAAAAGTTGGTTGATGTTAGGGTACAAGGATAGAGGTTCCCAAGGGCATCTGAGTCCTTGATAGTGGTTCTAAAAAAATCAAAAGTTGAATTTTAATGTTTCTTTAAGGTTGTTTCTATTTGTAAACAAGTTTAATAGTGATTGTTTCTCCAAAATTTCTTTAATTTAAGATAATGTGATTAAAATACAAGTATGCAACAATAAAGGAAAATTTTGAATGTAGATCTAATCTAAATGATTGAAATAAACCCTAATTCAACCTATGATGCAATATGTGATGCAATTTTTTTGAAATTTTATGCTTTTATAATACAAAAATGAAACCCTAAATTATAAATGTAAAGTAATACAATGAAAAACCTAGATCTATGGTTTGAAAGAATTTCAATTTCAAAAAATTTATAATGTCAAAAGGCGAGTTTTTCCAAAATAAAACATAGAAAAAGAGAACCTTAGGCTTAAATGTGTAAAACCTGGGATTAGTTTCTCCTTTTTCTAGGGTTTCATTAAGATGGAGATCAACAAGGCATATAGATTGACTTCCAACTATGAAAGAGAGCTAATTAGACTTGGATCTCCATCTTATTAAGGATGGGAATGGATTTGAATTGATTTACTACCATTAACCTAATTAGATTATGCACCCTAATATGTAAAATATAAGATCTTGACAATGCACAAATTGAAACAATAGTTTGCAGGTAGATCTGCGAAGTGCAGAGGACTGTGTCCTTGCCCAAAAAACATGGTTTCAATGTGCACAGGAGGACTTATATGCCCAAGGGTATATGAGTCTTTGTAAGGGTGTCCTACTCAACTTTTGAGGTCGTCTGGTGGTAGATCTAAGACACTTATTTTTAATTGCAAACTTGTTGGAACACTGTTAGATAATTTTGTAGGTAAGTTTATGTGAATTGACAAGATGTAGGGAATAAATTGCAACAATGAACAATTTATCTTCAATCTTCCTTCACTCCTCTTCAAACCTAGAATCTACACATTCAAAGAGAGGGAAAATGTTGGGCCATTTAGGGGCTTAACTTAGTCAAACCTCGTGTAAGTGTTTCCACTTCCATAATAGAAATATCAATGATAAATGGATAATTGAAAGCAAGGAATGATGAATTCACAAAGTGTTGCAACTCACTACCCTTCAATGACTTCCTTGAAGGACAAAAGTAATACACATCACCTCAAGTTCTTGGATCTTTCTTGCTTGATTGTTTGAATTGATTTGGAGACCTACAAAAGGGGTTAGCCTTCACAAAACAATGATAACATGACCACATGAACTCACATACACTTTGACATGATGTTTAGACCCTGAATAGTTGTAATAAGTCACTAAAATGCTACTCTTCGAATGTTCTGGATAATAATCTTTAATTATAATATCTCTTAGTTTCAAATGCTGAAAATACTAGGTATTTATTTGTAATTATACTAATTTCCCAAAAATTAAATCTTGATAGTTGAAATTCGTAATTTGAATTTTGAATGTTAAAATGGCCACTCTGACATGTCTAAAATTGGGTCCTGAATTAGTAGGGGGACCCATACTCCTAAGGGTGTATGGGTCCTGACTCTAATTTCTAGGACATTAAGTGTTGGGGGCAAAGTATGAATTGGATGTAGTTGTTCAATGCTCACAATTTCTTGGAAGAGGTACAAATGGGCTCTAGAATGTATAATTTAGGAAATTAGAGGCCCAATTAGGATAAATAATTTAGGGGGAGCAAAACCTATTATGAAATTGTCAAGGGTGATAATTTACGACGCTATAGGGATGATATAATAAACTTACACAAGTATAGGCTCTTACATGGGATGAAGACTTCTTAAAACTAGATTTTTTTAGCAAGGCTTGGGAGATACTAGTTTAGACTCTTACATGATTTTTTTCTCCATAGTTTCCAAATATTTGATGTGTCATTCCTTATAAAAAACCTCATTTATAAAATAAACCTCAATTTTTCTAATCTATGCTTCTATTTATTTCTCATATCTCTTTTTTCCTTCATCTCTTAGTGGTGAATATAATCTTTATAAGCTAGTTTTTCTTGTTGCAAATTGTATTCTTGCTCCTACTCAATGGTCTTAACTATTTTTGTGAGTTTAACCTCATGCCTTTGATTCTCGTATTCTCCAAGTTGTCCATGTTTTTGGGTTGAGTAGGAGGCTAAACTTGCTAATTGGAAATAAAATAGGCCTCTCAAGGTTAATGATAAGAATGTGTAGGTTACCAAGAAGGTTGAATGTGGGTGGGTGGGAGGTAAGCATTAAGAAAATGATGGTAACCTATTATAGCAAGGTTGTTTACGATGAAACTAAGAGTATTCCTAATTAGATATTCTTGATGGGTGGACAAAAAATTCATGGAATGGAATGGAGGGGGAAACTATTTATTTCCATGATATATATCCATATTTAAATTTTAAAGCATTTGAAGAAGATAATATTCTATTTAATAATGTTCTAAAAGATAAAACGGGTAAAATCAACCAGAAAAAATAAGAACATACTAGTAGGATCATTAGTTTTTTATTATAGAGTCACTAAGTGCTTCTGTGATGTATTCAATGACTATAATTATTGAGAACAACAACAATATTCTTATTAAAATGAAGTCTCATTAAATTGGTCCCACTAAGCATGTTATAAATTACGTTTACTTGGAATTGTACTTTTGTTGGACCTATTGTTCAACATTCTAATGAAATATAGGAATGATCTCAAGGTGTGAGACCTGGTAGATGAGATAAAAACTCTAGAGAAAGTTGGTTGCTATCTAACCTAGATGCAAAAATGTCAGCCCAACCTAACATTGAATAATCCAATAGCTAATCCTACTCTATAGATTCTCCAAATAGAAAGTAAGAAGGAATGTATAAAAGGGAAAGGGTGGTGATGCACCTAGATTAAACTACATCTTCATACTCACTACAACATGGGGATTTAATAAAACTATAAAATAAACTCACACAACTCTCTACCATGCTAGTTCTTAGATAATTACATAGAGGTTAGGTTTCAACATGTATAGGAGTGAATTTGCACCCAATGTGTAAATCCCCTTTTTTTCCCTCTCCACTTTAGAAAACCAAGTTCAAAGGATTAATTCCACCTAAGCCCACTGCTTGCATCCCACTTGTAATGCTCCCTTCAGCTGACCGACCCGAATATGGCCGTTTCTTTCATTCCTTCTCCAAATTCACTCCTTGAACAAGCATTTTGATCCTCTGAGCATTCAAGCAATCCATCACACACTTTAGGCATCCATTCTCACACTCTCTCAAGCTCTCAAGCAACATTCTAGCACCTCATTGCACCAAACACAACACTCCATCACTTTGGTAGAACAAGTTGGGAATGAAACACCATTGCAGTAGAGGCTCGATTACTCTCATTTTATCCCCTAAGTAGCCTTGAGCGCTCTTGGTGGAGGTGGTAAGATTCCATTTATTTCCTTCTATCAGTTGGTTGAGTTAGCACTTTATTGTTTTGCAGTGCTTTTGTGCTCTTTACTATATTACTTTCTTTATCTTGTTTCCTTGGCTATCCATGGAGGTGGAAACACCTAAATGGGGGTTTGAATGAGGCAAGCCCCTATACAACCAACCAACATTTTCCTCTCTTTCTATGTGTAGGTGTACATACTTTGCAGAGCTAGCTGGTGAACAGGCTCTTATATGAAATCATCTTCTTCACCCTAGCTTTGGTATATTTACTTTATCATCTTTGTTTATATTTCTCATATTTCATAGTGTTATTTTGTTCTCTTAGAAGTTGCTAGCTAGGCTACTAGCTCATTTTATAATAGGTTCATATTGTGTTTTCAATCCTCTAGTTGTACAGATGCCAGCGCACCTTAGAGATGCCAGTGCGTCACATTGTCATCCCAGAACTGCGCTCTCGTCCTCTAACAAAGAGCTATCTGAGATATAGTATTGAGCTCAAAAATTATCTCGCCTAGCCCCACTTCGAATCTTGGGATTGAAAAGTGGTTGCTAGACTCCATCATCCTCATCATTCTCATCCTCATACCCTAAACATCCCACTAAGTTGAGGTAAGTTAGGGAAGCCTTCCACATCTTGGCCCTCTGTGACCTAGGGCGTTGCATGTGGACGTCCCCCTAACTTACATTTTGGTTCCATTTTTGGGATAGTGATATTTCCTTTCCTCATACTCTAGGAGTGTTTTAGGTGCGAGTGTTGTAAGGTTGTTTCCTTGCAACCCAACCTACAACCCCTAGTTGGTGTAGTTGGAAGGTTCCAAAGGTATTGCATAATGAAACCTTAGTTGGGTCACTGTATTATCCTTGTGCCTTTAGGGACTCTACAAAAGCATTGTCTAGCGTGTGTGATGGCCTCCTTCTTGCATCAACCTATCCCCTCTACGCAACCTGTGGATGATGGTACTGGCATAACCTTTATTTCACAATACCTACTGATGGGTTTTAACAAAGAACCATCTCCTCTTTATATCCCCATGTGGATCAATGGAAACATCGTATCAAGTGTTCTTGTTGATCCAACATCACAAGTAAACATAATAACCAAGGAGATTATGTTGATCAAATTTTTACATAAAGATGGGTATGATGAACCTGTGAGTACTATCTGTACACATGATGGGCTTTCCATGCCCCCTTTAGGTAGTATCGTCCTGTCGGTCCTGGTAGCACCTAAATCTATGAATCTCTTGTTTGAAATCATTCGTGGGTCTGAGCTCTTTAGGGTGAAATTGGTCATCCCTTGGTTGGTGACGATGAATGTGGTACCCTCTGTCATTCATAAATGTCTGGGTGATCCCACAATATTGGTTTACAATTTTTAGCCAAACTGGACAATGAACTAATTCTTTCTAACTAAATCTTCACTTTCAAGCACCTATAGTGGCTAAACCATGAGGAATTTGAAGATGATGCAAACTAGTGATTTGTGAAATTTTGTCTGTAGATTCTAAATACATTATTTTCAAAAAAAATGGAATTAGATTGCACTTCTTTTTCCATTTCCTTCGAAAACTATTTTTTTCAGTAAACACCATTTTTAAGGAGTGACGCTCACTGTATAACACAACTTTTTTTCCATGAAGGATAAATTTCTATTTTTTTTGAATTTATATTTGTAACTATGATATCTAGTGCTTCCAATTGGTTTCATAGCATTTTATTGAATAGTTTTTCCTTAATCAAGTTTCTAAGTCAAACCAATTACAATTCAGACATAGGTGGACTGTATAACACAAATTTTTTTGTATGTATCGAAATTCAATTTTTCTTTTTTTGTTGGATCAAGGACTTCAATATGTGGTGCACTCATATTTTTCAAATTTCTTTTTGATAATATTCTATTTTTCCACATGTGTAGAACAAAGAGTTTGATTTTTGGTGAAAAACCTACCTTCACAAGAAATAAAAAATAAATATAATAATAAAATTAAATTTATTTAAAATTATACTTTTTGGGAAGCTTATAATAATGACTGTATACTTACAAAAAATAAATTTTAAATGAATTCATTTTATCACCCAAAAGGTAAATCAAAAGTGGTTTTTTATCAGCATTTTGATAGGTGTAAAAGAGACTTCGTTATAGGTATGGTTTAAAACTAGCGGGGTTCTATCCAAGGGGGTTTGATCTAAGGTAGTTTGATCCAACCCTCTTCAATTAGAATTCTTTAAATGGAACTTTTAAATGCTTAAATAATTATATTTTCTAAAAATATGTGATTTTAGCAAAAATCAGAATCTCCCAGAAATTGTAAACCAGCTTTGTGGGATCACCCATCTAAAATTTATCCATGGGGGCTCTGTACATGTAATCCATGACACCGGTTATAGACCACCAGTTGCATGTGGCAGCCACTTCTTGGACTACTCTTGGCCTACGTTTGTTGGTCCTCTCCTGCCTAGGATAGACCTTCTGCACTAAATGTATCAAAACTATAAGAAAGGGTGTCTAAGGCTGAAAGTTAGATACCTTCCCTCACCTTATGTTATTTCACATAGGGCTTGCTTAAAGGTTGATAGCGATGTCACTAAGGCATAAAGGAGGGAAGAAGAGAAGCAGTCTCATGATCCTCCTTTATCTTCCACTGGTCAGTCTAGCACTTCTTCTCTCTCTGTTGCGGTACCATCAGGTTCTACTCCTTGTCTATAGGAGAATCCTATGGTGGCCGCTTGGCGAAAGCCTAAGTGTCTTATAATCAAGCTTTTTGTTCTGTCAACGGTGCCTAGACCTATTAGGTATGATAGGAAGAAGGTCTCATAAGGAGATTCCTCTTTGTCTCGACCTTCGCGACCCCCTATCCCTCCTTCTCCCAAGGCAGTGAGCGGGAAGAGCCTCGATGCCGAGGCTCTTGAGCTGACTCTTCCCACTATCCCAGAACCTGTTTCTCCTGCTCCCATTCAAGAACTTGTTTGAAACATTCCTAGAAAAAGATGTAGTGGACATTCCTATGGTTGATCAAGAGCCTTTTGTTCCTTCATAGCCTCCGGTCTCCAACTCTAGGAGCTAAAGAAACCACCTTGTGCGTGAATACAATAATTGGTGAAAGACCCTCTTAGTTGAGCAGGTCACCTCACAAAGAAGGGATGAAGGGATGACCACCCTTACTTTAGGGCCTCCTGTAGTGTCTCCCTCTCCCCTCCCTTCTTCTTATCTCTAGTTTGGTTTTGTGATGTTTCTGGATTTTTCTACAAGTACAAATATACCTAACCCCAAGGGGGTACAGTTGTTCATCGCTCCTTTGGTGGAGCCACCTTTGTTCATGTCCGTTTTGGATATCCAACCTATTCTAAAGCCCATAGATATGATTAATACCTCAGTTGTATCCATTGCGGTCCTTTCCTCCTCTTCCTCTACACCCCTAGCCTCATCTGTGGGGAGTTCATCTCCTCTGGAGAAGAAAGAGGTGGAGAGTGGTCCTTCTAGCAATGAAGGGCGTAAGAGGATCCCACCTTCTTCACAAGGTGGCCCTGTGTTGACTTGTTCTGTCCTAGTGACGGAACCAGTCCTAGCTTCCCCTAAGTTCGTCATCGCTCCCAAGTCACTAGGTGAGCCTAGCGGTGAATCTTAATCTCAGCGTGCCCCATCTGCTAAAGTTAGACACAATACTCCTTTGGGGTGCATGTTTAACTTTGTGGATGAAGTTTTGGCCTTATTAGCGATCTTCACAAAATTGCTAACCTTGACTCCACAAGAGCTCAGTGGAGAGGACCTCGAGGGGCCCTCTTCCTTATCCCTTGTTGGGGGAGGGCTAGACGCCCCTCCTCTTAATATCCCTCCACTGCAAGCTCATCCTCCTTCCCCCTACGATGATCTAGAGTGGGAAGAAAATGACCTCTTGGTTGATCAATGTTAGGAGGAGGCCTCTTCTTGATCTTGTGTGTGTGTGTTTTGTGATGTGTTCCATTGTGATTGTGCTATGTGTGCCTGGATGACCCTCATCACCCCTTTTTGTGCTTGGATACATATGTGGTTTTTGTGTTGTAAACCTTCTTCTATTTGTATCATCATTCTTCCATGTTTGTGCTTGTTTTTCGATAATTTTTTTTTTTTTTACTTTATGTGCATTCTTCCTGATCTGGTTGGGGATTGATGATCTTTCTCCTTCCACCATGGTTACCTATTATTATGAGCTTAGACAAATCTGACCCTACTAGACTAGATCCCCCTTTTCCCTTTGTTTATATTTTTCTCTCTTTTTCTTTCTCTTTATCTTTTTCTCTTCTTTGCTTGAGTTGTCCCTCTCATGTGTGACAACGATCTTTCTTCAATGTTTTGATTTTCAAAAAATGCATTTGTGGCCAATAGATCTTTTCTCAAAAATTCTTGCAAACCTTTCTTCAAAATCATATTCTCAACTCAAAACCATAATGGAACATGTTTCCTTCATCATGGGTTTGTAAAGTAAGGACTTAAACCTTCCCCCGAAGCGGGAATAACTTTAATCGACCCCTGATCTACGGGCATATTCTTTCTTCTGAATTCCTTGATGATGTGAACATCTTTTAAAAGGATTACTTGATGAAGGATCAATTCGAGAGAGAGAACATCTACTTCTAAACTACACATCCCTTGAGTGGATCCTCTCTTCATGGCAGGTTCCCAAGGTACCCCTTTGAAAGTTTTCAAAAATATCAACAGTTTGTACAACTATCTGCTCACTCGCCCACATGGTCACTTCCTGACTCTACGGAGTCCACTTTCTCAGGTTTCCTCCATGCGAGATATCTTGGGGGATACCTCCCTAGAGGACTGAGAGACTGTAGGGTACTTCCTTTGAGCTTCCTTCATGCGATAGATCTTGGGGGTGGCTCCCTTGCAGGATTGAGAGCCTGTAGAGCGCTTTCTCGAGTTTCCTGCATGCAAGAGATCTTGGGGGTTACCTTCCCTATAGGACTGAGAGCCTATGGGGTGCTTCCTTGAGTGTTCTTCATGCTTGATTTCATGGAGAATACCTTCCCTATGGGACTGAGACCCTGTAGGGAACTTCCTTGGGTACTCTTCATGCTTGAGTTCATGGAGAATACCTTTCCTACAGTTTTAAGAGCCTGTAGGGTGCTTCATTTGGGTCTCCTCCATGCTATATTTTTTGGGGGACACCTTCCTTACAGGATCAAGAACCTATAAGGAACTTTCTTTCTTTAGCTTCATAGTTCTGAGAAAATATGGAGTCCTTTGCTTTCCCTGAACCTTCAGGTACACCAAACTGAGCTCTCGTTCCTTGACGGTTCAAGTATACATTTCTAACCTTACACTCTCATTGATCTACTTTATCGAGCACTCATCTGTATTCATGCTCACTAAAGTGGGGGAAAAATGTATAGGAGTGAATTCGTACCCCATGTATAAATCCCCTTTTTTTCCCTCTCCACTTTAGAAAACCAAGTTCAGAGGCTTAATTCCACCTAAGCCCACTACTTGCATCCCACTTGGAACCTATTTTGAGCATTAGTGGAGGAATTTCTATCAAGGATGCCCACGCGGCATCAAAATGTCCACGTGGCATGCTTATGTCCCTAAAAAATTCTTGCGGCTAAACCTACAGAGGCATTGCACTTCTCATTGGGAGTCAAGTTGTAACGCCCCCTTTGGTCGACCAACCAGAATATGGTCATTTCTTTCTTTCCTTCTTCAAATTCACTCCTTAAACAAGAATTTTGATCCTTTGAGCATTCAATTAATCCATCACACACTTCAGGCATCCATTCTCACACTCTCTCAAGCTCTCAAGCAGCATTCTAACACCTCATTTCAACAAACACAACACTCCATAATTTTGGTAGAACAAGTTGGGAATGGACACCATTGTAGTAGAGGCTTGAGTACTCTCATTTTATCCCCTAGGTAGCCTTGAGTTCTCTTGGTGGAGGTGGTAAGCTTCTCTTTCTTTCCTTCTATCACTTGGTTGAGTTAGAACTTTACTATTTTGTAGTGCTTTTGTTCTCTTTACTATATTACTTTCTTTATCTCATTTCCTTGGTTGTTCATGGAGGTGGAAACACCTAAACAAGGGTTTGACTAAGGCAGGCCCCTATGCAACCAACCAACATTTTCCTCTCTTTCTGTGTGTAAGTGTACATGCTTTGTGGAGCTTACTGGTGAATCGGCTCTTCTACGAAATCATCTTTGTCACCCTAGTTGTGGTATATTTACCTTATCATCTTCGTTTATATTTCTTGTATTTCATAGTGTTATTTTTCTCTCTTAGAAGTTGCTAGCTAGGATGCTAGCTCATTTTCTAATAAGTTCATATTGTGTTTTCGGTCCTCTAGTCATACGGATGCTAGCACACCTTAGAGATGCCAACATGTCGTGCTGTCATCCCAGAACTGTGCTCTCATCCTCTGACAAAGAGCTATCCAAGATACAATATTGAGCTCAAAAACTAGCTTGCCTAGCCCCACTTCGAATCTTGGGATTGCAGAGTGGTTGCTAGACTGCATCCTCCTCATAATTCTCATCCTCATACCCTAAACATCCCACTAAGCTGAGGTAAGTTAGGACAGCCTTCCGCATCTTGGCCCTCTGTGACCTAGGGCCTTGCACGTGGAGGTCCCCCTACCTTACAGAACATACATGAAAAGGGATAAATTTCTCCATAGTTAGCTTTTGCAAAAATATTGAACACAACCTACAACCCAATAAATCATAGAAACATGCATGCAAATATGAATGCAAGAGGATTTGAATAACACATTCATTGTGAGAGAATATTAAATATTAGTCTTTGTTAATATAAAGGAATTGATCCTATTTTAGAAAAGAAGAGTTGTAGAGATGAAAATGAGAAGAAAACTAAGGAAGAACCACCTTACAATGAATGATAATATGTCTTTTATCATTTTGGGAGGTATTGAAAAGGTTAGAGATGTTTGCAAATGGATAGCACTCCCCTTAGGATTTGTGACAAGGACTAACTGCCTCTCGTGGATCCATTAACTCTTGTGGTTGTATCAGGCATTAATAGGTCGATCTTTTGGTGCAACGACAATCATGGGTCCAACAATTGGTATCAAAGCCAAAGGTGCTAGGTTTGAATCCTCTTAGGTAATGGTGAGGGGGAGATTTTTGGAAGATGGTCAACACTCACCTCAGGATTCATGACATGGACTAACCACCTCTCATGGATCCATTAACCCTAGAAATAGGTCAATATTTTGGTGCAACAATAATCATGGGGCCAACAAGAGAAAGTGGAGAAAGAAGAAACCCTAGTCACCATCATAAATAAATGACCTACAAACATGTCATTTATCTTTTTAATTATTTTTTCAATCAATCAAATCCACCTAGGAAATCGACTACAACTATAGCTTGGAGAAACGGTATGCCAAAAAAGGGAATTCTTGTAGTAGAATAAGTATGGGTATTGTTTCTTTCATTAAAATAGTTCTTCCAATATTTAAAATCGCCTCATACAAGCCTTGATGGATGGTGTAGACACCCCAAATCTAAATTTATATTAAAATTAATCAAAATTTTAAATTTTAATTAATTCATTTCATTATGCCATAATAATTAAATATTACATTATTTAATTAATTATCTTGTTATTCTTCCAAATTAATTAAATAATTATTTAATTAATTTTCCTATTGACCTATCTTTCCTAAGGTTAAATTATTTAAAATAATATAACCTTAGCCATCACCACCTTTTTCCTCTACAAAACACATTGATTAATTAATCCTAGAGTAAATTAATTATGCATCATTGACCACTTAATTTTTTCTTAAATTTTAAATTCACTACTTGCCATGTGTCTCTCCCCCTCACATGCTTGCTTCTCCATTTACCCAATAAATTCTCACCTCCCTCTGATTAAATCCACTAGAGACAAATGTCACTTTTTAAGTTGACTTTATATGGGTCCATCTCTCTCTTGTTCATAAAATCTAATTTGAAATTCCACCTCTCTCGAGATGAGAAAAAAATCAAATGTTTGCCTCTCTTGAGATCCTACCACATTCTTCCAAAATCATATCTAATCATTCTCATTCAAGCCTCCATTCTCCTTTATCCCTCACATGACACTTGTCCTCTTCCTCTTGCTTGAGATCACTTCTCAACATGAGCCATTGATATTATGGCAAGAGCTTATCCCTCCATCTATTTGAGCGTCCTTCTACAAATATAAGCCCTCACTATCCACTTTCATCGATTGCATTTTACATAACAAGATTATGTTATAAAATCTCTAGAGAAATCTACATTTCTGTAGCTATTTGTGAGCATATCAATAGGCTTTTGGGTGCATTCTTATTTAGCTCAATCATGGAGTTGAATATGTTTTTAGGTGAAATATTTTTCTTTATTACACTTCATTTCACTTTCTTGTCCCTATTTTGGCACATGTGGTGAGACCCACATCCCGTTTTCTAACATTTTTATGAGTTTTTGTTGATATTTTGAGTTTCAAGTTTTGTTTTTGCACTTGATTATGTGAAATTGTGCTTATATAGTGAATTTTGGTGCTTTCATAAAATATTTTGGCACATTTTTCATGCCAATCTATGCTTCCATAGTAATAATCAATGTCTATGGCATGACCCATGACACTTCTGTCTCAAAAAGATACACTTTCATTTTGTGTAAAGTTTTGCATATTTTGGATCTAATCACTAGTTTTCATTAATAGTTTTTTGGAGTTTTTGTTGGTTACACTATTTGCATGTTTAGGATCATTTACCAAAATATTAACCCTTTTTGCTTTTAGGCCCTCAGTTCCTTTCAAATTTTGCATTTAAATTAGGGTTTTCAATATATATTCTTAGTGCTAAACCAAGAGGTTTTCTTTCATGCCAATAGTGTTTTTTGGGCTTTTAGAGCATTGTTAAGAATTTGTTTTTATAGGTCTATTTGTAGAATTTTAGCCTTAATAGAATTGTGCCTCTAAAAAATACTTTGCATGCCTCAATTTCTACTTCTCATACCTTCATTTTATCTTTCAATGCATGTGTTATGTCTTTCAACACCTACACAACAACTTCCCATGCCTTCGTGTTGACTCCCAATGTCTCTTCTTAGTCAAGTTATGCTTCTACAAGGTATAATTTTTAATTCTATTTATGTTTCTATGATTTTTTATTGACTATTACACCTATGTAATAGCCAACTATGATTTTTTTCACAATAATGCACTTCTATTTTAGTTTGCAATATTTTCTTAAATTTTAGGATTTTTGAGCTAAAATTTGGACTAACAAGTGGTGCAATATGTTTATTCCTATCCAAGATTGAGAAGTTAAGACTACTAATATATGTTTTTTCAAATTCATTTGTCCAAGATTCTATTTATTTTCACTAATTTTAGGAACTAAATTTATAGTAGGGGTTAATAAACTCTTGTCTGCTTTGTTTAAAGAGTTGCATTGATGTTTTCTCTCCCCTTACACCTAGAGTGATCTTTGGGATCATAGATCTTGCATTTCCTCATTTATGTTTTAGATTAGAACATAATACTTTGTTAGTTTTGTGTGTATGATCTCCCCTTGCACCTAATGTGATCTTGGGGATCAAAAACATGTTTCATTTTCCTTCCCTTTAGGATTCCTACTTGGGTATTTCGTCACACCAAGTGATGACCTCAACCATATGTTACCAGTGGGGTATATAAAGGGGGGAGAATGAAATTTTTACCCCAATCTAGTTGTATCATGTTTTTTTAATCCTTGATGTTTGGTTGATTCAAATACAAGAGGTGAAGGGTTGGCATGAGATTTTCCACCAAAAGATCTTGATCCATGCTTGTGATGAATTAATTTTCTTGGTTCTTCCTCGTGTACACTTGTGGTATTTAGAGGAATCTCTTAGGGATCTTGTATAGCCTATTTTAAGACCATTCAGTCATAGCTTAGTGTGGTTCAAGGTATAGTATCATGCCCAAAAGTTACTCACCATGCACTTTCTCTGATTGAGGTGGCATCAATCGCTTGGTAGGGCCTTTTCCTTTCAAGGTAAGGGGTATAGAGGTGGTGCATGACCTTTGAATACCCTAGTTACCCATTCATTTGAAGGTAGTACATCTTAGATAGGTGGGCCCACATTAATTCTATACTCCTACTTGAATAATTTTAGGATTGTGTTAATGTTCTTGATGTGTCTTCACGTGTTAAACTAGTGCTAGGCCGTTCAACATATATTGTTAAAACCAACATTTTTACCTTGAAAAATTCAAGTCAATTGGCCAATGTGTTTTTTCTGTGTACATATCTCTTGCCAAATTACCACTATAGAATCATGCTTTTATCACACCTTGCTATTCCTCCCCTTAAAACTATTTATCTACCTTTTCAAGTGGTTCCTAAGTCTAAGGCTACACCTTTTCTCTATAAAGTGACACATGTGTCTAAAAATATACTCTGTCAAACAATGCCTATGTCTAAAACTATTCCTCTTCTCTATCAAGCAGTGCCTGGGTTTGAAACTATGCCTTTTCTCTATAAAGTGGTGCCTATGTCTAAAACTATACTCTATAAAATAACTCTTGTGTCTAAAACTATTCCTTTTCTCTATAAAATGGTGCCTTTTGTCTAAAATTATGCATTTATTCTATTAAGTTTCACCTATGTCTAAACCCATGCAACTATTAAATTTCAACTCTTTCCAAAGTTGTGCTTGTGCTCTATAAATTTGTGCTTGTGCTTTATCCTACAAATAATGGCGTTCAATATTTTTCTAAAAGTCCCCTTTGTCAAAAACTAATATTTTATAGTTTTGCAACCTAACCCTAGGTCTTCCATAGTACACCTTCATCATTCACATTAACCTACCTTAGTCCTCATTATCGTCTCCTCACCCAAATTTTCCCTCTCATCACCTGGACTTGTCATCAATCCTAATATTTTCCTATCATAAAACAACATCATTTTACGAATCAAATCATCCTTCCATCCTAATCAATACAAATCATTTTTTTTCCAAATTAAGATCTAGATCCTTAGACATCCTCCTCTAACTTGTGTGCTTCTTAGGAACTTTCTTAGATCCTAAGTAGCATTGTGAGTCATCCCATCATTTTGGACTATTTAGCTTAAGTATTTGGATCCCTTAAGTTTTTCAAAAATCCTTTATCAATCTTTCTTAGGAACTTTTCGATCCTAAGTAGGGATACATCCTAAAATCACCTTGTATCCCAAGGATCTAGACTTCTATTTTGATACAATTTTGGTCTTGTACCTCTTATCAATAATCATCTAACAACAAAAATTATCCTTATTCCAAGTCCTAATTAATCACCCAAATCAATAACCACATCATATCAATCAAAATCCTAAATTTTAAACTATTCTCACCATCCTATCGTCAAAACTATCCATGCAACATCTTGTAATGTAGGAAAAAGTATCCCTTTTTCACACTTAATTTATGAATTAATATAAAAATGAACTTAATGATGCCTTAATTTAGTGTTGTAATATGTATTTTACATATTCACATTAAGATTAGAGCCCTATTAAATAAAACGGACTTAATGGGTATGTGCAGGATCATGATGGTCCAAAAAGTGGCGATATGATGGGTATGTGGCTCACGACTTTTTTTTTACCCAACATTGATGAAACGAATATGGTTTTTAAAGGAGATTCTCAACTTTCCACCAATATAAATTATGCTTTAGTTTGAATTTAATAAATAATTATTATTCATTTTCTATTTGAATTATGACTAAAGTCCTAATTGATAGGCCAATTGAAAAACATCTATAGCTTTCAAAAGGTATCACATTTTTTGAATATGAAACATGTGTCACATTATATGCTTCACATACTATAGGATTAAAAAAAAAAAACTGAATTTCATGAAATTTTGACCAAGTTAAGATGGTTAGACAGACACCTACTTATTTTTTCCCTGAAATTTAAGTACTCTGCATTGAAATTTTAAATTTTCACCAAATAGGTTTTCTTTTTTTTTTAAATAAACCTAGTAGTTTAGAAACTACATTCAATTTGATACAAATTCTATTCTTGGATATTTTTGAAATAATATAGATAACTTATTCAAATTTTTAAGTCAAGTTTCCTAATTCTATTTTTTCTAAATTTTTCATCACTTAAGGGCTTGTTTTTTCCATGATGATCCTGCACATACCCTAATTGTGCCTTATTTTTTATGTTCTAAAGTGTATCTTTACACTTTCACACTTATCTAGGGCTTTCTTAATTAATTGAGGTTAATTTTCCTTAATTTTTTTCCTTTAATTCAAATCCAAGCCTAATTAATTGCAATTTCTGAAGAGAAAATCCAGAATTCATTAATGCCATAACATAACACTTCTCATTGAGCAATGTGTATCCTAGGTAAGTGACCTAGGACCCATTCACCCAAGGTCGAATGGGTCCTCACTTAGACCTAGGACAGTAATTTAAATTATGTTTTTGGTGGTATTTTAATATTTTAAAATCTATATTTCAATGTCTGCTTGTGAAATTTGAATTAAGGATAAATTACTATAAATACAAGGCTATTTCATCAAATCAAGTCTAAGTTTTCAAGAAGTTTCAAGATTAGATTTTTTTGGAGATCAATTACAAGAGCCAAGATTATTGTCAAGAGCATTCACGAGAGGATTTATTCATCATTTATTGCAACAATCAAGATCCATTCATCATGTCAAAGTTATGTGGAGTCATGCATGTTTTTGGAGCTAATATGTTGATGTAGGTTTCATGATTTAATCAAGAATTTAAAGTATCATTTCAAGCAAAGATACAAAGTCAAGATCCACATCCATTGAATCCATTTCATGCAAGTTTCAGATCTACATTCCAAGGTTCAAACAAGGGTTTGGTGCGTTGTGACATTGCATTTATTCATTCATCATTCCTTCATGCTATTTCATTTCATTGCAAGGTTAAATTACCAAAATGGGGTTTGACCAAGGCAAACCCCCATTTACCTAACAAATCAATTTTTTTCTCTCTTGATGTGTGTTTGTAGATTTTAGGTGGAAGATCTATTGAAGAACAAAATTACAAAGTTGCATTTGTTGTCATCATTCTTGCAATTTCACATAAACTGGCCTACAAGATTTATTTCTAGCTTCCTGATTGTGAAAATCGGGGATTTGGGAGTGTAGACACAATAGAAGAGAACCTAGAAACCATTTTGATAGATCCCTAGATAAGACTTATTTGCCATAGGGAGAATGAGTCATCAATTAGCTTCTAAAAACACCTTTTTTGTGAGAGGCACGTAAGATTTATATCTTCTAGATTCTCCAAATTTTTTGTAGTTCCGTCAATTTTATGCTTAATCTATTGAATCCAAGTTATAGAATGCATTTTAGAGCTGATTTTCTATTTTTAATCTCTCTCCACAAAGTTTTGTTTAATCTGGACCCTCGTCCTAGAACAAAAAGGGAAATTGCAAGATTCCTCAAAGAATTCACTCACCTAAGGGTTGAAAGTGGATTTTGACTTAAGGGATCTCATTTCCTAAATGAAATAGAAGAATAGGTAGGTTCATTCACCTCGTTTTGACCTTTCTATTAATAGTAAGTTTGGTGAAATATCCCAAAATTAGTATAAAACCCTATGTGTTTGAACCCTAACCTATTTTTCTATGTTTCACATCTACATCCAAAAATTTCTCTAAAGGATTTCATTTATTGCATGCCAATCACTAGGACTCAAGCTAAATAGAAAATAGACTCTCAAGAGAATGTCACCATAGAAGACCTCACCAACCAACCAACCTCTCTTCATAATGAAGAATTCTATTTAGACCAACCCAAGAACTCTCCTAGGTTGCAAGTATTTGTACAAGACCCCTACAATCAAGAAATGGTGCAAAAAATATATGAACTTGACAAGGACACCATTTTGTTAGACCTCTTATCAAAAGAGGCAAAAATCCCATCAAATTTTGATATTTCACAAATTAGGAGACAAGATCCTTCTAATATCCCTTCATCTTCCATCCATCCATTGAATATAATTTAGGGGTCCCAATCCATCCCTACCCATCACTCCCTTGCATTTAATCCCACATCCTCAAACATTTCCTCTCAACTATGCCTTAACATTCCAACTAACACCACATACCCATCCACTCATCCTAGTATATCTATCCAACCACCTATTACATCCACCAATGCTAACTATATCCACCAACAAGTATCCCATGTACCCACACATCAAAATACTAATCAAAACATCTACAACACGTCCCAACCCCCAAATAAATTTTATACATATAACATCTCAACGCCTCACTACTAATATCAAAATCATCAACACACAAATGCCTCCCCATCCAATAACATTGATCTTGTCCAAGAACTACAAAATATGAAGAATATTATCCAAGGGCTTCAAGTGGATCAATCTAAAAACACCTATAGGTTTGAAGATATACGTCCTTATCCCTTGAATAGGTACATATTGGCTATTCCATTCCCTAATAACTATAAAATAAATAAATTAAACAATGTAAGGGTAAGGGTGATCCATGAGAAAATCTCAAGGAATTCTCTATAGCATGCCAAGAGGTGGCCTATAGTAATGCATATCTTATGAGAATATTTTCTAGGGCCTTAGGGGACAAGCTTTAGATTGGATCGCAAATCTTCCTTATGGTTCAATCACCACCTTCACAAATTTATCCAAAATATTTGTGGCTCATTTTTTATATAACATTGAACATGAAGTTATTGCTTAATTTGTGTAACGCTAAAAAAAATCCTAGGGAATGTTTTGTTGCTTTCATTCAATGTTGGAGACATCTAGCTAGTTGATTCCCTTGCACATGCCTAACAAATAATTGGTTTACATCTTTATCCAAAATTTAAATACAGAAATAGGTTTTCACCTACATTTACAATGTGTTCACTTTTGATGAAATAATAGACAAAAGTTTAACAATTGAAAAATCCTTAATTTCTAAGGATTAATCAAAATTTAAAAATACCAAAAAGATAACACCAACTAATCCAACGACAAATATAGATTTTGGTCCAAAAACAAGAATATTATGAATGATGATGTGACTGACAATAAATATGTGCAAACATCCAACCTACACCACCTAATGATCAACATGCACCCCAACATCAAAATGTCTCCAACACCATTACTATCCCTCTAGGAAATCCTAAGGAAAAAGAAATCAGCCCAAATGAAAGTACACCCCTTTGGGTGAGCCAATCAAAGTCATATTTCATAAAATTTCCCATGCTAATCTCATAAAATTTCCAATGACCAAACATTTTGATGAAAGTTAGCCTAAACCCACATGGTATAAGGACAACGAATATTGTGAATATGGTTAAGGGCCACCATGCCTCCAAATGCATGAAGTTGAAGAATCATATACAAGATCTCATTGATAGAGGAGAGATAAAAATTGAAGGCCAATCTCATAACTCTTGTAATAAACAACTTGGTATATACAATAACCCTTTCCACCACATAATAAAGGGAAATCTTTTGGGTCCTATAATACAGTATCATATACCTATACCAACACTATTCAAACCCCATCTCATGAATCAATCATTGGACACATAGAAATCCATGAATATATCAATACCATCACCATCAAAGCAACCAATTATGTTGTCTCCACTCGAAGAACCCAAGGGATAATACAAGGAGAATTCTCTTCCTCATATCCTTCCACATCTACCAAATATAACATCTTGGACCATATTTTTAAGACTCTAGCCCAAATCTCTATCTTGGAGATACTTCGTATGTCTCCTATTCATAAAGAAATCTTAGATAAAGCATTAAAAGAGTCATTAGTACCTAGTGAAATAAATATCAACCAAATTCAAGCCATATTTTGGCACCTCTCTTCCACATATCAACTCTCTTTCATGAAAAAATAATTACCCATTGATACTCCCTATAATAAATCACTCCACATCAAAGAAATCATCCACAAACACAACATTAAAATATTCTTAATAGATGGTGGATTGGGTCTCAACTTATGTACTCTAAAATTAATAAGGTAGTTGAGTTATTTAAAAAATGTCATTGAACCCCAAAAGAAAATAACTATTAAGGGAACTGATGATGTTGAGAGAGAGTCTGAGGGTACCATCAAATTACCTATACAAGTCAAACCAACTATCATGAAAAACACATGTCAAATCTTGGATCTTGATCTTCCTTATAGTATCCTCCTTAGTTTACCTTTGATTCATGTCATGCAAGCCATCCCATCCACTTACCATCAGTGCATCAAATTTTCTCACAATGGTAAAAAGATCATCATTAGATAGCAGATCCACAACCTTTCCACTATTGAATTTTTTTGGAAGGTAATTATAATTTCTCACACCATTATTTAATTAGCAATACCAAATCCACTTCTTCATCCTACATTGACCCATCCACATTAAAATTTGCATCTATCTCACAACCCACCCCTAAAATAAAGATCAAGATTACTGGAAAAGGATGTGGAGATTATGGACTACATAATTATTTCTATAGAGGACAACTCCCACTCTCACCATAGTCCCATGATTGTCTCAATATATTAAAGGTATAACTTCAAGAAAATCTCAAAAAAATTAATAAATGAGGGATCCTAGATTAAGAAAATATCAATAAGGACATTTCTTCATGGTTGTTTAAATATAAAGATGAGTTGCTACCTCCTTTACAAGTAGATAGATATCTAAAAGGGTATGACTTATGCAAACATATGGGATATAAAGTTAGAGGACTTAGGGTTCATGAACAAGGTATACTAAAACCTATTCAGCTGAAGCAACACATGGGCCAATATGGTCTTGGGTATGGATCAACTAAGATGGTACCCAAAGAACCTAAATATACCCACAATAAAGAAAGTAAGATCTCTACTGATGTTAATGGCCCTCAAGAGAGGCCCAAAAAAGAACCTTGTGAACACATTTCCCAAATTCTTAATGATGCAAATATCTACACCATTACACCATCCACCACTATTGACCTCCCACTCATTTATCTTGTACTTATTGATTGGGATAAATAAGGTTCTCCCATTCTTGATACTTTCCAGAATGATAAAGCAATCACATAACTTATGGGATTTTGAGAACATATACCCCTAGGAGTTCATAGGAAAGAATTTGAAGTTAAGCTACACAATAGTGCTTATTTTGGGGAACAAATCATGTGCCTTAGTCATAAAAATAAAAAAAATAAAAAAGAACAATCCCTTAGTGAAAACCTCTATAAGGTACTTTTGAATCATGTAAAAGTAAAAACAAAAGATGTATTTTCTAGTGAAAAAATCTCTGAGGTGCTAGAATATTGGGCACTTGATTCTATTACTTGATACCAAGAATCATCCACAATATTAGATAAGGAAACCAATGAAATCAACCTAGGGACATAAGAAGAACCTACGATCACCTTCATGGTTGTAACCTTAGAAGAAGAGGTGAATCAAAGCCTATCAATTTTTCTCAAAGATTTAGAAAATTTTCTTGGACCTATGTAAACATGCCAGGACTTGATCCATCACTTGTAGTCCATCGTCTAGCAGAATATACCGATGAAAAACATAAAATAAAAAGTTAAGGAAAATGCATACACAAATTGTTCTTAAGTCAAAATAGAGTTATAGAAGATCCTAGAGGTTGGATTTATTCAACTGATTGGTTATCTTGAATGGATCTCTAATATAGTGCCAATTTCTAAACCTGCCAATTGCTAAACCTACTATGGGCATCAAGATATTTATGAATTTTTGAGATCTCAATTAGGCATTCTACAAAGATGACTTTCCACTTCCTAATAGTGATATCATTGTGTATTTAATAGTGGTACATGAGATGTTGTCACTCATAGATGATTTTTCAATCTACAATCAAATAAGAATAGTAAAAGAAGATTGACATAAAATAGCCTTTATTAATCCATGGGGAAAATTTTGGTCTCAATAATGGAATGGCTACATATCAAAGGGCCATGACTGTAATCTTTCATGATATGCTTCATGAAATCATGGAGGATTTTATGTAGATGATCTTTTGGGAAAATTAAGAAAAGAGTTGGACATGTACACATATTAGAGAATTTTTTTGATCAACTGGAAAAGTATCAGTTACTTTTGAATCCAAAGAACTATGTATTTAGTGTAACATCTGGAAAAATTCTTGGGTTCATTGTATCTCGAAGAGGTATAGAAGTCAATTCAGCTAAGGTAAAAGCAATATTAGAAATTCCTCCAACAAGGAATATCAAGAAATAATGTAGCCTTTAAGGGAAGCTTCAAGAAATCAAGTGATTCATAACCCAACTCACTGATAAATAAGTGCCAACCATTTTCACATCTTTTGCACAAAAATGCCAATTTCAAGAGGTATAGCAACTATCAACAAGATTTTCAACAACTTAAAGACTATCTTGACTCACCACCTATCCTCATGCCACCTAATCTAGATAAATCACTCATGTTATACATATCAGCTACCACTTTGGCATTGGGGGCATTATTGGAACAGCATGATAACAATGGAAAAGAAAGAGTTATTTATTACATCTCTCACACTTTGGTAGGTTGTGAATTGAATTATACTATAATAGAAAGGGCATGTCTTGCAATTATTTTTTGTTCTAAATATCTATGACATTAGATGTTTAACAATAAAATACAACTTATTTCCAAAGTAGAGCCATTAAAATATTTTATCTCTAAAGTTATCCTCATAGGTTGCATGGAAAAATAGTTCATGATCCTCAGTAAGTTTGATATTGAATATGTAGATTGGAGTGATATAAAAGTACAAGTACTTGTTGATCAACTTGCAAAATCCCTCTTAATGGATAACCGTCCACTATTAACATAATTTCCAGATGAATTCATCCTCTCTATTGATGAAAATAGATGATGAAACTTTTACTTTGATGGATATTTTACTCATCATGGCATGGTGGAAGAAATATTGTTTGTTACCCACCAAGGTGATTACATTCCTAAGTCTTATTACATTGCCTTCCTTTGCATGAAAAATATTGCAGAATATGAGGCATTGATTACAAGGCTTAAAATAGCTATCCAATGGAAAATAACAAAAATTTAGGTCTATGGTGATTTCCAGCTAGTCATCAAGCAAGTCAATGATGAGTATCAAATGAAAGATGACAAATTATTTCCTTACAAATACATGGTGGGTAGATTCAAGGAATATTTTGTGTAAATATAGCTTGACCAAACACCTCGCTTGAATAATAAAGTAACTAATACCATGGAAATAATTGGATTCCTATTGGATATGCCTTAGAATAGCCAACAATATGAGTTCTTGATAAAACAACTTTTTATTCCTACCTATGATCTCCCTAAATCAGAATTGGTATGTGTTATCATTGGTCCCAATTCCTCATGGTATCAAGATATCTATAATTGTCTCCATAATAACACCCTTCCAACCAACCTATCCACTTCCCAATGCTAATCCTTTATTTGTAAATATGCTTGTTTCACACTATTGGGTGATACACTTTATTAAAGGAACTTTGAAGGAACCCTTTTGAGGTGCTTAGACACAAAAGAGGCTCAAAATACTTTATGCAAGGTACATGAAGACATCTGTGAGGCCCATTGCAATCATCCTACCCTAGTTAAAAAGTCACTATACACTGGGTATTATAGTAGGACAATGAAACAATATGCACATCAATTTGTAAAGATTGTTCATCCATGTTAGTAGCATGGTGATCTAATTCATGCATCATCACAAGACTTGCAGCCCATTGTCACTCCACAACCCTTCTCACAATGGGGGTTAGACCTTGTTGGAAAAATAAATACATCATCTTCAAATAGCCATAAATTCATCATCACTGCCACTAAATTCTTTACAAGTGGGTACAATCAATTTCATTAACCTATATCATAGGTAAAAAATTTCAAAATTTATCTTCCATTGCATTATTTTTCACTATGGTATCCAATCTTCCATTATAAAAAATAATGAAAATCCTTTCAAAAATAAGGAATTCCATGATTTGTGTAGACAATTCGATATACAACACCATTTTTCCACTTCATACTAACCACAAGGAAATAGCCAAGCCGAAGCCACTAATAAAATAATCTTGAAATTTCAAACACAAACATTTCAATAACTCACTCTCTATTTGCAAATGATACCATCTGTTTTAGTATATCAAATGTGGATGAAGCCATTCAAATCAAACAAGTGCTTCATAGATATTGCTCCACATCAGGTCAGAAAGTTAATGCCTCCAAGTCTAAAATTTACATTTTCAATACAAAAGAGGCTATAAAAAATAAGATAATTAAAATATTGGGGTTTAAGCAAGCATAGTTGACATGTATGTACCTGGGTATTCCTTCTTTCAAAGGTCCAAATAAAGCTACTTATTGGGTTAAAGTAATAGAAAGATTCAAGGCAAGGATTATAATGTGGAAGGCACGATGGCTATCATTATTAGGTAGAATCCTTTTAATAAAATCAATATTATTTACAATCCCTAACTACTTTTTGGTGGTTCTTAAGGCACCAAAGACTGTTATTCTTGAAATTGAGAGCATTATTACAAATTTTCTATGGAAAGGTAATATGAATGATTGAAAAAAGGTACCTCTAATATCCTTGGATAGCATGGCATTGGAAAAATATCGAGGAGCAAGTTTCCACAATATTTCAATCAGGAATAAGGCATTTGGGGCCAAGTTAGTATGGAAAATGTACACAAAACCTGAAGCAAAGTGGTGCAAGCTAATGCAGGCTAGGTATCTTGAGACTTCAAACCCTTTGAGGATTCTTACCATTTCAAATCTACCTCCAAGATCAACTATGTGGAATTTCTTGACGTCATGTAGATCGATTATTACTTCATTCATTACGTGGGAAATTCATGATGGACAAAGCGTGAATTTTTGGGAGGAGTCGTGGAATGGTAAGCCCACTTTGGAAAAAATTCAGGAATTACAATAGGTAAGGGTTGTATTTTCAAGAGAATGGGGTGAAAATTTTCTGGATTATGTGCATTCAACAGAAGCCCTAACAGGTAAAGTAATCTAGAAAAAACATTCTAATTCATCTCTTTCTGCCAATCAATTTTCATTGCTTCAAGACATTCTAAAAAATAGAATTGTGTTCTTTTTGGGAAAGCCTAATAAAATGTTGTGGGATCCTATGAAAGAGGGCTCCTACTTAGTGAATCAAGGATATAAAGCTCTAATCCAACATATAGAATAGTTGGTTTCACATAGGGCTTATTCATTTTGCTAGAACAATAAGGTTCTTCCAAAATTTGGGAGTTTTGCATGGTTAGCTTTACGAAAGATAATTTTAACAAGTGATCACTTAAATAAATTGAGTATTATTGATCCTTTCAAGTGTCCTTTATGTGAGGAAGAGCTGGAGAATGTAGACCATTTGTTTGTACAATGCATTTTTGCACAAGAATGTTGGATTTTTGTAAAGAGCAAGCTAAACTTATGCAACCCTTTGCCAAATACTATTTGGGACATCTTCCAAAGTTCACCATTATTGTATAAAACCTATTTTTTTGCAGTTGTATGGCAAGTAATTCCACCACTAGTAATCTATAATATATGATGGGAATGCAAATTACGTATTTTTAGGAAATCAAGTTCTTCAATTGAGGTCGTCAAAGTCAAGATTGAAAAAGCAATTTCAGAAGTGGTTAATGCTTATGTTCTAAAAAATAAGAAAATGTCCTCCTTATTTACAAGTTCAGATGAATTATTTTTGAAGAGCTAGAAGAAAATAATCTTTCCATTTGTAAGAGGCTTACATTAAAATAGTAGAGTGAAGGTGAACAAAAAAGAAATCAAATGGAAGCCCCCACATTCTAATTTTTTCAAACTTAAATTTGATGGTGCTTCTAGAGGTAACCTGGGCATCTCAAGGGTAGGAATTTGTATTCAAAACTCTTTGGGATCAGTAATAATGGCTAGTTTATTTTCACTCCTGGTGGGCACAAATAATGTGGCTGAGACTCAAGCAATCCTGACAAGATTGAAAATTTCCCTCAAATTTGGTATTGCATAAAGTCATATCGAGGGGGAATCCTTAATTATAATCAATGTCTGCAAGGAGAGAAAGGTGCACATTTGGTGTTTGAAATATTTTCTATAGAAAATATAGTTTTTTATGGACAAGTTTCAAGCTTTTATCATCTCACACACTTACAGAGAGGGGAATGGCATGGTAGAAAAATTGGCGAATATGGGTTGTGATGGGAAAGAAATTATTGTGTATAATGACATAAAATTGCAAGCATATCTGAAAGTCGCTACAATATCTATAAAGGAATCCATGAATTTGGCCCCAAGAAACAATTGAAAAGTTTACAAGGAAGGTTTTTGATGAATTTCTGAAGCATCAAGTTTTAGAGCAACAACTTCAAAAAAAATAGTCCAGATTTGGCTAGAGATTTTTCAGTGGTATTAGAGTAGCATGATCTTAATGAGCGGAAATAGAAATGGATTTGTAAGATAAAGGCCTATAATTTTGATATTAATAATGTAAAGGACAAGTATAATGTTGTTGCTAATGCCAAAATTTTGGAGCGATAGTTTTCAAAGCACCAAGTTCTAGAGCAACAGATTCAGAAAATATAGATAAGAGTTGGCTCGAGAAAGAAGGGTGCAGGGTCCTATTTCTAGACATGATCTCAATAGCGCAGGAAGTCCCAAGGGAGAATTCATTCCACTAGCCATGCAAGGGTTTTTAGTTCATCTTTCTTTCTTCAAGCCTAAATCTATCTAAGTTTCAGCTTACAAAAGCAAGTTTTTATTGTGGGTTTCTAAATATTTTGTACATTCAGTCTATTTTCAACAACAAACTAGGGGTTGGTAGATAATTTATCATTGTAAAGGTGTTTTGGGGATCATATAAACTATTACCTATAGTAAATTTTATTATTATTAATATATCTACAGGCCTTCCACCTTTTGCCTAAAATAAAAAATGATAATCTTGAAAATACTTAAAAAGGAAATGAATGAAGTTGTTCAATATTGGTATTTATAGCTTAATCTTGCCTCATGGGCCTATCAAAATAAAATTTTCACTCCCACTAGGGAAACTCCATATACCCTTGTTTATGTCACTAAAGCTATTTTGTTAATTGAGGTCAAACTCCCATCTTTGAGAATCTCATTGCAACATCTCTTTGATGAAGAAGAATACCGAGTGACCCATATTCAATAACTAAAAAATTTGGATGAAAATGTCTCCATGCTTTGAATCATCTATAGGTTTATCAAAATTAGCTCTGATGTATCTATATAAAGAAAATAAATCTCAGAGAATTTGAGATTGGAGACCTCATCCTCAAGGAGAATCAACATAATCTACAAGACCATAAAAAGAGGAAAATTTAAAGTCAATTGGTTAGGTCCTTATTTCATCATTGCTAAATATGGATAAGGTTCTTATAAAATAGCTACTATGGAAGTTGGACCTTTGGAAGAAACAATAAATATTATACATCTAAAAAAATATGCATGAAAAATCCAAAAATAATTAAAGAATCATGAAAAAATTAAAACAATTGCAAAAATACAAAATAGTAAAGAGAAATAATTTGTCTAATTATGAAAACCACTTTTTGTAGCACCTTGGGAAAGTACCATGATGGAAACCTAGAAAACATGCACCATGTGTAGAAGTCATATCCACCATCTATTAGGCCTCATACATTTCCACCACCCACCCATCCTTTTCATTACCATATATTCATGCACATTCCTACCATGGCTTGAAATAGAGTACCACTTCACTTAGTACTCCTTCATTTTGTAACTGGAAAGATTTTTCTACCATGATCATAACCTCTCATTCCTTTGTAATGGGGGATATTTTCATACCATGATCTCACCTCATCATCCATTCCCATAACTTCATAATATTCACTACACCCATGCATCTAAGCCCCCTTTTCCTTTATAAAAAGCAAGATTTTCATACCATGATCTCACCTCACAATGCATTTCTTCTACTCACTAAATATTTTCATAGTCAACACAACTTTTTCTATGGTAATTCACCCATGCACCTTTCCCTCTTTTTATATGTGGGACAAAATATCTATCATGTCCTCACCCATCTAACCCACCCATATACCACTCACACCTTCCCTCATCTCTTTCATACAATTGATTAGACATCTTGCATGAACTAACCCACCCATACACTGCTCACGTCTTCCATGTTTTTTGCATGATTTATAAGAAAACTTCTATGATTCCACCTTATCATACTTTCTCATTCTTGGGGCAAGTAAGATACCATCACATTCTCACTCCTCACTAGGCTAAAACCACTATCATATTCTCACATCACTAGGCCACTCCTACATCTATCCATTCTCCTCTTCCTTTTCATAGGAATTGAGTAGAAAACCTACCTGACCAAGTAATGGATCCACCGTAATAAGTTGAATTCCCACCTATCAAAACCATATTGCTATCAACCTCAGTGGACATAGAAAGAAATACTCAAAGGTGATCTTGGATTGGGTTAAGCATATTTTTTTATAATACAACATCACATTTAGCACCCATAATAACATCCCCAAACATAATAAGGTTATTTTATCATTCCCCTATCATTTCATAAGACTCAGTCAACAAACACACAAACAAATAAAACATCAAACTGATCAACTTATAGGAGCTTTCATGAAAACATGATTTGACCAATATTAGAAAGTGTGTTCATTAGTTAATATTGCTCTTGGCCTACCATCCATATCAATCCTACTCCTCTATTCCCATAGACATGAATCCTTCCCAAGCCCAATATAATCATTATCTTCATCCAACCCACCTTTTGTAAAGATATATTGATTATATACACATTCTTGTTGGTGATTTTTTATGTATTTATTTCTAAACCATGGAGATACCTACTCAAGACCACTTAGATCTACTGATATCTTGGTTCATTTTTATGAGGTAAAAAATGGGGCATGCTCATTAATTTTCTATTGTTTTTTTGTGATTCTCCTTTACATGACCTACCAAGGCTACTCACTACCTTAGGTGGAGGTGAATTTTTTCATCACACACTATGAGTTCCCAATCGCATAGACCCACCAAGTCACTCACTTATGTGTGTCGAGAACTTTTGTATATGTCACCATTCCCTCCATGACCCACTAAGGTTGTAAATGGAATTGAGTGTTTTGAACAATATTTTTGTTTGTTTGTGAGTCTAAGTCCATGAAAAGGACATACATGTACCATGACACATACATACCATTGGGGCATATTATTCCTTGCTATATCAAATTATAGGATTGCTCACCATATTTTCAACATAACCCCCCCCCCCCCCAATGTCCTTCACATTCCCCCCTCCCATATCCTATAATTTCATTTCTGCCCACCTATACCCCAATATTCACCAACCTCCAGACTTGATTATATCTTGTATCACGATAGAAAAACAACCCATCATTTTATTACACTTCATGTATCACATCCATGCATATATTGCATTTTCACACACTATGACCATTATCATTGGTAATAATCCACAATTCATATCATTAATGTATATCTATTATGCATAAATTAATGCATATCCATAATCTATTATCCATTATAAATCATAATCACATATATCCATTTCATTTACATTTAATCCATATTGCATTATCCTTAATTCATTTACATATCCATATCCATATTCTATTATCCATAATAAATCATATCATAAATGTATATTTAAAATTCATTTACACAATCATATTTTATTTTCATTAATACATATCCATAATTCATTTATATATTCATATTTCATTTACATTAGTACATCCATAATTCATTTCTATATCCATGTTTCATTTAAAATACATAATCCATATCCCATTATCCATAATAAATCATATCATCAATGCATATTATTAATATCCATCCTTCATTTACATCATAATATTAAGGATTAAATATAAAGTCACATGTCATCCACACTTGCATAGTCATGATTAATAATCTATATCTAGGACATATAAACATAAGCATATAAATATACATGTATTCATCTATGAATAAACACATCCATCTAAAATAGGAATCATAACATTACCATGAAATCATTAACACAAATTATTATGCACATCACATATATATCATGTGGTGCAGTCACAGATGGAGGGTTCAAAAAGAATTATCCAAACCATGTAGCTTAGAGTCAACACAATGGAAATAACACAAAAAATGATATGAAATTATGAATATTTATTGAATTGGCATTCTTACATGCAACATATCCCTCATGGGTGAATAACTAGGGTTCATGGGCCTACTACAAGGGCATTCAACATTACAATTGGCCAAAGGCCTTATTACAGTCCTCCAAAGGGTTGTGTGAAAATATAAATATCAATTTATCTCTATCTTGATGAATTACTTCCTATGAATTACAAATGATTAAATATGCTTCTTAATCTCCAAAAAAGGTCCATGTCAACCACAAAGGTTCATAAACTCGATGAATGATCAAGCATGAAAGATCAACCTCAAAACATGAAAAGATAATCCTTCATGAAATGAAATGACTTGTGAATCTCCTAGATAGATCCTATTTGACCCAAAATTCTTATATGATGTCCCATTATGCTCCGCACTAAGAAATATGGACCAGGTCAGCCCCAAATGCTCTAATAGTGAAATATAGTGAAATTATGAGAGCGATAACTTTCAGTAAAATCATATGAAATTTGGATATGTGATAGATGTTGATGTGCAGATGCTATATCCTACTCCACGAGCTGAGAAATGAAAATTCAGTAAAATGTGGAATGAAATAGTAAAACTACTACTGAATGAAATACAAGAAAATAAATGTTTTTGGTTGATACAAGATTTCTTTACAACTAGGGATGCTCCTACATCAAACACCTAGGGTTGGAAGAAAAGTGGGTCCATCACTTTCTAGGGCTAAGAGGAAAACCAAGATGGTCCACCTCAGCTTGAGAAATCCATGATGAATCTTCCACTGGTCTACCTTTCCACTTCACAAGATATTCTTTGTATTGCTTGTTTCTAGTGCTCCTTTAAGTTCTAGTATCCAATATCTAGTCAATATCCTTCAGTTCTTCATGTGGTAACAACTCCTTCAAATCCACTTCACCGCTACTACTACTTGAATATCCTTCATGATACTCATAGATGTCTACAATATTGAAAATAGATGATATACCCAAAGTATCTAGTAACTCCACATCATATGCATTTCTTTAATCAAACTTCCTTAGAATTTTACATGGTCCAAACTTCCTCATCTTCAACTTGTTGTATGTTCCCACTGAAAATCTCTCCTTCCTCAGATATACCAGTACTTTATCTCCAACAACAAACTCTCTGTGTCTCTAGTGCTCATCAGTATTCTCCTTATACTTACTATTCATGTCCTCCAAATGCTTCTAGACTTGATTATGCAATGTCTCCATGAAATTTGCAATTTTTTTACCTCTACACTCCTCTTATTTTCCATATTGATGTCTCTTAGTTCTACAAATCCTCTAGGATTTAACCTTGTCACAATCTAAAATGGTGTCTTCCCTATACATTGGTTCACTGAATTATTGTATGCAAATTTTCTTGCAGTAGAACTATATCCCAACTTCCTACCTTATATCCAACCAAAAATCTCAATAGGTACCCAAACTTCTATTTACCACCTTTTTTTGGTCCATCTATCTATGGGGGATATGTTGAACTAAATTTTAGGTTTGTTTTCATTTTTTTCCATAATGTTCTCCAAAAGTATCCAATGAACTTGGTATCTCTGTTTGAAACAATACTCTTAGGTAATCCATGCAATCTCACAATCTCCTTGAAAAATAAATTAGTAACATGCACAACATCATTAGTCTTCTTGCAAGGAATGAAATGTGTCATTTAGAAAAAATTTCCACAACTACCATTATAGAATCATAACCTCTCTATGTTCTTGGAAATACCAAAATGAAATCCATGCTTATATCTTCCCAAGGTCTCTTTGGTATTGTCAAAGGTTTATACAATTCAATATTCTGACTACTCCCTTTTGAAACTTGAAAAATTCTGCAACTTTAAACATACTTCTTGACATCCTTATATATTTATGGCCAAAAATAATGTTCACTCACCAAATTACTGTCTTGTCCACTCCAAAATGTCCTGCTAGTCCTACACTTTGCTTTTCCTTGATCAAATTCTGCCTCATTGAACTCCTCAAAATACACAACTAATTTCCCTTAAATAACATGCCTTCTTGTATGAAATAGTCCAACCATTGGCTCATATCTATCACTACTGGTTCCTTAAATACTCTCCATGCTTTAGTAAAATCTGCATCATATTCACACATGTGCTTCAGTTCTTCAAAACCCAATACTTATATCCTCATCTCTGTCAGTAAATTCCTTCTCCTACTTAATGCATCTACAAATTTGTTTTATTTTCCACTCCTATTCTTCAACACAAATGTATAAATATGAAATAATTCAACTTGTGTGGATTGTTCAAATATTGCAAGGATTTATGATCCATATACAACACAAACTCCTTAGGCAACAAGTATTGTCTCCACTTCTTCAAGGCTTGAATTATAGCATAGAATTCTTGATCATACACTAAATATCTTCTTCTAGAATCATTTGACTTCTAGCTAAAATAAGCTATAGGTCTCCATTCTTGACTTGTCACTGCTCCTATTGCATTTCCATTGGTATCACAATCAACTTGAAATAATTTTTCAAAATCTAATAATGCTAAAAATGGTTGTTTGGTCACCTTTTGATTCAACAATTCAAAACTTCTTTGTGCTCTGGATGTCCACTTAAAGTCCTTATCTCCTCTCATTGTCTCCATCATGGGGTTATAAATGCTACTAAATTTTTTGATAAAATTTTGATAGAAACTTGCTAGTCCATGTAATAACCTCCCCTCTCTAATGTTCACCGGTGTAGGACAATCAACAATTTCTCTCAATTTCTCAGGGTCCATCTTCAGTCCTTCAAAAAAAATAAAAAATCCCAAATATACCAACTCTGTCTTCATAAAGCTACACTTCTTGATATCAATCAACAACTTCTCCTCTCTCAACTTTTGTAATACTTGTCTAATGTGCCACAAATTTTATTCTCTAGTCTTACTAAAAATCATAATATCATCCAAATAAACAATGACAAACTTACCCAGGAATTTCTTTAGTACCTTGTTCATCAACCTCATGAAAGTGCTCGATGCATTGGTCAATCCAAAAGGGATCACTAACCACTCATAAAATCCTTCATTTGTCTTAAATGCAGTCTTATATTCATCTCCTTCTCTAATTTTGATATGATGATAGCCACTCTTTAGGTCAATCTTTGTCAAATACTTTGCTCCACTCAAACAATCCATAATGTCATCCATCCTTGTTAATGGAAATATATACTTGATAGTGATCTTATTGATTGATCTTAAATCTATAAACATTCTCCACTCTCCATCTTTCTTTGGTGCAAGTATAGAAAGTACCACACATGGGCTTAAACTCTCTTTGATTAATACTTTCCTCAACAACTCTTGTATCTACCGGTTCAATTTTTCATTCTCTATCGGTGTCATTCTATGTGTTGTCTTGTTTGGAAAACTTGCTCCCAGTATAAGGTCTATGTGATGACTGATACTTTGAACTACTGGAAAACCATCTAGTACATTCTCTAGCATGATGTCCTCATACCGAGCTAACAATTCTGCAACTTATGTATACGGTGGATCTTTACCTTTTGTTGTCTTCAGACTACCACCCTTCACTGGAATCAATGCAAAACACATGTTTTCATGCGTCAATCCATCCAAAAATTTGATTCCATCTACCAAACATAGTTTGATAGTGCCACAAGCTTCAGTCTTCTCCTCTTCCTCTAAAGGTATCAACTTTATTCTCTTTCCATCTGATGTCATAGTATAAGTATTCCTTCTTCCATTGTGAATTGATTTATTTGTTGGCAAGAGACACTACACATATTTTTTGGTGTTTTCATTGATGGAAACCTGGTTAGCTAGTTGATCCGCATATTGTAATTTACTCATACCGGTAGAAAAATTGAAGATCAGTGATTATTTGTTAAGTTAGAATAAAGCATCCGATAGATTTGTGTTCTTCGATTCATATGTGAAATTTTTGTTATTATTTTATATTATGGATCTTAGGGAAGATTGTTCGATGCATAATTTGTGTTATCTATAAATTTTGGTGCCTCATATCTATTTGGTTGAAAGTTAGAAGGTCCGGTGAACTAATTTTTTGTTCATCAGTGTATGGAGGCTGACTTGGTGAATATAGTGTGTTGCGAATAGTTGAGGAGTTATTGTTTAAGTATTTTTGTATTCGAGCATTTTGGTTTGGGTCCTAACTATGTTATGGCTGACTCTTGTGGATGTGCATTGAATATTATGGATGATTTGAGCTAACTATTTGTGAATATTTCTTATTTTGTTGAGGCCGATCTGAAGTGATTAAATCCTAAGTGGCGGATATATATAAGTGATCGATTATATCATTTTGGTGTGTGTTCGATGAGATTGGATGTATGTTGCGAATGTCAGAAGGTTAGTAGAATGATTATGCACAGTTTCATTTGTGCATTAAGGATTTTTGTTGTGGGTTGAAGTAGAATAGAGCAGAAGAGTAGAATCAGTTAGAAGGTCTAGAATTTGATTGTTGAGCCTAACCGGAACTATAATTAGGCATTTGTAGATGCTACTTTATCAGTTCAAATCCTTGGAAGTACTCCAAACTTTTGTAAGGCAATGAGTCTTTCATTTTTTGAGTAGTGAGCTCTAGGCAGTGTTCCTGAATGCAATTGCATTCTCATTTTGTAATCTTTTCTTTTGAGCATACTCAAAACAATATTGTGGATTGACCTCCACCATGGTTTTTCCCCGAACAAGGTTTCCACGTAAAAAAAATCCTTGTTTTATGGTGTTGTGGTTATTTGTCTTATGTGCTTGCATTTTTATTTTGGTTGAATGTTATCAGCACTTTAATGATTAGATTAATAAAGTTAAAAATTGTACAACACGGATTCACCCCCCTCTCAGTGTTGCTTGATTCCAACAATTGGTATCAAAGCCCAGTTCCTCGAAATAAGTTTAAAAGCTTGGGGAAGATCTTGGAAAGTGTTTCAATGGATTCAAGTAGTCTTCACCAACAACTTATGGTGGCCCTAGATGATCTTGTCTAGGAAAAATATGAAGTCTAGGAATTACAAGCAAATATCATGAATGTTGAGAGATTCATTGAGTCATTGAGAGAAAAAATCAATAAGTCCAGAGAGAAGAGAAGGGAACTCTGTGATCAGATCAAGCAGGAAGATAGTAAACGCATTGTAGATGAACAACTAAATCAAACCCTCAAGGAAAAGATAGAAGAATGTGAAAAGATTTCCAAGGATAATGCAGTTCAAAAGCATGAGATGGAATCTATTATGATGAGAATGACTAAGGAGATTGAAGACATGAAGAAGAATGAAGAAAATCTTGCCCAATCCCTAAAAGAGAAATTGGAAGAATGCAGCTAAATTACTAATGGATTCATTCAGTTGAAACTTGAGTTAGAACAATCCAAACACAATGAGGAAGAGCTTGAAAATCACATTGTTGATCTCAGAGATGAACTTGCTATGGAAAATGAATTCAAGGAGAAGTTCAAGATTAGCTCAGCCAAGCTTGATGAACTAATTAAAATTTAGAGGACTGATGGTGACAAGCGAGGTCTTGGATATGAGAAAGGAGAAAGTTTTGGATATAGACAAAGGAGATTCAGACAAAGAAATCAGATGAACAACATTGGAAGGTATCCGATAAGACAATCTAATGCTCAAATTTTTAATGGTAGCTATTATATTTTCAATAAATTTGGTCATATGGTGATCCAATACAAAAGTAGAATGAATTCAAGTGATCCATCATTCTCTGGTCAGTGCTTTAACTGTAACAAGTATGGTCATAAGTCAAATGAATGCAAAAATGTGATGAAAAACTTTAATAGAGATGTTAGATGTTATACATGTAATAGATTTGGCCATGTTGCTAACTAGTGCAGATCAAAAGAAAATCAGTGGAACAGTTGGTCTAGACAAAGAAATGTGGTGTGCTACAATTGCAACAAGACTGGTCATATTGCTAGGTTTTGTAGAAGAGGTCTAGTAAATCAAAGAAGAAACATGCAAAAGGATGAAAAAGGAAAAGGGAAAGTCACTACAGATCAGATCAGGAAGCAGATGAACAAGACATGGGTAAAGAAGAGTCCCTCTATTGTAGGAAATGAGCCAGCACCAGAATTAGCTTCTGGTAATTCCTCTGGGAATTAGGTTAAGGTCTCTGGCCTAGGGGGAGTTGTCAAGAAAATATTTCAAACCCCTGCTGATAATTGACACCAAAATATGGATGAGTGTTGTGATTGCATGTTGTTGAACTGTTGGGGAGAGAATTTATGCAGAATTAATGGTCCACAGAAGAGTTATCTTTCACAATGTATGGAAACAAGGTATCTGGATGAGTTAGGGAAAAATCATTTATTACGTCAAAAAGGTTAGGTGTACGAATGATAAAAATTCATTTATATCTTTCATTTGTCACTTTGCATTTTGAAGAAGAAGTTTGAAGAGCTCTGAACCAAACTTTGGAAAAATTTGGGAGAATTCAAGTGTGAAGGCAATTCAAAGTTCAAACCCTAATCATTGGTCTACTTTGTCCCTAATTCAAAAAATGAAAGTCGCATCATTTGCACAAGCTAAGGCTAGGGAAGAAATCTTGAAGTCTCACATTGAGGATAGTGAGTTATTGAATCTTGCATCTAGCATTCTAGAGAAGATCATGCCTACTCATGTTAAGGATCCATCCAATTCTTCCTTCGGTGAGCTGAAGAAGCATATAATATTTGTTAGCTACTTGTGTGAAAAATGTTCAAAGTGCATTATCAGAAGGTGGAAGGATTTATAAGTCATGTTTGTCTTTGTCAAAACTTACTGAAGAAAATGAGTTAAGGATCATGAGAAAGAGTTAGCTGTTATTTCTAATGCTTTTAATCCTTTAACTGTTTTTGTTGGAGAGAAAGAAGGTAAAGTTATATCCTTACTTGAAAAAATAAAGAACTTGAAGTGTGATAATGATAGAGTTGTGGAAAGGGCTAGTGAACTTAGAGGCCTAATTGGTCCAAAGATGGAGACCATGTTGAATGCTTTGAAGGACGCACAAGATGCTATGGCAGCCAGTGATCCAGTGAACCTTGAATCTATAGAAATGCAATCTTATTTACTTTGTGGTCACAACTATTCTGGAAAGTCTCAAGAAGTGTTGCGACACAAGCTTGAACTTGTTAAAGACCAATTTGGTAGATATCTTCAAGATTGTGTAAGTCGCTTGAATCAAAGTTTGTACATATGTAGTTTGAAGTTTTTTTTGTTTATGGGAGTTTTGTATGCGGATACCCATATTTTCCATTGATGTCAAAGGGGGAAAGTAGAACAGTGAAAAATGTATATTCATATAAGGGGGAGTTGTAGTTTTGAGCTATGGATGAAGATCTTTTTTGAGTTTTGGTTGGCAATGTATTTTTGTTGGTACTGATTTGACACTTAGTAATTTTTCACTAAGTGTTGCCATCAATGCCAAAGGGGGAGATTTTTGGCAAGAGACACTGCACATATTTTTTGGTGTTGTCATTGATGGAAACCCTGGTAAGCTAGATGATTCGTACATTTTAATTTACTCATACCAGTAGATAGATTGAAGATCAATGATTATTTGTTAAGTTAGAATAGAGCATCTGGTAGATTTGTGTTCTTCCATTCATATGCAAAATTTATGTTATTATTTTATATTGTGGATCTCAGGGAAGATTGTTCAATGCATAATCTGTGCTATCTATAAATTTTGGTGCCTCGTATCAATTTGGGTGAAAGTTAGAAGGTCCGGTGAACTAATTTTCTATTGATCAGTGTATGGAGACTGACTTGGTGAATATAGTGTGTCGCAGATAGTTGAGGAATTATTGTTTAAGTATTTTTGTATTCGAGCATTTTGGTTTGGGTCCTCACTATGTTGTGGTTGACTCTTATGGATGCACATTGAATATTATGGATTATTTGAGCTGACTATTTGTGAATATTTCTTATTTTTTTGAAGCTAACCTGAAGTGATTAAATCCTAAGGGGAGGATATATATAAGTGATCGATTATATCATTTTGGTGTGTGTTCGATGAGAGTGGATGTATGTTGCAAATGTCAGAAGGTCAGTAGAATGATTATGCACAGTTTCACTTGTGCATTAAGGATTTTTGTTGCAAGTTGAAGCAGAATAGAGCAGAAGAGAAAAATTAGTCAGAAGGTCCAGAATTTGATTGTTGAGCCTAACCGAAACTGTAATCAGGCATTTGTAGATGCTACTTTATTAGTTCAAATCCTTAGAAGTATTCCAAACTTTTGTAAGGTAGTGAGCCTTTCAGTTTTTGATCAGTGAGCTCTAGGAAGTGTGCCTGAATGCAAGTGCATTCTCATTTTGTAATACTTTATTTTGAGTATACTTAGAACAATATTGTGGATTGACCTCCACCGTGGTTTTTCCCCTAACAAGGACTCCGTGTAAAAAATAATCCTTTTGTTATGGTGTTGTGGTTATTTGTCTTTATTTGCATGCATTTTTATTTTGGTTGAATGTTATCAACACTATAATGATTAGATTAATAAAGTTAAAAATTGCACAACACTGATTCACCCCCCTCTCAGTGTTGCTTGATTCCAACATTCTTATCATATTTCCATGGACTTCCTAATATTAAATGATAAGCATCCATAGGCATAATATCACACAATACTTCATCCCTATATGACCCAATATGAAATTTTACCAAACATTGCTCATTCACCAATATCTTATGCTCATCTTGAATCCATGCTATCCTATAGGGGTTTGGATGTTTCAATCTCTCCAATTTCAATTTTATTACCATTTCCTTTGAAACTAGATTATTATTACTATTACTATGAGTGATGACTTTACATACCTTTCCTCTAGACTTACATCTTGTTCTGAATAGACTCTTCCTTTGTGGAGGTTCCTCATTCACTTATTCATGTATCAAAGCTCTCCTCATCACCAATGATTCACCTTCCTCTGGTTTCCCAACTAAATTAGGGGATTCAACATGTTCTTCATCCACATAGGTTGCTCTTCTAGTATGCTCAGGTTTCTTTTTAGTGCTTCCTTGATGGCATTCAAAAGCTCTATGTCCTTCAGCTCCAGACTTGAAATATGTTCCTCTGAATGGTCTTCTCTCAGGTCTTCCTTCATCTATTTGGAATACATTATTGCAGTAATAATTATGACCTCCTCTATCACTATGGTAGAAACTTATATCTTCTCTTCCTCTACGGAATGAATTAGCATCCTTTTCTTCACTTTGGTAGGGATTTCCATTTTTTTTTCCTACTCTACATAAGGTCTTCTTTCTCTGAATTGTGATCCACTCCTCTGGAATCTTCCTCTTGCACTTCTCTATCTTTGTTCAAATTTCTTGTTTAGCTTCTCCTCCACTTTTAATGTAAATTTATATGCTTCTTCAACTAATGTCATCTTTACTAGGCTCAATTGTTCTTGAATGTTTTTTCTCGACCCATTGATGTATCTTGCAACCTTCTCTTTGCTTGCTTCACTATGACTATTTCTAATTATCATCTTGTAGAACTATTCAATGCATTCCTTCATAGATCTCTCCTTTTGTCTTAGGTTCTACAATATTCTCAACAATTCCAATTCATAATCAATAGGTATGAATTGATTCTTCAACTTTGTCACCATTCTATCCATGCTTTCCTCTTCTATTTGTATCCAATTGAACTTATTTCCACAATAAAGAAGCACGACCTTTCAAATTTTGTTTTGAAAATCTTACTCTTTCTGGATCTTCCATTTTCTTCATATTCAAAGTATTCTTCTATTTCGTTGATCCAATCAATGAAATCCTTAGGATTTAAATTTCCTGCATAATTTTGAATTTTAACTCTAGGTCACCAATTTTTGAAATTTCCTTCAACATCTTCATCTAATTTTATTCTTCTTCTTCTTTTCCTAGGGCTTTACCAATTTTATTCGCAACATGATCTTCTTCATCATCACTTTCTTCCTCATGTCTATGGTTTAGGCCTTACCTTCTATCTTCTTTAACTACATCTAATCAAACTCACATTTCATGCATAATTTCTAGCATCTCATCCATTCTTCTAGCAACATTTGCCATAGCAGACACTCAACTTGGTGGCATCTCTCCCCTCAAATTTGGTGCAACTACCTCAATTCGACGATCTAGCTACAAGGGTTTCAACTACCTCACAATCGGTGATCAGATGAAAATACATGCAATTTTCCTCAAGTCGATGGTCTATTCACCTCAAGGAATGACTTCAAGACTCACAAACTCACTTTGATACTACTTGGTTTATTCACGGATGGAGGATTCAAAAATAATTGTCCAAATGGTGTAGCTTAGATTCAACACAATGAGAATAACACAAGAAAATGATCTACAAATATGAATATTTATTGAACTGGCATTCTTACATGCAACATATGCCTTATGGGAAAAAAACCAAGGCTCACAGGCCTACTACAAGGGTATTCAACATTACAACTAGCCAAAGGCCTTATTCTAGTCCCCCGAAGGGTTGATGTGAAAATGTAAATATAAATTTATCTCTATCTTGATGACTTATTACAAATGATTATAAAAAAAGGTCTGTGTTGGCCAAAAAGGTTCATAAACCTGATGAATGATCAAGCATGAAAGATGAGCCGCAAAACATGAAAATATATTCCTTTGTGAAATAAAATGACTTGTGAATCTCTTAGATAGATCCCATTGGACCCAAAAGGATTATATGGTGTCCCATTAGGCTTTGTACATTCTGGAATAGGTCTGCACTAAGAAATATGGACCAAGTTGGCCCCAAATGCTCTAAGAGTGAAATATAGTGAAATTTTGAGTGATAACTTTCAATAGACAAATGAAAATGATTTTAAATCTGGATATATGATAGATTTCAATGTGTAGATGTTATATCCTAATTTGCAAGTTGAGAAACAAAAATGCAGTGAAATGCAAAATGAAATACTGAAACTGCTACTGAATGAAATGCAATAAAAGAAATTTTTTGGTTGATACAAGATTGCTTTACAACCAGGGATGCTCCTACATCATTATGCATACATACATCATATACACCATCACTAAATTTTTTTTATCTAATATATAAATTAATAAAATTTCATAATATAAATATATGAAATGTCTATTCGATGTACATCCAAAAACCCAATACCCTTCTAGGTATAATAAATATATTGTGAATATCTATCCTATGTTGGCCCGCTTCAATAGAGTCAGCCCCACTACTAGTGATGGTGGTGGTGGGGGTCTATTTGGAGGAGGTGGCCTCATGCCAACTGATGGCCTGAACCTCACTAATCAAGAATTTTGTGAGTAGTTCACAGTAAAGATCAACTATCTTTCCTCAACAAGCACTACCACTCATACAATGTGTAGTAATATTGCATCTCTCAAGTCATGTAAATCAAATAAACTACAATATTTTACTTCCCGTGACCTGAAATTTCTTGTCTCACAATATCCCTTTCATACCTTAGTCTGGTAATATACCCTTATTCCTAAGCTAATATAGCCCATGCTACATCTATCTCAATTGTCACTGCCACTAGCTAAGCTCCCCCATCTCCCACTTTGTCTCCATCTAACAACCCCTTTAATCTGATAACCTCTTCTTGTGTCACATGCCACTCTTCCAATAATTTATCTTACTCTTATTTAAGTTGATCTCACTCTAATATAACCAACCCTAGCTACACCTATATATCACCCTCATCATTAGGATGATTCTCACCACCACATCCTCTCCTACCTCCTCCTCTCCTATTCCTACCTCTCTTAGTTCTACTTTCTATCAAACTTGTTGACCCTCATCACCTCTATCATGACTATAATCCTTCTAATCCTCCTCAACTACTACCAGCTAGTCTTGTGGAATCATCAATCGCACTAGCCTCCGCCTTGCCCACCATATATCATACTTTTTCATGGTCCTTGCATCTATCATTGTGCACCTCAAATACCATGTCATTGCTAGTGTATCCTACTTGGATCTATAGGGCTCGATATCCCCTCCCCATATGCATGTCTCCCAAACCACATGAGTAAAAACTACCCCTTGCATAGGCATAATTTGTTGAAGTCCAAATTGGCATAAAACCCTCATAGAAAGATACTATTCAATGATCGTAGGTATATGAAATATAAAATAATGTGATTGATACACATACAACATGTATAAGGTATCATCATACCATACCTCACACTCTTTGTAAAGTCTCCAAATGAAGCTATCCATCTCATCTATCACTTGCCTCCATATGATAAGTCCTCAAGCTATTGGTGTCACAAAAATGAAGCATATACAAAAACATAAGGAATCCCTTGGACCCTACCTTTTTCTTCCATTGGTCACAAAGCAATGATATGATCATAAGCCTAGATGTGGAACAAGGTCACTCTACAAGCAAGGCTCCATCCATCCTTATACACCACTAAATGCATCTCCCTATATTGGCTAATATACATGCACCCCATGTAAAAATGGTTTCATCTAATAGCATCCTATCTAAAAATCCCACCGAATCTATGGAAAATCCTCACAATATTCAATCAAGAACAAGTACTCCTACCACCAATTCCATGGCGAATAAGGATAACTCTAGTAGCTCACCCATCCCTGCCTCTAGGTCTAACTTGATCCCCCTAAATCTTCTATGAATAATGTTTTATGCATGTATCAAGTCATACACTAAAATCTCCTCTCCTATTATGAGTTAGAATTCACCACATGTCCTCTAAAGTCACGATGGCCTCCCCATCTAGCAAATGAAAACTGCTAGTGTCACTATGCCATCTCTACACCAAAATCATCATCATTTGATGCAACCTCAACCGGGGCATCCTCAACACATAGAGAAAGCCCATCAAACTAATCCACACATCATCCATCTGTGAAAATCTATATTGCAACCTATGAGATAAGAGGGATTCACTGCACAAGCGTCTCTTCATTTTGAAGAGATCACCAGGGAATAAACTGCCCTTATCCACCTTAACATAAACAAATTGGAGAAATGATAAGGAAATGTGCACAATATAATATTTCAAGGGAGACCACTTCAGATCCCAAAAGAGTGAAACTTATAGGTTTCTACCTCAAACAAGGGAGCTATCAACCAAAGAAGAGCAGTCAAAAACCAGGACGCTAGTATGACACACTATCATCCAAATGGCGCACTGGCATCCTAAGCAACAAAAATCTTAGGAGCTTATGCGAGTAGAACAAGGTTTCACTTCTTTACTTGGGCCTAAGGTCTACTAAACAAAATTATCAAACAAATAATAGAAAATTTAAAGAAAGTACAAGGAGAACTTGGAGAAAACTTACCTTCAACCAGATGATCAAGTCTTCACTCCAAGCTTCACTTTGCAACTTGAAAACAGAAGAAAAAGGGGAAAAGATTGGGACTGTACAGGGGTTTTCCTCACTCAGACCCCTATTTTGGTGTTCCCACCTCCACAAACAACCAATTTGGAAAAGAGTGTAAGAGAAAATAATAAAGCGTGTGGTGAAAGGAAACTTGCTCCAGGAGTAGAATTCACACCACTAAGTCGTTAATGAACAAGCAAATAGAAAGGAGTAAGAAAGAGAGAGAGAGAGAGAGAGTGTGTTAACCATGGGCCTAGGCCCTCTCTCGAGTGCATAGACACATTGTTGAGATCTTGCTTCAAAGTTGTAGTTGTTGGGAGGATCTCAGTCTGGCATAGCTTCGCTTGTGAGAGTGCTACTATTAAGAATGAAGAGAAATCAAGGATAGAAAAATGTAGAGAGCTTGATTGAATGGCTTGAACCCCCAAATTTGAGAAAAAGAGGGATTTTTGTTGCATTTAAGGGTGAAAAAGAGTTGTTTCATCTGAATTCTAACTGCTAGGACATGTGTTGAGAGAGTCAAAATTTGACATTCCTTATTTCAAACTCCAAAAACCACTAGGATGCTAGCATGTTGTGCAGACATTCGTGTGCCATGCAGGCATCCAAGGCCTATATTTTTGAGAAACGTGTCATTAGGAAATTATTAATCTACCACTGTTCCACATGGGGTCAAAATTGTGAAATTCCAACTCGAGATTTTTTCCATTAATGCTCTAAGGTGTCATAAATGCTAGGTGTGGACACAAAAAAGTAACCCTTCAACTTTTTCTCATGTTTAGGCCCTACTAGTGATTTTGGCTTGATTTTGCCTTGATTTAATGTTTTAATGTGGCCAACACATTCACATTAGGTCTTGGGTTCTTGTGAATCAATAAGAATTCTATGATGTCTTATAAAAGTGTTGTGAAGTGTTGTAACACACTTTCACACTTTTCTAGGACATTTTCATTATAATTCACCTAAATAACTTCTTTTTATCACTTACCAAGTCTTATTTAAAAGTGTTGTAAAGTGTTGTAACAAACTTTCACACTTTTCTAGGCTTTTCATCAATAATTTGACCCTTTCTTATGTTTATATGGCCCCTTAATACACTTTTCGGCCCTACTTAAGTGTGTTTCAAAGAATAATCCTATTAAACATCATTAAATACACTTTAATTCCTAACACCCAATAAAATTTCCCTGGTGGGACCCATTTTCCACCTAGGGAAACTTAGTCCCACTAGGCACAAAAATTAAAACTATTTTAAATTTCTAGCAGGATATTATTCTCTTAACCTTGAGGTCAGCCTGTGATGTGTTATTTTTGAGAAATTTTGTAAAATCAAGTATAAATAAAGGGTTTTCCCCTCATTTTGCATCTTCTAATCTCCTAATTTCCTTAATGCATTTACTTAATCATTCTCAAGAATTCTAGGCATTATCAAGTCTTCATTAGTACATCTACTTGCATATCTTCAGATTTCTACATTAAGGGTTTGGTGAGTTGTATAATTGCATGTTGTTCATTCATCATTCTCTATCCATTTCATTTCATTTTCAAGGGTTTGATTACCAAATTAGGGTTTGACCAAGGCAAACCCCAATTCTCTAACCCTTAACCCTTTTTCCCCTCTTTGCATGTGTGTTTTATAGGTCTTATATGCAGATTTTTCAAAGAGAAAGGTGTTAAAAGTTGTTATCATTCCATCAAAGTCATTCAAAATTAACAAAGCCCTAAGAGAAGCTTGGAGATCACCTACTGCTAGATTTCTACAAAATCAGATCCGAACACCTGTCAAGAAGAGAAGTGTAGACCAAGAGCTACAAATTCTTCCCCAAATTTTCTCAAGATTCATAGGTGGACTAATTCGCCATCTGTGGTGAATTAGTCCCACTACCAAACCTGAAAAGTGGTTTTTGTATTTCTAGATACCCTTTGGGCTAAAACCTATTCTGACATAATCTCCTCGAAACAGGACTAAGTTGCCCAACTTGGCATAAGTGTCCCAGTTGGCTTCAACAACAAATTATGTAGGATTCCAGAGCCTCTTTGCATCACATTCTAGTTTCTAGGTGCACCTCTCTATTTTATTTCATTTCTATTATTGTTTTTTTTGCATTTTTAGGTCATTTTACATACAACATTATGTTTTCAAACATTTTGCATTTCATTAGTTTTTCATCAATAATCAATATTTTTTATTAGTTTATTCCATTTAGGCATATTTCATTCATATTTTCATTTGTTTTGAGTGGGGACATTTCCTATTTTGTCCTACCGCTCTCCTTTTAGGTGAAAAACCCTAGAAGTGCAAGAGAGCATTAGGGTGCCAAACTATTTGTCCACATTTTGGTGAACCCAACTTTAGAAAGTTTTACTTCTTATTTCAAGTGCATTTACATCCTAGGAATAGCTTGCATCAAGATTGCATTAGGTTTTGCATTGTTTAAATTGCATCCTAGGGTTTTAAAAATCGTATTAGTGAAAAGCTCATATAGCTTGTATTATTGCATTACATTTCATTAAAAATTTAAAAAATTATGCATATTCATACTGTAACTGCATCTGAAAATCTAAAACTCATAAAATTCCATTAACTTTTTTTGAAAAATCTCAAAAAAATCACTACTTGGACTAATTCGCCACACTGGGCTACTTAGTCCACTTGCACTTTTTTCACTGTAATTTTTGTCATTTCGAGATCATCTTCTACATTTTTTTTATTACATTTCTATGTTGCTTTCCAGAATTTTAGTTATCAACATTTTATTTCTCTTAGTTTACATTGCATTTGCATTCAACTACATTTAGACACCTTTGCCTAAGTGTTTAGTGTCCTATTGCTAATAACTTAGTGAGAACAAGTTCAAGACTCATGTTATCCCATGATAATACACTCATTGTGGATCTTGGGTTATCTAAAGCTTCCACTCCTAGTATTACAACTAGTACACTAGGCATGGATACTACCCTAAGCAACTCTTTTCCTTCCAATAACATGCAAGTTGACACACAGAACGATCACATCCTGTAAGAAAAAATCATTAACATCCATGAGGACTTAACACATCTCTAACATCTAGTGTGTCTTGAAAATATTTCAACCACTACAATTCCTACCATAGAAAACATCCATCATATGCATGAAAGTGAAGAAGGCCTAGAAGTTATGAAACGAATAGTTGAGATATACCCAAAAAATGTTCCTTCCATTTCTAGTGTCTCTCAACTAGAAAACACTATGTTTATCCAAGGAGGACCTTACACTCCTCCTCCCTCAATAGTGGCCTCCATTCCTACCTATACCACTCCTCATGTCACAACAACAATAATACAAGTTAGTAGTGTGATTCCTTCCTCAACTATTCTTGTTAGCATTCCTAATTCCTATGTGGCATCGCATTTTCTATCCTCTTCCAACATACCATCTATAAGCATTCCATTCACTTTCCCTACCACTCAATATAATTGATCACCACTTTCCCTTCCACCTCATATCCCTTACAATGAACATCTCATAACACAACTTTTTCAAACAGTTTCATCCATACAAAAACAAATATCCACCATAAACCATAATTAGAATGGACCACCCACCTATTATGTTCAAAGCAGCCCACTATATTTGGAAATCTTGCAAACACAGATGCCACAAGGAATAGAGATTCCTATATTTGAGAAATATGGAGGGAAGGGAGATCCTTCTAACCATGTTAATGCTTACACCGCCTTATGTAGTGACTTTGTCCTTGATGATAAACTATTAGCAAAACTGTTTCCTAGAACCTTAAAAGACATTGCCTTGGAATGGTTCTCATCTTTATTGAACAATTTAATTCATTCTTTCAATGAACTAGTTGATGCATTTATAAAACATTTCCAAGTGCATATGACTCAAAAGAAGACCTTGGCTGATTTGATGAGATGTAAGCAACATGAGGAAGAAAAGATAACTGATTTTATCTCATGCTATCAATTGCTTTATTCCCAAATTGATGTCAAGATTCCTCATCCACATATTCAAAGGATGTTTATAGAAAACTTGCAAAGTAAACTTCAGGAAAAACTCACCATGATAAAATTCCCCTCCTTTATGCACTTGTTGAACTGAGAAGTTTGAACACGCCAACCCAAACAATTCCCAACCATTTAGAAAGAAAAACAAAGGGTTCTTACAGTTCAACCCCCCTCAACAACCAACTCAACCCATCAACAACCAAGTATTAGTTGTTAAAACCACGGTGCCCTATAGTTATGGAGATCCGAAATGACAATTCACACCTTTACCAAACACCCTTCATAACACAATGTCCCAACTTTTACAACAAAAAATGATTACCTTTCCACCATCAAAGCACCCAATCCAACTAATACTTTACTTTCAAACTTTAAATCCAATGCTTATTACCATTATCATAGAAAAAATGAACATGACATAAAAAATTGTAAGCATCTTAAACACCTTGTGCAAGACCTCATTGATTTTGGTCATCTATCCGTTGCAAGTGTTAATGATCAAGTCAATAAGTCTATTGCCCCTCCAAATCAAAAATTACAATTTTTTTCTGATCCAATACCTAAACACAATGTTTCATTTGTCAAAGCTAGTGAAACTCCAAAGAATGATGTGATGAATGTTCATACAGAACATCCTGATCCCATTCCACATATTACCACTATTAATCCTATGGATGAAATGGTAGGTGTGATAGATGTTATCCCTTGTAAGGGACAACCTAAGAAATCTCTTGACATTACTTTCTCCTCTAAGGATATACTTACAAATCTCCCCAATGGTCCTCTTTGCATAGTCAGTCGTATTTATGAAAATCCCACCAATGGGATACTCATAGATCCCGCCTATGGAGAGAATGTGATCACCAAGGAATTTTTTGTATTACATGATCTTTATCAAGATGATTATGATAAACTAAAAGCATGGATCAAAACACACAATGGTTTTAATTTCCCTATGATAGGATCGATCATCCTTCCATTACAAATAGGACCAATAACATTGGATGTTACATTCTCCATCATCTCGTTGTCAGACCAGTTTCGTTTGTGGCTAGTCCATCCATGGCTTCACTCAATGAAAATTGTCCCTTCGGTCATACACAAATTTTTAATGTTTCCCTTTGACAATGAAATATTCACTATCCACCATAGCGACTTTAACCCATTGTCTTCTAAGGGAAACTTTTCCTTAGAATCCTTTTGGCCCAAGCCCATGGAACCTATAACACCTCACAAAGACTTATGTTTGATTACTTACCAAAAGTTTAAAGCATAGAAAATAGGCAAATTGTCTCTCCACAACATGTCCCCATCCTCTTATGACATTCCTATCCTAGATGAAACAATGCTTCAACCTGAACACGAACCAACCAACCAAGCTCAACCAACACCTGAAACCTCCTTGACATCATCCAAAAGACCATGAGACAATGATAACAACTCCATCATGCCTCCTCGTATAAAACAAGTTTACAAAGAAAAAGAGAAAGTGGTTGACCAACCTTCCATGGTTGCTTTTGTTCCTCCCCCTAGGGACGAAAAACAACCTATGGTTTATCAACCCACTCTTTCACAAACACAACTCAATAATAAAACCAAAAGAAATAGAGGAGCTAGGGAGTGTAGGTGTAGACATCATGCCTTTGCTTGCAAGTTACAAGAAGAAGAAAATAAAGAAAATAAAAATCCACACTTGACAGAAGCAATGCATGATAACCCTCCTCCCCAACCACAACAAAATGATTTAATACAACAACCACCATAAGAGGTACACCCTTCATTAGACATTATCATTCATCCTCCTATTGTGATTAATCAGGATGATATTGATGATGAGATCAGTAAAATTGATGAAGAGGTGCATAATGATATGAACACATTATTTTCCTCTTCCATGAGCTTAAATGAAAAATCTCCTAAAAAGAGTGTAGAACTTGGTGCTTCCCCTAGTTTGACACTTTCTTTTGTCCCTTTGGCTAGTTTCCCACCCACAACATATCATGAACATGATTGGGAGATGAATGACTTGCCTGATGGTTGACTCTCATTTTCCTTACTAGACTCTTACATGTTCTTTTTCCTTTTATTTTGTGTTTGCATGTGTGTAACGTGTTCCCCCGTGATGTAATGTTTGATGTTCTCTCTCTTTGTGATATTCCTCTATTTTTACCTTCACTCTTCTCTATGCTATTCTTTTTCCTTTTCTTTTATCTTTTCTTGTGTTTTCCTTTTGGGGATGACGCAAGGCATTCAGACATTCCATGTCTCTTTCACGTTGACCCAAAAGGCCACTTTTCTTTTTTCTTTGCCTTTTTTATTTTATCTTTTCTTGTGTTTTCCTTTTGGGGATGATGTAAGGCATTAAGACATTCCATGTCTCTTTCATGTTGACCCAAAAGGTTCTTTTCTTTTTCTTCGCCTTTTCTTTTATCTTTTTTTGTGTTTTCCTTTTGGGGAGGACACAAGGCATTAAGACATTCCATGTCTCTTTCATGCTGACCGAAAAGGTCCTTTTCTTTTTCTTCTCCTTTTATTTTATCATTTCTTGTGTTTTCCTTTTGGCGATGACACAAGGCATTGAGACATTCCATGTCTCTTTCATGTTGACCCAAAAGCTTTTCCATTTTCTTTTGTCTTTTCATTTTCATTTTCTTGTGTTTTCCTTTTGAGGATGACACAAAGGTGTGTGACACCCTATGTCTCTTCCATGTTGACCCAAAAGGTTCTTTCTTTTTCTTTGTTTTCGCTCTCTTTCTTTCATTCTTCCATTTCTATGTATTTGGGGAATGATGACAGTTTCGAGCACTTTCAACCATATTGCAGCAAAGAAAATACTAACCCCAAATCCATAGATCCCTTATGTGTTTGGTTTTTTCATTTTGAGGGAAACTTCTTTCTTTTCTTTTTCCTTTCCTTCACATGACATAGTCTTACTCAGAAACATATGACTTGGCATAAGGGCTTTCCAAGTAAGCTCTCATGTATTCTTTCTTTTTGCATTTTTTATTTGCTACTTTAAAGTAATTGCTCATAGACCAGTGTGTAGCAAATCCTTTAAAGTGGGGGCATATGTACATTGGCATTATCATTTTTTATTTTTTTCCCTTTTCTTGGTTCTTAGTGTAGCCTTGATACTTCATACGATGCATTTTGTTTCTTTGTGGATGACATTGGTTGTAGTGTCTTTCATGAGCATGATATATCTTAGCATATTACATACCTCTTAGTGGCTTGATGCGATGCACTGCATCCCCTAAGTTGTGAATCTTCTATTCTTTGATTGGTCCTCTCTTGGAGACATTAGGCACAATGTTCCCTAAGTTAAAGACCCCACATGAACTAAGCAAGACTCCTTTGAACATTCTTTGCATGATTGCATGTTGCATTTGTTATATGGCCACCTTGCATAACACAACTTGCATGCATGTGGTTCCATCGCATTTGTTCATGAGCTCCAAGCATATGAAATTTTTCTTGTCTCATGAATCTCAAAAATATCACTTTCTTTTTTGGTGCCTTATTAAAGTTATCAAGAGGTATGGTATGATTGAGCGAGAAGCCCATTCTGAGGCATGACTTTCCCCATAGCCACCTGCATGTGTGTGAGTGCATACCATCCATGAGTGTATGTTTCTAACCTTTTAGGCTTTCTCACCTAGCAGATAGCCATGAGTTCCATCGCCTCAGAGTAAGTATACATTTCTTTTTCTAGACTAAAAGTCTAGATCTGATCCACAATGGGATGGAAAAATGATCGAAGCTTGATCCAACTCTCTCTTTTTCCTTATCCTTCTCTCCCTCTTCATTCACATCACTCTCATGTGTGTTTCTTTGTGTTCATGTTTAGTTTGCCATGGTATCTTCATCTTGGGGGCTTGATCATCCCTCTTGATCATTGTTGTCTCATCTTGCTAGCATTAGTTCAACGAAATCCTCTCTTGATTGTATGTTCAACTACTTTAGTGTGAGTTTGAAGCAAGTTCATCCTCTCACTAAAGTGAGGGCTAAATGTGGACACGAAAAAAGTAACCCTTCTACTTTTTCTCATGTTTAGGCCCTCCTAGTGACTTTGGCTTGATTTTGGCTTGATTTAATGTTGTAATGTGGTCAACACATTCACATTAGGTCTTGGGTTCTTGTGAATCAATAAGAATTTTATGATGTCTTATAAAAGTGTTGTAAAGTTTTGTAACCCACTTTCACACTTTTCTAGGACCTTTTCATGATAATTCACCTAAATAAATTCTTTTTATCACTTACCAAGTCCTATTTCAAAGTGTTGTAACAAACTTTCATGCTTTTCTAGTCTTGTCATCAATAATTTGACCCTTTCTTATGTTTAAATGGCCCCTTAATACACTTTTTGACCCTACTTAAGTATGTTTCAAAGAATAATCTTGTTCAACATTATTAAATACATTTAATTCCTGACACCTAGTAAAATTTCCCTGGTGGGACCAAGTTGCCACCTGGGGTGACTTAGTCCCACTAGGCACAAAAATCAAAATTATTTTAAATTTCTGGTCGGATATTATTCTCTTAACCTTGAAGTCAGCTTGTGATGTGTTATTTTTAGGAAATTTTGTAAAATCAAGTATAAATAAAGGGTTTTCCCCTCATTTTGCATCTTCTAATCTCCTTATTTTCTTAATGCATTTACTTAATCATTCTCAAGCATTCTAGGCATTATCAATTCTTCATTGGAGCATCTACTTGCATATCTTCAGATTTCTACATCAAGGGTTTGGTGAGTTGTAGAATTGAATGTTGTTCATTCATCATTCTCTATCCATTTCATTTCATTTTCAAGGGTTTGATTACCAAATCGGGGTTTGACCAAGGAAAACCCTTATTCTCTAACCCTTAACCTTTTTTCCCCTCTTTGCATGTGTGTTTTACAGGCCTTATATGCAGAATTGTCAAAGAGAAAGGTGTCAAAAGGTGTTATCATTCCATCAAAGTCATTCAAAATCAAAAAATCCCTAAGAGAAGCTTGGAGATCACTTATAGCCCGATTTCTACAGAATCAGATTTAGACACCTGTCAAGAAGAGAAGTGTAGGCCGAGAGAGATAAATTCTTGCCCAGAATTTCCTGAGATTCACAAGTGGACTAAGTCACCATCTATGGAAAATTAGTCCCACTACTAGGCCTAAAAAGTGGATTTTGTATTTCTAGATACCCTTTGGGATGAAACCTGTTCTAGCAGAATCTCTTTGAAACAGGACTAAATCACCCAGCTTGGCCTAAGTTTCCCAGTTGGCTTCAACAAAAAAATTTGTAGGATTCTAGAGCCTCTCTACATCACATTCCAATTTCTAGGTGACCTCTCCAATTTCCTTCATTTTTGTTATTGTTTGTTTGCATTCTTAGGTCATTTTGCATACAACATTGTGTTTTCAAGCATCTTGCACTTCATTAGTTTTCCATCAATAATCAATATCTTTTATCAGTTTTTTGAATTAGGACATTGTATTTAGGCATATTTCATTCATATTTGCATTAGTTTTGAGTGGGGAAATTTCCCATTTTGGCCTACCTCTCTCCTTTTAGGTGAAAAACCCTAAAAGTGCAAGAGAGCATTAGGGTGCAAAAATCTTTGTCCACACTAGGAAAAAGTGCAAAAATGTTGAATTGCCCCTAGTTGCAATTTTGTGACATTACATTTTTCCCCCACTTTAGTGGGCTCAATTTTGGGGAAAAATCAGCCACACTAAAGTAGAGAAGAAAAAATTTCACCTAATTTTGAATTTTACGAATTTGTGTGCTGGGAAAAAAGTGACTTGAGAGATCACCAAAGTCAAGCTAACCAGTACTAAAGGTTCCCCCAACAATCAAGCTCAACAAATAGTGTTACAACAGTTGTGAAAAATTGCACTAAACTTTATCCTACAAAACTCAAATTTTAAGTCAATTTCAAAAATCGGAAGAAGCTACCATGACAAGAAGAATGATCAAGAAAAATTCATTGATTTGGAAGAAAAATATGATTAAGAGCTGACTATATGCCCCCTCCTAAGTTTTCCTCCAGCTAGGTAGGGAGAATTTAGGAGAAACCAGAGAGCCACAAACTCTTGGAAAAATGGGCCCCAAGGGGCCTATTTATACCTAGGTGGGGTCCTAGAAGGGTCATTTTCACTATTCACTATGAGCAAATTGTTGAATTTTGTGAGAGAAAAGTCATAAAAATGCCAAACAGGAGGGAGTACAAGGTGCCTAAATTGGAGCAGTTGTGAGACGACATAGCTAAGGGTTGTGAGGTGGGCCAATTAGGCCTCTAAATCTTGCTTTTCATGAATTTAAGCACATTTTTAGCTATTTTTTCCTTGTCAAGTTGTACAAGCATCCATTTTAGGTGCTTTCATCCAAAATGTGTGCTAGCATCTAGGTTCTATGCATAATTCTTGGTTATGCACTTGCATCCCAAGGATGCACCCTTCAGAGCCGCCTTGATGACCTCGATAGGCAACTGAAAACTGTGATCCTGATAGATGTTCAACAGTTACATCAGGAGCTAACGGAGGCACGGATGACCATATGCTCGCTGCAAGGAGAGATCAAGGGGATGTGGGTAGCTCTCTCCACATCATGCTCCCATCGATCTAGGTCCATGACCAGTGTGTAGCCTCTCTATAGACCACAACAACAACAGTCAGAGCTAGAGGGCTCGGGGAGCCACGCGTTGCAGCCATAGAGGCTCCTGATTTTGTACATCAGTTTTGTACTATGAGAGATATACATTTTTTGTAGATCGTTTCTATAGACATATATTTAGTAGCCACTTGTTTTGATAGTAGTGGCTTGTTACATGTATATGACATTTGAGACATATATATATGTGTGTGTGTGTGTGTGTGTTGGTTTCGACGTCATGGCATTGTGTATTTTGATGTGTATGATTTTCATTTTCATGTATGTTGATGAAATGGATATTATATGCTTATATGGATGTATGTTTACATTAGATGCTAATATGATTTAATGGATACACATGGTTGTATGTTAATTAAATGCAATGATGATCTAATTTCCATAAAAGATGTAATGTGATGCATGGGTAGATAGAATAGCAAGACACATGTATGCATACTATTCGCACACACACACACACATGGTCACATCATAACACAAATATTTTCATAATGTGTTAATGAATAATGTCAACATATGCAATGTTACTACCCTTAAAGGGAGAACACCCCATGCTTGACATGTTGGATACTATGCATAGTATCAATAGAGATGCATTGCATTAACGGGCTCTTTTAGAGGCATTCCATCCATAGACGATAATCCATAGGAACCCAAACCATACACAGAGATGACAATGTAAGGGCCTAACTGGTTAGGACTAAATTTCCCTCTCTAATTGGGTGGAGTATTTACATTTCTCTTATTCTTATAGAGAACTAGATCTCCCAGCTTAAAGGTCCTAGGAAGCATTCTTTGATTATACTATCTTGATAATGACAGTTGATAAGCTTTAAGATGACCAAGGGCCTATAATCAATGCTCATCAAGAATCTTTAGCTGATGCAATCAATTAGCTCGATAATTTTCATCATTAATCAACCCTTTAAGGGAAACCCATAGAGATAGAATTTCCAACTCCAAAGGCATGATAGCTTCAGCACCATATACAAGGTTGTAAGGCATTGTTCCCATCATTGTAGAAATGCTCATGTGATGGGCCCACAAAGTATATGTTAACTGAATATTCCAATCCTTACCATATCTATTAACTGTTTTATGAAGAATAAGCTCAAGAGTCTTGTTAGATGCTTCTGCGTGACCATTAGATTGTGGATAGTATGATATATAAAATCTATGTTGAATGTGAAGTTTTTATAAGAACTGCTTTCCTTGTTCTTAAATGGCGTACCATTGTCGGAGACAAGTGTAGCAGACAATCCAAAATGAGAAATAATGTTGTTTAAAAGAAAACTACAAATAACCTCAGCATTTGTGGATCGAAGTGGAATGGCTTTGACCCACTTCATGAAGTAATCCATAGTGTTGATGATAAATGTATGTCCTTAAGCGCAAGGGGTATCTCTTCTTTAGTAAGACATAGGAGAAGCACACTGTTATAAGATTTCCAATAGAGAACATCACACAAAATAACATAATGGGCTAAAAGCTTTCGTATACGAGTGTGATAGTTCTTTGTCGCATCATCAGAAAAGTTTCTAGTCTTTAGGTAATTACAGATGTTATAGAACCATTCTCCTGAGTCTACATGAGAACACATAATGATATCGGATTCAAGTTGAATGAAAACTCTTGGGGTTCACAAGACCTGAACCACGAAGTGGTATTCTTTCATATCTTCCTCTGAAGGTACCAAGGAAGTAGTGCTTGCCATGGCATCAGCATGTTTATTTTCCCTCCTAGGGATACTGTCTATTGTGAAAGTATAGAACCGATTAAGCAAGGACAAAGCAAGGTATCAATATTTAGACAACTTACTTTGTTTAGCTTCATAGGTTTCGGTAACCTAATTCACAATAAGTTCAGAGTCACCCAATATGCAGAGATTTTTTTACCTTTAGTGCGATCGTGACATGCAAGCCAACGATGAGAGCTTCATACTTAGTGATGTTATTTGTGCAAGGAAAATCTAATCAAAAGGATAGAGGGACTAGTTTACCTTCAGGGGATATTATGACCACACCCACTCTAGAGCCAATCTAACACCTCAACACATCAAAATACATCTTTCATTCAAGGTCATAATTAATCATAAAAATGTTTTCATTAGGGAAAAATTCTAGACTTGGGAAGGAGCGAGATGAGGGAGCATCTACCAATTGATCAACAACAGCTTGACCCTTTATTGATTTATGAGTAATGAACTGTATATCAAACTCAAAAAGTAGCATAACCCATTTTGCTAACCTCCCAGCAAGGTCGATACTAGAGCACAGATGCTTTAAAAGGTTAGTCTTCACAATGGCATGCATTTCAGCATGGAGAAGATAATGCCTTAACTTTTGTGTAGCAAAGATAAGAGTGAGACATTGTTTCTCCATGGAGGAATAATAGGTTTCATAATCATCTAGGATGTGACTAATGTAGTAGACCACTCTCTCTTTCCTAACATCATCATATTGAGCTAGAAAATCCACCAAGGAATATGGTGACACTACGAGGTAAAGCAAAAAGGGTCTCTCTTGCATAGTCGACATCAATACAGGAGGATTGGCCAAATGGGATTTGATTGACTCAAAAGCTTTTTGGCACTCTTCATCCCATATGAAGCAAACATATTTCTTCAATAGATGAGTGAAAGGAAGGGTACGATTAGCCAATTGAGATATAAATCTAAGAATCACCTAAATTTTCCCTTGTAGGCTTTGTAATTCAGTAATATTCCTGGGTGTAGGCATGTTAACAATGGCATCAATTTTATTCATGTCAACTTTTATCCTATGGTGAGAGACTATAAATCCCAGAATTTTTTCAGCATCCACACCAAAGACGCATTTATAGGAATTTAGTCTCATCTTATAAAGTCAAAATCTTTCAAAGATAAGATGAAGGTTCTTTACACGATCTTGATGAGTTATTAATTTTTCCAAGATTTCATCAACATAATCTTCTAATATCTTATGAATAAAATCATCGAATATCAGGGTCATCACCCATTAGTAAGTTGCTCCTACATTCTTTAATCCAAAAGGCATGACCACATAATAGAAAGTACCCCAAGGAGTAGTAAAGGTTGTCTTGTATTAACCCTTTGGATTAATATGGATTTGATTGTAACCCGAGAAACCATCCATAAAAGATAACAATGCATGGCATGCAGTTGATTTTACAATCATATCTATATTAGGTAACAAAAAATCATCCTTAAGAGAAGCCTTATTAAGATCACAAAATTCAATGCATATACAAATAAGGCCATCAGGTTTACTAACAACAACAATATTTGAGATCCAAGGGGAGTAGTCGATCAGATGGATAAATACTTCTTTCAACAACTTCTCTATCTTAGTTTTAACCATCAACGCCACCATGGGATTGATCTTTCAAAAAATTTGTTTAACTAGCTTGGCATCAGGACATAGGACAATATTATGAACCACTATAGACTTATCAATACCAAGCATATCCTCGTACATCCAAGAAAATATATTAGGATGAGAATGTAGGAGATAGGAATGTTCATCCACTTCTTCCAAAGAGAGACACTTCCCAATCTTAATTACTTTTTTAGAGGACATAAGATCCATAGAGATTTTAGTAGTATCTCCTTTAAGGAGAGAACTACGATCACCAGGATGTGATATCCAAACATCATTACCAACATTGGATAGAGGGGCCTCCTTGTCAATAATCAAGATAGATTCTCCGAAGTACTCCTGTTTATGCAATTGATATAGGAATCATCTCTTGTGATGAAAAAAAGGAAACGAGGAGAATAGGCACCTAGAAATTCCTCAAGTGCTTCATCCAAAGAGAAGACATCTAAAGGGATTTTCTTGACCTGCTCCCTATCCTCTATCAACTCAGGATGGACCAAACTTAGTGGTTCGGTCGAAATCATGTTAACACTCCACCAAGGTTTCTGCTTAGACTGTTCAATAGAGCATCCCAAACCCAGATAGCACTTTTGCAATTTAAACTGGATAGGGACTTGGATTCCTTGTTCAATACACCCTAGGCCTTTCTACCCATAGATGTACCAAGAAGTGAGTACATATCCAAAACCATAATGAGTTTGTAAAAATTGAGGAGGTGGCAGCTCTATGTAGAGTGTTTCATTCCACCAATTATTATCGATTGTCTCTACAAGAGTGCTCCCACCTTCTTTGCTAGGTTTGCAAACATTAACCTCCTTTGTAGGAGTGGGACTACTCTTCTTAGTAAAGTAAGGGTTGGTCTCTTGGGTGGGATCACACTTCTCTTCCTTAATGGGAGCATCACCCATCTTTACATCATAGGCATTCAAAAGCTCTATACAAGAGGGGCTCACCTTGTATTTTGTAATAATGAATTCAGAGAATTCGAAGGAGCCCCAATCATCACCAAGGAAAGCATTTAACTAAGGGGAAGAAGGAGAAGACAGGGAAGACTTAGGACTTTCTTCTTTAGATGGTTCATCTCTAACAACATTTGCTTCGAGGACAAATTCCATGGAGGGTATTTTCAAGGAACACGCCATATAGCATTAGTGGTTAAGGATGTAATACAATTCTTAAGAGTGGATATGACTGAATCCCACCAACATCCGCTAGCTCACAAAGGTGAACAACTTTTGGATCAACTCTAACCGTGACCACTTGATTATTTGTGATGAACTTTAAGGAACAGTGTAAAGTAGAGGTTACAACACCCATAGCACGAATCTAGGGTCTCCCCAAGAGAAGATTGTAAGGTAAAGGACAAGACATCACATAAACCAAGGTAGGTAAGGTAACATGACCTAGCTACAAAGGCATTATAATTGTGCCTAGAGCTTGACAGCCAGCATTATCGAACCCACGAATGTACAAAGAAGAAGCTACTAAAGAAGATGAATCAACTTTAATCTTAGGTAATAGGTCAATACCACAAATGTTGAGATTTGAATCAGTGTCAACAAGAGTACGCCTAATTCCAATATTATTAACATTATTATAATCATCAAAAGGTTTTGCTTACTTCTGCACATCTGGCTAGGTGGGAGTTCTTGTGGATGGAATGTAATATTAAAAGAATCCACTTGAATATGAGCCAAAAGTGCATTAACATCCATAGACCTAGTGGATGTAGGTAAGAGGATCTTCTGTAAGGCTTCCTGAAGCATCTCTTGATAAATCAGAGTTGTCTAAAGTAGGTCCCAAAGCAAGATCTTAATTGGAGTAATACGAAGTTGCTTGACAAGATCATAATCACCAAGTGCTTTGATCATAGGTTTAGGTGTTGAAGGAAGGCTTGGTTGAGAAGGTGGAAAACAAGTAGGAACTTGAGTGGGTTGAGACACAAGAATAGAGGGTTGTTGATCCAAGTTCTATTTGTTTCTTCTTGTATTATATGTGTTCCCAATAACATTATAGGAAGTGGGGTCTGTAGCTTTTACGAACCTTGAGTATAAGTCTGGTGAGTTACTATGACATGAAATATCATAGATAGAACAATCCTCCATAGAATACAAGTTAGTTGGGGTCATGTAAATTATGGGTTTCTTAGGACTCTGAGGAGCCATAGAGACCACATGTAGATTTACTAACTCACTAGCTTGTGGAGAGGAAGTTTGCTCAGGAGATTTACAGATAGGGGAGAGAGCTTCCAAGAAGTCATCTAGAGCATCATCCAACATATCAAAATATTCCTTTGAAAAGGTGTTATCATAAACATGGAAACATTGTAGAGATAGATCCGACATGGTTCACGGTGGGTTCACCAACATGTGAGATAAGAGGCATTCGCCACACAAGGGTCTCTTCATTCTCAAGAGATCACCAAGGAATGAACTGCCCTTATCCACCTTAGCATAAATAGATCAGAAAAATGATAAAGAAATGTGCACAATATAATCTTTCAAGGGAGACCACTTCAGATCCTGATAGAATGAAACTTCTAGATTTCTGCCTCAAATAGGGGAGCTCTTAACTAAAGGACAACAATGCAGATTTAGGATGTTAGCATGGTGTGCTATCATCCAAATGGCGCACTAGCATCCTAAGCAACAAAAAGCTTAGGATCTTATGCAGGTAGAACAATTTTTTACTTCTTTACTTAGACCTAAGGTCTACTGGACAAAATGATCTATCAAATAATAGAAAATTTAAAGAAAGTACAAGAAGAACTTGGAGAAAACTTACTTCAACCGGATGATTGAGTCTTCACTCTAAGCTCCACATTGCAACCTACACACAAAAGAACGAGGGGAAAAGGTTGGGGATGTATAGGGGTTTGCCTTTGTCAAACCCTTGTTTTGGTGTTCCCACCTCCATGGATAGCCAAGTTGGAAAAGAGTGTAAGCGAAAAGGACAGAGTGTGGTGAAAGCAAAACCCACTTCAAGGGTAGAACCTGCACCACTAAGTAGTAAATGAACAAGCAAATAGAAAGGAGTAAGATAGAGAGCATTACCCATGGGCCTAGCTCCTCTCCAAAGCACATGAACACACCGTTGAGAAATTTCTTGAGAGTTGTAGCTATTGGGAGGACCTCAGTCTAACATGGCTTTGCTTGTGAGAGTGTTGCTATCAAGAATGAAGAGAACTCAAGGATGGAAAAATGTAGAGAGAGCTTGATTGAATGGATTGAACCCCAAAATGAGAGAAAAAGAGGGATTTTTGTTGCATGCAAGGGTGGAAAAGATCCATTTCATCCAAAATCTGACTTCTAGGACACGTGTTGAGAGAGTCAAGATTCGAGATTCCTTATTTCAAACTCAAAAAACCGTTAGGACGCTAGTGCACTGCGCAAATGTCCGTGTGTTGCACAGGCTTCCAAGGCCTATATTTTTGAGAAACGTGTCATTAGGCTTCTATTTCTCTACCACTAGTCCACATGGGGTCAAAATCATGAAATTTTGACTCGTGGGATTTTTTCTATTAATGCTCTAAGGTGTCATAAATGCTAGGAAAAAGTGCAAAAATGTGGAATTGCCTCCAGGTGCAATTTTGCGACTTTACACAACCATGTCATCCATTGTAGGCATTTATTATATGACTGTAACATCACCAAGGGATCTTGCATCATGCCATTACCCAATTTCATCCTTTCTCAAATGAACTAATGCATATATTCTTAAAAAACCCTTATGTAACTATATTTTAGCAAAATCATTCTTTACCCTGTGCAAGTGTTGTTTTTGGTACAAGCACATCCTTACCATGTACAAGAATTGTTTTTGGCATAAAAAAATCCTTACACTATGCAAGCACCACTTTAGCACAAGTGCATCCTTACCCTACACATGTGTTTCTTTACCACAAGCACACACCTAATCTGCACAAGCACTATTTCGACGCAAGCATGTACTTAACCTTTTGAGGTGTGTACTTGCAAAATGTCAGTTCCACTTTAGTGCAAGCATGATGTTAGCCAATGTAGGCATTGATTCCTCAAGAACAAGCACCATTTATAGTGCAATCATGTTTCCTTGTAGGCATCGATTTGTAGTACATGAGTGTCATTTTGTTCTGCAAGTATTGTTCGAAGTGCAAGTGCCATTTTATGCAATATAAGTGCCATAATTATGTACGTAAGTGCGGTTTCATAAAACCATGACTCCATTATCACCAACTTTATCCCTTATTCTCCTTGCATTTATTACCCCCTAACTACCCAAAAAACCCTTGGATAGGCCACTTACCAAGTCTCTTGTCTTCATTGGTTGCTAGTACTCGTGAAATTTTTCTGCATAGTGTAAATGATGTGGTACAAGTTCATCTCCTCCTCTCTGGCTCTTCTCCTATTCTTCAAAATCACAAAGGTGAAAATGACTTGTTCGGGCCCTCTTAGGCCTATTAATAGGCCCCTAACCCTAATTTTCTCTCTAGGTATAGGGTGAAAACCTTGTCACCTAGTCAACCTCTCTTATTTCTTCCCATGTTGACCCATTTTTCATCTCTCCTTATTATACTTTTTGACATACAACTACTTCTTTTGAACCTGCTTTTTCAAGATACCACCCAAAATTATTTTCAAAATATTTTATCTTTTCACCAATCTCTCGAAGGGGTATCACCTCCTATTCCATTTGTCCCATTGGTTCAATTTTAAACTTCTTTGATGTAACAACACTTCAAATGTTGCATCAAAGAGGGGAAAATGTAGACACTCCAAATTTGAATTAATGAAAATTCTAAATTTAAATTAATTCATTCTAGTATCCCATAATTAAATAAATATTTTATTATTTAATTAATTATCCTATTATTCTTTTAAATTAATTAAATAATTATTTAACTAATTTTCCTATAACCTATCTTTCCTAAGGTTAAATTATTTAAAATAATATAACCTTAGCCATCACCACCTATTTCCTCTAAAAACCCATTAATTAATTAATCATGGATTAAATAATTAATTATACCTCATTAACCTCCACTTAACCTTTTCTTAAATTTTAAATTCACCGCTTTCCATGTGTCACTCCCACTCGCATGCTTTCTTTTCCATTTACCCAATAAATTCTCACCTTCCTCTTATTAAATCCACTAAATACTAGCATCACTTTTAAGTTGACTTTGTATGGGGTCATCTCTCTCCTCTCCATAAATCCAATTTCAAATTCCACTTCTCTTGAGATGATGAAAAAGTTAAACATTTCCCTCTCTTGAGATCCTATCACATTCCTCCAAAATCATATCCAATCATTTTCATCCAAGCCCCCCTTCTCCTTTATCCCTCACATGACACTTGTCCTCTTCCTCTTGCTTGAAGAGAACCTCTAAATATGAGTCATTGATCTTGTGGCAAGATCTTATCCCTCCATCCATTTGAGCCTCCTATAAATAGAAGCCCTCACTATCCATTTTCATCAAGTACATTTTCCATAACAAGATTATGTTGGAATATCTCTAGAACAATCCACATTTCTATAGCTATTTGTGAGAATATCAATAGGATTTTGGGTGTATGCTTATTTAGATCAATCATGGAGTTGAAGATGTTTTGAGGTGAAATATTGTGTGTTTATGCATTCTATCTTTCTTGTTGCACTTCATTTAATTTTCTTGTCCTTAGATTGGATTGGGGATGGATTCAAACTTAAATCAGGTTATAGGGAGGTAGGAAAACAAGTATTATTCTAGTGTAATATTCTATTTACATCTAAGTTCGCTCACTAAATTTTCCATCTACATCTCTTATCTTTGGATTTTTGAGGATCATTCCCTTTGTATCATCAAGGGTTCTATAAGAACTGAGAACCATTTGTTCCTAGTTTGTATATAACATTCGATCATTTTTTTTCCTTTGTTTCGTAATGCCTCCCTCACTATAGACCCTTATTGAGGTTCCATAGGGATTATGAACCATTGGATCATAGTTCCTATAGAACCTTCGCTAACATTATTTTACACTTAGATTATTTTGGAATTTGAAATTGAATAACTGACTAAGGAAAGGAAACAATATCTTTGACCAAGAGGCACACATTGGCATGAAGAATCATGCTAAATGTCTTATATCAATTATTACTAATGGGTTGTAAAGAGGCATAAAATTATAATAGTAACATCTAAACTCTCTTTTCCCAACTAGAAAGTGAAGCTTAAACCCCATAATCAATATTTTCTTATTTTATCTCGATGTTTGATGTGGTCATAGATGGAGAGTCTAAAGAAAGGACTATCCAAGTGTGCAACTTAGAGTTAAACACAACAAAATAAATTCCAAATGGAAAATAAACTTATCATTGATTCAAGGTCACAAAATGATTATAATTGATGTATTTTCCAATCACATGCAAGCTAAAAATATGGAATGGCTCACAAGCTACTACTACTACTATCATAAATTGATTTTCTAATTCTATCTTCATAAGACAAACTCTTCATTCTATTTCCTCAATAAAATTATCTCTACTAATATGTTGTCCTCTTAATTAATTCTATAGATGATTATATATCAATTCCAAGATTTAGGAGTTATTTGTGTTGGCCACAAGGCGTGCCAAATCTCAATGTCCAATGTAATGTGTAGGTTGGTCAAAATCCATTAGTGCAATATTGGGTGTTGAAGAAACTCAATGCAGTTCTAACTAAAGGTCCCCTTAGTCCCATGTTGCCTTGAGATATGTTGTGTTGAATGTGGTAAGGTATATAAAGGTTCCAAAAAATTTCCCTAATGGATTGCATGTTGATTGTTTTGAGCTATGATATTATTATAAAAACAAATTTTTAAAATCCAATCCAAAACTCCTAAGGCCTAGATATGATGTTGATGAAGGGATACTCCACCCAACACCCACACATAACACAACAACAAATATTAACATAGAAAATGCAGGAAGAAAAATAACCCACTTTTGATTTTTTTTTTCTAAAATTGAGATTACAAATTCAAAAATTGCAATGGTATAACCACATGGGCTTGTATCACTACAAATAAAATCAACTCTCTAAGAAAACTCTCCGATTCAAAGCTACAATTTGCACTAATGGAACCACCTTCTATAACCTCCATTGAAACCTTTATTTGACACCAATAATTTCCTTAGAATATTTTGGAAAGTATAACTCCCCCTTTTGCTTTGGTGCCAAAATTTTAGTTGTTCATTTTCCCTCCCAAGAAGATATTTTTTAATTGAAATTCACATTTTAGTGGCAAAACTTCCTAGAGCCATAAATTTTTACTCAAGCATTTGATTTACTATTATAATATACTTTTGGAATTCTCATGAAGAGATCTACAATGTTGAAATGATCTAAAGATCATTTTTTCCATATTTCAATATTTTATGAGGCTTCCAGGGACTTCAAAATTTTGAGTTTAAAGCTTTATTGGAGGAATTTCTTAGGACAAAAACTTTAATATCTCCCAAATGATACATGATGTTGAGATGATTCTTTCACTACCAATTCATTTTTTAATTCCATTCACTAGAGTAATTTTTTAGGTCCATATGTGCCTACTTAGGCCTAATTACTAAAAATTGAAAGTGATCATTTTTGGCCTTTTCAAACTTTTGACTATTTTATGACCCTTAAGTGTCATCATGAGACTCAAAAAACTAAATAAAATAAGAAAAAATAATATTTTTTGGGTGATGCAAGATTTCCCTTACACCAATAGACGCTCCTATATAAGAATTTTATGAGCTATTACACAACGCTATTTTTCTTCCACAATCCACAATGAAATGTCGTAGGTTTCTTTGGGATGCTCCTACATCAATATCCTACACTCTAGGAAATATTATAGCTTAAATTATATATACAAAGTATAAATTCCATATTTTAAACTAAAAAATAATATTAAAAGAATAAAAACACTTACAAAATAATCCTAGTCTAACTATTGTTTCTCCTAATAGTCAACATCATCAAGATATGCATGTCCTTGGGCTAAATTTCTAGCATCAATCTATAGCAACATATTAGAAATTTATATATCAATTAATTGTAAGGACTTAATGATGTCAATTAAAATAAGAGAACCATCAACACCAACATCCAATTTGTCTTGTATATCAAATAATCTAATTCTTCATGTTATTTTATTAGATCACTCTATAATCTCCCAATACATGTAGGTCAATAAGTGCATTCATTGGAGATGACACCATCTAAATTATACAAATCATGGTCTACTCCAAAGTAGATATGCTAGCAACATTAAAACTAGATGGTTTTATTGTATGAGAATCTATTGAACCATTAAATTGAGACATTTGTGTGCCATGATATATAAATGTACCTATGAGAGTAGAAATAGCATGAAGGTTCTACAAATCCATAATCTCCTTTTGAATGTTGGAACCATCACAAAATAAGTAAAAAAATTTCAATTATTTCCTTTATTGACAGTTTTATTTCTAGTGAGCTCCCACTGCCTCTACCTTCACCTTGAAAATCCCTCATATTAAAATAATTGTAAATATCATGAAGGAAAAACTTATAGAAGTTTTCTTAGGAAATATATGAGAACCTCATGGTTATTACAAGGAATTTGGTCAAATACCATCCACTACCTATCCAATTAAATATTTGTATATCATTGTGATTATACTAGCATATATAAAATATATTCAATGTTTGTGCAATAATTGCACTATTTTTTATTAATAAAATGAGAAAAAATTTGGCTTTTTATTATCTCTTTTATTTTCACTTCATCATATCATAAAATTTCTCTATAAAATAGGATCACAATTCTCTATTAGTTTTGTAGAGATAAATTTGTCTCATTTTTATGTAAACTTACTTTATCATTATTTTTAGTGTAGTTACAAGTGCTATATCATAGAGATTTGATATTTTAGAGGAAGAAATTTGAAACCCTAAAATGATATGATCTCAAAGGGTGAATGTACCTAGACTACCTTGGGGATCAAAGCTTAGGTGACGGTATGGGAAGACAAAAGAGTTTTCCTATATTTTATGTTTTATGTAGAATTATAGGATGAGAGTTTTAGAGACCAAAATAGTAGGTTGAAGAGTTCTCTTGAAAAAATTGGAAGGCTCTTGGCCAAGGATGATAGTGCAACATGTAGAAATCCCCGTGGTGCACTATAGTCTTGTATAGATAAAAACTGAGTTTACTATAGAACCAACTAAGAACCCACAAACTATTCAATGACTAAAATCTCAAGAACACACTAAAATAATAGAATAATAGAAATATATAGAATAAAAATAATTAACATAAACTAAATGAAATAAAAAGGAAATGAAAAAGTAGAAAAGTTCATATGGGAGACACTCGCATGAGGTCCATGAATGAAGCCTCCCATAAAGCCACAACTTCAAAACATGCACGCACGAAGATGAGAAAATGGTTGGGGTTGTTTTAGGGACTTGCCCTATTCAAAACCTCATCTAGGTGTTCCCACCTCCATGAACAACTAGATAGATAGAGATAAAATAAAATAGATGTGATGAAGAAAATAGACATGGTAGAATAACATGCTAATCAAGGTAAAAACAATAATATAATAATGAGATTATGATTACCCTCCTTTGGATAACAAGAATTTTGAAAGGAAGAGCATGCAACCTTTGAGACATGCCAAGAGTTCCAAAGCATTCATATAGAGAGCCAAGGTGCAAGAACTTGAGATAATGAGAGCAAAAGAATGTTGGAGAAGAACGTGAGAGTGATAGGTTGAGAATGAATGAGAGCTAGAGTAAATAGAACAAATGAATGACCAAAATGGGAGGTTGGAAAGGGGTATAGGCATGTAAAGAAATTTTCTCAATGCCTCTACAATCTACAAAGGTGTTACACTTCATGGGAAGATCGGTATTTTAATGTCTAAATGGATATGTAGTCAAGAATATTTTTGAGAAATTTGTGCAATGCATAGACATCTACATGAAACATGGTCATGTATGACAAAAGTTCACTTTAATCACCAAGAATAAAAGTAGTAAGAAAAATATTAAGGTTTTACAAAAGGCTATTGCGTTATCAAGTTTAATTAATGTAAAGGGGAGGTTTATGGAATTTGAAATTGCATAGGATGCAATTTTTGGCATTACATTTTACCCCCACTTTAGCGAGCATATGTATTCCAATAGATGTGAGATAAAGTAGAGAGAAACATGTTCAAGAGAATATACCCAAGATGAAGAGGACTTAGGTCTTTGATATGGTATATGTGATTTTGAAGTTGAGTTAGGACACAAAGAGGACATAGGCCTTCTATCCTATAAAGTTGACTACAATCTCACAACAAACATGTTAGTTATAGACAAACAAGCTAGGAAAAAAAGAAAAAATAGACATGATAAAATTTAATTAGATATATAAAGATAGCACTAATAGGTATGGCTAGCAAGCTATGTTATTATAGAGATAATATGGCAAGTAGATAAAGACATCATTGATAAGTATGGCTAGCAAGCTATATTATGGTAGAGAGCATATGAAAAGAGAATAATCCCATGGTTGCCACAAATTTCATTATAGGATAGTCACAAAAAAGATAAGTCAAGTTGGGTTGCCCTCAAGCTAGATGATGGTATCATAATATAGATTTTAAAGACATAGAATTTTGAAAAATAGAAAGAAATAGTGTGATATGATAGCCCCCATTTAGAATGATATGTGCTACAAAAAATAGCACAAGTCATTCTAAAGAGAAGAAAGACACGGAGATTTTGTGTCATGACATACATAGCAAGATGTATCCATGGAATGTTATTGTGCAAGGGATAACACATAGGATCCAAAACATCAAGAAAAATATCAAAGATAAAGAGATTGAGAGCATAGGGGGGTCCAAGTATTCAGAGTCAGAACTAATCATAAATATAAATATATATAGTGTAAAGTATATGAACTATCTTCACCCCTCAAATATATTGGAACAAGAAGTAGAGAATATAAAGAAAAATAAAAAGTCAGGTCAATATGGAAGATGCCTAAATGCCCCAATACTTTGCATCATTCTTGATGTGAAATAATTTTTTTATGAAAAATAGATGAATGATGAAACATATAGAGGAAGTTTTATGATAGATTTTCTCTCTTGTATCCAAGTACCTACAAGGGTATTAAGGGTCCTCTAGGGGAGAGCATAAACATTAAGATACAAGCATGGGGGAACACAAAAAAGCATGCAAAGATAATGTAAAGAAGAAGAAGAGGTGTTTATCTAGTCCAACACCTCCAACAAGTAATCTTGATCCCAATATAAATCACTATAATGGGAGGGAAGACAAAATTTTAGGCGAGGGATAGAAAGAGAAATCTTGGGTATCTGACCTGCAACAAGGGATAAGGAGGAGGTTGCTTGGATATCCTCATTGATAAGCTCCTATGAGGCTAACATCATTGATTTAGCAAAGATGGAGGAGAGATTCAAGATGTCCTTCATCAAGTCAAATATACACTTCTCAGGGGAATGAAGTGATTGTTTTGAAGGAGGTGAATGAACCAAGGATTCATTTCCAACCTCTAAAATAGGGACAATGAAAAAATCCAGGGAAGCAAGAGATTCTTCTGTCATAAGACTGGAATAAACTATACTAGAATGAGATGAAGAAGAAGAGTATTTCTTAGGAATCTATTTTAGAGAGAGGACATGCTCTAATTTGAACTTAAGAGGAGGATGCGAGATCCTCACATCAAAAGTGGAAGAAGGAGAGGGAGACATAGTATCTATATAACCATTATGTGAGGAATATCTATAGACTCAGGAAAAAGGAGGAAGATCGGGTAGAGAAGTGATCAAGGGAGGCTCCAAAGAAGGAGGGATGAACACTTGCACTTGCTTAGGGTGTGATTCATTGGGATCCATTGAGTAAGATGAAATAAAACCTAAGGAAATGGGAGTATAAGTGGAGAAAAAGATAGAAGCAAAAGAAAAAGTAGGATTAGAAGAAGATACAAAAAGTTCATCCAGGGTCTATTCTAAGGCCTCACGTTCTTAAGCCAATGCCTGTCGGTGACATTTAAGCTCATGTGCAAGTCATTTTTGGTATCTATGAGCACTATAAATAGTAGCCTAAGAAGACTATGGGGCATCCTATTCCATCGAAGAAGTAGTCTTCACAACCATTGCTGGTAGAAGAGTAAGCTCTTGAGGAGGAACATGAGGAGGCACGATAACAAGGTCCTGGGTCTTGACCATGTGCTCCTTTCCTTTTGCTACTTTGGTAGAAGGTGGATGAATTGGAGGATGCTTCAAATCTTGAGATGTAAGAGTAATAGAAGAAGAGCCAACTCTAGTTGTATGCTTTCCCTCACCATACAGGGTGGGTCAAGGAATTATGGGAAAGATTGGGAGTTAGAAAACTTGTGGTTTAGATTTCATCAACATGAGTTCCTTTCCTTTTCCTACACTAGGCATAATAGAAGGAACAAAGGACACCATTGGAAGATGAAAAATCCTAGAAGAGGAAGAAGGTCCATGTATGGGAGCATGCTTATCCTACACACTTTGAGGAGCAAGGCATAGAGGATGAAGCACATTGTTGCACGCGTATACAAGACTTCATGGAAATGGGATGAGAATAAGGAAGAAAGGTAGAATTATGGGTTGTGATTCATGTCTTGTACCTATAGTAGGCCATGTAGAACAAGTATCCATAGGGTGGTAGATGTCCAACAAGAGTGAGCTAGAAATGATCCAATGAGAAGCCCCCACGTGACAAAGGCGATTTATATCAAGTATCATGAATGGTATGGATTATACAATTGTGAGAATATTTTAAACATTTGTGGACTATGGAAGTGACTAAATTCATGGAGACGAGCCATGGAATGCCTAGTCTTACCCTGAATAGGCTAGATTTAGAAACCACAACAAATGGAACATCAATAGATTTAGGCCCAACAAGGACCAACAAAGAAACATAACCAATAGGAGGTACAGAGAATCCATCATGAGTACAGATTGTAGTCTTTAATTCCTCATATTTCTCCTTATGTAAATTGTTAATAAAAAGTGTCTCCTTTGTAATAACATTGACCCAACTGGTAGGGTCAGCCACAACACCAGTCACAATGTTACTATTGACCCAGGTAGATATGTAGAGAGGAGAAGATTTCTTGTTAAGGGGAAAGTCATCTAGTTTAAAGGTTATGTTAGGAATATTTTCTACATGACTTGGACAAGGGACAGGAGTGAATGAGACCATTTTCAGGTACTAAAATGGACTAGGATTAGAAGAAAAAGAAGCAAATGTTATTAGATTGGTAGAATGAGAAAGAAAGGGATCTATGTAGATTTATAGTTGGTTGTTAGGCTTTGCTATAGATTTGTTTGAGTTTTGTTATCTACCATCAAGCAATATGGTACCACTATCTATGTGGTCTGGACTACATATCAAAGATGCATACAATGTTTAGTATCATGACTAGAGACTCGGTGGTATTAAAAAAATTATGCATCATACCAATTGGGATAAGGTTCAAGCATCAGTATAATCTCTAGGAGATAAATTAAACCATATTTTAATAGATTTTGAAGAACACTTACATAGGATTCAGATAATTTTTTAAAAATTCTATTGTGTCCTATGGTGTTCTTTTCAGTAGGAAAGGGAGCCATGTTTGCTACTACCTTATTCTTTTTAGAATCCCTAAAAATAGACACAACTAATTGATTATCAGCATGGAAATACGAGGAACCCCCATACTATGTCATTTTATGCTGGTAGTCTCTCAATGCAGTACACAATTGGGTAAAAGAAGGATATTTCATTAGGGAACTTTTTTCTCTCAATGCCCACTATAGATTCCCCACGAACACACGTTGGACATCGAAATCAAGTAGGGCATAATATTTTGGAAAACAAAGATTGATATCGAGCAATAAAGTCAGTAACCTTCTTGTGAACCCATTGCTTATAGTGGATGATATCGGTAAAGGTGACCTTTGACCCAATGTTATCTTGGAAATGCTACAATAATTAATTAATCAATTCATCAAAGGAGAAGATAGAATTATCAAGAAGTGAGAAAAACCACTCTAGCACAACATACTTGAGGGATCACATGAATAGTTTGGCTAAAAAAGCATTTTTTTTATAATAAATCACTACACATGGTAGTGAATGAGGATACATGAGTTTGTGGGTCACCTTTGCCACTATACTTATCAAACTTCATGATTTCTACCTTTTGAGGGATTGGGACATTTAAGATTCTTAAGGCCAAGGGACTATGATGATAATAGGGTTGTAATGTGGATTAAGAAGAAGTATTGGTTAGATTGGCCAACTGCAATTGCATGCATCCCATGTTTTGTAATAAGGAATTTAGGATAGGGTCTGATGATGAAGCTTGACTAATCATGGCAACAAAGGTTTGGGATGTGGATGAAGGGATCTTGTACCACAAGGGATGCAATTCACTCTAATTCCAAAAATATCAAGGGGCATAGTTTTTGTGTTGTCAATAGAAGTGAAATAAGGTATAGAAGGATCAGTATCTACCATATGCATGAACACCTCTAGCATTGTAAGATGCAACTTTGTTCTAGTGGTCTCTGATTTGCTATCCTAGGGGTGGCCCAAGACTGACATGTACAAAGGTACATGAGTCTCTACTAGATTAGCTATTCCATGAAGTAACTCAAGACACTTGTGGTAAGAGATAAGAATATTCCTCAAAACATAGACAAAATCGAGGGCTTGAGTGTACACATTACCTTTTTTTAGAAAATATTAAAAAATATTTAAATTTCTCCTTGAAAGTATGAGCCTGCTCAAAGGGAACCCTAAGAGTAGCTTCATGATCTATGGGGGAAGAAGATATAGAATGAGTACTTGGTTGAGAACTAATTTGAACCTCTATTGAAGGATGAACAAAAACACAAGGAGGGGTATAACCAAGTGATAGTCTTGCAGTGAACTTCTTAAAATGAGGACCCTAGTGGGTAGGACTGAATTTTTATCTTGAACCTGTATCTAGGTGTCAAACACTTCTTCTAATTGTGTGCCCAAAATTTGATGACTATGTTGTGAAACTCATAAAAGTGTCACAACACTTGGTCTAACAGACATTCAAACAAGAGAGAAGAAATTTTCAACAAAATACTAAGGTAAGGGTAGTTTCATGTCGGGTTCACCAAAATGTGGAGGAGGAAATTTGACACCCTGAAATGATGTGATCTCAAAGGGTGAATGTTCGTTGACTACCTCAAGGATCAAAATTGGAGTGGTGGGATGGGAAGACAAAGGAGTTTGCTTATATTTTATGTTTTATGTATAATTAGAGGACGAAAGTTTCAGAGACCGAAAGAGTAGGTTGCAAAGGTCTCTTGAGAAAATAGGTAGGCTCTCAACCAAGGATGATAGTGCAGCACATGAAAATCCCCATGGCATGTTGTAGTCTTGTACAAACAAAAATTGAGTTTACTATAGAAACAACTAATAACCCACTAACTATTTGATGACTAAAATCTCAAGAACACACTAAAATAATAAAATAATAGAAATGGAAAAAATAACAATAATGAATATAAACTAAATGAAATAAAAAGGAGATGACGGAATAAAAGATAATAAAGGAGACACTCACAAGAGGTCCACAAATGAAGCCTCCGGCAAAGCCACAACTTCAACACCTGTACACACGGAGATGAGAAAATGGTTAGGGTTGTTTTAGGGGCTTGCCTCAATCAAACATCCACATAGGTGTTCCCATCTCCATAGATAACTAGATAGATAGAGATAAAAGAAAATAGACAATACAAATAAAATAGATGTGTTAGAATAACATGTTAATCAAGGTAAAAACAATAATGCAATAAAGAGATTAAAATTACCCTCCTTTAGTGAACGAGAATGCTTAAAGGAAGAGCATGCAACCTTTGAGATTTTCCAAGAGTTTCAAAGAATTGAAGTAGAGAGCCAAGGTGAGAGAACTTGAGAGAATGATAGAATGAGAGTGAAATAATGTTGGAGAAGAATGATGGAGTGATCGAATGAGAATGAATGAGAGCTAGAGTGAATAGAATGAATGGATGAACAAAATGATAGGTTTAAAAGGGGTATAGGCATGCAAAGGGACATTATTGGCACATTTACAAGCTGAAAAGACATTAAACTTTGCAAGTAGGGAAGAAGTGTAACATCTAAATGAATATGTAGTAAATAATTTTTTTGGGACATTCACACGGTGGACATATGTCTACATGATGTGTGGTCATTTGTAATAAAATTCTGCTTTAATAGCTGAGAATGGAAGGGGTAAGGATAAAATTAAGGTTGTACAAAAGGGATATTGCATTATTGAATTTAATTAATCTAAAGGGGAGGTTTATGGAATGCAAAATTGCATAGGATGCAATTTTTGGCACTATAAATATCAATGCCATCAATGTTAAGAATTATTCTATAATTAAGTTTTGATTTTTCTCATTTTTTTTCTAATAGATCTTGCTTGGTTTGTTGAGGGTTTGTGGGAAGTGTTAGTAAACATTATGTGAAGGGGGATTCTCTTCAAGTAATTCCTCTTCTACATTAAGATTAGGGTTAGGGTTTTAGAATCTAGCATAACAAAAAATAGAAAAGAAGAAATTATGTATTCTAAAAAATAAAATATATTTAAATGTAATCAAATTTTAATAAAAAAACTTGAAAATAATAATAGCATATCTATTATAGAACATGGAATCCTGAAATATCTTGTGTGGGAGACATGTAAATGTAGTTTTTATTAAAATATACTTAGGAATGACTATTTTATTGCTCAAATTATAATATGGCACACATTTATGTTTCATAACTCACATGTGTCTTGTTAATTACCAAATTTAACCTATGTATTATGTGCATTTTTTACATAATAAGCACAAATTTAGTTCAAACTTGCTTAGTTGGCCACTTTTTTGTCCCCCAACTTGGTACACTCATACTTGATCATTTGTTAAATAATTATATTATTTTCACATAATTGAAAATAATAAGGCAATACTTCTTTATATAAAATTATGTATTTTATCCCCCTTATATGATCATACCTAATTATGCATTTATTACACGTATTGAATAAATGTATTCAAAAATAAAACATGGGAATTAAAATTATGCATTTGATATTTTTCCCATGAAATTTTTAGACCCTAAAAATGTTAGGGTTAGAAAGTAGATTTTAATCAGTTAAATGCAAATTTGATCAATAAAACACACAAAAATTCTAGACAGCAAAAAGAACACAAAGATTTAACATGGTTCACCCAAAATCTGGGCTACATCCACCAACAAGAGGGTCCAAAATGTATTAATCTCCAGAAAATAACCTTTACAATGACATGCAAAGACACTCAACAACATGCAGCAACATTTTTCCCACGTTTTTCACTTTCTGGTTTTACACAGCCATGGCTACGAGTACCCACAACTTCTCCTGTATTTTTCCAGCCACTACTCTACGATTTTCTACTAATGTTTTTCATGACCTAATGCCCTCAAAACTCATCATCGAGTGTTCTAATATGCTCCCACACATGTCCCATTAATTACCAATGAAGTGTGGCCATTGGTTGTGCCTCATGCACCCAATAAAATATTTTCTTTGGGTGGCTACATTTAATATTTCTAGTTGTCCATGGTGGAAACTCAAGGGCATACGACTAAGAGGGGAGGGGTGAATCAATTGTCACTGAATTTCAAACTTATTCAACTTATTTTCCTTATTCTCATATCTAATCATTAATCATGAAAGCATAAATGAACAACACATCAGAATCACACATAACACCAAGATTTTTTACATGGAAACCCTGTTAGGGGAAAAACCACGGTGGAGGTCAATCCACAAGATTATACCCTATTAAAAGTATAAGAGAATATAAATGGGGAATGCACATGCATTCAGGCACACTGCCTAGAGCTCACTGCTCAAATACAAAATAGGCTTACTGCCCAAAGGAAGACACACTATCTTATAGAAAGGTTCTAATTAAATCCATTAGACTTTGAACTGAGAAAAGTAGCATCTACTAATATCTGGTTACAATTCTGATTAAGCCCATGAACACTTCTTCACTCTTCTTCACTCTTCTTCACTCTTCTTCACTCTCTGCTCTTCCTTCGAATGATATGAACTTTATTCACACACATAACTTTTACACTTCACACACTCACACACATATACTAATTTAAATGATAAAAAAATCACTCTTATATATCTGCAACAAGAAATTCATCGCTATAAGTTGGCTCCAAAGAAATGATAAAATAAATATAAACAGTCAGCCCAAATCAATAAAGATCATTCATGCGAATCAACCAAGGTCAGCCACAACATAGTTAAGACTGAAAATAGCATCCTCAAACATGAACCACTTCAATTAATTACTCCTCGAAGATCCACAACATGCTTCACCTTGTCGACGAAGAACATGAAAAACATGAACACACAAGAGAAAATCTTAGATCACGAGCACAATGATCAATGCGAACATGCAACATAGATAGAGTATGAACTAGAAACATCCACTAGCATCATGAAACATCAAAGAAGCATCCGCAACAACTAAACTTATCGGAATCACATGATCTTCACTCAGGAACACAAATTGAAGTAACATAAAAACTATCAGAATACAAATCTTCATAACTCGATCAAATCTTCTCGTGGATCTTTGAAACTTGATGTGGATAAACTAGATATACTCAGCAAGAAACCCTTTAGTCCACAACCTCTGAACAACAACATACTAATCACACTAACAGAAAGAACTTCACTTCACCATTGAGAACTTGTAGCACTTCTTATTACAATTTTTGCAATATCCTTGACATATACAGCTTCTAATGCAACAATTATAATAGTGTTGACATCAATGACAACCACATATCAACAACACAACACAAAATCCAACAATCCATAGACTTTACATTAAAAATATTGTAACTAATTACTTCCAGCATTTAACATTTGTTTGTAACCATCCTTTTAGATACAAGTGCAACATAAATATTTAATAAGTGCGGAAAATTATTTAATGAAAATTAATATGAAGATTTTATCCAACTCTGATTGGTCTCCATAACACAATGAAAAAGGTTGGATCTAGTCTAGGGAACACTATGCCCTAGAGCACCTCTTTTGGCTCCAAATTCATATACGTCAGTGTTGGTAATTTATTATTTTAATTTCCAATTTAATTGTTGATTATTGACATTTGATTTTCAGGAAATTAAAAGAATTTCATACAAATACATATTATTTTCACCATTTGAAACATCTAAAAAATATATTATTGAGCAAATTAAGCATCCTAAAAACATTCAAGAGCAGTCAAGAGCATAATTATCAAGATTATTGTAGCATTTCATCATTCAAGCATCATGTCATGTGTTATGTAAGCTTTGTTCATATTTTTCATGGGTTTTGTATATGAACACTAACACTTGTAGGAATTTAAATCAATTAATGTCAGGAAACAATTGACCCTTGAAGGTGATGAGTATGAATTTAACCCATCAAGGAGACTCGACCTAAGTGGTGAGTTGCAAAAATTTGTTAATTCATTACTTGTTTATCACTAGCCTTTATCTAACCAAGGATAAGCTCTCTTTTATATCATAAGTTTCCATTGTGGAGGTAGGAATACCAACATGGGGTTAGACTTAGGTAAGCCCCTATATGGTACAACCCTTCCCCTCTTTTCATGTGTGTAGGTTACAAATCTTAAGTGAATTGGAGGAAGATTTAAGGCTGTTTATTCATTCATGCACTCAAACCCTACAAGTTGTCAAGTCAAGGAAACCAGATTTTTCTCATAAACTTGAACAAAGTTCCAATAGTAAGATCAAAATGATAGAATTAGCTACAGATTAGTAACCTCAAGCTTGTGATTTTAGATCTTATAAAAAGGAGGATAGTCCAGGGTGCATTGTGCCTTAAACCATTGAATTCAAGCTCAAATTTATATCCCAGGTTCCTTTGTGTCTACTTTATATATTTTTGGATCCTATTTTTGTCTTGTTGCATTGAATTTATTAAAATTCATAATAGAATATTGCATTTTCATAGTTTACATAGTTAGATAATTACATCCTTAAATTCAATAAATTACCAATCATCGAAATGATCATCACAAACACACAAAATATTGGATTAAATCTCTAATCCACCATTTTGGCTCTTTCATTAAGGTTTCTATCCAAGTGGGTGTTGTGATCACCTTTAATCCACCAAATCAATTGGGAAGAGTATGGTTTATACCCTAGATCCCCTTTTCCCAATCCAACATTTTGGTGAACCTAAATATTTCTTACACTTTTAACCCTCTAAAATCTGAAGCGTATCATTTTCAAATCTGAATTAGATCTTAGATTGTTTACATTCATCATTAGTGCATATATAACTATCATAAAAATATATAAAAAGTAAAAAAATTGCATTGCATTTTGTATCCAAAATATGTCTAGGTTTAAAGTAGACTTAGTTCATTGATAAATTAGCATTAGGTCATATCAAATTTGAAAGTGTTCAAAGTGATGATGTAGGCATATGTATATAGTGAAAAAAGTGAAAAAAGTGCACCATTATTGTTGCAAAAACATAATGAGATTTCAACTTCCAGATTTTTCAAGTTAGGATCAGTTAATTTTTGTACTATATAGTTTGAAAAATGTATTTCCAATTACATTCATTGGTTGAAAATTTTGAAAAAAAAAATTGTGTAGTTTGAAAAATGTATTTCCAATTGCAAAATCACTATCCTATTAACTTATGGAAATTCATTCACTGTCAAACCTGAACAATCATAGAATAAGATACTTAATTTTTGTAGAACACAACTAAATTTTGAATTCCAAAAAAAAATACCTTGTTAGTCTAGGGCACATCATGCCCCTAACCAGGCTATTTTTGCTCAATTTTTTGTTATAGTAGCTTCTCAGGATCTTTTGTCTAGATTTGCTTATAGTTTCATGTTCCCTATACTACAACAGTTTGTATCTTAGTGTATATATTTGTTAAGCATAAAAGTTTTGATAATGGATGAATGCTTTGGTAAAATATTGTCCTCTTTGAAATCTTTGGTTGATGTTTCATGCTCTATGTCTGTTAATGATAGAATCCTTCACATGATGAGACCCATGTTCTTTAATCCCCCAATGTGGCACATATTTTCCTAATGAGGATATCTTGAGGCAAGATGAAGCAATCATGGAAAAATTATTAAACACTATGATACCTAACCTAGAAACCAACATTGTCCTTTATTCTTCACTAGTATGGCCTACTCATCCTTATCAACAATTCACAGTACCTTCCATACCTCCACTTGACATGTTCACTTCCTCACAACGAAAGTTCTTTACAATTCATAGCTCAACCATTACATATTTTATCTCTTACCAATGACAACCAAGACGAGCCCATGCCAACAAGTGATCCTTCATCTTAATGAAAAAATTGAGGGATACAACCATTATCTTAGAAAGGTTCTATGACCAAGGATTTAAAATTCATGGTAAAAAAGGTTGCGACATAAAGAATGAACATGAAATTTACACTCTCTTGGAATAAATACCATCTGAATATACAAAAGGAATTAGTTATCAAGGTCCTTTTCCTTTACATAAAATATTTACACCATCCTCTAAACCACATAAACCTTATAGACCTATTAGAAAGGGTCTCCTACCGACTCAACATCCGTTGTTTGAGACTGAACGTACATTACAAACACCTTCACAATTAGAATTCATTAAACTTCCTCCTCTAAAAGAAAGAAGATATGTTCAACACAAAAATAAAAACTTATCCTTTTGTGCATATCATAGGTTATTTGGTCATACTACTAATGAATTTCATACTACTAATGAATGTCATACTTTAAAGAAGATATTGATGACATAGATCCTTGTAAGGATGAATATGATATGATAGTAAACTAAATAGCTACAATTTTTCTCCTTGCTATGTGGTAGTTGTAATATTTCATAATACTCATTACAATGCATGGGGCACAAAAATGTTTTGTGAAATCATATTTCATCAATAAGGAGTAGTGTGATATAATACAGATAGGCTCACCTTTGCACTACACATGGGGAGAAAGGGTAGTTAGCCTTAGGCAAGGAGTATTCCTTTAAGAAATAGATCATTTACCTCTTAATTGTCTCCTTAAAATATTTGTGTAGTAAGTACACTAATATTTTAAGGGGGAGAATATTACCTTGTATATTAAAATTATTGAATAAAATGGTCCCTTTTAGTTGTGATATTACACATCCTCTAAAGGTGTGGTCTTGTTTCTCATCATGTTATCTTTAGTAGTAATATCACATGGATGTTCAGTAAAGTGTGGTCTCCTCAATCTATGTTAATGTCCTCTTTCTGGTGATTGTAGGCTTGATACTCTCCCTAATGTGTGACTTTTCATGATATGTTATGTCCCCTTTTGTTGTAGTATTATACTTGGTACTCCCTAAGGTCTAACCCTTCATTCCATGATTTTTCCTCTCTTAGCAGTGGTGTCTTGTGTGGTACTCCCTAAGGTGTGACCTCCAATGTAGTTTTCTTTGACATATTGACATACACCCTTAGTGGTGGTATTATTTATAATGCCCCACGAGGTGTGGCCTTTTGATGCTCATCCCTAACAACGTTAAACTTTGTACACCCCTTGAGGTGATTTTTTTCCCCTTTGATGTTAAATGGTCCCCCATGATGTTAGACTTTATGTGCTCCTCAAGGCATGATTTTCAAAACAGCCCATTGACTTAGCATAATGCAACTTCGTGATTCATGAAATTGAGCACCTTTTTAACATGGACATCTTGCATAAAACAACATATTTGGTAGTGGATCCATTTGTTTCATGAGATACCTAGGATTAAATAGCTTAATAGCATTGTGGAACCCATCATATTGCATGGACAACTAGCATAATACAACTTGCTAGCTAGTGGATCTATGTAGCTCATAAGTGACTTAGCATAACACAACTCGCTAGTCATTATGAGATCACTATCATGTCTGACATCATATTTGAGAGATGACATTTAGTATTTGAGATAAATTTAAGACCGAGGTCTCTTTGCCTTACCGAATCGAATCCTCTTATACTTTTAGTACTAACGTTGTGTTTTTATTTTATTATTTGTCTTTTATGTGTATTCTTCATGTTAACATTATGTTTACTTCATTTTCATTTTGTTTTGTTTCATTTTTTTCATCACATGTGTGTTGTGTTTTCATCATGTAAGCTTTGTGTTTTCCATGTTGCATTGTATCTCATACATGTGTGTTCCTTTGTCCTTATGTTGTCTTGCCATAGGATCTTAAATTTTGGGGGTTAGAATATCCCCTAGCCTCAATATCATCCTATCTCTTCAATATTTGAATAATTAAACCCCTCTTTACATATATGTACTTTAGTATGATTATAAGCATAACTTCATACTCTCACTAAAGTGGGAGCTAAATATATTATAAAAAATTATCACCCTTGACAATTTCACACTATTTTTTGCTCCCCCCTTATGTGCTTAGACCTAATTATGCATTGATTACACATTTTATAAGCATATTCAAAATAAAAACATGGGAAATGAAATTATGTATTTAATATTTTTCCCCTAACACTTTTAGATCCCAAAAAGGTTGGATCTAGTCTAGGGTGCACCGTCCCTAGACCACCCCCTTTGGCTCCAAATTCAAATATGTTGGTGTCGATAATTTATTATTTAAATTTCTAATTTCAATTCAACTGGTTGTTAGCATTTTATTTTTAGGAAATTAGAAGAATTGCATATAAACACATAGTATTTTCATCATTTGAAACAACTAGAAAATATATTAAGGAAATTGAGCATCCTAAAAGAATTCAAGAGCAATCAAAAGTAGAATTATTAAGATTATTGCAAAATTTCATCATTCAAGCATCATGTCATGAGTTATGTAAGTTGTGTTCATGTTTTGAATGTGTTTTGTTTTTGCATATAAACACATAGTATTTTCACCATTTGAAACAACTAGAAAATCTATTAAGAAAATTGAGCATCCTAAAAGAATTCAAGAGCAATCAAAAGTATAATTATCAAGATTATTGCAAAATTTCATCATTCAAGCATCATGTCATGCGTTATGTAAGTTGTGTTCATGTTTTGAATGTGTTTTGTTTATGAACACTAACACTTGTAGGTATTCAAATCAATTAAAGTCAAGCAATAATTGATCCTTAAAGGTGATGAGTATGACTTTAGTCCATCAAGGAGACCAAATCTTAGTGGTGAGTTACAACAAGTTCATAATTAATTACTTGTTTATCACTAGCCTCTATCAAACCAAGAATAAGCTCTCTTTTATATCATAATTTTCCATTATAATGGAGGTAGGAATACCAACATATTTGACTTAGGAAAGCCTCTATATGGTACAACCTTCCCCTCTTTTCATGTGTGGAGATTATAGATTTGAATTGAATTGGAGGAAGATTGAAGTCTACTTGTTCATTCATGCACTCAAACCCTACAAGTTGTCAAGTCACAAAAAATAGGTTTTCTCATCAACAAATGAAGTTCTGATAGTAATCCCATATGGACAAAAGCTACAAACTACTGATCTCATTCTTGTACTTTCAAAGCTTACAAAAAGGACAGTCTAGGGTGCACTACACACTAGACTAGTGAATTAAAGATCAAATTTATATCCCAGGTTCTTCTGTATCTACTTTTTGCATTTCCAGATCTTTTTTTTTCCTGTTGCATTTAATTTCTCAAAATTCATAATGGAATATAGCATTTTCATAGTTTACATAGTTAGATCATTACATCCTAAAAATTAGTCAATTAACAATCATCGAAATCTTCATCACAAACACACAAAACATTGGATTAAATCTCTGATCCACCATTTTGGCTCTTCCATCAATGTTTGTAGCCAAGTGGGTGTTGTGATCACCTTTAATCCATGAAATTAATTGGGAAGAGTGTGGTTTATACCCTAGATCCCATTTTCCCAATCCAATAAGTAGTATAATATCTACCTAAGGGTCATATTTACAATTTTCAAATCATGTTATATCATTACCATGATTCCAAATTGTTCCTAACCATAAAAAATATATTATAACATCATTTATTAAGCTATGAGAAAATGCCATTAGATACATATTAGATATTTTCAACTCATGTGATAGTTCTCTAGTTAGAGATTTCCTTGGTTGTATAAGTGTCACAAATTCATAACTACTCTCCTATTTCCACTGATTAACATTTTTTTGTACAAAGATGTTAACTTTGAATAGTTAAATTATTACTAGAAAGCATTTCAACAAACTTAAGATAAATTAGGTGAACCCATTCCACTCTTCCTAGAGTAGAAGATTCTTCATGTAAGTACAAGTTCCTCAAATATTTTAATAAGTATAATGTTGACTCATGAGGATAAAAACACCTTAATTCAATCATATTTATATTGTACCAAACATACATATTAGACTCTAAAAGGTGAATAATTTGTTATGAATTATATCTTACACAAAGTTATGTACTTCATATTAAATTCATAATTTTTGATTTGATGTGGAATACGGGAATTTAAAGTATATTTTCAAACATCTTTTTCTCACAATATGCATTAGTTGTTAGATTCTAATGGTTCAACAATGTGATCTTGATGAATTCATTAAGTTCAAAAAAAATCAAATTGAATACAATGATGTCTCAAGTTATACTGAATATGATCAGTACATTGTAAGACGAGTTGCTAAATCATAACTTGTTTCATGTTAAAGTTAAATATATGTAAATATTTTTAAATTTTGAATAAATTAGAAACTGACATTGTCCTTTACTCTTCACCAATATGGACTACTCATCCTGATCAATAATTAGCAATACCTACCATACCTCCACTTGACATGTTCACTTCCTTGCACAAGGAAAGTTCTTTACAATTCATAACTCAACCATTACACATGTTATCCCTTACCAATAAAACCAAGATGAGCCCTTGCAAACAAGTGATCCTCCATCTTAATGAAAAAAGTGAGGGATACAACCATTAGCTTAGAAAGGTGCTATGGGCAAGGATTTAAAATTCTTGGTAAACAAGGTTGTGACATAAAGAATGAAAATGAAATTTACACTCTCTTGGAATAAATACCATCTGAAGATATACAAAAAGAATTAGTTATCAAGGTCCTCCACCTTTACATATAATATTTACACCATCCTCTAAACAACATAAACCTTATAGACCTATTAGAAAGGGTCTCCTACCCACTCCACATCTGTTGTACGAGACTAAATGTACATTGCAAACAATTTTACAGTTGGAACTCATTAAGCTACCTCCTATGCAAGAAAAAAGAGATGTTCAACAAAAAAATAAAAATTCATCCTTTTGTGCATATCATAGGTTATTTTGTCATACTATTAATGAATGTCATACTTTAAAGAAGATATAGATGGCATAGATCCTTGCAGGGACGAATATTATATGGTAGTAAAATAAATAGGTACAATTTTGCTCCTTGCTATGTGGTAGTTGTAGTATTTCATAATACTCATTACAATGAATGGGGCACAAAAATGTTTTGTGCAATCATATTTCATCAATAAGGAGCAATGTGATACAATCCATATAGTCTCACATTTTCTCTTACACTTGGGGGGAAAGGGTAATTAGCCTTAGGTAAGGAGTATTCCTTTAAGAAATGGATCCTTTACCTCTTAGTTGTCTCCTTAAAATATTATTGTAGTAATTACACTAACATTTTAAGGGGGAGAGTATTACCTTGTATATAAAAATTATTGAATAAAATGGTCCCTTTTAGTTGTGATATTATACATCCTCTAAAGGTGCGGAATTGTTTCTCATCTTGTGCTATCTTTAGTAGTAATATCACATGGATGTTCACTAAAGTGTGGTCTCTTCAATCTATGTTATTGTCCTCTTTGTGGTGGTAGTAGGCTTGATACCCTCCCTAAAGTGTGACTTTTCATGACATGTTATGTCCCATTTTTGGTAGCATTATACTTGGTACTCCCTAAGGTCTGACCCTTCATTCCATTATTTTTCCTCTCTTAGTGGCGGTATCATGTGTGATACTCCCTAAGGTGTGACCTTCCATGCAGTGTCCTTTGAAATATTGGCATACACCCTTGGTGGTGGTGTTATTTATAATTCCCCACAAGGTGTGGCCTTTTGATGCTCGTCCCCCATGATGTTAAACTAAATGTACACCCCTTAAGGTGATTTTTGTCTCCTTTGATGTTAAACAGTCCTCCGTGACATTAAACTTTATGTGTTCCCTGAGGCATGATCTGCACCTTTATAACATGGACACCTAGCATAACACAACTCTTTTTTCCAGTGGAGCCATGTGTTTCATGAGATTCCTAGCATAATGTAGCTTTCTAGCCTTGTGGAACCCATCATATTGCATGGGCACCAAGCATAATATAGTTTGCTATCTAGTGGATATATGTAGCTCATGAGTGACTTAGCATAACACAACTTCCTACTCATTATGAGATCAATATCTTGTCTAACATCATATTTGAGAGATGACGTTTGGTATTTGAGATAAATTTAGGACTAAGGTCTCTTTTCCTTACCGACTTGAATTCTTTTAGGCTTTTAGTACTAACCTTTTGTTTTTATTTTATTATTTATGTCTTTTATTTGTCTTCTTGATGTTAACATTTTGTTTGCTTTGTGTCTTTGCATTGTATTTTATTTCATTTCTTTCATTATGTGTTGTGTTTTCATCATGTATACTTCATGTTTGTCATGGTGTAATGTATCTCATACATGTGTGTTACTTTGTCCTTATGTTGTCTTTCCATAGGATCTTGAATCCTGGGGGCTACAATATACCCTAGATTCAATGTCATCCTATCTCTTCAATAATTGGATAATTAAACTCCTCTTGACATATATGTACCTTAGTGTGATTCTAAGCATAACTTCATACTCTCACTAAATTGGGGGCTAAATGTAGCATCAAAATTTGTCACTCTTGATAATTTCGCACTAGTTTTACTCCCCATTAAGTGCTTGGACCTAATTATGCATTGATTACACATTTTATAAACATCTTCAAAAAATAAAACATAGGAAATGAAATTATGCATTTAATATTTTTCCCCTAACACTTTTAGACACCAAAAACGTTGGATCTAGTCTAGGGCACACCATTCCCCAGAACACCTCATTTGGCTCCAAATTCAAATATGTTGGTATTGATAATTTATTATTTGAATTTCCAATTTCAATCGTTGGTTGTCAACATTTGATTTTTAGGAAATTAGAAGAATTGCATATAAATACATAGTATTTTCACCATTTGAAACAACTAGAAAATCTATTTTAAGAAAATTGAGCATCCTAAAAGAATTCAACAGTAGTCAAAAGTATAATTATCAAGGTTATTGCAACATTTCATCATTCATGCATCATGCCATGTGTGTTATGTAAGTTTTGTTCATGTTTTGCATGTGTTTTGTTTATGAACACTAACACTTGTAGGTATTCAAGTCAATTCAAGTCAAGCAATAATTGATACTTAAAGGTGATGAGTATGACTTCAGTCCATTAAGGAGACCAGATCTAGGTTTTGAGTTATAGAAAGTTGTTAATTCATTAGTTTTTTATCACTAGCCTCTGTCCAATCAAGAATAAGATCTCTTTCATATCATAATTTTCCATTATGGAGGTAGGAATACCAAAATGGGGTTTGACTTAAGTAAGCGTCTATACGGTACAACCCTTCCCCTCTTTTCATGTGTGCAAATTATAGATTTGAAGTGAATTGGAGGAAGATTGAAGTATATTTATTCATTTATGCACTCAAACCCTACAAGTTGTCAAGTCACAAAAACTGGATTTTCTCGTCAATAGATGAAGTTCCATAGTAAGCCCATAAGGAAAAAAGCTACAAACTAGTGATCTCAGGCTTGTACTTTCAAATCTTGCAATTTAAGAGGATAGTCCAGGGTGCACTGTGCACTAGACTAGTTAATTCAAGATTAAATTTATATCCTAGTTTCTTCTATGTCTACCTTTTGCATTTTTGGATCTTGTTTTTGTCCTATTGCATTTAATTTCTTAGAATTCATAATGGGCTGTTATATTTTCATAGTTTACATAGTTAGATAATTGCATCCTAAAAATTACTCAATTAACAATCATCGAAATCATCATCACAAACACACAAAACACTAGATTAAATCTTTGATCCACCATATTGGATCTTCCATCAAGGTTTGTAGCTAGGTGGGTCTTGTAATCACCTTTAATCCACCAAATCAATCGGGAAGAGTGTGGTTTATACCCTAGATCCCCTTTTCACAATCCAATAAGTAGTATAATATCAACTTAAGGATCATATTTACAATTTTCAAATCATGATATAGCACTACCATGATTCCAAATTATGTTTGACTGCAACAATTAGATTGTAACATTACTTATTAAGCTATTAGAAAATACCATTAGATACGTATTAGATATTGTCAACTCATACGATAGTTCTCTAGTTAGAGATTTCCTTGGTTGTATAAGTGTCACAAAGTCATAACTACTCTCCTATTTCCACTTATTAACATTTTTTTGTACAAAGAGGTTAACTTTGAATAGTCAAATTATTACTAGAAAGCATTTCAACAATCTTAAGATAAATTAAGTGAACCTATTCCACTCTTCCTAGAGTAGAAGAGTCTTCATACATAAGTACAAGTGCCTCTAATATTTTAATAAGTATAATGCTCACTCATGAGGATAAAACCACCTTAATGATCATATTTATATTGTACCAAACATTAGACTCTAAAAGGTGAAGAATTTGTTATGAATTATATCTTACACAAAGTTATGTACTTCATATTAAATTCATAATTTTTGATTTGATGTGGAACACATGAATTTAAAGTAGATTGTCATTGAACATCTTTTTCTCACAATATGCATTAATTGTTAGATTCTAATGTTCAACAATGTGACTTTGATGAATTCATTAAGTTCAAAAAAATCCAAATTGAATACAATGATGTCTCAAATTATACTAAATATGATTAGTACATCGTAAGACGAGTTGCTAAATCATAACTTGTTTCATGTTAAAGTTAAATATAATTAGATATTTTTAAATTTTATATAATTTTATAATACCCATTACTAAATATAATTGATATTAAAAGATACACTAACTTTTTATTAATATCCATATCATTATATAAAAACATAAATATATAATTAAAAATATTAAAAATATTATATATTTTCTATTTTTTTAAAATCTCAAAGTTAAAATTTTAATTAAGAAAATTATTCTACCCCAAAACTTGTATATATATAAATGAGTATATTTTTTTATTAGAACAAAACCTATGATATTTTGTGGCAACGGCCATATTTTCCATCCAAAGATAACGAAAGAATTTGTGACAGAAGTTTATCAACTGGTACGTAGCTTACAATCTCACGTCAATCAGTTTTCAATATGACGTTTGTTGCCATATTGAGCGACCTGTCAGCACTGTTATCTCACACTCCTCAAGCCTATTCTGTTGTGTAATATAGAGCCATTAATTTTGGCAGGCCTATTCCATCTTCTCCGGAAGGGAATAAGTACATTTTGGTTTCTACATTTTTAACCACAATCATTATCATAAGTTTCTGTATACTGTCATAGTCATAAGTTTCTGTATGCTGCCATAGTCCAGAGTTATGGTATACAACCTATTATTTCTAGGAAAATATAGTGGTTGAAGCTATTGTAAAAATTATATTCAGAATTCAATACATATCTATAATTTAAAAGTTTCTATCATACCTAGATTATATGGCTACTAATCAAAGTCTCTAATAGCATGCAAGGGTACTATTGAGATTGCACCTTAGTACTCTAATCTATCTCTTACTTCCTACTAATCTCTCATCTCTCTTTTCCTTTGTCCACCTCCCCCATCTTCACCTCTTTATGCACTATGATATCCTACCTTTCTATTTCATCTCTTCTTATCTCTTCGTTCCCAACATCCTCCTCATTTAAAGTCTCACATTTCATTGATCTACATCCTCATCCCCCCAACTCCATACGCTCTCCCCATCCATTATCATCTACTTCTCTTTCTTCTCAAACTATGCTTCTACTTACTATTACTTTTGATAGCAAAGATGCTAGTCGAATCTTTGTCCAATAGTCTCAATACTCTTTGATCACCCTCACATTATTAATATCTAACATAATTATTGAATAATTAAAGCTCATTTTCATTGATTTCAACTTGATCGGACATGCAAACTAGAAAAAGCCTTCCACAAGAGAAAAACAATAAAAAAGCAGAGCTTTGCATGAAGATGTGCAAATTGATATTATTCAGGAATTAAGAAATTACAAGGGATAAATTGCTTTATAAAAGCAATGTATGCATAACCCTAATGTTGACCTAAAATTAGCTCAACTAAATAAAGCTTACTTATTAATTAAGTAAACTAATTATTACCTAAGTAAAACCTAAGTAAACTTAATAAAGTGTGATTAAATAATTAATTACACCAACACCCTCCCTTAAGTGCAACTTAGGGAGACTAAAAAAGCATGTGCCTAATGCTAAGATGAATGCAAGAAAGCATGAATGGGTCCCAGCAACAAGGCCAAACCCCCCCTCAATGAGATGAGTTGTTGCAAAGAAGCACTGGAAGAACACTATGGAGTAACACTGGAACCTGAATTCAGCAAGCAAGGAAAGATACTTTTGTTTACTATTGAAACCAAATGAGAATCACTGATTGACTCAAGGAATCATGATAAAGCAACAACAGACCGATGCCACAAAACACTAGAAAACTCACAAATTGGAACAACCCTAGAATCTGTAAAGCAACAGTAGATGATAAAATGATGCCCCCCATAAGAGGGAATGATATGATGAAAGAATCTGGAAGCTATGTGTAACTCGATGCCAATGCCAAACTGTGACTAAAATTAATCCATAGGAGCAAGTACCATGAAGATTATGGAACATTAACCATAAATTTAATGGCCCTCAAACTGAGATGTGACCTGATGCGGATCAATAACCATTGGTTAAATAATTAATTACACCAACAAATTGAGGCCTCCAAAATTCTCTCATTTTTAATACAATATGTTCTACCATCTCCATAGTAGACACGATGGTGACATGCTCTAGATTAGCCAAAAAAGCTTTCATCACTCTCACAAATTAATAATTATTTGACATTAGGTATAATCCCTAACATTGCATACCTTCTAATTTTGGCATTACAAATTATACATATTTTAGCACCTATTTTTTGTGTCTTTTAAGAAGTGTTTAGACCGTTTTTATAATATTTTCCATAATCAAAAAGTCAAATTTGTTATGTCCATATATTTCACCATATTCCATGTATGTTTTAATATTTTTATTTTTTTAGTCTCAAACCAAACCACAATTGGGTAGATGTTTTCACAAATATGATGATATCTTTGGATAGTATAGCCATATTGACTCTATTTGAAAATTAAAAAGGCATTATTGATGCCTTCCATTTGTAACCAGTGTCAAGTCTAAATTTTTTATGCTACTAACTACCCTATTTATTATTCCCTCTTCCAAGAAATTAGAGATTCTTGCATGCAAGTTTGAAGGAATCTATAAAGATAATCTCCACACCTAATTTTTATATAGAGCTTCCATCTTCTCCCAACCTTCTTGTAATCTTCTTCCTTTTTTTCTATAAATTTATTGTAATCCTAATTAGTTTGTGTGTTAATGTTAAATTGAGAAATCTAAATGAATTAAACAAAACACAAAATGAAACATTAAACCAAAGAAAAACTAAATAAATTGAATTCAAATGAAACAAACAGAGTTTCTTCAGAGCCGTTTCATTTTCCTCTATCTCCAGAGATTCGAAGCTGCTGCTCTCAGATTTTGTGTAAGGTCAGCTTCTCCAAATGGCTGCTGTAGAATGAGTTATGCAAAAGGAAATTCTATCTTATATGCTGATGAATGTGAAAATGCTCACGAATATGGATAGGGGCTATGGATTATGCACAGGGGTTGTAAACAGAAGATGTCATGATTCTATACTGCTATTGCTATGCTATGAAAATACTGTGAATACTATGAATGCTATGAATGCTTATACTACTTGCAATTTGACTATAATTTTCCTGCTTAAAACTTCTATATCATTTGGAGTACCCGGCAGTCATATTTATAGCTTTTTGCAGGCACAATCCTGGCTGGCAAGGATCTACGGCTGTGAGATTGTCTGGTAGAATTGAAAGGTGAGAGATGGAGAGGTTGAGAAGAAGATGGAAGAGGTTGAGAGGTTGGAGAAAAGGATGGATTCCTGTCTTCAACCCACGGGAACAAGCCTGCACAGAAACAGAGAAAATTAAATTTTCTGTTTTGACCGTTTGCTTCCCGGATGTTGAAGATAATCCCAAATTAAATAAATAAATAAATTTATTTAATTTCATTTAATGAATTTTGATTTTTGGTTTTAAAAACTATGGAAGATTTAATTAAATATTTTGAGATATTTAATTATGATATGACGAATATTGAATATTTTAATCTTTATTTGAATAAAATATTCAAACTAAGATTATATGAATCGTAATATTTATTTAATTAATTAAGAAATAAATATGAAAAGATGATTAAATAAACTTATTTATTTAATCGAAATGAAATAATGAACAATATAAATAAATTATTTAAATTTATTTATACATAGATAGAATTCAAAGATTTAATTAAATATTAAAAATATTTAATTAATTAATGTGATGTGACCATTTTTAGGTGTATACATTTTGCCCCTCTTTGAAGTGATGTGTTTTACGCATTACTTCAAAGAATTTTGAAATTTGCCCCAAATGTTTGTCGAAATCGATAGGTATATAACGATGAATCGATCATATTTTGAATTTTTATGATTTTTTTTTCAATTTTTGTGAAATTTTTCGATTTTTATGATTTTGAAGATGTCAATTCATCGTTTGAAACTAATGATTTGAAGAAAATTGACCCGAAAAGATGTGAAATGAAAAATTGATGAAGAAATTGCCCCTGCTATGTTAAAATGTGGTAAAATACCCCAATTTTACCATTATATAGGTTAAAAATGTCATTTTCCATGTCATTTTCAATTTTAACCTAGTAAAATTTACAAATTTTGAGCTCTGAGTTGATAATTATGGCACTTCCTGTTCACCAGCACCATTTCGAGTGTATCCGACGACATCAGCGGCCAGCACACTATGGACCTCTGGTATGTATCCCGTAAATCTCCTGCTCTTCAAAAAAATTCCATTTAGTGCACGTTTTTCAATGTTGTGATGTAGAAAAGTGTGTTTTAGCGCCCTTGAGACTTTTCGTAGCACATATGATATTTTTCGTAGTGCATATGATTCCATAGCGCATATGATAACTTTTATAGTGCTTTGAATAATTTTCATAGCGCATATGATATAATAGCGCATTTGATAGATTTCGTAGCGCTTTTGATTGATTTCGTACGTAGCGCAATTGATTTCATAGTGCATATGATAGATTTTGTAGCGCTTTTGATTAGTTCTGTAGCACCTTTAATTCCATAGTGCCGATGATGAATTTTGTAACGCATTTAACCAATTTTGTAGCACCTTTAATCATATGTAGTTGTGACCTGATAAATTTGTTCCGAAAGTTGTTGGAAAACAAATAGGAGCTCATAGATTTGCTTTTAAAGTTGTTAAAAACAAATAGGACAGATAAGTTTTCTTCTAAAGTTGTTAGAAAGAAACATGATGTTGCTTATTTGCTTTCCATGATGATGAAAAACAAATAGTTTGATTGATTTGTTTGCTTCTAAGGTTGTTAAAAACAAACATGATTTTGATATTAGTCACATTTCATGATGATGATGAAAAATAAATAATTTGATGTTCAGTTTTTAATTGATACGTTATGATGATTTGATATTGATTTTGCTTTGATGATATGTCAACAGGAGAGATTAGGTGTTTTGCAGTTACGAGAGACATTTCCGAGCACATGGACATTGATTCCACATTTGTTACAGTCAGATAGAGATGTGATTGATGCTTGTGGATTTAGTGCATTACTTGACATGCCTGAGGTTCGCCTCAACAGGGCTCTATTGACAGCACTTGCAGAGTGGTGGCATAGTGACACCAACACATTTCATTTACTGACGGGCGAGATTACAGTGACCCCTGAGGACGTATATCGCATCCTACAGATCCCAGTGATGGGAGAGAGTTGTTTTTGATAGCCGAGAGGCTAGAGGCACTGACGCTTTGAGACGGATATTCAGAGATGATCAGATCGCTGGATACTTCATTCCATGGGGCGAGATTACAGATACATATCCACCTTTACCATATGTACGTGTAGGATTTATTGGAGGTGTGTTGTGCCCCGACCATAGGTTGAAGGGGTTCGCGATTGGGTGGGGTCATGTTTTGGAGAGTATGGTGATGCAGGGGACACGGTATGTGTGGGGTACATGCATGTTAGCCCACTTATATGATGAGTTACATCATATTGTATATGGTAGAGGTCAGAGTTTTGCTGTTGGGTGCTCATTATTATAGATATGGGCATGGGAGCACTTTGTTGTTTTACGTCCATTCACTCGAGGACAGTGACCAGCTGGTCGATCATACAGATGGAGATATGCTCACATTATTGCTCAGCCAAGACTGGGCAAACTAGTGCATTGGCAGCGGCTATTGGATAGTCTAGATACAGTATGCTGGCGGCCATATTTAGATTGTGAGCCATGGCCAGAGGATGCGAGAGAGATGCCATATGTATGTACTTCCAGATTTTTGATTGGGCAGACTCCATGGATCATTGAGAGATTTCTTGCTGGACGAGTATGTCGACAGTTTGGTTGGATTCAGGGTATGCCTGTGGATTCAACCATTTATGCACGACGACAGCCAGAGCTTGTTGTATGGGGTCCATGGATTTCATATGAGACAGCGGTGGCAGAGTTCACCAGTTTGGGAGCAGTGATGTGGGATTACCGAGTGGATGTCCTTGATGCAGGGACAACACCAGAGTATTTTCAGTATGTCCTAGAGCATCCGGCACCATGTATGTTTGATCCTAATGAGGCTATTGCTCCTATTGCTGCATAGAGACGACGACAGAGGGACTCTGGGTCAGAGGATGACGATTCAGAGGACAGTGATGATGACGAGAGTGGAGGAGATGATGACTCAGAGGGAGATGATGGTGGTGATGGTAGAGGTGGAGATAGAGGTGGCAAGAGAGGTGGTAGGAGAGGTGGTAGAGGTGGTAGAGGTGGACCACGGATGAGACACACTGACCCATCTCCTTCAGTAGATCCGGCAGTATCAGGTCAGATATCGTCTCTACATAGTATAGTACAGAGTTTGCAAACCTAGTTAGCATAGGCACAGGCCTTTATTACACAGTTACAGGGACAGTTGACTGCAGTTACTACTGAGAGGGACGCAGTGAGACAGTGAGGTGAGCAGGCCATTGCTTTGGAAGATAGCCTATAAAGAGTAGCAGCGAGCACCTTGACTGGTGATATGATGAGAGAGGTTACCAGAGCCACCTGAGAGGCAGAGTTTTACTGGACTAGATATCATGATGCGGTTCCACCTGAGCGGAGGGAGAGTTATGCTCAGTCACGGTCTACTCATGGTCGGTCTCGTCCTACCAACAGGGGTGTGACACAGCCATTACCTCCAGGAGGGCCATCAGGGACAGGCAGAGCAGGTCCATCAGGGGCAGGTGGTACAAGTCCCAGACCAGAGCCATCAGAGGATAGCACTGCCTAGTGCATTGTAGATGATATTTTCATGATATTCTGATGAGACATTTTGTATACACCTTGAGATGATCTCATTTTTTATGATGTTATATCATTTGTAGTTGACATCCTTGTACATTTTGTCATTCATTTTTTAGATATATGAAATGCAGTGATGATTTAATATGATATATGATGTGTATGATATGATTTATGAGATGAAATCTATTTGATGAATGAATGCATGATGTATATGATGTATACTTTGATTTTATGATTTTCTAATGCAAATATATATGAAAAATGTATGAAATGATATTTTTGTGAATGTCAAAATATACTCAGTCATGTATTCGAAAAGATATAAACCATTTGATTCTTTGCCAGCTTTGGAGAAATCTATGAATGCAAAATGCAGTTTTTAACATGAATGCAATATATACTAACCATGCAGGACATCCATACAATATTGCCATTTGGAGAGCTTATTCATGCTTTTTGTATCATAGAGCTTTGAAATGTTGAAAGTTAATATAAGCATCAAAGGGTATGTTAGCACCTGTGATGACCTGAGTATTTCTTTCATGATTTTTGATATAGCAAGTTAATACAAGCATCTAGGTATAATTGAACCGAGATGACCTGAGTATTGCTTGCATAAACAGACAAGAGTTAACCCGTTTCCCATACAAATTCTAAAATGTCATCCATGATCCATAGTAGAGCATGTCTCGCGACCAATTTGCATAGTACTAATGATTTCCTCACAAACAGCAGACAAATAAAAATCATACTCCTTCCTTGCTTTTCTAGTTCAGTACATCATTGAATTACTCCAGAGATATGATAGAAAATCAAACAACCATTCAAATCTTGCTTAAAAAAATTTCAAACATTTATTCAGATTAAGATCATCCAATTTTGGTTATCATCATTGATGTTCTCATTTCAATAGTTGTTTGGATTATGTTATTTCAATTTCCATTGGCATTGAATAAACATGTTGTGGTTGATTTGATACGACAATGTTTGTTGTGTTTTGTCAAACTATTTTTATGTCTGTTTGCAATGTTCGAAAAGCTTGTTGCCCCTCTCTTGTTCAGTCTATGTTTCTGCATTTGCCCCCAGTGTAAACACAACCTAAAGAGTGTGGATATGTACAAATTTCATCAAGCCATGATGAAACATAAGAATTCCTGTCAAATGATATGGATATGAAAGATATATACAGAGGATAAATATGGATGGATAATGCCAAAAGTGAAAATAAGACATAAACTAATAAATGAAGGAGCCTATTTTGATCACAAGTAGCGCCCGTTTACCAGGTTTTCACCACTTGTCTTTATTGCACTTTTTCAGGATTTTTCTGATTTTTTTTTATTTTTTTTCAGGACTTTTTATGATTTTTTTGATTTTTTTAGGACTTTTTATGATTTTTTGATTTTTTCAGGACTTTTTTATGATTTTTTTGATTTTTTTAGGACTTTTTATGCATAGAACTTCTTCAGATGAATACTATTGATTGGTTCTTCAAACAGGTCCCCCTCTGATGTGGATAACTGATATGCACCAGAACCGTATGCTGCAATGACAACAAATGGACCCAGCCAATTAGGTTCAAATTTCCCTTTCTTTTCTCTATCTTGCTGATTACGTGGATTTTCCCTTAAGACTAAGTCACCCACTTGAAATGTCTGTGGTTGAACTCTATGATTGTAGCTACGAGACATAACTTGTTGGTAACCTTTCAAATGATCAACTGCATGTTGACGTCTTTCATCTAATAGTTCTAGCTCTTGGAAGCGAGAAACCCTGTAGTCTTCATCACTTATCAATCCCTTGAGTGAGACCCTAAGCGAAGGTATTTCAACTTCTAGTGGTAAGATTGCTTCTACCCCATAGACCAGAGCATATGGCGTAGCTCCTGTTGGTGTGTGAATGCTTGTTCTATATGCCCACAAAGCTGGGTTGAGTTGAACATGCCAATCACGTCCAGCGTCATTTACTGTCTTCTTCAATATCTTCAAGATGGTTTTGTTAGAAGCTTTTGCTTGACCATTACCCTGTGGATAGTAAGGTGTAGAAAACTTGTGTTGGATGTGAAATCTTTCACAAAGTTCATCAACATCCTGATTCTTGAAAGGCCTTCCATTATCAGTAATGATAGAATTAGGAATTCCATATCTACAAATAATGTAATTCAGGATAAATGAAGATATTTTTTTTCCAGTCACTGTTGTTAAAGGAACAGCTTCAATCCATTTTGTAAAATACTCCGTAGCTGTAATGATGAATTTATGACCATTTGACGATGAAGGGTGAATTTTTCCAACAAGATCTAGTCCCCACTGAGAAAAAGGCCATGTTGAAGTAAAAGGTTGCAGTTCCTGCGTAGGTGCATGAATAAGATTCCCGTGAATCTGACATTTAGAACACTTCTTGACAAAAGTAAAATAATCTTTCTCCATGGTAGGCCAATAATATCCCATTCTGACAAGTTTCTTGGCTAAGGTCAAACCACTCGAATGAGTTCCACAAATACCACCATGAACCTCTTGTAAGGCTTTTTCAGATTCATCACGTTTAAGACATCTAAGGAGTGTACCATCAAGACCACGTCGATAAAGGATATTGGCAATTAAGGTATAACAGGATGATTGATGAATGAAATTCCATTTTTGGTTGCGGGATAAATCCGAAGGTAAGATATTATCTTTCAAATAAGTATAAGTCTTGCCATATAAAGGTGAATCAGAATCGGTTAAATGACATATGACTTGGGTTTCAGGATTATCATAGGTGGGAGAAAACAATTGTTCCACCAAGAATTCATACTTAGTTTGATCTTCTGAGAGTTGTAATAAGGAAGCAATGGTAGCCATTGCATCTGCAACTTTATTTTCAATCCTTGATATTTGTGCGAACTTAATAGACACAAAATAATTTTTATAATCATCCACCATATTCTTGTAGGGTAACAACTTATCATCTTTGGTTTGATAGTCATCATTAATTTGATTAATGACAAGTCGTGAATCACCGTAGACTTCCAGCTCTGTAATCCGCCATTCCAAAGCTATTTTCAATCCTATGAGCAATGCCTCATATTCAGCTATGTTATTTGTGCAAGGAAACATCAACCGATATGATCGTGAAATGGTATGTCCTTTAGGTGTAACAAAAATAATCCCTGCCCCCAAGCCATATTGTGTATAAGATCCATCAAAGTACAATGTCCATGATTTTTGAATTGTTGCTGTGAAGACATCTGCATCAGGAAACTCAATGTGCATTGGATTTTCTTCTTGTAAAGGTGCTTCAGCCAACTGATCTGCAATGACCTGTCCTTTAATAGCTTTTTGATCTACATAGTGAATGTCAAACTCACTTAAGATCATTACCCATTTTGCAAGTCTTCCTGTTAAAGTAGCTCTGCTTAATAAGTATTTTAATGGATCAATCTTTGTTATCAGCTTAACTGTATGAGCCAACATATAATGTTGCCACTTTTGAGAAGCAAATACCACTGCAAGGAAAGCTTTTTCAATGAAAGTGTAGTTTAACTCATGTCTTGTTAAGGTTCTGCTAATATAATATATGGCCCTTTCCTTACCTGCAGAATCTTCTTGTGCTAGCAATGCTCCCAAAGATACTTCTGTTGCTGAAATATAGAGTATAAGTGGCTCTCCTGGAATAGGTGGAATTAAAACTGGTGGATGTGTAAGATATTGCTTGATTTGATTGAATGCTGCTTCACATTTGTCATCCCATTTGAATGGGACATTTTTATGCAATAAATGTGTAAATGGCAAGCTTTTGTCTGCCAGTTGAGCTATAAATCTTCTGATGGACTGTAATCTTCCTTGTAATGATCGAAGTTGACTGATATTTCATGGTGGGGGCATGTCCATTATAGCCTGTACTTTTTATGGATCAACCTCTATACCCTTTTCTGAAACAATGTATCCTAGGAGTTTTCCAGATGTAACACCGAAGACACATTTCTTTGGATTTAGTCGAACATTTCTCCATTCTGATAAAGATTTTTGATAAAATTTCCAGGTGTTCTTCTCGTGTATGAGATTTGGCAAGTCATCAACGTAATCTTCCATGAATGTATGCATCATGTCATGAAAAATTGTTGTCATTGCTCTTTGATAAGTGGCTCCAGCATTCTTTAACCCAAATGGCATTACATTCCAGCAATAGGTACCCCAAGGGGATGTAAATGTTGTTTTATCTTGATCCTCTGGTGCAATTTTTATCTAGTTGTATCCTGAAAATCCATCCATTAATGAATACATCGCATGGCCAATAGTTAAATCAACAATCATATCTATGTTAGGCAAAGGAAAGTCATCTTTGGGACAAGCTTTATTTAAATCTCTGAAATCTGTACAAACTCTGATCCTTCCATCTGGCTTTGAAACAAGTACAATATTGGAAATCCATTCGACTTAATCAATAGTTCAAATGAATCCAACATCCAAAAGCTTCTTTCATTCTTCTTTGACCAGTAATGCAACATGTGGATGCATTTTTCTGAGTTTTTGCTTCACAGGTTTTGCCCCTGGTTGAATAGATAAATGATGCATTATCAAATTAGGATCTAACCCTGGCATATCGGCATATTACCAAGCAAAGTTGATTTGATTTCCCTTTAAGAATTCCATGAATTTTAGGACTTCTTCAACTGTTAATGATGCTGCAAGTTGCAAAACTTTTGGCTGCTCTGTTGTACTTATGTTAATTGATTCTGTTGGTTCGATCAAAATAGAAGATCTTTCATGATAATACTTGGGAAGAGTGTCAAGTTTCTCATCCTTCAGTGCCTCAGAAAGGTTTTCACTGTCGGATTCGCTCTTTATTTTTCTCTTTTGTTGATCTATCACTGCCATTGTTTGGTTTTCACCAATAGATCCATCTTTTATTTTATTTATTTTGTAGTTAAGAGACTTGACACCCTCCTTATCATGAGTATGAAATTCTTGAATGAAAAAATTGTTTTCTTCATTTGAGGAACAAAGGAAATTTATAATGTCCTCGTCATCATTGAATGTAGGAATATGGATAGGTGCATCAATGTCCCAATCAATAAGTTATGGATAAACTAAAGGCATAGGATCATTAGGTTGGGTAAGGTCTTGAATTGTCAAAGTCATGATATGGTTATCATCCTCATGGTAGACAAGGTCTATGATGGTCTTTTCCTATTGATTGTCAATCTCGTTAGAATCTGATTCATCCTCACTTGAGTCGTGATCGCTTTGTAAAACATAATCAAGTGGAGGCCTTGAGCCTTCTCCTTGTATGAGAACAGGTGCATATTTGTGTATGGTATCAACTTGTTTGTCTCTCCAAAATTCATCATTATAAATGGTGTCCCATTCATATTCATTAGAATCAGTATCTGAACTATTTTGCAATTGGAAAACTAATTCATGAGGTTTATCTGACACTAATCCTTTTTCATAAGTTGATTGTGTTTGCTGTGAAGTAGATTCTTCTTTATCTTTGCCATATCCAAGTCATGTTTTATCGCTTGAATGCTTTGAAATAGGTTGAATTGGTTCCACAATTCCTTCTCTTCTTTTCCCTATAGGACCATTTCCTTCATAGCCCATCTTTTGCATGATAGCGTACCCCTTACCATATTGTTCTTTAGGTAACTTAATGTGTAAGAGAGAGTCATCTTCATCTTTGTATAGCCAACTTAGGATGTCCCTGTCTTCAGCTTCTTCTTCAGTGGTATTAGCTCTAATGAATTTTCCATCAAACTTTGTGATTGGCACAAAAGCTTGAGATGTAGAAGCTGTTGCAATCTTTTGATTTGATAAGGTAGGCTGCCCATGTGACCTCGGAGAAGGAGGTAAGGTAGAAAGAGATAGTGAATATTCACCTACCCCTTTGTCTTTAAACTTCAGCTTAGTATCAAGATTCTTTGTCAATTCTTGCAATTGGACTTGTAATTTGGAAGAAGAAACATCAAGAGCTTCCCTATTGTGTGGCACAAAGACATCTTGAGTTACTCGAAGATTTGAACAAGTTTGGGTACTATTGTAATCAGCTTGTATTGTTATTTCTTGTCCATTGTATGGAAACTTGATGCATTGATGATACATTGATGCTATTGCTTGCATATCATGAATCCACAGACGACCCAAAAGTATGTTATAAGAAAGATCTCGATCTAGAACCTGACAAAATGTATTCTTCACAACAGGTCCCACTCTGATAGGCAACAATATCAATCCTTTAGAAGCTCTTTCTTCATCATCATATGTCTTGATAATTATCTTCCTTCGTGGATCAATTTCATTTTCTGATATTCCTAAGGCATTTATTAACTTTAAGGTACAAATATTCAAACCAGCTCCTCCATCTATTAAGACACGTCTAATTCGATGTTTATGGATCATGACTTCAAGATAGAGTGAGGAATTATGTGGATGTGTCATGGAAGCATCATCTTTATTAGAAAATGAAACACAAGTGGGGGAAGACAAATGTCCCACCATGGCTTGAAATTTGTTTACATCTAGATTAGTATCAATAGTTGTATTTACAAGAGCTTCTTCTAAAATATTCTTGTGTATGGGGGATATTTTGAGAAGTTCAAGGATGGAAATTTGAGTTGATGTTTTTCTCAATTGATCAACCAGATTATACTGACTTGGAGGAGAAATAGTTGTTTTAGATGAACTTCCTTTTAGAACAACTTTTGCTTGACCTCTTGTTGTCACATTAACCTATTGATATTCTTGTTTTCCCTTGATTTTGATAACATTTACCCGTTGATCATCTATATAGATGTGACGGATTATATTGTCTTCAACATTATGTATGCTTTTGGCATTTGTATCTGACGTTTCCCCCTTTTGATAGTTGGGTAAAGGATCTTTAAATGCTTGATGATCATCATTGGTATGATGTCCCTCAACTTTAATGGTACCATTGCCAATTAAATCTTGTACTAGATTTTTCAAAGCTTGACAATTGTTCATTCTATGACCTTTACATCGATGATAATTGCAATAATACGAGTCATTCCATGATGGTGGTTTGACTCGTGGCTCATAATCTCTTTGCAGAGGTAAGGTAATAACCTTATTATCAAGAAGTTCCTTGAGAGCAGACTCAAGAGATTGACCCAAAGCAGTAAAATTCCATCGATTTGAAAAAAATGAAGGTCTGGACGGATTTGATGTTTGGGTATTGCCAAGATTATTATTGAAATTACCATGATTTTGATTGGTATCTTGATTGGTCATGCTCTTTTTCTTGGAGGTTTGTCCTTGTTGATTGTTGTTTCCTTGTTGAGTGGTATTTGCTTGTTGATTGTTTCGAGGAGCACTTGATAGATTGAAAACAGATGGTCTTGTTCGTAAATTATTTGCATCCACTATACCATCATTGAAAACATTTTTGTTTCTATTCCAAAACCTTGTTTTATCGTTGTTGTTTTGATTTGATGTACTTGGATTATCAAGTTTTATCACTCCCCTTTTAACCAAGGCCCCTTCAATAGTGATTGCATTTTCAATCAATTTTTCAAAGTTATGAGGACAATGAAGGTTAAGCCTATAGCTTAATTCTTGATCAAGGCTATTGATAAAGATATCCATCTTTTCCTTTTCAGGAATAGGACGAGAATATCGTGCAGATAACCTTCTCCACCTTTGCAAGAACGTAGTGAAGGGTTCTCCTACTTTTTGTTTCACTTTACAAAGATCAAGCATTGTTATCTGGTGTTGAATGTTGTAGGAGTATTGTGATATAAATTGATTTATTAATTCCTCAAAATTTTTGATAGGTGGAGTGATTTTAGAAAGCCACTCCATGGATTGTACACCTAGGCTTCGTGGAAACAATCGCATCAAGTAGGTATCGTCATAGGCGAATTCAAGACTCATGTTTCAAAAATCCCTCACATGGTCAATAGGATCATTTTTTCCATTATACCTATCATACTTAGGAATTTCGCAATGTTTTGGAAATGGGATCATTTGAAGACTCCTATCAAATGGATAAGGAGATATGTCTTCCAAAACATTTCTTTGTTGTACCCCCTTGCATCTCTTTTATTTGCCCTTGTAATTCTTTTATCTGTTGATTAAGAGCACTAAAGTCATTAGGAGGAGTTTCAGGACTCTGTTTAATCCCTTCTATGTCGAAATTGTGAGGTAACTTAGCTCCTTGATTAGCTAATGAAAGAAAGTATCGTTCTAAAATCTTTTCCATAAGAGTATGGAATTGAGGATCTTGTTCTGCTTCTTGAAGCTTTTCTTCAGTTAACTCATCAAGATTAAATGTATCCTCTTCTTTTTCAGTATGGTCTCCCATTTTACTTGTAGTGGTTTCTCCCTCGTCTTTTTCCATTTGTTTTTGAGATCTCGTGAAGACAGGCATAAGTTTTATTCCAAATTCTACTCACTTTTGATCAAAAGAGTGAAATAGTGCAATTTATGTGATATATATGAAAGTCAGGATAGAATGAAGATTCTATGACTTACACAAAATTTCTAATCTTTAGCTTGTGTTGTTCCCTAAGTGGAAGGATGAAAATCCTGTTTAGCGGGAATGTAAGCAAAAGATCAAGAAAAGGATGGTTTTTGCACTTTATGAAGTTTTGATCATAGCTTTGTAAAAGAATGGATTTTATGATGGATGCCTAATGTATTCTAAGTTCTCTATTGCAAAATTTGATTTGGACGAGTAGAATATTCGATTGCAGGTTGGGGAATATAACTGAAACGAATGCGTTGACTATGGTTATGTCTTTGAGAAAGGGCTCTTCTTTGAAAGTAAGCTTGTGAATACAAAGGTTCTATGGCATAATCATCTGAAAGACCTCTAACACAATCATGATACCTATGAAGAAATGTTCTATATTTAAGTAAAACTTTTCGGCTTTGATACAAGAATCGTTGCTTCTTCAATAGTTTCTTGTGGTTGAGAGGTTTCTTTGGCTTCTTAATCCTTTTGAAAATGGATTTCTTTACAAACGTTGTGGATTTCCAATCTCGTAACATGAGATTAATCAATGTGATAGTGAGTGTTTTGGATGATCTTATCTGAATTAGTGTATTGAAAACACATCAAACAATTTGTAAAATGGTTGTCTTAAGTCCTATGCTAAACATCAAGTGTATAATCAAAATGTTGTTCAAAAAGTGTTTTAACGGGTTGTACACATAATAAGCATTTCAAACAGACTCACTCTTAGTTCTCAAGTAGGTCATCATAGTAATCAACAGCCCACATCTTAGAACTGCATCGACTCACACAGCCATGTCACCCCCGAAAGGGCACCCGTGTTTTTGTCTTTTCCAAGTGTGTACTCAGAGTGACGGAAGTGGATACCGAATCCCCTGAGCAAACAATCCGTGGCAATTATATGGTGAGTATCTTGGGGGTAGATTCTTCCCTCCCCTGCACTGTGATTAATATAATGTTCAGAAACTGACTCGGTAAGATTCTACACTAAGTTCTTTAGTAAGGGTTTTCATTCGGTGCGACAAATGATAGACTCCCTCAAGAGACCTCCCTACCTTTAGAACAAAGGCTTTGGGGATGGTCATCAATGCACACTACCATCGAATGGGATTTTTATCAACCATCGGCATTTGATTATTGTGAGTTGGAAAACTTGGCTTTAGTTGTTCCCACTTAGGTCGTTCCCGTAGGGTGAGTACTTTTTCCCACTATGGTAGGCCTTCTAAAAGGTACTAATAAAACAGGAAATTGCAAAAAGGGAAATAGGTGAGTTTGGAATTTTGATCACCCAATTAAGGGGAGAGCATAGGCCTATCACCAAAAATAAAGCAAACAATAGTTTATTTGAAGCCCAAAAATAAAGGTTTTCTATGCTAAGTGAAGATTTTGCTTCACACAAATAGAAAATTATTTTTAGCCAAAAATAAAGTGTGGAATGTCTACCCTAGGATTACTTCATTTTACCTTTAATGTCTACCCTAGGATTGCTTCATTTTACCTTAAATGTCTACCCTAGGATTGCTTCTTTTTACCTTTAAAACTACTAAATGTCCGCGGTTGCGTCGGATTCAGTTAAACTGTTTTAAGATTACAAATTACAACTTGCAAAAATGCGCTATAACAGAGGTTATGGGCGCTGCAAAAATCCTTAAAGGCGCTGCAAAAATAATTAAGAGCGCTGTAAAAAAATTTACGAGCGCTACAAGAAATATCATGGGCGCTGCAAAAGTCTTTATGGGCACTGCCAAAGACCTCAAATGCGCTGCAAAACATATCATGGGTGCTGCAAAAGTCTTTATGGGCACTGCAAAAGTTTTTATGGGCACTGCAAAAGACCTCAAATGCGTTGAACTGGGTATTGAAGTTTCGAAGACGTGTTTCCTGCACTATTCTGCTGTTTTTGTCTGTAACCTGTCAAAAGAAACTGCAAAAAGATATGAGAAACAAGGGCAAAGGCCCCACGGTGGGCGCCAAAAAATGGTGTTAATGTTAAATTGAGAAATCTAAATGAATTAAACAAAACACAAAATGAAACATTAAACCAAAGAAAAATTAAATAAATTGAATTCAAATGAAACAAACAGAGTTTCTTCAGAGCCGTTTCATTTTCCTCTATCTCCAGATATTCGAAGCTGCTGCTCTCAGATTTTGTGTAAGGTCAGCTTCTCCAAATGGCTGCTGTAGAATGAGTTATGCAAAAGGAAATTCTATCCTATATGCTGATGAATGTGAAAATGCTCACGGATATGGACAGGGGCTGTGAATTATGCACAAGGGCTATAAACGGAAGATGTCATGATTCTATACTGCTATTGCTATGCTATGAAAATACTGTGAATACTATGAATGCTATGAATGCTTATACTACTTGCAATTTGACTATAATTTTCCTGCTTAAAACTTCTATATCATTTGGAGTACCCAGCAGTCATATTTATAGCTTTTTGCAGGCACAATCCTGGCTGGCAAGGATCTACGGCTGTGAGATTGTCTGGTAGAATTGAAAGGTGAGAGATAGAGAGGTTGAGAAGAAGATGGAAGAGGTTGAGAGGTTGGAGAAAATGATGGATTCCTGTCTTCAACCCACGGGAACAAGCCTGCACAGAAACAGAGAAAATTAAATTTTTTGTTTTGACCGTTTGCTTCTCGGATGTTGAAGATAATCCCAAATTAAATAAATAAATAAATTTATTTAATTTCATTTAATGAATTTTGATTTTTGATTTTAAAAACTATGGAAGATTTAATTAAATATTTTGAGATATTTAATTATGATATGACTTTAGAAGAATATGAAATATTAGAAGAATTAATTAAATATTTTGAGATATTTAATTATGAATAGATATATGAAGAATTTGAAATGATTTAAGAATTAATTAAATATTTTGGAATATTTAATTATGAATGAATATTAGAAGAAAAGAAGAATATTTTAATCTTTATTTGAATAAAATATTCAAACTAAGATTATATGATAATTAATATAAATAAATCGTAATATTTATTTAATTAATTAAGAAATAAATACGAAAAGATGATTAAATAAACTTATTTATTTAATCGAAATGAAATAATGAACAATATAAATAAATTATTTAAATTTATTTATACATAGATAGAATTCAAAGATTTAATTAAATATTAAAAATATTTAATTAATTACCAGACAATGTGATGTGACCATTTTTAGGTGTATACAGTTTGTAGCAGCATTTTTTTGTATTTCTTGTCATACGATCTCCAAACATTGTTAGTCTTCACTAATAAATTATTTTATTCTTCTTGAAAAACCATCTCTTTGAGTAGATACAATTTCTTCTCATTTTCTTGTGAAGCCTTCTAATATGTAGTTTAAGACATTGTTATCTTTGTTTCTAATATAAAGCTATTTGTTTCTTTATTTTCATTATCTTTATTAACGTTTTGTTTTTCTTGACATTTCTATGACTTTAAAAGTCAATCCACATATTTTATCTCTCATATTTTTGTCATACTTAAAGTTTTCTCTATTCTAAAGACAATTAGATTTAAGAATATTTATATTTATATATTAGTTGTTATCCTTCAAATCCACCATAATGGATAAATTTTGATATTCCTCATCCTCTTGTTATTTTAATCCTTTAAGATTGATTTTGTATCTATTATATTATTTTACAACTATTTGTTAACAACACTCATGTACTAACATTCACTATATGAGTAAGATGTATCACATATTTCACCTATGATAAACATGACAATGATTATGATTATGTTACCACATTGAATCCTCCCACAAATCCTCCTCATATAGTTGTAGATTCTTCCCAAAGACTCCAAAATGCCTCTAACATATTCTAATGAGATGTTTTAGTCTATTGTTGACATTTTATCTATATTCTTAATATTTACTCTTCACGCCTCTTAATTTTTGAAAGAGCCTTTCCTCTGACATCCATGTGAGGTGCATTTTTGCAAAGACATAGAGATCTTTGTCTCACTCATTTGATGCTTCATGTAATATTGGATCATTTCTATAGGACATTGATATCTTATTGGAAAATATTCCCTATCTCATTTTTACTATGCAATTACAAGATATTCCATGATTATTTTTAAAAGTTTATTGGAAATATATAACAATGATTAGGTAGTAGAATATCTCTTTAAGAATCATATTTATGATTTTCAAATTATGTTATAACACTACCATGAGTCCAAACTATACTAAAAAACTGAAAATAATTAGATTGTAACACCACTTATGAAGCTATTATAAAATACCATTAGATTTAAATTAGGGATAACAATCTCATGAGATATTTCTCTAATTTTTTATTTCCTTGATTTTATAAGATGGTGTCATAAATTCATCTATAGGTGCTCTCCTCGTATTTCCACCAATGAACATGTTTTGTACAAAGAGATTAAATTTAAATTGTCAAATTATTACTACAAAGCATTTTGACAATCTTAAGATAAAATTAGATGAAGAAGGTGCATTCCATTCTTTCTAGAGTAGAAAATGCTTCGTGTGAGTACAAGTGCCTCTAATATTTTAATAAGTATAATGTCCACTCATGAGGATAAAACCTCCTTAATGATCCTATCTATTTTGTACCAAACATAAATATTCAACTTAACATGTGAAGAAGTTACTATGAATTATATATTCTTATGTACTTCTTATTAAGTATAATGTCCACTTATGAGGATAAAACCTCTTTAATGATCCTATCTATTTTGTACCAAACATAAATATTCTAACCTAACATGTGAAGAAGTTATTATAAATTATATATTCTTATGTGCTTATTATATTTATACTGTTACATTTGAAGTGAAAGACAAATATCTAAAGTACATTGTAAACCATTTTTTTCTCATAAGATGCATTAATTGCTAGATTCTAATATTTCAACAATGTGACTTTCAAGTATTCATTAATTTAAAAAAAAATCACCTTAAATACAATGCTCTCTCAAATTATATCAAATAAAATTGATCCATTGTAAAATGAGTTGTTAAATCATAACTTATTTCATGTTAAACCTAAATATAATTAAATATTTTTAATTTTTTCACATTTTATAATATCCATTAAAATCACCATATATAATTCATATTAAAATATACACTACAATTTTTAGTATTTACGATTCCCTTATATAAAAAAAAAAAATAGATAATTAAAAATTATAAAAAATATAATATATTTTATATTTTCAAAAAATCTATAAATCTATAAATTTAATGTCATATATTATAATTAAATTTTTAATTATATCCCAAAACTTCTATACAAATAATTTGGAATTATTTTATATTTATATATATATATATATATATATTAAAGAACAAGCTTCTTATAAATGCTTACCTTAATACCCATAGATTTCTCTTCCTACAACTTAGGGGATTATAACTTTTATTAGAACCAAACCAATGATATCTTGTGGCAATGCCCATATTTTGCATCCAAAGATCACGAAAGAGCTTGTGACAGACATTGATTAACTGGTAATATATCTCATCATGTACGTATATTTACAAACTCACATCAATCAGTTTTCAATATGGCATTTGCTACCATATTGAGCGACTTGTCAGCACTGTTATCTCACACTCCTCAACCCTATCATGTTGATAGTATATTTTCCAGTATTGGGCCATTAATTTTGGCAGACCATTTCCATCTACGCTAGAAGGGAATAAGTACATTTTGGATTCTAGGTTTTAACCACGACTATTATCATAAGTCTCTGTATACTGCCATAGTCAAAAGTTTCTGTATATGCTGCCATAGTTATAGAAGTTTGATAAAGATTGAAATTGATTGCAGCAGGCATTTCAGCAATCATTCCATGAAAGAACAATATAATGGTTGAAGATGATGTCAAAATAATTAGTCTGTTTAACATTTTTAATTTTTAATTTTTAGATTTGATAGTATAAAATTTACATTTCGTTTCGGATCACACCTTATGATCCATCAGAAACGTTTTGGATCACACCCTCTGATCCATCAAAATCTAGATAGTGGTCTCTATGTATCCAAGCTATATATATCACTAGTTTTCCTTATCATGGTACACCAAACCACATGGTTGAAAGCCGTATATATGGACAGATATTATTTACTAGACATTCCAAGACCACTTGAATTGTAACGTACATGGCATGACTTATCACCAACTACACAAGTCCTATTTGAGTTCGATCAGATTGTGATTGTAGACGTTTGACGTGCCAAGTCCATAATTGTGCGGATTATATCAGACATGTCTTGTCTGGAACTCTTCATCACGCGACTAAACAAGTGAAGAAAACCAAGAATTCTGAACAATGCCAATGTCTCAGATTGAGATCATAAGTTTTAGCAATGATTGGGATATGATTTTCTTGATAATGAATGTAATATGTTGACCAAATTCTCTCTCGGAATGGTGGATAGAATGTCTCATAGCCATTGGCAAATCACATTAGCTATAGATTCCATGGAACACAATTTTGTAGTTTCTAATTCTAAACATGACCCACATCATGGGCTACCACATCTTTCTTGTATGAGTCTTGGAAATTTGCATCGTAGGACACACTTAATAATTGATATGTTACATGTACGTAGAATTGATACATCTATTCAGCAATTAATTTGGGTCCATTGGGTTCAAAAGTCCAGAGAACCTAGAAACCTTTTTTCCCATATGATCACTTTAGCATTCTTTTGTCTAGACACCTCACATTTCACCCATTTATATATATTCTAGATAAGATTGCTAGTGTGATTGTATCTCTAGATGTGATCATTGTCACAATCACTTTTCCCCAAATTTTGAGTTGGTTCAAATTTTATCATTTCTAGTTGTTTTCACACTAAATTTGTCCAATTTGAATCTAGATTATTGTATTTATGGACAAGCCCTGGGACCCTTGTTTTATAACATCATTGAAGAGTATTAAAAGCATATCCTCTCAAAATAAAAAGGAATCAAAACCATTGTAGGTTTTAGGTCTACATCTACATCACATAATAGACATCACATGTATATTCATGCTAGGCACTCTATATCAATCATGTCAATAATATTATGTTTATTGGATTATGAAAGAATTTGATACATATAAAAATATGGAAAACACCTTGTAAAACAAAGGTAAAACAACTAAGGAGCTACAAAATAGAAGAAAATAAAGAAAAGGGGATCTCGACTGTAGCAATAGCAAATCGTTGCCAATGTCAATTCACACAAAACACTGATAAGATAAAAGATTAGAAAAAAAAATATCCCAAATGAAGCAAAACATAGCTTGGATGCACCAAACAAAAGGGAGCATTGGATGAGAATAGGAAAACACTATTGATGTAAGCATCCACTAGTAACCAAACAAAATAACACGTAAAAATAGCTTAGGCCAAATTTTTAGCCACCATTCAAACAATTGCACATTCAAATTAGCAAACTTGTTAACAACCAAATTCTAGCAAGGATCCTAACTATCCTCACATCTCCATCTCCAATGCAACATACAATGGTCACATGGAACACCATCTTGTAAGTCCATTCAAATGATGTAATTGTAGAAGGATCCACAACAAGTGAGCATATTTCAAGGACCATGATAGAAAAAACTAGCACCTCCTAAATAACCACCATGTAGTCCTCCAATGTGTGAAGAATAAAATACACTATAATTTTCATTTGACCAGTCATAACTACCATTTTCTTGTAACTCGCTACCTTTTATTTTTTCTTCAAATGCATAGACTTGAGCTTATAAATTTCCCAAGGTTATTCTAAGATCGGGATTTTTTTAGAAAAAAGAGTTTAAAGTGATGATATGAAGGGAGAAGCTTATACAGAGCATCATTATTTCAATTTGGATGGAAAAAAGGGTGAGAGAAGACAACTAGGCATCAAAATCTCTAGATTTATTTAAGGACAATGTATATAAAGGTTTGAGAAATAACATTATGGTGTGGGTAAAACCCAATAAGTTTCACTCTTTGTAGAAATCTAAATATTTCCTTAGTATACCTAGTCCTAATTGATTGAACACATCACCTAGAAAAACCCTGTTCACCTAAAGTTTCCCACTTAATTAAATAATCATATTATTTAATTAATCCCTTTTTCATCTCTCCTCACAATAAATAAATAATTACCATTTTCCACCTATTTTTCATCTCACATATGGATAAAATAATAAAATATATTACTATTTTTAATTATAGCTATATTCCCTCAACCTATCTCAAGAATAAAAGACACCTAAGGACACTTGTCCATATTGTTCTAATATTCTCTCCACCAAACCCAAGAATATATACTTCCTAGATGCACATATCCCTTATATACCTCATGGTTGCATCTACTTACCAAATATAGTAATTTCATCCTAGGTAGCCATTCACAATCCAACAACCTCCATCCTCTCCTTGATCCTAAGGAAATCCTCTCAAGCATCCTCCACCACTAATCTCACCATCAAATCATAACTATCTATTGTTACTTCAAAAATTTTATAAATGGAGGCACATTCTCACTAATTTTAATATCCATCAACTTTAAGCTAGGTAAATTATATCTATTGTGTGGTCTCACAAGACGCCCCAATTTTTCCCTTCGCAAAACGTGGACCCCCTTTTTGCTTTTTGCTTGTTCTGCTTGGTTTGGAAGGAAGTGGTAAAATGGGAATCATTCGGCTTAAATACCTAATTTTTGGTTGAGATCATAGTTTCCCTAAGCTAAAATGTTTTTAAATTCGAGTCTTCAGGGAATCCTATTATCTTGCTGGAACTAGGTTTTTGGGTTTTCGTGTATTGGGTTTCAGTAGGTAAAGAAAGTGCAAGTCTTGCAAGTGTTGCAGTTTACTCGATAAGCAATTTACCCGCGATGCTTTTGTCTAGGTAAGTCTTTTCCCGACTCATATATCTTAGCGTATAATTCCTTGAACTCGATAGTGGGGTTCCTTCTCGGAAGTGGTAATCAAAAATATTCTTTTAGATAGTGTTTGAGTTGTATTAGCTTAGTCTTAAACCCACACCCGATTACCTTTGCGAATATTAGAAATTTTCCCAACCTTCGGGAATCTAATAGAGAGGAAAACTTGACATTGCTTGTAAAAGGAAAGTTGTTGAGTGTTTCAAGTGGAAATATAGATAATGGTCATTTTCATGCCCATGCGCAAGTTACCACTGAGTCATCAACACTCGACATGGGTGAAAAACTTGCAAGCATGCCATGTCAACATTAGCACCATCTTTTCAAATTAAATTGAAGCAAAAAATCAAGAGCCTCATTATTAGAGCTTAAACCATCATAATTGTACCTTTTCAAGTGTAATTAATACAAAATCATTAAAAGGCATTAAGGAAGGTGGCAAAAACATATAGTTGTCACCACTTAAAATGTATTGTTTTCTTCTACAACACACCATAACGCACAAAGCAAAACATCTATAAAACCTACCAAGAATCGGGATGCCATTTGAAGCGGCCAAGGAAAGGAAAATATTGGGATACAAGAAAGAAATAACTACCAACAATTAATTTTCTCTCAACTTGAGGTCGTCAGTAATTGAACTAGGCATTCCTCTTTCAATTAAACTTTGCATATTATGTTTGCATGCACATGGTACCCGTAAAAGTGGCACTTTGTTTGGTTATTTCTAAGTAAGCTTGCATGTATTTCAATTGAATTAACTTTGATTTGATGCATAAATGACAATGGGTAATGAAATTTTGTGAAGTTGAATTAAAGAAAATGTATTGCTAGAGTTTACCCTAATTTGTATATGGATTATCAACATACTAATCATGCAAGAAATAGGGGAAAACATGAGCACTTCCTGAAAAAAGAAACCTAAAGAAAAGTTTGAATTTCTCACATCACAAGCAATTCCCACTTATGGGTTGGTAATGGATAGCCATTTGGGGAGCTTTAATGAATATGACTTTATGGAAAGGGTTCAACAACTTGATGTCAGCCCATGTGCCAAAAATATGGTTGCAAGTGGTATGCATTGTTGGATGTTGTGGATGTGTTGCTGATATGTGGTTGTCATTGATATCAACACTATTAGCATTTGGTGTATTAGAGACTGTATATGCCGAGGATATTGAGAAAATTGTAAAAAAAAGTGTTCCAAGTTCCCAGTGGAACTATGCAAGTCATGAAGGTATCTTGTTCTTTACGTTGAAGTTCAGCTGTTGTGGACTAAAGGGTTTTCTGTTGAGTGTATCCAGATCATCTACCGGAAGTTTCAGAGGTCCATGTACTGATTTGGCCATGTTGTGGTCTGACAGTGTTTTTGCGGTATGTCAGTGTTCCTAAGTGAAGTTTGTGTGATTCTAGAAATCTCAGTTGTTGTGGATGTTTCTTTATTGTCTTTTGGTGCTCTTGGATGTTTCTAAATCATGCTCTATCTTTGTGGTACGTCCACATTGATCAATGTGCTCGTGGTCAAAAAATTTTCATACGTATGTTTGGTTTTTCTCGTTCTTGGCCAACATGTTGGTGGTAGCGTGTTGTGGATCTTCGAGGAGGAATTAATTGAAGTCTTTTTGTGTTGAAGTTGTGAATTTGGGTCCCCACTATGTTGTGGCCAACCTTGGTGGATTCACATTGAAAATTTATTTGTAAACTTGGGCCGACATTGAAAATATGTTTTATTTTTCTGGCCAACTAAGTTATTGATGTAATCTCATGTTGTGGATATATATCTTGAACGATTGTTTGAGAGAAGTTAGTGTGTGCATACTTGAGCGAATGTATGCCAAAGAAAGTGCAGATGTGTGAATAGTGTTCCTACCATTCGATTGCAGAGCAGAGTGAGAAGAAGGTTGAGCGAAGAGTGAAGAAGGTTTTTCTGTGCTTAATTGGAACTATAATCAAGCTTGTGCAGAAGCTAATTTTTTAGTTCATACCCTCTGGATTTTAATCCTATTTTGTACTATTGGGAAGTGAGCCCCTTTTGGAATTGAGCAGTGAGCTCTAGGCAGTGTGCCTAAATGCATTTGCATTCCCTTTTATTGATTCATTATACTTTTAATAGGGTATAATATTGTGGACTAACATCCACCATGGTTTTTCCCCTAACAGGGTTTCCACGTAAAAAATCTTGGTGTTCTCTGTCTCTCTGATGTGTTAATTGTTTATGGTTAATTGCTTATTCATTGGATCTGAGATTAAGTTAAGTTTGAAAAATTTTATCATTCTGTGACAACTAATTCACCCCCCTCTCAGTTGTTTTTCCTTGTTCTACCAACAATTAGTATTAGAGCAGGTTCCTCTGAAGAAGTTTAAAAGCTTGAGGTGATTTGAGATGGCAACATTTAAGGAAAATCCAAGATTTGATGGAACTAACTACTCACTATGGAAATTCAGGATGCAATGTCACCCAAGGTGTATTGGTGAAGCCTACTAGAAGATTACAAAAGATCCATATGTTATTCCTCAAAATGGTCCCTCCACTGCTGATGAGATCAAAGATGTCGAAAGCAATATTAGGGCTCTTGAAGCCTTGGTGAGTGCTCTAACAGACTCGAAAATGGCTAATGTGGTAGGACTACAGATAGCTCATGAGATTTGGATGAAGTTGGAAACCTTGTATGAAGGAGATGCACAGGTGAAGATGACTAAGCTACAAAGTTTAAAAGGCAAGTATGAGAATTTGAAGATGGGTGAAGATGAAAATATCACTTCTTTTATTTAAATAGTAAATGAAGTAGTGATGGGTATTACATGTGTCGGTGGTTCTCTAGATGAGGATGAAATTGTGGCTAAGATACTCATATCCTTGTATCCCTCCTACAAAGTGAAGGCCCACGCCATTGAAGAGATCAAATCGGTAATAAAGATGTCAAGAGACATGCTCATTGGTAAGCTTGTTGCTTTTGAATTAAGTGAATCTATTTTGAAAACTGAATCAGCATTCAAGGCTATTATATCTAGAAGTAACAAGAAAATATATGGTCTGGGAGAATGTTCCAAAAATATATCCAAGTATGATGAAGAACTGAAATAGCTTGAAGATAAAGAAAGAGAGGTAGAAGAATTGGAAGCACTGATTGTAAAGAAAGAAGGCAGAGGAAAAGGTAAGTATGAAGGAGTGTTACCTATTAAATTTTTTTCATGCAGTAAAATAGGTCATTTTGCATCAAGATTTCCTAAAAGAGTTCCTAGAACTAAGCCTAACAAGTTTAGATTCCAAAATAAATGTTACTTTGTTGAAGAAGGAGTGACTGATGATGAGTCTGACAAGGATAATGGAAATGAAGATGAATGAGTTTTCATTGCTATCGTTGAAAATAGTCTTGTGGCTACTAAATCTACTAAAGATGAGAAATCTCTTGCAACCCAAGTTGAAGAAAAGGATGAGTGGGTTATTGACAGTGGATGCTCACATCATATGACTAGTGATAAATACAAATTTGTAAGTCTAGAGAAGTATGATGGTGGTATTGTAAGATTTGGAGACAACAATGTTGATGTGATTCGTGGCAGATGTTTTATTTGTCTTGGTGGTAAGGATTGATGATGTTCTTTATGTTGAAGGCTTGAAGCACAATCTTTTGAGTGTTGGACAGATGGTGGGAAAAGGATATGATCTACAATTCAAAGATGGAAGATGCAAGATACGTTGAAGTTTTGGCAATATGATTGCTACTGGTAAATAGACAAAAGGTAATATTTTTCACCTAAATACTACTAATGGGAGTTGTTTAATTGCTCAAGTAGATGAAAGCTGGTTGTGGCATAGGAGGTTGCTTCATGTAAATTTTGATAACATGGTCAAGGTAAGTTCCACTCAAGTAATAAGAGATCTACCTAAGTTAGTGAAGCCCGCTAACACAATTTGTAAGGAATGTCAGATGGGTAAACAGACTAGAGTCTCCGTCTAAAGAAAACGATTTCATTCAAATGATTTGTTGGAGCTGCTACATACTGACCTATGTGGTCCCTCTAGAGTCACAAGTATTCATGGAGAAAGGTACTTTATGTTGATCATTGATTATTACTCCAGAATGATATGGGTTTCCTTCTTATGAGAAAAATGTGAAGCATTGGAAAAGTTCAAAAGTTTTAAGGCTATGGTAGAGAATGAGAAAGGTCTGAAAATCAAGTGTCTGAGATCTGACAGAGATGGTGAGTTCACCTCCAAGGAGTTCAACTCTTTTTGTGAAGAACATGGAATCAGAAGACAGTTATCTACTCCCCGAACCCCTTAACAGAATGGAGTTGCAAAAAGAAAGAAAAGAACAATTTTAGATGTTGCTAGAACAATGATGATAGAAGGAGATGTGCCCTAGATCTATTGGAGTGAAGTTGTAAGCACTGTTGTGTGTACTTTAAATCAAGTAAATGTTAATGGAAATTCTGATAAGACCCCTTTTGAGCTATGGTTTGGTTACAAGCCTACTATTAAGTATTTCAAGATCTTTGGAAGCAAATGTTATATCAAGAGAGATGATATACGCAAGTTTGATGCAAGAAGTGATAAAGGAATATTTTTAGGCTACTCTACTAAAATCAAGGCCTATCGATGCTATAACAGAAGACTGAGAAAGATGGTTGAGAGTGCAAATGTCAAAGTTGATGAGGATTCTGTCAAATCATCCAGATATTGTGGATATGATTCAGATGAAGACTATATAAACAAAGGGAAGAATGTTCAGACAAAGAATCAACTTCAAATTGTGTCATATGTCCCATATGTTCCATTTGTTCTAGTAAAGCAACCTCAATTCATTCTAGTAAATAAAGTAAGTTAGAAAGCAGAGACAAGTGCAAGTACAGAAGGAAGATTAGAAGAATCATAAGTTCAAGAAATTTCCAAAACTCCAAGGTATGTAAAGTTAAACCATTCTGAAAGCCAAATTATAGGAGATAAGAATAAAGGAGTGCAAACTAGAAGAAATATTGTAGAAGAGTATTACCTGATTTCCAAGATTGAACCTAAAAATGTCACTGAAGCCTACCAAGATGAACACTGGATGGAAACTATGAAGGAAGAGCTAACACAAATTGAAAAGATTGACACATGGATACTGGTTCCCAGACCTAAAGAAAAAAATGTGATTGACACTAAATGGGTGTTTTGGAACAAGCTAAATGAACAATGTGAAGTGGTTCGGAATAAAGCAAGACTAGTATGTAAAGGGTATTCTCAGATGGAAGGTGTTGATTTTGAAGAAACTTTTTCCCCTGTTGCCAAAATCAAAGTTGTTAGATTATTTCTTACTTATGTTGCATACAAGGACTAAAAAGTCTATCAGATGGATGTGAAGTCAACATTTCTGAATGGAGAACTAGAAGAAGTATACATTGAATAGCTAGATGGATTTTAGCTAACTGACAAGGAAGATATGGTTTGCCATGTAAAGAAAGCTCTATATGGACTCAAGCAAGCCCCCAAAGCCTGGTATGCTAGATTGGAAAAATACTTACTGAAGCTTGGATTCACTAAAGGTATTGTTGATAGCAACTTATATTTCAAATTGGATCATAATAAAGAGTTAATTATAGAAGTCTTTGTTGATGACATCATTTTTGGAGGAGATGACAATCTGTGTATGAAGTTTGTTGATGAGATGAAGGATGAATTTTAAATGAGTATGATTGGAGAGATGAAGTTCTTTCTAGGATTGCAAGTGACCCAGTTAGACAAGGGAATTTTCATATCTCAATCCAAATATGTGAGAGAGCTACTGAAGAAATTTGGGATGGAAGAATCAAAGCCTGTTGGTACTCCCATGGTGACCAAATGTAAGCTAACACAAAATGATGATTCTCCTAAGGTGAATCAAACTAGATACAGGTCAATGATCGGTGGATTGCTTTATTTAACCCAGACTAGACCAGATATTATGAATTTTGTATGTATGGTTGCCAGATTTCAAACTAATCCAAAAGAATCACATGTGACTGCACTATTAAAAGAATCTTCAGATATCTAAAAGGAACAGTTGACTTTGGAATTTGGTATCCAAAGGATGATAATCTCACTTTGAGTGCATACATTGATGCGGATTGGGCTAGAGATGTAGATGACATGAAAAGTACTAGTGGTGGTGCTTTCTTCCTAGGGAAGAAGTTGGTGTCCTGGTTGAGCAAAAAACATGATTTCATTTCTCTATCTACTGTTGAAGCAGAATATATTGCTGCTGCAAACAATTATACTCAAGTGATATGGATGAAACAAATGTTGAAAGATATCAGGGTGGTATATGAAGAGCCTATTGCCATATACTGTCATAATTCAAGTGCAATAAATATTTCAAAGAATCTGGTGTTGCACTCTAAGACTAAACATATATCAATCAAGTTTCACTTCTTGAGGGAGAAAGTGAATGAGAAAGAAGTTAGATTGGAGTATGTACCTACCAAAGAGCAGATTGCAGACATCTTTACTAAGCCATTGTCGAAGGATACTTTTGAGTATCTCAAAGGAATGCTAGGGGTAATTACCTCTCCTGATAATAACTAAGAGATACATTTACTTGCATCAATCTATGAGCTACATTGCTATATTTTGATCTGGATTGATGTTTTTGTGGTAGCTACTCAAGGGGAGTAATCAGATGTGCAGATATGTGGTTCAGAGCGTGTATATGGAAAGGTCATGGTTACCTTTTCCATTGATGTCAAAGGGGGAGAAGTGCAATGTGAAAAATATTTTTAAGGGTCGAAGAGAAATTGAGGAGAAGAGTCGGAACCAAAGGGAAAGCAAGTGTGTTGGGTTGATGGTATTTTTCACATCATGTGTTGCCACCAATGCCAAAGAGGGAGATTGTTGGATGTTGTGGATGTGTTGCTGATATGTGGTTGTCATTGATGTCAACACTATTAGAATTTGGTGTATTAGAGGATGTATATGTCAAGGATATTGAGAAATTTGTAAAAGAAAGTGTTCTAGGTTCCCAGTGGAACTGTGCAAGTCATGAAGGCATCTTGTTCTTTACATTGAAGTTCAGTTGCTGTGGACTAAAGGGTTTTTTGTTGAGTGTATCTAGATCATCTATCAAAAGTTTTAGAGGTCCACGTATTGATTTGGTCATGTTGTGGTCTGATAGTGTTTATGTGGTCTTTGTTAGTGTTCCTGAGTGAAGTTTGTGTGATTTTGGAAATATCAGTTGCTGTAGATGTTTCTCTATTGTTTCTTGGTGCTCTTGGATGCTTCTAGATCGTGTTATATCTTTGTGGTACATCCACATTGATCGGTGTGCTCGTGGTTGGAAATTTTTCCTACGTATGTTTGGTTTTTCTTGTTCTTGGCCAACATGTTGGTGGTAGCATGTTGTGGATCTTCGAGGAGGAATTAATTTAAGTCATTTTGTGTTGAAGTTGTGAATTTGGGTCCCCACTATGTTGTGGCCGACCTTGGTGGATTCACATTGAAAATTTATTTGTAAACTTGGGCCGACATTGAAAATATGTTTTATTTTCTTGGCCGACTAAGTTATTGATGTAATCTCATGTTGTGGATATATAAGAACAATTGTTTGAGCGAAGTTAATGTGTGCATAAGAGCGAATGTATGCCAGAGAAGTGAAAATGTGTGAATAGTGTTCCTATCATTTGATTGCAAAGAAGAGTGAGAAGAAGGTTTTTTTGTGCTTAATTGGAACTATAATCAAGCTTGTGCAGAAGCTAATTTTTTAGTTCATACCCTTTGGATTTTAATCCTATTCTGTATTGTTGGGCAGTGAGCTCTAGGTAGTGTTCCTAAATGCATGTGCATTCCCCTTTATTGATTTCATTATACTTTTAATAGGGTATAATCTTGTGGACTAACATCCACCGTGGTTTTTCCCCTAACAGGGTTTCCATGTAAAAAAAATTGGTGTTCTCTACCTCTCTGATGTGTTAACTGTTTATGGTTAATTGCTTATTCATCAAATCTGAGATTAAGTTAAGTTTGAAATTTTTTATCATTCTAAGACAACTGATTCATTCCCCCTCTTAGTTGTACTCTGTCCTTGTTTTTCCAACATGTACTTGGCAACAGGGTTCTTATTCGCAATGGGTGCCCCAAAATTAGTTCTAGAGTGTATGAATTGGTATACGATAGGCATGAGGGTGGTCTTGAAGGAAGGAAGAGTATATGTAGACCTAGCCCCAGATGGTATTGCCTATACATTTGGAATTCCAGTGTTCAAACAATGCATACATTGGAAATAGAGGAATCAGCTAGGACATACGTGAATATGAACATAACAAGAAAGTTATGCTATCAGCCTAATTTCAAGAAAGAACTAAGCATGTATCTAGAATGCCCAAGAATATAGTGAGGTCAAATTTTATTTAGGATACACAGGACATGATAAATTTTTTGAGCATGATGGCTAGTAATAAAGGTGCTAGTAGATTTGAGTCCTGGATGTATGAGGTTATTAGACATATGAGAGATAACCATATTCAAATTCATTGGGCTAATTTTATCAGTGATAGATTGAATGAACACATCCATTCATTCCAAATTATGGGGTAGTTTACCATGTCTTCATATGTCATGTATTCCTATGTAGTAAAGGACATCATTCAAGGGTTAAACAAAGTAGGAATTTTGGGTAGAGAGACAGGGTAGAAGTTAGTCCACCAACATTTTCCATAGATCACTTGTCAATTAGTATTAGAACCACCACTAGATGGTAAATGATGCCTTCTCAATGAGGTTGGTTGGGATGATGGAGGGAGACAAGGCTAAGAGAATCGAGGCACAAGAGGCTATTCGCTATTTTGGGTGCTAGTATATTTAGTTCCCCACATTCAGTTACATCAGAATAGAAGGGTTCTCAAGTCATCCTTATATGTTTCCTAAATAGCCTACAAAAAAAATGATATTGCTAGAATTTGTAAGGTAAGTGGAGTCCCACAAAGAATATCTTCAAGTTGATAAGAAGGGACCAATTAAATTTCCTATCATCATAGGGAGTTACAAATGCTTGTTCATCCAAGAGCGCAAAATTGTGTGATGGTGAATTAAGGCCATTTGGGTCAAAATCATTCATGTTGAAAAGGAATAATTATGACCCATCTAAAATATTGGCTAAGCAAACCAATAGAAAATATGCTCATATTCCTCATCTAGAGGACTTCTGGAATGATTGTGAAGATGAATGTGAGGATAGAAAGCAATCTTATCGGTGGTTGATAATAGGCCAAATGACAAACTTTGGACATGATGTTCTATTGGAAGTAGAAGTGGATAATGGCGAGGTTAAAAATCCCATGTATGAATCAAAAAATATCTACAATGAACCTATTTCATACCCCAATTGGGAACAAATAGAGATGAAAATAATAGAAGAAATATCTAGGCTAGTAATTGAATTTATTCAAATTTGGATAGATATATATATTTGGTTGCTAAAGGAGGATGGAGTAACACCCACATACCCTCTTGGGAGAAAGAGTAAGTAGAAGCTGATAAACGACCTAGAATATGATGACTGTTTGGAAAAGGAAAGGAAAATAATAGAGGCCAAAGCCATTGAGGAAAGCAAAGAAAGGATTCCTGAAATCTCAAGTCATGGGATTTCATTGGATTCTCAACTGGATGATCATAATAGGGAGACTTTGGCTATTCCTACTAATATGTTGAGAACGCCAATGGTGGAATTTTCTTCCACCATATTACCTAGATCAGAGCACTTGAACTCAGAGGAAATGGCTATGAAGTCATAGGTGTATAGTTGGACAAGGTCAATATCCCAACATGTAGCTCTATATTTACGTCTCCCCCATTTTTAAGTACTACAACGATGAGGTAGACCTTGGGAGAAGTGCATTTAGTTATAGAGGAGGAACCTATAATAACTATGGACCATTCCATGAGAGAGGAAGAAAAATAGAGGAGTACAACAAATACAAGGACAACAACCAGGAAAAACTCTAATGGTTCAACCGATTGTTGAGAGGCAGCCTAAGATAGAGGTATGTATAGGTGTTGCTAAGGATTTGGAATTCGTAATAGGTCAGATCACTCAAGGAGTGGATCAACCAAAAGGAGAAGTAATATTGGCAAAGAATGTGTTTCCTTGGGATAAGAAAATTGGTGCCACATCTCAAGCGCCCATTTCCATAGAAGAAGAAGAAGAGGTGCATGAAGAATCACTTAATATAGGTGTAGTTGAGGATAAACCTCACAAATGGAAGTTGAAGAAGAGGCTATCATAGAGCAACCTCATGGCCAAGGAGAAGGTCCATATACAAAAAAAGATACTAATTCTTCCCAAACCTGAAATGAAGAACAACTGGTAGTTAAAATCCTGATGTCTTGGAGAAGTATGAATCATTGGTTTAGGGAAGTCATGGTGAGAAAGAAAAGGAAGGGGCTAAGGGGATGGGACTCAAGGAAGAAGAATAGAGAAAAGAGGACCAAATAAATCAAGAATCATTGCCACTGGGAGGTGATGTAGCAAATGATTCTGGAATTAAAAGGGATGACATGCATATGCTAAAAAAATTGTGCCTAGGCAATAAGACCAATAGGAACAAAGGTAGGAAGAGGCAAGGCCAAGTGAAGGTATACTCAATTGGTTGGCTCAACAATTAGCTCCACCATTGTAGGTAAAATTAGTGTCTTTGGACTTTATAAGTATAATGCGGGAGGTAGAAACACCAAAGCCTAAGAACCGAGCAAGGGTTTAGACATATAGCTAGGTGGAATTCAGATGGAGGAAATATTCTCCAAATAGCCATGCCTATTAGAGAGAAAGATAAGCATGAGGTAACGACTAGGGATTATTAAATTTCTACAATCAACTTGGGACACTTTTCACATGAATAAGAGTTAGATGAAATAGGAATGAATTTGGAGGAAACTGCTACCCACATGAGGAAGGATAAATAAAAGAAAAGACAATTGAAAGAGTATGTCGCTCAATTATAAAATTTCATAAAGTCCATGGCTCAACCAAGTCAATCACGGACATAGTTGCCACCTAATCTAGTGCTAATTTCCAAGGAACAAGTGGATGCTATTGAAGGATTGAAGCATAGATAAATGTGTTTGATGACTGGATGGGAAATCTATTGTAGCAGGGTGAGGAAAAATAAGAGAAGCTATTGGCAAGTGCAAGGAAACATCCCACTAGCTCAACAAGTCTAAAACACTTTTAGTTGAATGTAACAAACATATGGAGAAAATGGCATAGAGATGTGATGGTTAGATGTGATTCACAAAGTGGAGACCCAAGTATTGATAGAAGAAAAGGTTGTCATGAAATAGGATGTTTCAATACTAGGTAAATGGAGATTGCAGTTGAGTTGGGAAAGTAATACACTACTGTAATGTATAACAAGGTTGGAGAAGATTGTTGTGAAAAGAAAGAAGATTGCAGACAAAGACTTCATTCTTGTAGAAATGTTGACACACCAAATCTTCTATCTAGACTAGATAGGGAAAGATGATGTCAAGGTAAAAACACTCAAGGAATAGATTGAAAAGATAAATAATGACCCCATTCAAGCATTAAGTCAGGAAGTCCTAGATGAGATTATTAGAGTTATAGAAACTACATGGCGAGATATGAGACTGAAGTGTCATAGAGGAACAAGGCTATAAATAATGGAGAAATATGCACAACATATGTAGAGTTGGAAGATGACACATAATGTTTCAAGGGAAGAAATGAATTAAGTGTTGACAACCTTCAGGGATACAAACTCAGAAAAGGTGAAGATGAATTTGTATAATAAATATTCAATGAAGAGTAGTAGATAACTGAGAAAAGGAAGACCCAAGTTTTTTGCTAAACAATGCAACGATGAGCTTTCATGAAGTGCACTAGCAAAAGTTATTTCTAGGCTCGACACTTGGTGGTGGGGCCAAGAATTTTGAGGGAAAATGTCAACAAGTTTTTCTTACATTTTGAAGACTCAAGTGGACTTGATGTACATTTTCCTACAAATTCAAAGCTTTCAACTATAGAGAAGAAAGTTAAAATGCCTTTGACTTAGTTTTAGAATGGGGAAAATATCTTCTTGTGCCTTATGTTCTACAAAAGGCCAAGTCTTATTCATTTTAATAGATTACAATTTGTTGAACTTGGTAGACATAAGATTGGAATTTTACTAGTTTTATCTCTATTTTCATGTTTTTTGTTCAATTCTAGCATAAAAACTTGTATATTCCATAGAAGTTGGTAATATTAAGGCTAATTTGAAAGCTATTTCCTGATACTAAACCTTACATAGCTGACTATTTATTCGTATCAAAAAATCCAATGTGTTATGTCGAATTCGGGTGCAATTGACACTATTTAGTGGTAAATAGTCATTTGTCTTCTCTAAAGTTCTTGTATCATTCTATGTGTAGCTGTGAAACAATCTAGTTAAGAATGGAATGGTTTCTACTTTGATTTAGTTTATTTCTTGGTGTATACATGGATAATAACTAGGAGACCTTAAATTTTAGGATCTTTACATGCTTTTCTTTAATTAGATGTTAGTATTTTCTTACAAATGGTTTAGATTCATGAAACATTTCTTGCAAATAATTTGGATTCATGAAATTATGGAGTGATACATGTTGAATATGCTAAATCTTTATGTTACTTTGTTTGGTAAAACTATCATTAAGCTTCAAAACTATAGGCCCCTCGTGATTAACAATAAATTTTGCACAATGAACCTTGAGTGAACATAGTGGGTCAAGACCTAACATTCCTAAGCCTTGGGTAGCTAAGATCATCTTTAACCAAAAAATCCTAGTGATTATTTCAAGATAGATAGGTAATTTTGTTCATTTGAGCAAATATTTATTTGCATGTTGGTGTGTGTAACATCCACATCAATAGAATTCACACTAGAAGGAGGGCCTCTTTAAGTTTAGATCAAACTAGAGTTCTGAAGAGTCACTAGGTCTTAGTCTAGTGATCCTCACATAGAACTTGTGAAACTTAGTAGCCAAGTATCTGGTAGAAGACAAAAGTCAAATTCTCTAGGTGGAACACCTAGAAATCAAATACTTGTCACACTAACTCACCAGCAATGATGGCGTTCTTTAATGTAGAGTTTCCTATCCAATTCAAAATATCTCACAACCTTCCAAAAAATCCAAAGAAGCTATTTTTGAAATATTATTTTCACAAAGATGTTGAGGAACACCTAAGTATATTCAAGGATACATGATTTAAAGCTAGAATACAACATGAAGATGTGTGTAGGTTGTTTCCTTATACCTTAAGTGATGAATCCCATCAATGGTACATCAAATTTCCTTGTAATTTTGTTAGGTCATGGAAAGATATAGAAAACTAGTTCTTAGCTAGGTTTAGGACACCCATGGATCTTTCCTTGTTATATCATCAATTTTCTCAAATCAACCAATTTGACAAAGAGCCTATAACAACCTTCAATGATAGGTTTTGGAAGGCATATTATAGGTTGCAAGTGTCGTATATCGTGGATGAATTAGTTTCCCTTTCAATTTATTATATCATAGTAGATCCTTTAACAATTATGTTTGTGAAGATAACAATAAATCCACCTACAACCTTGACAGAAGCTTATGCTAAAGCAATGTGAATCATGAAATGAAAAATGTGGTAAATGGATAATCTTTGGGTGTAGGAAATACTCTGAACAATTATTCTTTTCCAAGGATGAATGGAATCCCTTAGAGTAACATTTTGATTCCTAATTCTTTTACTTTAGTGGTTCAAAATGGAACTTATTTGTAAAATAGTTTCTTTCAACAAGGAAATAGGCAGTCATTGGTGTTGCACCTTGGCCCTATAATCACTTAAATACATCCAAATGATAACTCCTTCATACAAACACAAGATACTCATCTTAAAAGGATAACAATGAAATTTACTCAACTAAGAAATAAAAATCTCTACTCGCAAAGTAACAACCAGATTCAACAAAATTAAACATATAACGCTCCTAGACAACCTAGACCCCGGAACACATGATTAAACAATGGAGGAATATCAACACCCGTAGATACTGGGAATTCCTTTGATAACAAGCCACCATTAAAGGTTAACATAGTTGACGTTGCATTGAATAACTAGTGTAGAATTCACAACACTAGTGCTCATGCAGAAGTGGATTTTCTATAGTTTAAAACTTCATCTGACATCTTCATAGTCATGGGTTACAATAATAATTAGTGACTCTCACTTGCCGCAAGGCAATGAGTTAGTTTTGGTGGGATATGATTATGTGTTGGTCCTAGATAGCTACACAAAAACATAGTCACATGATTCCTTTGATAGCTACACTTATTGTTGTGATGACAGTTCAACTATGATGCTAGAAAATTTCACTTTTCCTTATCAAGAGAGAATGTATCTAAGGACATGAAGTTTATTAGGTTTAGGCATTTCAATAATATTAGAAAGGGCATAGTTACAACTTGAGAACCAATACTACTAGTGGAAACAAGCCTAAGGGACCACTAACTACATCAGTACTGCCCAATAATTTTAATACACCATCGGATGGCAAGTCTATTAACAACCCTAAGCCGCCCAGAGCCACATCACAATAAAATAACATTTTAAATCCACCTAAGGATGGTAAAACTAAAAAAATTAAACAAAATAACTTGAAAAATTATTTGGCCAAAGAGATAAAAAAGGCAAAGGTCAATTTATCACTAGCTGAATTACTTAAAACACCAATGGTTAAAAAGGATTTCTTAAGCATACTAGAAGAATTCCTTAAATAAAGCTTAACAAGCAAGGAACTACAAAATAATGATGTTTGTAAAAAAGTAGAAGATAAAAGTATTGCTTCTTTTGTGGATGCTCATGTAGCCCTGTACAAAGGGAAAGATAGAGTCCCCACCATTTTTGTTAATAGTAAGAATATTTGGAAAGAACCTACACAATTTCTTGGTTGACTCAGGAGCCTCCACAAATTTGATGTTTCTTTCTATATGCCAAAACCTACATGGGTTAACACTAGAAAGTTCTTCGAAAAAGGTTACACAACTTGACAAAACTAAGGTAAATGTGGTGGGTGAATTGACTAATATCCATATGCAATTAGCATCAAATCCTAGAGTTTAACACTTTATTGGCATACAAGTGGTAGAGATTCCTATAATATATGGAATGTTATTAAGCAAAGATTAGTCAAAGACCTTAAATGGATACATGGCTGCTAACTTTTCTCAAATGTGGTTACCTTGGAGAGGAATCTCGAATTAGATAAGGATAGAAAGGGAACTAGGAATAAAACATGTGATTACTAAATATAACTAGAATAATGAGGTTCTCTATACTAATGTTGAACCAGGTGTGTACAATATCAAGTCTAGAGAGATCAAAATTGAAGAAGTTTTCATGTGTAACTTAAACATGTCAAATCAATTAGCACCAAGAATTGATGTGCTAATTGAGTTTGATTATGATTGTTCTGAAGGAGAAGAAATTTTCCTTCATAAATTCTAGAAACTCATGGTAAAAGTACATATATGTGAATAACAACACCAAATGTAATAGGCTCACTACCAGAAGGGTCACTGCCCAAAAGAGAAGAAAGGATCATTGCCCAAAGGACTCACTGTTTGGAAGAAAGAATAATAGAAGAAGATTGTTACAAGGAGGTTCACTACCTCAATGAAATAGGAAGGTCCACAACAACACTTTACACCATCTTCAACCTTCAACTCACTAGCTTCGAGGGCTTCAGGTTCACTAAAAATGTAGACACCTTCTACTCATTCCATCTAGTAGCTTTAGGCATTTAAGCTTGCATTTAGATCACAAAACTTGATCAAATTTGCATCTCAACAATCTCCATTCACATCTACAACATCTCCAATAATTGAACTTTCTTATATATCCTTCATGACCTTAAACAACCTTGTTTAGGTCAGCCTCAATGAAATGTATGCATCTCAAATGTGCAACCAACAAATAGGTTGGCACAAAACACTTCCACGATGGAAAGAAGTGAAGGAAAACCATGCAAAGGTTTAACTAGGACCCAAATCTACACTGACATGCTTTGCCATGCTTCCACAAACAATGAATCACATCCACAAGTAATGCTAACATGCCAGGTCGACCAAACCTATATTAAAACTACCAAACACTCAATTCACTCTACACCAATTTTGCAAAAAATCCTACAAACCATGAAGAAACATCACACAACATCCACACAACATTCTAGAATATTCTAGCACCATCAAAATGTTCAAAAACACTACCACAACCACTTGCAACTGAGAATACTAAGATCATGTGCAACCAACCACATTGCCACAAGCATACAACTCACTAGCCAATCTTGTGAAACACCTAAACACAAAAAACTCCAAGGAAAAGTAGATACAAAAAATATTAGCATGTTCCCAAATACACAAGACAAGAGACCTCAACATAGAGAAATGCGAAGCAGTTCAATTTCTCTCAAACAACCTTCTTCATAGTCCAACATAATTTTAAACACAACTTCCATTACCCCATTATCTAGAACCTGAAACTCTAGATATAACACCTCTGATCATCTCATCCAAACCACACAATCACATCTTCAACCATGAAGAAATGTGGAACACAACACATAACACAACTCTACCACCTTATACACTCTATTATCATTTTTTCTCAAAAGCACTTGGAAACCAAGTGATCTAGCTTCATCAACAACAACAGAAACACCTTGTCATCAACACCACACTAGAGATTGCAAAAATCTCCCCATCTACAACACCAACAATCTCTCCATCTACAACAGTTGCTCAACATCACACTAGAGGTTGACATCAATGACAACACTAAAGACAACATAGTGTGACACTCTCCCTATTGACATCAATGAAAACACAAATATCCAACAATCTCCCCCTTTGTCATTGATGGAAACACCAACTCTAAAAAATATTCAACAACAAAAGAAACATTGCAATGACAACACCGACTCACACAAGAAACCCTACAACAAGGAGTACTTCCCCTTACTAGGGCATTTCTTATATTTCAAACTTTAGTCTTCTCTCTCCCTTTGACATCAATTCTTTCCTTGATTTGTATACTACACTCTCTCCATGTTTTCTAGACTTATCTTCCCCTTTGACATCTATGGAAAAGGGAAACACCTACACACTTCACTTTAGGTACCACCTGCAAGCAACTCTCTCTCACACTTACTTTTGCTCTCTTTCCACAACACTCTCTTCACTGTTCTCTCCTTTCCATTTCTCTGTCCCCCTTAGGGGAACAATATATGCTCCCCCTGACTGCACCAACCAAAGACACCACTACCTACTCCCCTTGAGAGGTAGCCTTCATCAATCCAAGACCAAGAGTGTATCTTGAGTAGCTCACTTGGATAAATGCACCAACTTATGCATATAGTTGAAAGGAGGGGAAATAACCACTAGCTTCTACCAGAGATACTCAAATGTATCTTTTGGAAGAGCCTTTTGTGAAAATATATGCTATTTTATCCTTTGTAGGCACATACTCCAACTTCACCTCATTCTCTATAACATTCTCTCTGAGAAAGTGATATTGGATAGATATATTTTTTGTCCTTGAATGCATTACCAGTTTTTTAAAAATATTGATAACACTTGTATTATCACACAAGATAGAAATAGGTTCATCATAAGATACTTTGATATCCTTCAAATTTTTCTTCATCTACAACACATATGTGTAGAAAGATGCTATTGCAATATATTCTACCTCTACATTACATAATGACATTGAATCCTACTTCTTACTCGAATAGTAAACTAATCTTCTTCCAAGAAAGAAAGCACATCCATTTGTACTTATTTTGTCATCTATAAAACCTACCCAATCTACATCTGTGTAAGCATTCAAAGAGAAATCAGTATCCCTAGGATACCATAGACCAAAATCTGGAGTGCCTTTCAAGTATCTGAATATCCTTTTTACTCCTGCCACATGTGATTCTCTAGAATCTTCTTTAAATCTTTCCACAAGACATATTACATGCATGATATTTGGTCTAGTAGCAGTTAGATATAGAAGTCCACCAATCATTGATCTATACTTGCTCTGATATGTCTTAGGAGATTCATCATTTTTCTCAATTTAAAACTAGTAACCATGGGATTACATACTAGTTTGGAGTCCTCCATTCCACACTTCTTTAATATTTCCCTGACATACTTTTATTGTGAGATGAATACACCTTTATCAGATTGAATGATTTGTAGCCCAAGGAATAAATTCATATCCCCAAACATAGATATCTCAAAGTCATTTTGTATTTCCTTTACAAAATTTTTACATATTGCTCCATTTCCTCTAAAGATTATGTCATCAACATACACAACCACAATCATGATTTGATCTTTCTCGACCTTGAAGTAAATATTTCTATCTATAGTACCCTTTTTGAATCCCTATTGCATTAGGTACTTATCCAATCTTGCATGGGTCGGTATAGGATCATGGGGGTCAAAACTAGGCCCTTAAGTGGCAATGAAAATTAAGAAAAACATAGACAACTTGACATAAAAATTTGAATAGGTTATTAACATAAATTGAAAAATATGTAAGAATAGAATTTGTAGAAAATTGAATGTAGTTTCTAAGATACTAGTATGTTTTTGGAAAAAATTAAATATATTTGGTGAAAATTTGAAATTTCAATGCAGTAGTCTTAAATTTTCAAGAAAAAAATAAAAAAGCAGGTGTATGTTTGACCAAGCTAAGTACAAGCAATTTTTTTTTTTGAAACTTTCCATATAAGTAGAGGACACATGCCTAGGTGTGCCACATTTTTTTGTAATTTTTTTGCAAGTAAATAATTAGTTATGAATTTTTTATTAGAAATTTTTGAAAATATTAAAACTTGTTTGTTTGACCACCATAACTTGGTCAAAAATTTATGAAATTTATTTATTTTTATTCTATAGTATGGGAAGCATAGAATGTGTTGCATCTTTTCGATTCAAAAAATGTGAAATTCTTTGAGAATTATAGATATTTTCTAATTAGCCTATCAATTAGGACTTTAGTCATAATGCATGTAGAAAATTAATAATAATTAACTATTGAATTCAAAATAAGGCATATCTTATATTCGTGGAAAGCTAACAATTTTCTCAATAAACCCTTTTCGTTTCATCAAATTTGGATAAAAAATTCATCAACTAATTTATTTTATATCACCACCTTTTGGACCTCCATGATCCTACACTCACACATATATCCTTCACGACCTCAAACAACCTTGTTTAGGTCGGCCTCAATGAAATGTATGCACCTCAAATGTGCAACCAACAAATAGGTCGACACCAAACACATCCACAATGTAAAGAAGTGAAGGTGAACCATGCCAACAGTTAACTAGGACCCAAATCTAGACTAGCATGCTTCACCATGCTTCCATAAACCATGAAGAACATCCACCAGTAATGCTAACACAAAAATTTGGCCAAACCTATATTAATGCTACCAAATAATTAATTCACTCTTCACCAGGTCTAAAAACATCTTGTGGACCACAAAGCAACATCACACAACATCCACACAACATTCAAAACTATTCCATCACCATCAAAATATTTGGCAACACTGCGACAACCACCTGCAACTGATAATACTAACATCCCATGCAACTAGCTAAACTACCACCGGCATACAACTCACTAAAAAAAATTGCAGAAAACTTGAACACACAAAACTCCAAGGAAAGAGATACAAATGATATTAGCGCATTCCAAAATCCACAAGACAAGAGACCTCGACATGGAGAAATACAAAGCAATTCCATTTCTCCTCGACAACCTTCTTCACAATCTAGTACAGATTTTCAAACACAACTTGTTCTTGTCAACACACCTTTTCTTTTGTCACCAATGATCTGATCTTCAGAATTAATCTTTTGCACATACTTAGGAATCTTAGGAATCCTTTCCAGAGCTTCTTCCCCTTCAATATGAACTTCTTTTTCCTTGTACCTTCATCTTTGTCATTTTTTCTGCAAGAGGAATCATCTAATTCATATCCATCTATCACCACAAAATTCTTCTTTAAGTCTTCATCCACTTTGACACTTGTACTCTCAATAATCTTCTTCAGCCTCTTGTTGTAGCACCAATAAGCTTTGCTTCTTGTAGAATATCCAAGGAAGATACTTTCATCAAATCTTGTATCAAACTTTCCTAATTTTTCTTCTTCTCTTCTGATATAGAGCTTTCTTCCAAACACTCTAAAGTATTTGACAATAGAAATCCTTCCATACCACAACTCATAGGGAGTTTTTGCATTGTTTTCTCTTGCTTGAACTCTATTAAGAATGTAAACAATAGTATGAATTGATTCTCTTGACAATAAACTTCTAGTAGGTTTTCCTCTTTCATCATTGTTCTTGTAGCTTCTTGAACATTCCTATTCTTTCTTTCAACCACTCTGTTCCGCTGAGGATTCCTAAGGGAAGATAAATGCCTCATTATCCCATGATTCTCATAAAAACTATTAAACTTATTGAAGGTGAAATCTCCACCTTTGTCAGACCTCAAACACTTGATTTTCATGTCCATTTCATTCTCAACCAGAACTTGGAATGCTTTAAACTTATCTAGAGCTTCTGATTTTTCTTTCAGAAAACCCATGTCATTCTAGAATAATCATCAATAAATAGCATGAAATACCTATCACCTTGAAAAGTTCTTACTCTAGTAGGAACGCAAAGGTTTTTATGCACCATCTCAAACAATTTGTTAGTAGATTGATCTTTGACTTTTAAAATTCTTCTCATGTGCTTCCCAATTTGACATTCCTTGCAAACACCATTAATGGGCTTTGTAATCCTTGGTAGATCTCTCATAGCTTGAACCAAGTTGATCCTTACTAGGCAATCAAAATTAATATGGCATCCTTCTAGATGCCATTACCAACTTTCATTAATTTGAGTCATAAAGAAATGACCATCAACACCTTTAAGTTGATCAAAACTTCCATCTGTCTTTCTTCCAATAGCAACCATAGTTCTGGAGATTTTTTTGATCTCACATCCATCATCCTGAAACATATGATTCTATCTTTTGCTACACATTTGTCTAACACTCGAGAGGTTATGTCTCAAACCCTTAACATAAAGAACATCATCTGTATTATGCTTGCCATCAAAACTGATAGAACATTTTCCACATATCTTAGTAGGTGTATCATCACCAAACTTAACTGTAACTCCATATTTCTCAAGTTTAACAAACTTACTTTTGTTACTGGTCATGTGATTTGAGCATCCACTGTCAATAATCTAGTAGTTCTAGAACTCCTTTCTAGCATGAAGAGCAGTCACCATAGCATTGTGGCCTATTTTTGGAGCACTTTCCTTCACACATCTCTTAGAGATAGCAGAATTAGTTTCATCTTTAATAGCCATGAACAAGCATTCACTATCTTCATCATCCCCATAGTTAGATTCATCATCAAATATACTAGCATCTTATGTAACATAATAACTTTTCTTGATTGCTTTACCTTTGTTTTCTTTGTTCTTGTTAGTAAAAGCTATATTTGGACATCTTGAAGCATAATGACCTATCTTACCACAACTAAAACATTTGAAAGGAAACTTACCTCTATATTTACTAGTACCCTTTTTCATTTTCCTCACAAAATTTACTTCCACATCATCAAGATCCTCATTATCTAATTCCTTAGTCTTTTTTGATTTTCCAACATTAAAAGTAGTCTCAACTTTTGCATTACTTGTATCAAATTCTCTCATTTCAAAAGAAGATAAAGCACCATACAACTGATCTCTAGAGTATTTTCTTAAATCTTGAACTTCCTCAATAGCATAAACTTTATGACTATAAGATTTAAGAAGAGTTCTTAGTGCCTTCTTTACCATGTCTTCAATATTTCTACCAGGGCCTCTAATGTAATTGACAACTTCATCCACCTTCTGCATGTAGCTTGTAATGTTTTCATCTTCAGACATTTGCAAGTTCTCAAATGTGATCTTTAGATTGTGCATCTTTTCTTGGTTATCCTTATCATCTCATTCATAAATACTTTCCAACTTTGTCTAGATCTCTTTAGTAGATTTCAAACTCATAACTTTCACAAGTTCAGTATTAGAAATACCACTTAAAAGAGCATACCTTGCTTTACCATTTTTCTCATAGGTCTTTATCTCATCATCGGTCTTCAGACCACCAATAGGCATAGTATATCCAGTTTCAATAAAATTCCAAAATCCAAACAAAGGAGTGTCCCTCTTGTGCATCATCATAGATCTACCTCAAGTGGTTAAAATTTCTTCCAAGGAACCTTGCTTTCATACCAATTATTTAATGCATATAAGACAACTAAGAGGGGGGATGAATTAGTTGTACATTAAAACTTCAAAACCCTCATAAACATTCAGATCCACATTAACTTAATTAACCCTTAATTTGTTAGATTGATTTAGCATGAAAGAAAATAACTGAAATTGAAACACATCAACACCACGCACAATAAAACAATAGATTTATGTGGAAAACTCAAGAAGGGAAAAACCACAGTGAGGATTAGATCATAATATAAAGTAATTGCAACACCAAATACAAAGGGCTCATTGCCCAAAGAAAGAAGGGATCACTACCAAAGGCTCACTCCCAAAATATAGAAAATAAGAAAGAAGAATGTTATAGTGAGAAATCCATCTCAATGCAAAAAGAAAGATCCACCACAACATCACCAACACATTCACAGTCTCTTTGAAGATTGTAGACACCTTCTACTCACTGCTTCCGATAGTCTAACTCATTAAGCTCACACTGCACTTCACAAATTCACACTTCACAACTCTGTAAGTCACATCACACACTTCATCACTTAATTCTCCATCAACACAACACTTATTTATACCATCTTCAACCTTGAAATCTTTCTCCAAGGTTGACCAGTTATGCACCTCAACTATGCAAATTCAAATTAGATCGGTAATTTAAGCATTCTTGTGGTGGAAAGGAATGAAAGCAGACCACTACACTTCTTAACTCAAACCCAAATCATACATATACATCACATCATATTTCCAACCACCGAAGTAAATCCACAATTAGTGTAAACACCCAAGGTTGGATGAACTAGTGTAAACACCATTAACATTTAAGTACACACTTCCTTAAATCCAAAGATGACTCACAGGCCACATACCACACTTGAATACAATCTATAATATTTCACAAACACCCTAAAATCTAACAAATTCCTTTGCAACAACTTTCACTTGAAGAATGTACATACCTAGTACACTCAGACAACCTTCCATATACTGTAAGTCAAGAAATTGACTTGTTGAGCTCCAAACCATGAAAAAAATCAACTATAGGTAGATATGAACCTTATCAATATACTTCAAGAATCACAAGACCAAAAACCAAACTGTGGAGAAATGTAGAGTAAAACCATTTCTCTCAGACACCACTGCAACATACGATTCACACACTAGTGAACACAACTCTTTCTGCACACAACTATCCAAACCAAGAGATTTTTTATATAGAACCTTTGAACACCTCTGACCAACTTATCTGAACCACACAAGTAGATCTTCAACATAAAAGAAACGTGGAGAAAAACCAGAACACCACATTGTACACCATAACACCTATGCAACACACTGTTTCCTCTTTTATCCAAATTTTCTCAAAAGTACTTGGAAACCAAGCACTAAAGAAATATACTCATCATATTTAGTACCTCCTCATCATCACTAAACCAACAACATCCATCGACAGAAGCCTATCAAAGCAACACTAGAGGTTGACACAAGTAGCACTTACTAATGACAACATAATGAAACTAATCAAAGCATCAACACAACTTCTCAACCATCACCGATCATTAATGACAACACATCATAAGCTTGCAACAATCTCCCCCAAGCTTGTTGACATGAATGATAACACCAACTACTCATACTTGCAACAAACCTACCAATCGACAACTGCATATTTGAAAAATGCAAACCAGAACACCTACATTATAAAAACACAAACCCAAAATAGATTCCCTTTGTGTTTACTTTCCCAAATGTGAAACCTTTAATGGCACTGAAGAACAATGGTGCAACCATCATTGAGATGCCAAGAAATCTATTATCGAACTGTAATTCTCCTCCATTTGTGAAGAATAGTCCAAAACATGCCTCACCATATCCATCATTATATCCCTCCTCAATGCACATTTATTAAAAATGTACAAACCAATCCAATACTTACAAATTAAATCCTACACAATATAAGAAACCCTAAACCACTGAATTAGAAAAGAAATATAATCTAATTCATACCCTCAAGCATTAAAAAAATGTACCACATAATAAATGTGATATGATCCAATTAATGGTCACAAAGTATATCTTATATATATATATATATATATATATATATATATATATATATATATATATATATATATATATATATATATTAGCAAAATATTACGATAATGTTTTTTTTTTAGTTTATAATATAATATCATTTAAAACTTCCACATTTTCAACAAATCTACAATATATAATTATTAAAATTAAACATTTAAAATTATACAATAAATAAAAACATACTCTCATTTAAAACTTAAACATTTTCATGATACATTGTCTGCATTTAAATAAACCATTAAATGTATCTATTATTTTTAATTTTTAATTTTGTTTTAGAATATTTTGTATCCATTATGTATTGGCCCCTACCTTCATTTCTCATGTATATATTATTTTATAACAATTTGGTCCAGTCTTTATCAAAGGCTTAATGATTATACTATATTATTCCCTTGCATTGCCCCCTTTGTTTTACAAAGGCTCACATTAAAAATTAATTCCATACATATTACAAAGAAGTCACTAGTATTGTCTGCCTAGTAAGTGATCCCCATTGATTTTTGTGTTTTTGCATCAAGAATTATGTGCACAACATAAAGCTCCTCGAAACCGTGGAAGATAAAGAACTCTCACCAACCAAGAAGGGCTCTGAAATATGAAAAGAAAAAAGAATCAACATGCATTCACATTGTGTGCTCTGAATCCAAACCATGCTTCTCAAACAAGAAAGCTCCCAATCTGCCACCACATCGACAAGCCTTAAAAACCTCACATCTTTTCAATCCAAATCAAACAAATAACACTTAACACTCAAAAATTCTAACAATCAATTGGTCCATTATGTATCAGTCTTATGCCTTCATCGCTCCTGTATATTCTATTTTATTAACAATTTGGTCTGGTCTTTATCTTTGAAGAATTGATCATTATATTATATTCTCACCTTGCCTTGCCCCTTTTGCTTTAGAAATGCTCATATTAAAAAGTAATTTTGCACATGTTGTTGCAATGTAGTTGCTAATATTTCCCACCTAGTAAGTGATCCCCACTAATTTTCATGCTTCCATATCAAGAATTTTGTGGACAACATAAAGGTCCTCAGAACCATGGAAAATGAACAACTCTCACCAACCAAGAAGGGTTCCAAAATATGAAAAGAAAAAATTATTGATATGCATCCGCATTGCATGCACTGAATCCAAACCACGCTTCCCAAACAAAAAATCTCTCAATTTGTCACCATGTTGACAAGGCCAAAGCTTTGATAGCCTTAAAAACCTCACATCTTTTTAATCCAAATCAAACAAATAATGCTTACTCAAAAATTCTAAGAATCGATTGGTTGAAGCAACAAATACATACTAGATTTTTAACCACTTTACATTAATGTCTCATAATTATTACATGTCCTTAAATAGTACTATAAAACGTACTAAACAACCCTCATCCAACACATAAAACATTAAAGACTCAAATAGTTAATTACTTAAAAACCACTCGATAGTGCATAGTACAACTAAAAAAGTTTTTTTATTATTCAAAAGTACTTGCCTCTCTTAAACTATGTGAAGGTTACAAAAATGACTCAAACCTTCATAGCCAATCAAATCCTCGATAATTGTCATTTAAAATATGTTTGTTAAAAAATTGCATCTTAACCCCTCAAAATATAACCAAACACTCAAATTTCACTCCCACAAAATAATTCGCTCACATCATTTGCTAAGAGGTACACAGATTATTTGCCTCATTGAATGATTTTGCATACGATAGTTCCTGCCTATGGCCAGGTACTAAAAATAAAAAATTATAAGAGAGCTCATATTTATATTAATCCTCTAGAGTAGTATACCTCATGATTTAATGTAGCACCTCATTCCAAGTTTGCATAATTGAGTCTCTAAGAAAACATCCTTGGAATTTGATTAGTTTTTCATCCCCTTTAAGAATGTTAGTAACTCTTCATCCTTGTCCCTTTTACTCTTGCAAATTTTTATTCCTTTTCATGGTGATGCTAATGATCCAAGCTATGGTTTCCTTAGAGATATGGAATAAGAAACCTCTTAAGTTCACCCTTTTATCATTCCAAGAGTTTATAAAATCCATACAGATATATGCATTATACCTCATAATCTATTCAATAAAGTTGGTAAATTTTTCTAGTTTGAGAATGTCTCATACCTTAGTTTGTTTGTTTGTTGATTTCACAACCCTTGACTCTAGTATGCATTTTTCACCTCCCATCATTTGTCAATAAACCGTAATAACTATTGAAGTGTGAACACCTATATATTTCAACAAATTTAGATTTATTGTTAAGAATTTATATAATCCCATTGTCCGAAAAACCTTAAATAAAGCATCCACTAATTAGAAATGACACTAGTATTTTTCCTAGTGCCCACATGTCATTTGATTTTCCATATAAGTTTTTGACACGATGGTGGACATTGATGTTGTCTTTCATGTAATGGGGTCTATTGATCTCTAGTTTAATCTTGAAAGTTGTTATGCTTTTAACATGCTCCATTTGTTCAATAGAGCGAACATTATGCAAATATTTACTTAGAATTTTAATGTACTTGTTAGCCATTGAACAAATTGGGTCCCGCTAATTTTTCTTTCCATCACATGCTCTACCAAGCCCTACTCAAGATCAAACTACGTCGCATGGAAAGGAACACAACCATTGTTTTTAATTCTCTAAGTAATCCTATTGATTTTAAATAATATATTGACCTACAAAAAGTTAACATACAACTTGTGATATTTAATGCCAATGTAATACATTCCATGAAGTCTTTCTAAATATCAATTATTGACATATTTGTAAGTTTCTCAAAATTCTCCACCTTCATTTAACTAATTTAAATATTCATGAAACAACTCACTTCAACATGCGTCATGATTTTCATGCCTATTCATATCCCTAAATTCTAGCTCCCTAAAAGTAAACCACCAACACATTGTTTATTATTTTTGAGGTCAAACCTCTTAAATAGAGACTCTCCACTTGCAAGGCTTTACCTCCCTTCTCTACAACTTTATTTTATTTTTTTAAATCGTTGACAACATAATAAGCCACATCTTAAGAACCACTCTACATAAACATCATCTAATACAATAGTCAAATAATTAATAACAATTTTACAAATCATCTCGTCAAAAATAAAATAAATAAATGAATTCTCCTTTTTTCTAGAAACAACTCTGTTCAAACATCATCGAATACAATTGTTTATTATTTTTTAGGTCAAATCTTTTAATTAGGGACTATCCACTTGCAAGGCTTTTCTTTCCTTGTCTACAACTTTTATTTTATTTTTTAAATCTTGACGACACGATAAGCCACATCTTAAAAACCACTCTACTTAAACATCATCCAATACAATCGTCAAATAATCAAATAACAATTTTACAAATAATCTCATCCAAAATAAAATAAATAAATTCGCCCTTTTTCATAATTAGGCTTGCACTCTGCCCGGATCTCAGGGCAAATACGATTCGACAGGCAAAGCCATTTGAAAGCCAGAAGTTGGTCAAATGACGCAAATTGTTCCAAATTCCCGTGATATGACATGGACGGTGGACCACTCCCATTTGACAACAAAAGGAATTTGGTGGCACGTCGCTTTCCCATTTAATTTTCCCCACATGCCTTCCTTTATGTTGACTTTCAGCAATGTCAATGCGTAAAATGACAAACGGGAACAAATTTCTGGAGTACGTATTTTGACGGGAATTTTCTAGTTACATTTAATTTAGACGACAGACTTTTCCTGCAACAGGATAAGAGTTTTTAATATTAATATAAAGCCCAGTTCCCCAGGGACCAGCCTCACTGTCCGTGTCTAATTTATTATCACGATAACTGTATATTTATATTACCTGGGAAAAGCCTGCAAATAGTGTGTCAGAATGCTTTTAAATGTTCTGTTACTGGGAACTGCGATCCCAGAAAAATGTTTCAAAACTGCCGTCTCTGCTCTACAAATAATAAAAATCGTATTTAGAAACGACAAAATACGAAACCTTCAAAAATTTCCCAAGGGAGAGCTTTTCGCGCACCAAGAACTTGGAACTTAATATAAAATGGGAGCGATACTGAAAGCTTAACAAGGTTTTCTGGACTTTGACTGTTAATTTGCTGTTTGTTAGGTTACTTATAATAAAGAAGAGAAATGAGTAGTGTTTTATATTAGTTTTATTTGCGCGGTTGCTTCATTGCTAAATTTAGAGAGTGGTGGGTTGTAAGCATGCTAGTGCGATGGCTGTGCATTTATAATAAAGAAATGGGTGGTTTTATTGTTGTTTAGTTTGGAGTTTTGTGGTTATAAGGAATGAACATATATATATTAGCAGAATTGCAGGCAGGTAACTATGATAGTTACCTAATATTGTTTATTTTAAATAAAATAATTGTAACAAAAAATTGAACCATGCAAAATAGAAAAATATATGATGATTGCACGGAAAAATGGATAACTCAATCAATATCTGTTTTAATACTGATAGATGTAATGACTTGGAAATCTATTGCAAATCTATATCCCATTTTCGCATAGCAAGGTTATGAAAATCCTCGAGAAGCAACTGGGCGTATTGTATGTGTCAATTGTCATTTGGCTAAAAAAACTTGTGGAGATTGAAGTTCCATAGTGCGTACTTGTTATGAAAATCCTCGAGAAGCAACTGGGTGTATTGTATGTGTCAATTGTCATTTGGCTAAAAAACCTGTAGAGATTGAAGTTCCATAGTCCGTGCTTGCTATGAAAATCCTCGAGAAGCAACTAGGCGTATTGTATGTGTCAATTGTCATTTGACTAAAAAACTTGTGGAGATTGAAGTTCCACAGTCCAGGCTTCTTGATACCATTTTTGAAGCAGTTGTTTAAATATCCTATGATAAGCAAATAAAACAAGTTCTTGCTAATGGTAAGTGTTTTAGTGTTTTTTTTTTATTATGTTTTCTTGTTCTTTTGTTCTTTGATATTTGCTTATCTAGTTATCTGTGAGGATTATTTGGTAAGGTCTTGTTTTATCTAATGTTTTTTTGGATTTTGTAAGTGTAGGGTCCTTTTCTAACCCTTTTAACATGCTAAAAAAGCATATATATTACTTTGAATGTTGTAAATGTATAGTATGTACAGTCTTGATATTCAATTTGATTTATTAGTAGATAAATTAGTTATAATCTTGAAACTATCTTTAGATTTATTCTATCCATCATTTTAGAGTAGGCCTAGTACATTTTTATACTACGTTTGTCTCTGTAGATTGGGTTGCATATATGGTTTAGATCTCTCATTTTGAATTCCAAATCCTTTAGTTTTTAGGTGGTCTTTCTTGAGATATGACTATTACTTGTCAACTTTAGCACCAATGGTATCTAGTTGTGTGTCTAAATCACACCATCCTAAGTCGTTTGGGATATGAATGCATTCTTTCTATTATCATCTTCTATTTGCATCTCAATCATGGACCTATCAATCTCAATCTAAGTTAGATCAATGGAATTATAATTTACATATATACTTGACATGTGTTTCAATATTTGTGCATCATTCACAAGACTTGATTACTATCGAGGATGTCAATGATCTTGCCTCTATCTATAGTAGACACCAAAGGCAATTTTAAGCACTACTAGTTTCTCAAACATGTACAAATACAAGGAAAATAAATATTAGAGGTTAAAATATATGGTGGATAGATCCACATGATGAGGAAGTACCCTAAGGGTAGATTGTGGGAATGACCTAATTCCTCTCATAGTAGAAAGTATAGAGTGCAATTTTTATAGAGTCCTAATTATTGTTGGAATACCACTCTATTTTCCTTTTCTTATAGTATCTTAGTCAAAAGAGGTGAAATTCAACAAAATATCAAAAACCAAATAAGCTCCTTATTTATTCTCAGTAATTTATTGCCTCAATTTGAGTGTATTTGAATTTGTCTTTTCATTGTAGTTTCCTCAATAGATATAGGATTAATTTCATTATGCTAAGGCCTTAAAATCTTATTATAACGTGTACTTTATTTTCCTTATGTATTTTGGTGAAATCACAGCTTCCACACCTATCCTTTAGGATATATTTCTCTAATTTTATACTTGTAACCTTTCATTATGTATTTTTATCACTTTTCAATCCATTGTAATTAGCCTTTCATGCTTATGAAGCTCCTAAGAGTTTTAGACCTCCTCTTCAACAAAGTGATATCTATTAAACCCTAATCTTGCCAACATGGTTACCTCTCTTCCATTCATCTCTCATACTAGAATCACATGTTGCATTCTTGTTGGGAATAAGAAAGATATGATTATGATGAATTCATTTAAATTGTCGAACAAAAGAAATATGATATAGTTGATAAGTTCAAATCCCTATGTAATCAACTAGCCAACATAAATGAGGATATATCCACTTCCTTTTCATTAATTTTCTTACTAATATTATTCTCACTAAACAACATGATGTGGATGAATTGAAAGATATAGGGAAAATTATTGAAGAAATGTAATCTCTCATATGGTGGGAAACATTTTCCAAACTACTCAATCATATCCATGATTTATCTACCCATAGATTTTTTATGAGTTCCCAACACCTAAGTTCTAATAATTTTGGCTATATGATACCTATGGGAATCCAAGCATCCTCCATATTTCTTATAGATATAAGCCAACACTATTCCTCCATCATCTCTCATATTTCTCAACTATTTCCTATGACATCCATATCCAAACTTTCCATGCATATATATCTATCTATACATGCAAACACTATATTTTAGTTAATATAAACCCCCCTTTGATAACTCATATCCCATTTATTTATCTCTCCTCCTTTGTCAACTCATATATTTTTCTTGTTAACCACCCAAAATTTCCCACCAATTGGACACCACCATAAGTGAGTTGAAGAACATGAAAAGCTATATCAATGATTTGCAATTTTTTAATAAAAATACAATAAGTGAATTAAATATAAAATATATTAGCATGTTATTTTTTAATCTATGATTCCATGTAGACTTAACTCACATACATTCTTAAGTACCAACTTGTTTGGATTCAAATTATGAAGGTTGATCACTTACTAAATTATTCCCATGAAGCTTAAGAGATTGAGTGCTTAATTATTTATTTTTCTTGAACTTATGCTTCAATTCATTATTTTAAGAACTTGGACACTATTTAAATCATTAGTAATTTCATTTGGTTTTAACATTATATTTTCTAAATTAGGAAAATGTAACAAAGGAAAAAAGTCTTAGTAGTCAATCATTGTAGGTCTACATTTTAAACTATACTAGATAACATGAGTTATCAACCACCAAAAAAAAGATCTTCAAGATTTATTCATAACTTTTCCTCTTCCAATTTAGTTAAAAATTTATTTTCTATATCATGTGTTAGTGTGTGCATTTATGATCTTAAATACTTTGCATTATAGCATCTTTAGCACTCCTCATTCTCAAATGAAAATAATAGTAATCAATTCAAACATAATAATGATCCTCGATATAGAATGCCAATGACATCAACGAATCTCATTCCAATATCATTAAATTAAAACTAACAAAGCATAGAAAGTTCACTAGACTGGTGAATCTCCACATGTAGTGTTAAACAAAAATATTTCTAACTCATCACCTTAGCTTTTATGGCATGCCTTGATATAAATATATGCTTCTCATATTATTTATGTGACTATTATTAGGAATCTAAAAATATTATAGATGTATGAAGGAGTGATAAGGTGTGAAATTTGAACTAAGGACTACCAAACCAAGAAAATAAAACTCACAATATGCAATTGTCATGAAAAAAAACAAGAAATTTATATGAACAATCAATATAGAGGGAATTCTAAAAAAATATAAGGGATTGAATCCCCTAAAACTCTTCTTTTATATAAATGATATAATAACAAAGATACAAATTCAATTAAAGAACTACTAAAAAATCACTTGAAATATACTGTTAATATTCAAATCCTACCAAAAAATTCCTAGCAATAAATTACACTTGAGATCCACCTCTAAAGCAATTTCTTATCACAAGAACACCTATCACGGGTTTTAAATAAATAAAAAATGATCCAATATATTGCTTCAAAATTAAAGGAAAGGAGACAATTTAATTAATGTGATATGGGTAGGTATTAGGGTTAGGAAGAATATGTAGAAGGGGGATGTTTATAAGTTGGTTTTTCTTACAGATCATTTTGTATATGTGAATAGAGGGAATGCCATCACTATGTTGGCCTATAAAGGGTAATGAATTTTTATTTTTTTCTATACCACATAGTCTTGTATTGTGTTGGAACCTCTTAGGGCACATTCTTGATTCTAAATATAATTCAATTAAAAAAGGAAATAATGGTTACGCCAAGGTCATGTAGGTTTAGTATAATCCCATCAAATTTTGGTAAAACTAGTTATTGAACACCTTTTTGTTGGAATTGATAATGAACCCTACAACTCCTAGAAACCACTTGCAACCAAAATACATATCACAAAAAATAGATCAAAGCAATAAATTTATTATGCAACCAAGAGAGAATGATTGATCCACACAAGAATATGATATTGAGATTAACCTGAATTGTAATGAATGTGAATATCTAGATAATTGATTATAATGAAAGGTGAATGCTTATAAAATAAAAAAAGTGTAAACCCTAGATGAGGATTTTATTAGATTGTGAGAAGTTTCCTAATCCTATGTAATGAGAAAAAATGACCTATTAATAGCCCAATCTAATAATTGATGGAGGAGCATCCCTGGTTGTAAAGGAATCCTATATCAACCAAAACAAGTTATTTTCTTGCAAATACATTCTATAGAAGTTTTAGTATTTCATTTCACATTTTACCGCATCATATTTCTCAGCTCGTAGAGTAGGATATAACATCTAAACATCAACATCTATCACATATCCAAATTTCACATCATTTGCAGTTGTTTGTTGAAAGTTATTGCTCCTAGAATTTCATTGTATTTACCAGTTAGAGCATTTGGGGGTGACCTGGTCTAGATTTCTTAGTGCAAACGTATTCCAAATTGTGTGGAGCTTAATGGGAAAACTTACATGCATCTTGGGTTCATTGGGACCTATCTTGGAGATTCACAAGTTATTTCTTTTTGTGTGGAATTATCTTTTTGTATTTTGATGCATACCTTCATGTATGATTATTCATCGGGTTTATGACCCTTGTGGTTGATGCAAATATTTGTTAGAGATTGAGAAGCATATTTATAAGCATTTGTAATCATTTAAGAATCAATTAGTTGTTCATGATTAGTTAGACCATAGTTTTGCATAAACCCTTTAGGGGCATGTAATAAGGCATGTTGGCCAATTATATTGTTGAATGCCCTTGTGGCAGACTTGTGAGCCCTGGAAATTTTCCCATGAGGCATATGTTGCATGTAAAATTATCAAATCAATAAATTTTCATGTTTGCATATCAGTTTGTTGTGTTATTTTCATTGTGTTGACTCTTAACTGCATAGTTCAGATTGTTCCTTCTAGAACCCTCCTATGGTGACTGCACCAAGTGGTATCAAAGTGAGTTTTCAATTCCTAAAGGAATTCCTTGAGGTGAAATTTTTTTCGACCTGAGGCAGATTGTATTTTTTTCAACTAATCACCAATTGTGAGGTAGTTGATACCCTTGTAGCCATATCCCTGAATCAACACAGTTGTACTGATTCAAGGGGAGATATGCCTCAAAGGAGAGTTCCTTCTATGGTGAATGTTGCTAGAAGAATGGATGGAATTTTGGAAATGTTGCATAAGATACGAGTCTGGTTAGATGTTGTTGAAGAAGATCAAAGGTGAGGCCTAAAACTTAGACATGAGGATGAAAGTGATGATGAAGTAGAACATGTGAATCAATTTGTAGAATCCCTAGGCAAAAAAGAAGAAGAATAAAATTAGATCAAGATGTTGAAAGTGATTTCCAAGATTGGGAAAAGACCTAGAGTGGAAATTCAAAATTAGGTAGGAAATTTGAATCCTGAAGAATTGATTGATTGGATCAACGAAATAGAGGAACACTTTGAATATGAAGAAATTAAAGATCCGAAAATAGTCATATTTATGAAAAAAAGGTTGAAGGGTCATGTTGCATTATGGTGGAAAGAAGTTCAATTAGATACAAATAGAAGAGGTAAAGAAAAAATCATCAAATGGGACATAATGGTGACAAATTCAAAGAATCAATTCATACTAGAATACTATGAGATTGAATTGTTGAAAATATTACATAACCTGAGACAAAAGGAAAGATCTATGAAAGAGTATATAATGAAGAATTCTACAAAATGATAATAAAAACCGGTCATAGTGAAGCAAGTAAATAAAAGGTTGCAAGGTATATCAATGGAATGAGAACAAACATTTAAGAGGAATTAAGCCTAGTAAAGATGACATCAGTTGAGGAAGCATATCAATTTTCATTGAAAGTAGAAGAGAAGCTGAACAAGAAATTTGAACAAAGAATGAGAAGTGCAAGAGGAAAATTTTAGAAGATTGGAACCCAGTCTGGAGAAAGAAGATCTTATACAGAGCATAAAAAAGATGTGAAACCTTACCAGAGGGAAGAAAAGGATGCCAATTCATACTGCAAAGGAAGAGAAGATATAAATTTCTACTGAAATGACATGTAGGAGGTCATAATTCTTACCGCAATGATGGATACTAGAGAGATGCATGAAGATATGAGAGAAGAACATTCAAAGGAACCTATTTCAATTGTGGAGGTGAAGGACATAAAGCATTTGAGTGTCATTAAGGAAGTACTAGAAATAAACCTGAGCAAACTAGAAGAACAACTTATGTGGATGAAGAACTTGTTGGATCTCCTAATTTTGTCTAGAAACCTGAGAAGGGTGAATCATTGGTGATGAGAAGAGCTTTGATGCATGAAGAAGTGATTGAAGAACTGCCACAAAGAAAAAATATATTAAAAGCCAGATGTAAGTCTGGAGGAAAGGTATGTAAAGTTATCATTGATAGTGGTAGTACTAGGATAACCTAGTTCCAGAGGAGATGGTGACCAAGTTGAATTTGGAAAGATTGAAACATCCAAATCCTTATAGGATAACATGGATTCTAGATGATCATAAGAGTTTGGTGAATGAATAATGTTTGGTAAAATTTCATATTGGATCATATAGGGATGAAGTGTAGTGTGATATTATGCCTATGGATGCATGCCATTTATTGTTAGGAAGACCATGGAAACATGATAAGAAAGAAATTCATGATGGAAGAAGGAATACTTATATTGTGACATCAAATGGAAATAGAATCAAGTTGATACCATTGGAGGAAGAGGAGAAGAGTGAATCTTGTGGCACTACCAAACTATGTTTGGTAGATGGAAGGAAATTTATTGATGGATTGAGGTATGAGAATATGTGTTTGGCATTGATTCCAAAGAAAGGTGGGAGTCTAGATATAGCCAAAGGTGAAGATCTACGAAAAATAGAATTTGTAGAATTGTTGACCGAGTATCATGTCAAAGAATGTACCAGAGGGTTTTCTGCCATTCCAGAGTATCAGTCCTCATATAGATCTTATACCAAGAGCAAGTTTTCCAAACAAGGCAACACACAAAATGACAGTGACAGAGAATGTAGAGTTGAATCGGTAGATACAAGAGTTGTTGAGGAAAGGATTGATTAGAGAAAGTTTGAGCCCATGTATGATACCTATTGTACTTGCGCCAAAGAAAGATGGATAGTGGAGAATATGTACAGACTCAAGAGAAATCAATAGGATCACTATCAAGTATAGATTTCCATTTTCGAGGATGGATGGAATTATGGATTTCTTGAGTGGAGCAAAGTATTTCACAAAGATTGACCTAAAGAGTGGATATCATCAAATCATAATTAGAGAAGGAGATGAATGGAATACTACATTTAAGACTAATGAAGGATTGTACGAGTGGTTACTAATCCCTTTTGGATTGACCGATGCACTGAGCACTTTTAGGAGGCTGATGAATGAGGTACTGAAGAAATTTTTGGGTAAATTTGTCATTGTTTACTTGGATGATATTTTGATTTTCAGTAAGACTAGAGAAGAGCATTTGTGGCACATCTGGCAAGTATTTTAGAGGTTAAGAGAAGAGAAGTAGTTGATTAATGTCAAGAAGTGTAGTTTCATGAAAACAAAGTTAGTATATTTGGGATTTGTTATTTATGTTGAAGGATTGAAGATGGACCCTAAGAAAGTGAAAGCAATTGTAGATTGGACTACACCAGTAAACATCAAAGAGGTGAGATCATTCCATAGATTAGCTAGTTTCTTCCAGGATTTTATCAAAAATTTCAATAGAATCTATAACCTTATGATAGAGACAAGGAGAGGTGATAAGAAATAATTCAAGTGGAGAATCAAAGCACAAAGAAATTTTAAATTGCTGAAGAAAAAGGTGACAAAACAACTAGTGTTAGCATTACTGAATTTTGACAAAGTATTTCAAATTGACTGTGATGCAATTTGAAATACAATTGGAGCAGTGTTAAGCTAAGAAGGAAGACATATAACCTGTTTCAGTAAGAAGTTGAATGATGCCAAAAGAAGATATTCAATTTATGAATAGGAATTTTATGCCATTATTCAAGCAGTGAAGAAGTGGAGACATTATTTGTTTCCTAAGGAGTTTGTGTTGTATATAGATCATCAAGATTTGTAGTATTTGAATAGTCAAGGAAAGTTGAATCAGAGGAAAATGAGATGGGTTGAGTTCTTATAGAGTTATACATTTGTGTTGAAGCATAGGAGTGGCAAGTCAAACAAAGTTGCAGTTGCATTAAGTAGGAGGAATTTACTGACAGAGATGGGAGTGGAAGTATTGGGATTTGAAGAACTGAAGCATATGTATGAAGATGATACATATTTTGGTGAAGCTTGGAGAGCATGTAAAGAACCAGTAGTTACAAACCAGAGCCAATGGTTGGACTATTTCATTCAAGAAGGTATTTAATTTATGATTCCATGTAGATATGACCCCTTAACTCACATATGTTTTTAAGTACCAACTTGTTTAGATTCAATTTATGAAGGTTGATCACTTACTAAATTATTCCCATGAACCTTAAGAGATTGAGTGCTTAATTATTTATTTTTTCTTGAACTTATGCTTCAATTCATTATGTTAGGAACTTGGCCACTATTTAAATCATTAGTAATTTCATATGGTTTTAACATTATATTTTCTAAATTAAGGAAATGTAAGAAAGGAACAAATTCTTGGTAGTCAATCATTATAGGTTTACATTTAAAACTATACTATCTAACATGAGTTATCAACCACCAAAAAAATGATCTTCAAGGTTTATTTATAAATTTTCCTCTTCCAATTTAGTTAAATTTTTTATTTTCTAAATCATGTGTTATTGTATGCATTTATGATCTCAAATACTCTACATTATAACATCTTTAGCACTATTCCTCATTCTCAAATGAAAATAAGAGTAGTCAATTCAAACATAATAATGATCCCATACATAATGTCAATAACATCAACGAATCTCATTCCAATATCATTCAATTAAAACTAACGAAGCATAGAAAGTTCACTAGATTGGTGAATCTCCACATGTAGTGTTAAGCAAAAATATTTATATCTCATCACCTTGGTTTTATGGCATGCCTTGATATAATATATACATCTCATATTATTTCAATACTAATTATTTATGTGACTAGGGGAGAGGCACCCGTAATGGAGCAGGGTCCAAAACTAGGGATAGAAGTAGTCCTTAGTGGGTCTTATAGTGGAGCACCTTAATATAAAATTGTAAAACACTTTTTTATCCATTAAGTACACAAACTAACAAATCATGTAATGCCACATCAACGCACCAATAAAACATGTCTTAGTGCACCATTGTTGGTATCACTTTTCTTTGGTCCTTTTTGGATACCTCAATAAAAATCATGCTAATGTGGCATCATATTTGATGATGTGGCCCTAATACAAAATATAGAAGCACATAAGTTGCCAAATAAACTGCTGTACAAAATTGGGAGTGATTTGAAATTTCCACATAGGATTTTGAGAAATGCAAAGTTAGGGCGCTCCACTATAGGCCCATCTCCCTTATTATTAGGAATCAAAAATATTATAAATATACGATGGAGTGATAAAGTGTGGAAGTTGAACTAAGGACTACCAAATCAAGAAAATAAAACTCACAATATGTAATTTTCATGGAAAAAACAAGAAATTTATATGAACAATTAATATAGAGAGAATTCTAAAAAAAAATATAAGGGATTGAATTCTCTAAAACTCTTCTTTTATATAAATTTTATAATAATAAAGATACAAATTCAATCAAAGAACTACTAAAAAAATCATTTGAAATATACTTTCAATATTCAAATCCTATCAAAAAATTTCTAGCAATAAATTACACTTGAGATCCACCTCTAAAGCAATTCCTTATCACAAGACCATTTATCGGGAGTTCTAAATAAATAAAAAATGATCCAATATGTTGCTTCAAAATTAGAGGAAAGGAGATAGTTTAATTAATGTGATATGGGTAGGTATTGGGGGTTATGAATAATATGTAGAAGGGGTGGGATTTTTATAAGTTGAATTATTTTTACAAATCATTATGTATATGTGAATATAGGAAATGCCATCACTATGTTGGCCTATCTAGGTAGTGAAATTACTTTTTTCTACACCAGATAGTCTTGTATTGTGTTGGAACCTCTTAGGGGACATTCTTAATTCTAAATATATTTCAATTAAAAAAGGAAACATTGGTTACACCAATGTCATGTAGGTTTAGTACAATCCCATCAAATTTTGGTAAAACTAGTTATTGAACACCTTTTTATTGGAATTGATAGTGAACCCCACAACTCCCAAAAATCACTTGCAACCAAAATACCTATCACAAAAAAGAGATCAAAGAAACTAATTTATTATGCAACCAAGAGAGAATGATTGATCCACACAAACATATGATATTGAGATTAACTTGAATTATAATGAATGTGAATATCTAGATAATTGATTACAATGAAAGATGTGCTTATAAAAGAAAAAGTGTAAACCCTAGATGAAGATTTGATTAGATTGTGACAAGTTTCCTAATCCTATGTAATGAGAAAACTTGACCTATTAATAGCCCAATCTAATAATAAAAAATAAATTCTAAGTTTAGCTTAAGTAATTAAAGTAATAAGGGACCTAATATTTAATTAATAACTAATTAATCATTAGGTGATTGTGTAATTACTCCAACACACCCACTTAAGGTCAACCTAGGGAGAAGAAAAAACTTGATGAAGAATGCAATGATGGATTCATGGATGGGTTTTGATTACAAGGTATAATGAGGTACCCATGTACAAAAAATGATTCTCTCATAATTGAAGAAAAGAAGAAAACCACATGGGAAAAAATCCTCTCCAAAAGAGAGAAAATGAAAATAACTACACTATTGAAAGAAGGATTGAAGGAGGACTCAATGTGACCCTCCAAGAAATACTTTTGTCACACAAGTACAATAGATGTCTTCCCAATAAGAGAGATAAAATGAGGACGGGAATCCCCTAAAAAGAAGTAGCTCCTATACCAATGACGAATTTCTAAAGACAGAACATAATCGATTGCTTGCAAACAACATTTCTCCCTAAGTTAGGAAGAAATAAATTTATCCATTGTTGATTAGAGAAGCCATTCTAAAAAATGGAAGAATTAGGAATCAAAATCCAAATGATGTGTTCCTTTGAAAATTTCTCAAATCTCCTCATGTCAAAATGAGATGATGTTAATCTAGAAATTGGTGAAGACTGATGTAGAACCTGACCTTCAAAGATGATGAAGATGATGGGACAACAATGATAATATGGTTGTCAATAAAGAGGAGATGAAATTCCTCAAAGTAACCCTCCAAATCTGTAATCTAAAACTCTACAAATAAGGATGATATGTTTACAAGATATGAATCTCAAGTAGTTGTGTTTGAAAGAAGATGGATGTCCTATTGCAGTGAACTAATAGGGGCCAAGGATGTGGTGATTCCAAGTTGATCATGAGAAACAGAAGATGAATATTGATTCTAAATTTGAAGAGTGGGAATATGAAGATAAGACTTTAAATCATCAAAACATGCAAGACCTTTGATATACTCAAGATCCTCTAAAGTATCATCATCAAATGGTATATAATCTACATCTGCAAGAGGAATGACATAATATGTAGCAAGATCCTTTATGGATGGAGATATATGAGGGTCTCCATGGATCTCCCAAATTCAAGTCCAAAGTGTGTGGGGACAATCAATGTTGAATATAGCACACAAAGTGTCATGATCAACACTAGAACAAATGAATCCTAAAACATGATCACTAATAATAGCCCATGTTGATCTACTCCCTGGTGTGTCTAGTGTAGGTATAAGTCCATAAAGAGAAGGAAAAAGATCAAGCCACTTGGAATGTGTCAGGATGTCATTTCACCAAGACTCATAATTATTCTTTTCTAGGATGACCATATAAGGATGAAAAAAGCCATGATACTTCTTTAATGAAAAATTAAAGAATTATAACCTCAGTATATATAAATTAGATTAAATGAAGTCATCTCATGCAAAAAGATACTCTCTAGGTGCCAAGACATCCAAGTAATTGACAAAAATGTTAAATCAAAAAAAAAAAAAGCACCTAGGGAAATTTTTAGAAGAAATACATAAATGGATCTAAAGAGCTTTGAAATACCTTTCTAATACCACAAGAATCACAAAAATTAAAGATAAAGGTGAAAATTTATGAGCTCATAACCAAGAAATGATGATATAAATTTTACTAAGAAAAACTATATCAAAGGAAAAAATTGATGATGTGACCTACATCACTAGAAAAAGCATAGAACTAGTTTTTTGATAATTTCTTGTTTCCTTGATTTTGAGACCATATGCTCAAGTTATGCCAATAAGAAAAAAAATATCCTTTAGGGAAAATGGGGGCTAGGAGGGGGAAAGGTGGAAGTTGCACAACTGTCATCATTGTGATGTCATGTTGACATCAACAACATATTCCAAGGAATATTCCCTATTTATTGGAGAAAAAGGTTGATGCCTACAAAAATTTCAATGTCAAAATATTCCTTGATACTATCAAGGATTTTGTAAAATATACTATTCACAGGGGTGGAATATACACCAATATGGACGATATATTCTATTGCGAGTTGTTATAGCTGAAAAGATTGAGGGTCGATGGAGAATGGTTTTTGCTAGACAATCACTATGAAGTTGCCATGTGAGAAGGAATTGTGGGTGGATGGGATGTGGTATTGGTCAATGTCGTTAGGATATGCAGTTAGTTGTAGGTCTACGATAGGCTATGCGAGGTACCCTACCCAAAATAAATGTACCCTATCTTTTTTTCATTATTTTTTGAAAAAATTTATTTTTATTTTGACTAGTAAAAAATATTTAAAAAATTATATATTTTTAATTCCTTGTACCTGTGTGCCTGATGAGAGCCATTTACGTCCCATTTTATCCCATATTTAATCCCTTTCATTTTCCTTCATACCCATTCTCATATTCCATTTTCATACCATATTATATCATTTTACCACTCTTTTGTTGCATATGATTGAACTCAATAAGTAATGTTTAATATAGATTTTAGATAAAATAAGGAAAAAAAATAGATTATATTTACCAATAATATTTGTCACTTTATAAAATAGATTTTGCAACATATTAGAGTTATATGGCAAGGAATAATGTTTGGGACAATTTTTTTTTTTTTTTTTTAAGCTATTATTATTGCAACTAATAATGCTACAATCTTCTATTGGTGGTGAAAAATGGATGAGGGAAAATAATATATTTTAATTTGTTTTGTTATTATTTAAATCTATTATCTACCATAAAGAATGGTGTGCAACTAAGAGTGCATAAAAATAAGGAATGCAACAATATAATAGGGATAAGAAGAGGGAATAGTTTATAATGTGTTGCATGCCTATTCATTATATAGAGAAATATAATAGGCATGAGGAAGGAGGGAATAACACAACAACATAAGGAAGGAGGGAATAACACAACAACATAAGGAAGGAAAGGACAATGTGAGAGTAGGAAAGGAGTGTGTAGTTTGAAGGTTAATGTAGGGTAAGTGCATGGATATGTGACACAATTTTGGCTCTTAAGATGCCACTTTTTGTTTTCTTTTTGAAATTAGCAAACTCCGATTTGCATGAGAAAATGAAGATAGTTACACTCAAAATTTCAAGATGCAGCAAGAACAAAAGTTGAAGTGCTCCGAGTCAGTTTCTAACCTACTAATTCTTTTTGAAATTAATGAATATTAAGGGTCTCAAAAAGGGGGGGGGGAATAGGTCTTTTTTTTTTTTTTAAATAGCATAACGCCCGAGGGCTCCCCTCTTTTTGATTAACTTTTTTTTAGAATTTCAAAAATCTGAATGGTGAGAAATTAGCTAACACCATGTAGTTTATCCTCATTCTTTCAGATAATTTTTTTAATGAATATATAATATTTTTTGAATTTCGAAAGAGGACACATCTTGAAAAGCTAAAATTTGAGCGTACTCCCCCCTAATTTTTTTGAAAACTAATAAAAAATTGAAGTTTTTTCATCACGTGTAAAATGGAGTCTATTTTAAAAAAATGTAATTTGTTTCATGTTTCGATGAACGAGTAAAAATCTATCCTAAAACTAGCACATGTTGGTTTTTGACCAACAACGAAGGCATTTACAATAAAAGCTATGGATCAAAACTTTAACTAAATCAAAATGAAAAAAATAATTATATATTTAGATAGCTAAGAGAGAGGGTAACACTATCACAGTTTTTTTATAAACTTGCATTGAAATACATGCAAATGTGACGGGAAGCACAGATGAAAATATGAGGAAATTTGGAAAATCTTTTCAATTAACACGTCCAAAGCAGGTCATTTGGAAAGCACCAAAGTTGGCACTCACCAAATGACACATCCCATTTGGCGCTCACCAAATTTAGCATGTGCCAAATTGGATGTGTCATTTGGCAAGTGTCAAATTTGGTGCTTGTGAAATGACCTGCTTTGAACAAAATGTAACTTTCTCCTCTCTTTGGTCAATCGCTCTAATAATGCTAAGAGTGCATGGTTTATGATCGTAGATGGATAGTTGAGGTTTTACCTTTCATATGCTCTCTGCCTCATTACCCTAATTGGATAACTCTCTATCCCTTTGAAGTCTCTCTCTCTCTCTCTCTCTCAGGTCTCACTCCCTCCCATGCTACCTAGACTACTCTCTCTCACTCCAAATCCATCTCTTAGGTCTCATTCCCTCCCACTCTACCTAGATAAATCTATCTCACTTCAATCCCCTTTCTCACTCTCCCTCTCTCCCCCTCTGGTATTTTTATGTCTCACTCCATCTCCCTCTCTTAGGTCATTATCTTTCTATCTCACTCCAACTCCCTTTCTCACTCTCCCTCTCTCTCCCCCTTTGGTCTTTTTGTCTCTCTCACTCCATCTCCCTCTCTTAGGTCACTATCTTTCTCTCTCTTTCTCTCCCTCTCTCAAGTCTCTCCCTCCTACCCATTCTCCCTCTCTTAGGTCTCTCACTCACTCCCTCCCTCTCTCTCCCACTCCCTCTCTCTCCCACCCCTATCTCTCTCTCCCTCCCTCTCTCTCAAGTATCTCCATCCCCCCCTCTCTCTCTCCCACCTCCCTCTCTCTCTCACCTCCCATTTATCTATCTCCCACTCTCTCAACCCTCTCTCCCACCCCATCTCCCTCCTCTCTCTCTCCCACTCTCTCTCTCTCTTACTCCCCATTCTCCCACTGCCTCTCCCTCTCTCAAGTCTCCTCCCTCCCCACCCCCATCTCTCTCTCTCAGCATCTCCTCCCACCCCCTCTCCCCCTCTCTCTCTGTCCCTTTGTCAATTCTCCCCCTCCTAACCCCTCTCCCTCTCATAGACACTCCCTCTATCTCTCTCTCTCTCACTCCCTCCCTCTCTCACTACCTCTATCTCTCTCCCTCTCCCTCTCCCTCTCTCTCAAGTATCTCCCTCTCTCTCTCAGTTCCCTCTCTCTCATGCCCTCTATCTCTCTCCCACTCTCTCTCAGGTCTCTCCCTCCCACCCCCCATCCCTCTCTCTCTCTCAAATCTCTCCCTCATACCCCCTCTCCCTCTTCTAGGTCTCTCTCTCTCTCAGTTATCTCCCTCACATCCCTTCACTATCTCTCTCTCTCCCTCTCTCTCAGGTATCTCCACCTAGCTCCTCTCTCTCTCTCTCACTCCCTCCATCTCTCTCCCATCCCTCTATCTCAGGCACTTACTCTCCTTCCCACCCCTCTCCCTCTCTCAACTCTCTCTCTCACTCTTTGTATCTCTCCCATCCCTCTACCTCCTAATCCCTCTCTCTCCTACTCTCTTAGGTCTCTCCCTCCCACCCCCTCTCTCCCACTTTGTCTCCCTCTCTCTCAGGTCTCTCCTCTCCCACCCTCTCTCTCCCTCTCCCTCTCTCTTAGGTTTCTCCTTCTCACCCCTTCTTTCCACCATCTCTCTCCCATCTGTCTATCTCAAGAACTCCCTCTCTCAAGTCTATCTCTCTCTCTCTCTCACTCCTTGTATCTCTCCCATCCCTCTATCTCCCACTCCCTCTCTCTCCTACTCTCTTAGGTCTCTCCCTCCAACCCCCTCTCTCCCACTTTATTTCCCTCTCTCTCTGGTCTCTCCCTCCCACCCTCTCTCCCTCCTCCCTCTCTCTCCCTTCTACCCCCTCTCCCACCCCTCTCTCTCTCTCTCTCTCTCTCTCTCTCTCTCTCTCTCTCTCTCTCTCTCTCTCTCTCTCCTCCTCCCTCTCTCTCTTAGGCATGTCCCTCCCACCCCCACCCAATCTCTCTCTCCCTCAATCTTAGGTATCTCCATCCCACCCTCTCTCCCTCTCCCTCTCTCTCAGGTCTCTCCCTCCCACTGCCTCTCCCTCCCTCTCTCTCTCAAGTCTCTCCCTCCTACCCCCTCTCCCTCTCTCCGGTATCTATCTCTTTCTCTCTCTCAATAATTCCCTCTATCTCTCTCCCACTCCCTCTCTCTCTCCATCCCTCCCTCTCTCTCTCTCTCACTCCTCTATCTCTCCTTAGTATCTCTCACTCCTATCTCTCTTCCATCTCTCTCTCCCTCCCTCCTCTCTCTCCTCTCCCCTTCCTCCTCTCTCTCTCTCTCTCTCTCTTCCCCTCTCCAGGAGGGAGAGACATGGAGAGAAAGTGAGAGGGAGTGAGAGAGAGAAAGAGGGCTGAGGGTTTAGGATTGAGTGTTTAGTATTGAGTGTTTATGGGTTGAGGGGATAGGGCTGAGGATTAGGGTGAGGGAGAGGGTAGAGGGTAGAGGGTAGAGGTTTTAAGGGTTTAGGGTTTAAGGTATGAGGGTTGAGGGTTTAGGGTTTAGGGTTCAATGTTTAAGGGTTTAAGGGTTGAGGGTATAGGGTTGAGGGATTAGGGTAGAGAGGGAGGAGTGGATGGAGGGAGAGATGGAGGGAGAAGTGAGATGTTGAGAAGGAGAGAAGAGGAAGAAGGGACAAAGATAGATGGGGATTGAGGATCCAATGTTTAGGTTAGAGTGTTGATAATTGAGGGCATAGGGTGGAGGACCTATAGGGTTGATGGTTTAGGGTAAAGAGGGAGAGAGGGAGAGGGTTTAGGGTCTAGAGTAGAGGGTAGAGGGTAAAGGGTTATGGGTAGAGGGTATAGAGGGTTTAAGGGTTAAGGGTTAAGGGTAGAGGGTTTAGGTTTTAGGGTTCAAGGTTTAGGGTTTAGGGTTTAGGGTTTAACGATTGAGCGTAGAGGGTAGAGGGTAGAGGGTTTAAGGGTTGAGGGATTAAGGGTTGAGGGTTGAGGGATTAGGGTATAGATTTGAGGGTTTAGGGTTTACGGTTTATGGTTTAAGGGTTGAGGGTATAGGGTTTAGGGTTTACAGTTTAAGCTTAGAGTTAATGGTTTAGGGTTTAATGGTTAAGGGTATAGGGTTGAGGGTATTAGGGTTTAAGGGTTGAGGGTTGAGGGTAGAGGGTAGAGTGTTTAGGGTTTAGGAATTAATGGTTAAGGGTAGAGGGTTTAGGGTTTAGGGTTTAGGGATTATGGTTTACGGTTTAAAGGTAGAGGGTGTAGGGTTGAAAGAGAGAGAGAGGGGGGGTTGAGGGTTTTAGGGTTTAAGGGTTGAGGTTTGAGGGTAGAGGGTAGAGGGTAGAGGGTAGAGAGAGAGAGAGGGTTGAGGGTTTTAGGGTTGAGGGTAGAGGGTTAAGGGTATTGAGAAATGGGAAGATTTTCAAGATGTTCTTCCTTCACTATTGTAATATTTGTTATCAACTTAGTGTATTTTTTGACATACAAAAATTATGAGAAATTAATACTTGCAAATGTGTATATTCCTTAATATATGCCTCAATTAAATGTGTATATTACATTTAAAGTTAGTTGTAATGCTTCATGGTTTAGATTTAAAGTTGTCTTCAAGGAAAAGCATGTGGATTTATGAAAAAATCTGAAACAATATATTATATTGTACAAAGGCATATTTTCTTGCTCTTCAATAAAGCCTCAAACTCCTTCCATCATTATTATTTGCATCAGAAGGCTGTGAACTCACCTCTCCAATTAATATGTCCCCACTATATCACGATGATTCTCAATCCTTTTTATTTTGTCTCAGGTTATTACATCACCATGAGACCCCATTTCTATGAGGCATACGCTGCCCCTACCTTGTCAATCCTACCGAGTTGGCAAGCTAGTGAGCTCATTGGCTTGCCAATTTGATAGGGTTGACAAGGTAGGGGCAGCATATGCCTCATAGAAATGGGGTCTCACGGTGATGTAAATCTCATGATGATGTAAATCACTATGATACCCCATTTCTATGAGGCATAAACTATCCCTACCTTGTCAACCCTACCAAATTGGCAAGCCAGTGAGCTTGGAAAGCTAATGAGATCACTAGCTTTCCAGTTTGGTAGGGTTGACAAGGTAGGGGAAGCGTATGCCTCATATAAATGGGGTGTCGCGGTGATTTGTTGATATGGATTTAATAGATGATTAGACAAATATGTGATAGTGTCTTAATTCATTGCAATGTTTTGTGATGCTCTTCTCATTTTTTTCATGTGGATGGTTGAAGTTCTATTAGGATTATTAAATAATGTCATCATAGTCAAAGGACACTAAGAGAAACTTGTCTCATAACTCCTATATTCCCTCCAACATCATAACAAGGAAAGACTCCTTCTAAGTCCTTTTTCCTTATGGTCTTTGTGAGAATTGTGAGAAGTGGCTTCTTCTCCCACCTTCCACTCCACCTTTTCAATGTAGGAGGAACATATTCCTAGTTTATTTCCCTCATCCCAACCAATCCAATCCTCACCATACATGTCACAAGACCAATTCTCCAACCATTGATCTTGTGCCACATGCATGTAAAATTCCTTAGCCTATAAAAGGAATCTCATCACTTCCATTGTTAACACACACAAGAGCTATCAAACTTACATGCTGCTTAAATCTCATATCAATTATCGAAAAGCATGCTTTTTTCTTTGCATCATCATAATCATAGCATTAGCATTATCATTATCATTGTATTCTCATTAGAATAACATAGCAATCTCAATAGCATTGTAGTTGCAACTACTTCATTGTAGAATCATATCCTCATCTCCATCTTATCATCATCAATAGCTTCATCAATCTCATATCCATAGCTTGCATTGCAGAAACAATTCACACTACATATCAAAATCTACCACAAGATCCATTCTACTTATAGCAATCTTGGAAAACAAGGAAGTACTATTCTGAGAGAATCATTATCATCAAGAACAAGATCACAAGTGATAGGAGACCCCATTTCTATGAGGCATACGCTGCCCCTGCCTTGTCAAGCCTACCGAATTGGGAAGCTAGTGAGTTTGGCAAGCTAGTGAGCTCACTAGCTTGCCAATTCGGTAGGCTTGACAAGGTAGGGGCAACATATGCCTCATAGAAATGGGGAATAATGGTGATGTACATCATCGTGAGTCCCCATTTATATGAGGCATATGCTTCCCCCACCTTGTCGAGCCTACTGAATTGGAAAACATATCTTGAGGACAAGACATAGTTTTGAAAGGAGGGATGATGTGGTGCAGGGAACCATAGGCCTCCATGATCCATGAAAGAGTATAATGTTGTTTTTTTGGTGTTTGAGTCATGATTTTGATTGAGTAAGGTCTATTTAGACCATGTTTAATGTCTTTGTTATGTTTTTGGGTTAGTTGTAGTTGAATTGTAAAAGTTGCTCCAATTTGCTAAAAGTTTCCAAAAGTTGCTATGCAACTTTGCATTTTTTGCATTTGGACGAAGTTGAATAGTTAGGATTTAAAAAGGTAGTTGTAGTTGGCTAGTTTTGCTTGGAAAAACTTAAATACACCATGTAATGGTTGAACCAAGGTTCTGGAGGAAATTTTGTAAGTTTAACATCAATAAAGTTCTAGTTTTCTGCATTTTCCTATTGTAATTTGATGCTACAAGAGGTTGTACAGACTTGTACGACCTAAAAGTGGTCTCAAATTGATTGGAGTTGATGTGGAATTGAATCTACTTTTTGAAAAACTTGGTTTCATTAAATTTTATGTAGTTTTGAGCATTTTAGAAGCAATTTACTCCATACTACTTTGAAACCCTAGGTTTTGGTGCTTTGAGAGAATAAAATAGAGTTTTGAGCCATTCCACTGGTGAAATGGCCTAAGAACTGGTGGAATGGAGGTAATTAAGATGTGTTTTGAGTTTTTGAAGTTTGCAGGAGTAGGGTAGGAGGTTTGATGAAGACTAGGTGATGTCCTAGGTGAAAATCCTCTTGTTTTGGGCATAAAAAGTTGCATAGGAGTAGGGTTTTATATAAAAGGTGTTTGGAAACCATTCTAGTTGATAGAATTTTCATGTACAAACCCCATATGAAATTTTGGGTGCTCTAGAATGAAGAATTGAGGATTGGAGTTGGTAGAACCAATAGTTGACCTTTCAAACAAGCCTAATTAGGCATATGGTGATGCATAGCAGTAGAAAATTGAGGTTTGTGTTCCAAAGTAACTACCCCTATAATTTTGATATGTTTTGAAGTGTTAGAAATGGTATCTAGAATAGTGATTAGATTCTAGGTTGGAGGTATTATTTGGAATTTATGACAAAAATACCCTGTTTGCCATGCTACAGGGAATAATGGCAACTTGTGAAGAAAAATCATTTGTTTGATGTGTTAGGGTTTTGATCATTAGTTTTTTTGAGTTGGTTTGTGATCCCACCCCTACTCTGCATCATGATGTGAGTTGCTTTTCCGTGGTTTCCAATTTTGACTTGATGGAAAAAGTGTTAATTGCAAGCAATGTAAAGTTGCAAAGTGGTGCAACTTTTGTTTTGCAACTCATGTGACCAAACGGACTATTCTAACACATCTGGATAGCTAAATTTATTCTAGGCATGGTCCTCTTTAACACCAAAACCTACATAATCGCTCTGAGCTACATTCAACTGGCTAAATCCCTTAAGAGTCCAAAATACAAAATGACTATAAATTTCAACATATTGTTACTTGGACACTATGATGCTTAGAAACTTCTCATTTGAGCCTATGGGATTGTATTGGGCCCCTCTACAATAACCTCTCAGTTTTCACTATATCAGAGGCCTTTTCCCATGGTGGAAAATTTTCGCTTGGGGGAAAAGTTGTCAAATGCAAGTAGTTGAAAGTTGCAAAGTGGTGAAACTTTTATTTTGCAACTCGTGTTACCAAAAGAACTATTCTGACATGTTCAGGTGGGTACATTTATGCTATGCATGGTCCTCTTTCACACCCAAACATGTAGAATCGCTTCAAGCTACATTCAATCAACATAAGCCCTTAAGAGTCCAAGGTGCAAAATGACTACAAACTTCAGCATGTTGTTACTTAGACTGATGCTTAGAAAATTATCATATAAGCCTATGGGTTCATGTTGGGACCCCCTACAATAACCTCTCTCGGTTTTCACTATCTTGGAGGCCTTTTCCCATGGTGGAGAATTTTTGCTTGGGGAAAAAGTTGTCAAATGCAAGTAGTTGAAAGTTACAAAGTGGTGCAACTTTTGTTCTACAACTCGTGTGACCAAATTTTTTTTTTCGATGCATCCAAGTGGGTATGTTTACACTAGGAATGGTCCTCTTTCACACCCAAACACGTAGAGTCGCTTCAAGCTACATTCAACTGGCAGAATCCCTTAAGAATCTAAAGTGCAAAATGGCTGCAAACTTTAACATGTTATTACCAGGACACTGTGATGCTTATAAAATTCTCTTCTAAGCCTATGGTTTCACGTTGGGCCCTTATACAATAACCCATCTTAGTTTTTTCTATCTCGGAGGCCTTTTCCCATGGTGGTGAATTTTTTCTTGGGAAAAAAGTTGTCAAATGCAAGTAGTTGAAAGATACAAAATGGTGCAACTTTCATTCTGCAACTCGTGTGACCAAACAAACTATTTTGAAACATCTAGGTGGATATTTTTACACTAGGAATGGTTCTCTTTTGCACCCAAACACACAGAATTGCTTCGAGCTACATTCAACTGGTTAAATCCCTTAAGAGACCAAAATGCAAAATGGCTGCAAACTTTAGCATGTTGTTACTCAGACACCGTGACACTTAGAAACTTCTCGTCTAAGCCTATGGGATCATGTTGGGCCCCTCTATAATAAATTCTCTCAATTTTTGCTATCTCAGAGGCCTTTTCCCGTGGTGGCGAATTTTTTTGGGGAAAAAATTGTCAAATGCAAGTAGTTGAAAGTTGCAAAGTGGTGTAACTTTCATTCTAGAACTCGTGTGACCAAAAAAACTATTCTGATGCATCCAAGTGGGTACGTTTATGCTAGACATGGTCTTATTTTTCACTTAAACATGCAGAATCACTCCAAGCTACATTCAATCGACTGAATCCCTTAAGAGTCGAAAGTATAAAATGGCTGAAAACTTCAACATGTTGTTACTCTGACGCTGTGATGCTTATAAAATTCTCCTTTGAGCCTATGGATTTGCGTTGGACCCCTCTACAATAACCTATCTTGGTTTTCACTATCTTGGAGGTCTTTGCCTGTGGTGGCAAATTTTCACTTGGAAAAAAAGTTGTCAAATGCAAGTAGTTGAAAGTTATAAAGTGGTGCAACTTTCATTCTGCAACTCGTCTAACCAAAGAAACTATCACAACACATCTAGGTGGGTACGTTTACACTGGGCATAGTCCTCTTTCACACCCAAACATGCAGAATCACTCTGAACTACATTCAACTAGTTGAATCCCTTAAGAGTCAAAAGTGCAAAATGACTACAAACTTCAACATATCGTTACTCGGACATCGTGATGCTTAGAAACTATTTTTCTAAGCCTATGGGATTGTATTAGGCCTCTTTACAATAACCTCTCTTAGTTTTTTCTATCTCGAAGGCCATTTCCTGTGGTGGATTTTTTTTTGCTTGGGGTGAAAGTTGTCAAATGCAAGTAGTTGAAAGTTACAAAGTGGTGCAATTTTTGTTCTGTAACTCATGTGACCAAACAAACTATTACAACATGTTTGAGTGGGTATGTTTATGCTAAGCATGGTCCTCTTTGACATACAAACATGCCGAATCACTCTGAACTATGTTCAATCGGTTGATTCCCTTAAGAGTCCAAAGTGCAAAATGACTGCAAACTTCAACATGATGTTATTCAGACACCGTGACACTTAGAAACATTTTTTTGAGTTTATGGGATTGTGTTAGGCCTATCTACAATACCTTTCTTGGTGTTCACTATCTCCAAGGCCTTTTCCCATTGTGGCAAATTTTTGGTTAGGGAAGAAGTTGTCAAATGCAAGTAGTTGAAAGTTGCAAAGTGGTGCAACTTTCGTTCTGCAACTTGTGTGACCAAATGAACTATTTCAACATATCTAGGTGGGTAGTTTTACACTAGGAATGGTCCTCTTTTGCACCCAAACATGCTAAATCGATCTGATCTATGTTTAACCAGCTGAATCCCTTAAGAGTCTAAAGTGCAAAATGGCTGCAAAATTCAACATATTGTTACTTGAACACCGTGACGCTTAGAAACTTCTTGTCTAAGCTTATGGAATCACGTTGGTACCCTCTAAAATAACATCTCTTGGTTTTTTATATCTCAGAGGCCTTTTCTCATGGTGTCAAATTTTTGCTTGGGGAAAATGTTGTCAAATGCAAGTAGTTGAAAGTTGCAAAGTGGTGCAACTTTTGTTATGCAATTTGTGTGACCAAACAAACTATTACAATGTATCTGGGTGGGTATGTTTATGCTAGGAATGGTCCTCTTTTGCACCCAAACACACCGAATCACTTCAAGCTACGCTTAACTGGCTGAATCCCTTAAGAGTTTGAACTGTAATTGTTGTCACTAAATAGTGCACCCTTGTTGAGATGCAAAACTTAGCCTACTAGTGAAACATAAGATCCAAAAATTCAATATCCATGACGTATGGTTTGATGTCATATGCTGATTTTCGTGTAAAGAAAAACCATGAGACCATAGCTTGTTGCTTACTATTATGCTGATTTTTGCATGAAGAAAAAAACCATGAGACCATAGACAAGGCAGTGAACTGTTGTATAAGACACCTCAAAGAAATGTGGTCTCATGGTGGTGGAATGGCATGAAGAATTTCATGACAAGAAAATTTCTATGGATTATCATGGCATTCCATCACCATGAGACTACATTTCTTTGAGGCAATTTTTCAACTAGCTCACTACCTTGTCTATGTTATTGCTTACTATTATGCTTTGATAGATTTTTTCTGACCATCCATAGCTTGTTTGAAATCACCTATTTTAGGATTTTATCCATAGCAGCAAGGAAGTGAACTATTTGATAAAAAACTTTGGTAGACATGTATGAAAAATGTGGTAGCATAGACAAGGCAGTGAACTTTTGAAAAAAAGCCTCAAAGAAATGTGGTCTCATGGTGTGATGGAATGTCATGACAAGCGAATTTTTATGGATTTTCATGGCATTCCATCACCATGAGACCACATTTATTTGAGGCATTTTCTCAACCAGTTCACTACCTTGTCTATGCTATTTCTTACTATTATGCTTTGATAGATTTTTTCCAAGCATCCATCGCTTGTTTGAAAAGCACTTGTTGTAGGCTCTTAGCCATAGCAGCAAGACAATGAACTATTCGATAAAATGATTTGGTAGACATGTATGAAAAATGTGGTAGCATAGACAAGGTAGTAAAGTGTTTGAAAAAATTCCTCAAAGAAATGTGGTCTCATGGTGATGGAATGTCATGACAATCTAGGGAATTTTCTTGTCGTGGAATTCCATCACCATGAGACCACATTTCTTTGAGGCATTTTTTCAAATAGTTCACTGCCTTGTCTATGCTATTGCTTACTATTATGCTTTGATAGATTTTTTCCAAGCATCCATAGCTTGTTCAAAAGCACCTGTTTTAGACTTTTAGCCATAGTAGCAAGGTAGTGAATTGATTGATAAAATGCTTTGGTAGACATGTATGAAAAATGTTGGAGCATAGACAAGGTAGTGAACTGTTTGAAAAAAACTCAAAGAAATGTGGTCCCATGGTGATGGAATGCCATGACAAGCACATTGAGACCACATTTCTTTGAGGCATTTTTTTGAACAGTTTACTGCCTTATGTACGCTATTGCTTATTATTATTCTTTGATAGATTTTTTCCAAGCATCCATATCTTGTTTGGAAGCATTTGTTTTAGGCTTTTATCCATAGTAGCAAGGAAGTGAATTGTTTGATAAAATTATTTGGTAAACATGTATGAAAAATGTGGTAGCATAGAAAAGGCAGTTAATTGTTTGAAAAAATGCCTCAAAGAAACATGGTCTCATGGTGATGGAATTCCGTGACAATCCATATAAATTTTCTTGTCATGGCATTCCATCACCATGAGACCACATTTCTTTGAAGCATTTTTTCAAGTAGCTCATTGCCTTGTCTATGCTATTGCTTGCTATTATGATTTGCTATATTTTCTACAAGCATCCATAGCTTGTTCAAAAGGACATGTTTTAGGGTTTTAGCCATAGCAGCAAGGTAATGAAATGGTTGATATAATGATTTGATAGTCATGTATGAAAAATGTGGTAGCATAGAAAAGGTAGTGAACTCTTTGAAAAAATGCCTCCAAAAAATTAGGTCTCATGGTGATGGAATTCCATGACAATAAAAAACAATTTGATTGTCATGGAATTCCATCACCATGAGACCACATTTCTTTGAGGCATCTTTTCAAATAGTTCATTGCCTTTTCTATGGATTTTCATGGAATTCCATCACCACATATATTTGATGCATTTTTTCAAATAGTTCACTTCCTTGTCTATGTTATTTCTTACTATTATGCTTTTGATATATTTTTTCCAAGAATCCATAGCTTGTTCATGCTAAAATGGTGCACGGCAACTAAGAGGGGGGTGGGTGAATTAGTTGTCACCAAATTGAAACACAAAACTTCAACACTTATGAATTTCACAACCACACTATTCTTTAAGTATGAACATGATATGCTGATAATAGAAAGAAAAATCAACACAATAAACACCAGATTTTACTTGGAAAACCCAATAAGGGGAAAACCACGGTGAAGATTAAATCACAATATAAAGTAGTTTCAAAACCAAATATATAAGGCTCACTACCAAGGGCTCACTACCCTGAATAAGACTCATTGTTCGGATACAAAAGCTCACTACTTACACAAGGAGGCTCACTGCCTACAAAAAGATTACAAAACAAAATTGGCTTCACAACCAAAATGAACTGAAGAGAGTGCACCTAACAAGTGTTGATACAGTTCTAGTGATGCTCAATAAACAAACTTAATGCACTTCATCATCTTCACACTTTTCACATTCATAGCTTCAAAATCACTACTACTTCTTCTCTCAATCTTCAAACATGTCCAATATATATACTTGATCCACTCGTAAGCATTAATTAGGTTGGCCTAATTAGATGCATTCCTTTTTTACTAAAAAATACCAACTGTTGGCCTCAGGTATTTGCAAAATATTTCCAACCAATAAATAAAAATGTGCAGCATGCTTTATAATGTTGGTATAGACCTAAGATAGGTTGCACATATATCCGCATAACAAAAATTGATTCACCATATCACAACTTATTCATGAAGTCGGTCAAAAATAGACTTAATTGCAAAAGGTAATCAACAAAGTAATGTTGATACACAATATGAGCACTGGATCTTGAGAGATTCTGATTATACATACTTTCAACACTCATAAACTATTTCCCAAAACCACAAGCAACAACTATCAGTTGTGGAGGATTGCAGACCAAAATATTGGAGGGTGTAGCTTGTATACAGGTTCAGATACTAGACCAAAATACCAGATCAAGCATTGAATTAGACTTGCAGTCACAACCCAAATACTATGGTGACATCAATGACAACACAAAACTATATAGTTATAGCCATTCTTCTTCATTCTTCCAACAATCTCTCTCTTTGTCATTGATGGAATCATGTGCCAAAATTTATAACATTCTCTTTTCTTATCACCGTAGTTGTTCTTCACATGACTCTCTCTGCCTTTGACATCAATGGAAAAGGACGACCAAAAGGTAGGATGTGAACTTATGTATATGATAACCTTGTATATACACATAAATTCCAGCTTCCTATTTCAAACATTCAAATGAGAATGACACTTTTTACATGAACAATTTTCTTGTTCCTCTCTCTTATGATTGGAAGAATCCTTTTCCAAGAAAGCACAAGTGAATTCATTCTTGCACTCATACCATCCAATAAAGATAGTTTCATAAAGGAGGATTTCTAATTAGAAGACAAACATGTTTGTTCACAATTTTTTGCATTAGAGAGAATTCCAGAGAGATGATCCAACTAGACCTCAACAACTTCTTTAACCAACTAGAAGGTTTTAGCCATATCTTCTCTTTGCCTCTGAGTAGCCAACAATTCCACCTATAATTCACCAACTCTTATTCTCTATTTTCCATCCTTGTCTTTGAAGAAATCAAAGTTCTTTCCAATACTATTCATCTCAGATTCAATGGCTTCAATTCTACTTCTGAAATTGTCAACAACTGCAGGCCACCAAAGACAATACTTGTAGATGTCAAATATTTCTTTGATGCATTCTTTTATCTCATGCATGTGTTTAGATAGCACTTTTTTGGCTTTGTTACATCTTCTTTCAACCATAGATTTGAACTTATGACATTTAGGTTCTTCCAACAATGTTCTATCTTCAATAATCCCTACTAGATCATTTGGCAAAGAATTTGACACATCTAAAATTGAAATACCCTTATTGAGAAAATAGTCAACCAATACATCTTTAATTTTAAGCTTCTCAATCAAAGAGTATGCACTCCACATTTCACCAATCTTCTTCATTTCACATTTGTCTAGCATCATCCATATTCCTCTAGATCAGAGTTAGATCTAGAAAAAAATTCTTCTTCATTCTTCTTTTCTTCTGAGACATCTGTTACAATAGTTTTCCTCCTTTTAGGTTTCGGAGGGGACTCACCAATGATAACTTCCAACTCTTTCTTACTGAAGGACGAACCCACTTTATACTGACTAGGTACTGACATATCAAAGTGCAAATTTGTCTTTAGGGATGTGAAATATGTTCTGCAAACACTTACATTGTTCACCAACAATTCAAAGTATCTATAAACTTGTTTTCCAATAGGAATACCAAATTCCCACTTAACATTTTCTCTTTCTGATAGCGAGTTCAAAAAGTAAAAATTTAAACACACAAACAAAGATCCAAACTGAAAAGGATAACCCTCAACTAATAACATTCAAGAATTCTCAGTTAGGTTCTCAAGTAATAGGCTACACAAATAAAACTGCTTGTTTTCCTTAACCATCAGGTGTGCACGATATACAACAATAGCCGAAGTTGAAACTTCACAATTTCTGAAATAGATTTTATAAGAAATGTCATATGCAACATACCTTATAGTGGAATCTGCAAGAGTGTTTATCAATAGAGCTCAAGGGTCTTTATCAATGCTAGTAAGTTCCTCCACATCTTTGTATTTCATAGTTTTCTTCCCAGGGAGATCTCCAACACTACATAAGCTAGTAGTCACTTCGATTGCATCCTTCATGATCAGGTAGGGTTTATCTAACATAATACTACCATTCTTGAATTAACTTAATAAGAACAAGATGAATTCTTTATCTGCAAACTGGGGAAATTCTCTTGATAAATCCATACCTAGGGTTTTTATGATCTGTAACTCATTTTCCTTCAGCCCTAGTTCCATTTCCTTCATCTTTCTATGATCAAATTCTTCCAATCCAACTCCTTTTAACTTCAGTGGAATGTCGCCACATGATCCTCTATCTATTTTTTGTGCTTATTTTTTTGAATTCGTTATTGTTCAATCAAAACTTCTTCCTTTTCCCTTCTTCCCATTTGTAAATTGAGAAATAATTCCTGAGTATTAGTAATAATTCCTTCAAATTTATTTAGAATTTCTTTAGATCTCTTCGAGATCACTCCAAGACATCTTTCAAACTCTTCAAGTGCTCAAGTGATAAAAAAGACTTACGAATTTTACCTTATACATCATCGGTTTTCCCTAATTCATATTAAATGCGATAGGATACAAAAGGTGCTAAAAACATTCTCCACAACACATAAAACCCTAATTCGATCTTCAAATTAGCATGCCAACATGTTTTATTCTGTTTTCTTTTCCAAAATGTCTATTTATTCATTCTTCACAATACATCTCATGCCAACCTTTGACATGCCATTCATTTAGGGTTTTTTCGAGATTTCTGATAATGCTCCCCCTAAGACCATGCTAGGTCTAATTCTCAAAGGGATTGTCCGTAATGGATGAGGGCACAAACACATCGGTAGTTTCAGGTTCTTCTTCCTTCCTCCATATATTATTCATCTCTTGCTTCATCTCTTCTTTGTCGATTTTCTTTACCGGTTCATTCTTCTTTATCGAAGCAGACTACTTTCCCTTCTTACTTCTGAAAACCTTTGAGATATGTCCAAGTTTATTACAATTATAACAGACAACACTTTTCTGATTATTCTGACCTCCATTACTTCTCAATCTACATTGATTTTCTTTGTGTCCAAATTTGTAACAGCTATAGCAATAGCCATTAAAGGATTGATCCATTTTGCCTCCATTAAACCTATTCAACATCACTTAACTGAACATTCTTACTTGAGATTTTCATTTAGAGGCTTTATGTCCAAATTTATTGCATGAGAAACATTTTCCAAAGAAAGAACTAGGAAACTGATTCATCTTGCTCTTGCATTTTGTTGCCTTGTGACCATATTTATTACAGAAAAATAAATACCATTGAAAAATGAATACCTTTGTGCATTAGGCTATCTCACAAGTGGTCTCTTTGAAAAATTTCTTGAATTTATTTTTTGCTTCCCTTTGTCTTGAGTCTTTTGATTGTTCTTTGAACTTTCACTTGTTTCATTTCCCAAGCCACCTTTGTCTTTACTTGGTTTCTATCCAGCAAGCAATTCTTCAAGCTTGTCAGAGCTAGATCTAAAATTGTTCTCACAGAGTTTTGCCTTCTCTATTTCTACTCTCAAGTTTACTACCCCTTGTTCAAGTTTAGTGTATTCATCAAACTTGTTCTGCACCATTGTATTCATACATTCTTCAATTCTCTTCTTTTCTTCTACAAGCACTTTTAGTCTGATGATCTATTGTTTCTCCTGCTCACTTACTTCTCTGTCTTTCCTTGAATTTCTTCAATTGTTCTTTCAGTTTCCAGATACATTCATTATCCTCGTCTAAATTTTCTTTCAAGTCTCTATTTTCATTTTCTACCTTATCAAGATATTCAAGTGTAGTTTGAAGTTCTTCTTTATCATCCATTTGATCAACCTTTAGGATCTTCCTCAAGCGGTTAAGCTCTAATACCAATTGTTAAAAGGGCACATGACAATTGAGAGGGGGGATGAATTAGTTGTCACCAAATTCCAACAAAAAACTTCAAAACTTATCAATTTCACAACCACACTATTTTATTATTAAGTATGAACATGATATGCAGATAACAAAAAGAAAAATCAACACAATGAGTTCACCAGATTTTACATGGAAAACCAAATAAGGGAAAAACCATGGTGAGGATTAACTCACAATATAAAGTAGTTTCAAAACTAAATATATAAGGTTCACTTCCAAGGGCTCACTACCTTGAATAGGACTCACTGATACAAAAGCTCACTGCGTACACAAGGAGGCTCACTACCTACAAAAATATTACAAAACAAAATTGGCTTCACAACCAAAATGAATTGGAGAGAGTGCACCTAACAAGTGTTGATATAGTTCTAGTGATGCTCAATAAATATAATTAATGCACTTCATCATCTTCACACTTTTCACATTCACAGCTTCACAATCACTACTAATTCTTCTTCTCTCAATATTCAAACCTGTCCAATATATATACTCAATCAACCCATAAGCATTAATTAGGTTGGCCTAATTAGATGCATTCCTTGTTTACCAAAAAAATACCAAATGTCGGCCTCAAGTATTTGCAAAATATTTCCAACCAATAAATCAAAATGTGTAGCATGCTTTATCATGTCAGAATAGACCTAATATAGGTTGCACATATATCTGCATAACAAAAAATGATTCACCATATCACAACTTATTCATGAAGTCGACCAAAAATAGACTTAATTGCAAAAAGTAATCAACAAAATAATGTCGATACACCATACGAGCACCAGAGCATGAGAGATTATGATCATACATGCTTTCAACACTCATAAACTATTTCCCAAAATCGCAAGCAACAACTATCAACCGCTAAGGATTGTGGACCAAAATACTAAAGGGTAGCTTGTATACCAGTTCAACTACTGAACCAAAATACTAGATCAAGCATTGACTTAGATTTGCAGTCACAACCTGAATAATATGGCAACATCAATGACAACACAAAACTGCATAGTTAGCAATTCTTCTTCATTCTTCCAACAGTTCGAAAGCAGTTGTTTTAGGCTTTTAGCCATAGCAAAAAGGAAGTGAAATTTTTGACAAGATTCTTTGGTAGACATGTATGAAAAATGTGGTAACATAGACAAGGCAGTGAACTATTTGAAAAAATACCTCAAAGAAATCTGGTCTCATAGAATGCCATGATAAGAAAATGCAATTGGCAGCCGCTCCTAGTTATTAGTTATGCATTATGAAGTAATTGCATAATTGCTTAGGTTGACTTTGTAAAAACTATATTGTAATTGAAATTTTGTCATCTATCAACATCTAGTTATTAGTTATGCAATGTGAACTTGTAATGCTTTGAGTTTGAAAGATGTATAATGCAATGTAATCAATGATATGAATATAAACTACAAAAATCTATTTTTTACAATTCATTAGTTAAAATATTTATTTTATTTTCTCTCTATATCTCTATGCTATGGAAATAACTTTCAATTTAAAAAAACCAAATTTATCTCCTGTTCTACAATTTTTTTACATTTTTTTAAATATGATTTTTTCTTGATTTTTCCCATTTTTTTCAAAAACTCATACTTTTGGTTTGCTGATTTTTTCCCCAAAAGATTTTTACTGCTATGCATTGGAAGCATGAAGCATACATGTGAATACACACAATATACATGAAGTATACATGTGAATAAGTGAAGCATACATGTGAATAAGTGAGCCACAAGTAATTGAAGCATTGCAAAGGATACAAACTACCACGAATGGAGCTTATTTACACAATACACATTAGATGGGGTTTATTGAGTAATCGACAATAATTAATTAAGCATTAGATGTAAAAAAAATCCATGCCTACAACATTCAATCATACATTTATGCAATACGCATGATAACATCATTCAAGAATGGCAGTAGTAAAATAAGATTTTATTTAATCAAAAATCCGTAAGGCTATACAATGATATATATTGATAAAAGTATATACAATATATCCAAAAAATTCATACAAGCTTAGTACAAAAGAGCCATATGGACATAAAATTTCACATATATTTTGATAGTACAAAAATAATGTTCCAAAATACCACATAGGAATACAAAAAACAACCCTAATACATAGTCATTTCCCTCTAGGGGAAGGAAAAAGATCCCGTGCTGCCTTCAAAATTTGGCTGGATGGAGTGCCTGTTGGTTCTCTTGTCTTTCGAACATGCTCACTATTCCTTCTCTCTTCACTCTGGACCTTCAACTGATATAATAAAAAGTAAAGATGTTAATACATAGAAACTGAATTATGGAATGACATAAAACAAAATATAATCACTTACCACATACATATAGTCATCATGCACATTTACAGCATTACCACATCCACGATCTAGAGTAACAACCACATGTAGCAACCATCAAGATAGAAATTAAACTAGATAAAATTATTATGAAAACTTTCTATAATAGACCATAAAAGAGAAAATATAATGTCAAACCAACTAATCTATTGCCTACCTCTCTCAATGGATCAGAACTAGCTATTGTTGCAACAACTCCATGGTCCATCATGCCACCAACATCACTAGGGTTGTTTGATGTCAAAAACTACAAATGAAACAACATATCTAACACTAATATAAAGAAGTTCAGGTAGTCCCATTATAACTATCATAAATGAGAGAGTAAATGGTTGGCCTAAGTTGAGACTACAACATAGTGCTTATAGATCATAGAATGGTGAAAGTACTAAGTCCACTTCGATAGTCTAAACTCTTGCAAATTCCAAAGTTTAGTGCTCATTGAGATTCACATTGCATATGTTGATTAACTAATGTTAATGAAAGCATGCTATCAACATAGTGATAATGCCACAATGGAGTTCACATGAATGAAGTGAGGATTACTATGTTACTAGCAACTTTCAAAGGGATAATGGAACATACGATGTATTAGGACGTGTCTAGGGTTTTACTATAGCACATGAAGTTGGTTGTTGAGGTGTACAATAGTAATGGAGAAGACAACTTTGGTCAATACTAAGTGGAAGGAAACATTTCTTCTAACGGTGTATAGGATAAAATTTGGATGGAGGTGCTATAACATAGATGGGATAAAGAGACAAGACCAACATGGGATAATGGAACATATGGTGAAATGATAGAAGGTACAATGGGATGGGAGTTGAATGCGATAATGGAATATGAGATGGAATAGAATAGATTAATGGGATGGGCTAGGATGGGATAACAAAATATAGCGAACTATTAGAGGTTAATGGGATGGGATTAGGAGGGAATAAAGGAACATAGGGTGAATTATGGAAAGATAGTGGGACAAGACCAAGAGTGGATAATGGAACATAAGGTGAAATAAGAGAGGTTAATGGGATGGGAATAGAAGGGGTTAATGGAACATAGGATGGACTAGTATAGATTGATGGGATGGGCTAGGATGGGATAACAAAATATAGGGTGGACAATTAGAGGTTAATGGGATGTGATTAGTAGGGAATAATGCAACATAGGGTGAATTAGGAGGTGTCGAGGGTTTGACTATAGTACATGAAGTGTGAACTTGACCTGTGTGTAGTAATAATAGAGAAGAGTTAGCTAGGATGAAATGTGGATAAAGATGGTATAACATAGAATGGATAAAGGAACATAGGGTGGAACATAGGGGATCATGGAACATCTAGGGTGAAATAATAATGGGTACAATAAGATGGGAGTAGAAGGGCATAATGACACATAGGATGGACTAGAAGATATTAGTGGGATGGGCTAGGAGAGGATCATGGAAAATAGGGTGAACTATTAAATCTTAATGGGATGAGATTAGGAAGGAATAAAGGAACAAAAGTGAATTAGGAGAAGATAATGTGACACGATCAAGGAATACACATGAAATGTTTGTGTTTCTCATCATTTTTTTAGATTTGTATATGCAAAATTATGAAAAATAGCTAACATTGTTTTACAACACCATTAATGAATAAAGGCTACCTGAGTGTAAGTTGTTCAAGGAAATGAATTGCAAGGTGTGGAGGTCGAAGGTCCATAAAGAAATTATTTGAAATCCAAAGCATGTTATGAGACAAACATTCAAATATAACATTCAACTATTTAAATGCAATAATAATATCTTTAATACTAGTTGCATACCTGTGGAATCAACGTTGAGAATGAATAAGGGTCTATAGGAAAGGAGCACATCTCATGAAAAATCTGACCCTAAAATTTCATCATATCAAAGTTATACTAATTTAGTTATTCTTAAATTTCAAAATATAATTTACTAAACAACATTAAATGAATTTTAGTGAATTTTACTTGAGTGGCAACTGATGTAGGCTATGTAGCTGCATCCCAAGCACTCTGATAATCGTACATGCAAATAGCACCACAAGTGTCACAATGGTGGGGTGGAGCTTAGGGCCTACACATCTCCTCCATATCAAGCTCTACTAGAGGCCTCAAACACTATAAAATGGTCTAGGTGAGCGAGCCTATCGACTCCAACGTGTTCACCCCAACACTATCCTTAACAATGGAAGGAATGATGAAATGCTCCACCATGGGTTTGGCCAAGGGTCTCAGTGCTAATTGTGGATTACATCGTGAAACAAGTCTATCATGTGTGGAGCCCCCACCTCTACCCTGAAAGTATAAGATGTCAAAATAATTTGTTATCTTATTGAGGAAAAACTCACAATAGAGTTTCCTTAAAAAGTATTGTGGTACCTCATGGTTATTGCATGGAGGTTGGTCAAATACCATCCACCACCACTCCCAAAATTTATTTTTAGTTAACTCATGGTGGTACCAATGGACGGGGAACCTCTTGCATGCATGAGACAAAGGTGCGTTGGTTCTTGGGTTTGTAAATAGGGCACACAAGTTGGCTTTGCTATTTTTTTATTTTCTCACATCAAAATATGACAAACCACTAGCATAAAATTGTCTCATCTCATGCCTCTTATTTGACCAAAAAATTATTTTCTCACCCATTTCTCCTACGTGAGATACAATTGACTTCAATGATTCAACAATCCCTCTCCTATAAGGGTAGGTTTCAACATGCTTGGTTAATCTTCCAATTAATTGTTTAATGTCTCTTTTATTGTTTTTAGTTTGATTTAGAATATTTTCTTGTGTTCCTTGAGGATGGCTATGAATTGATGGAGGGGTTTCAGGTTGTTCTTGTATTGAAGGCTCTTCATGAGGGGGTGATTTTGAATTCTTAATGTTTCAAGGTGGAGATTCATTCCCTGAGAATTAGAACAAAGTTTTATTATAAAAACCTATTTGAATCTGCATTCTAAATCAAATTCAAAATAAATAGAATAAAAATGCACACCTCTTTGCAATCTTTGACCTCTATGACATACTGGCAGCATCACCATGAAGAATTGCAAGCTAAGAGTGCAAAAAATGGATGAGATTTGGCAAGCACGAGTTGCAGAGCTCAAATCCTCCAAGCCAAGCAGTGGGTTGAAATGAAAATCAGGTTTGAAATGTGGTTTTTGGCTTTTAATTTACTTTTACATTTGGTGCATGCCAAATTTGACGTGTGCCAAATGCTCAATTTTGACCTTTTTTTGTGAATTTTTCCAATTTGGTATCAAAATTGTGTCATAGATTGGTGCACTTATCTTGTAGTAGCAATGTAATAGCTATGGATTAGCATGTTGGAAAATATTACAACATGAGATATGTAACAACATGAAAAATAATGTGAGAATAGTGTAGAAAGTAAATGTTGTAATATGTGTTTCTTTTTAAAATAAATTATGTTGTTTAGGATTTAAAATTGTAGTAGAATATCCGAGCTACCACATGGAAGAAGAGGAGGGCCCCCTCTGATGAAACACGGTGATGTTACTTTTACTCTTTTATTTGTGTTCTATTTTAAATATCGTGGTTTGATTTTCTATTAACACATGTGAGAAACACAAATAAAATTATTTTCATTTTTATTTTTTATATTTACATTTTTATGGTTGGTTTTATATTATTAATTTCATAACTATAGAAATCTACACAGTTCTCGTGGTAGCCTACATAGTTTTGGCAAACTGCATAGTTCTTGTAGCAAATTGTTGCAGTTTTAAATGTGTTTTTATTTTCTAAATCTATTTCATCCACACGAGCACCTCACTACCTACAACCTTTACACATACAACCACTACACATTTTGCAAGTTTGCGCCCTTGACACTTAAACCAAACTAATTTCAGTTGTTAAATATTAAATGTTTCTCATTATCCACCCTTGGTTTTGGCCTATCAGTACCTACAAGAAAGTATGTGTTGTAAGATGGTGTGTCCCTTGGTCTCCTTGGTATAGCGTGGAACTTGGGTTCATGACATGGATTAATTGCCTCTCATGGATCTTGTATAAATTTGGCAATTGTATCATGCATTAATAGGTCAATCTTTTGGTGCAACAACAACCACCAATGCAACAATTAGTATCAGAGCCGAGGTCATGGGTTCAAACCCCTCACTTGCGCTAGGGAGGTTTGTTCCAAGATGGTGTGTCCCTTGGTCTCCTTGGTGCGGTGTGGTGCTTGGGTTCATGACATGGCTTAATCACCTCCTATGGATCTTGTATAAATCTAGTAGTTGTATCGGCCATTAAAAGGTCAATCTTTTGGTGCAACGACAACCACCGATGCAATAATATGATATCTTGGGTTCATGTGCATGGCTATATGACAATATAGGTTCATATGTGTGGATCTTAAGATGCTTATTTTTTACTTTTTTTTCAACTTCTCCAAATTTTATGAAATGATAGGTGATACTTAGGTGTTTGGTCATTCTAGACTCAACAATGATGCTTTTTTTCTCTAATATGAACTAATTTTTACCTCAAGAATGGATCTCTCAAAATTTGGATAGAAATTCATAGATCTAGTGCTTTGATACCATGTTGGTGTTGTTAGTACCCCATAACTCCCAAAAGTCACCCATTACCAAAATGCCTATCACAAACAAGAGATCAAAGCAAATGATTTGCTATGCAACCAAGAGAGAATGATTGGTCCACACAAGCACCTGATATTGAGATTAACCTAAATTGTAATGAATGTGAATACTTGGATGATTTATTATAATGAAAGGGTAAGTGCACAAAGATAGGGGACTCAAAATTGGTCTTAAGTGGCCACTTTTTTTCTAAAATTAGGAAAGATCAACCTTGGATGAGAAATTAATGATAGTTACACTCGAAATTTGAAGATGCAACAAAAAAAGAGTCATAGTGCTTAGAATATACTTTTTAAACTAATATTATTTATAAATAGTAAAGATTACAGTATTAAAAAAGGGGCCACAAAAATTGGTCTTGTTTTAAAAAAAACATAATATAGCATCTAGTGTGCCCCCCTTAAAATTTTAACTTTTTTAGTATTTCAAAAATTGCTTCATTGAGAAATTAGTTAACACCATTTAGTTTATGCCCAATTTTTCTACTAATTCTTTAATAAATATATGATTTTTTACTAATTTTAAAAGTGGACACATTCAAAAAAATAAAAAATTGAGCCTTCTCCCCCCTATTTTTTTGAAAACTGATCAAAAATCTTTTTTTAATGTGTAGAATGGAGTCTAGTTTATGAAAAAGTAATTTATTTGAAATTTTGATGAATGGTTAAAAAATACCACACATTGGTTTTTGACAAAAAATAGATACACTAACAAAATAAATTAAAGATCTAAAAACCTTAACATATTCAAAATATGAAAAAAATTACATTGTTAGATATCTAAGAGAGGGCTTAACATTATCACGGTATTTTTTTTAGGGGTAAAAGCACAATAGTGTGTCACACTTTTGGCCAAATAAATGGTTCTGAGTGAAATAATTTTGGCCGGAAGATATTAGGACGAGTGGCTTTCGGCCGAAACCATGTGGCACCGACATGGCAAGCACATTCTTGGCCAAAGAGGTTTCGGTCGAATACGGCTAGCCAGAAACATGGAAAAAGTGAGCATATCTGGTATTTATAGCTTGGAAATATCAACACATTTTTAGCTAAGTATGCTTCGGCCAAAAAATGCTCGGCCAAAACCCTCTCGGTTGAGAATGTCTAGTTGGCATCCTACATGACAACCAACTCATCCTTTTTTAGAGTTTTCTTAAACATTCAAATTTGGTAGAGTATTTCTCTAGTCAGAATGATCTTTCTGCAAAAAATAAAAATACCCTTTTGTAGAGCTCGGAGTGGAGAATCCAAATATACAATTTTTTTAATATTTTGGTTAGTTTAAATATATTTTATTTTTTCCGGTATTGGCATGGTGTGATGGTTTATAGGTGGCATTGTTGTTCTTGCCACCAAGGTTCAAACCCTGTTGGGGTGGTATTGTTGAATGGTTGTATCCAGTTCATAGCTCCGGTCAAAAGTGTTTACCCCTTGAATAAAAAAAATAAAATTATTTTTAAAATAATGCAAGTGAGTTTGAAAAATAAAAAAGAGGCTGATTAGAAATTAAAAAAAAAGATAGTAAAACTTATTAAAAAATTTTAAATCTTATATGGGGCACAAGAGGAGAGAGTCTTCTTCAAAAGGGTATATTTTGTTTTTTGTAAATGATTAAAAAAATTGAAAATAGTTGACGGCTCGTGAAAACTATCAAATTCTGACATGTTTGACTTTAAAACGTTATTACATGAAAAATATACATCATTTTTTTTAAAAAAAATTCCATGCACAAGATATTGAAGTTACCTATTTGGAGAAAAAAAGAGAGGGAGAAATGAAGTTTTTTTCAATTTGTTTTTTGATGGCCCTTGAAGTCACTATTTTCTGAAATGAAGCATTCCAATTTTTTTTCTTAAATTGATAAAAACATAATGAAAACAATTTTTTTTAAAATTTAAAAAATTACAGAAATAAACTTTATCAAAATTTCTATATTTCATTAGTTTACACCATTTTGAAATTCAAAACATAAAGACCACTTTTATGTGGTCGAAGTTCTGAATTTTTTTTGCTATTGGCCAATTCCTTTATAAAGTGTGACATAGGTTTGTGCTTTTACCCTTGACTTGAAATTGAAACACACAAATTTGATGGGGAGAATGCTCGATATTATGTTAATTTTTTAATATTTGCAAAAAAACATCTTTGGACATTGAAAATTCACTCACAACCTTTGGGTTGGAAGCACAAGGAAACTCCAAGCCAAAGGATTGGAAGTTTCCAAAGAAAAACATAATGCAAGCATATTATAACATGCTCACATTATGTTTTTCTTTGAATACTTATCTCCCTCACGTTATATATCTCCCACTCTCTATCAATCCTTCCCTCTATCCATACCTTTATTATCTCTCTCCCACTCTTTATTTATCCTTTCCTCTCTACATCCCTTTGTTCTCCCTCTCTCTCTCTCTCCCATCTTTAGGTCTCTCCTCTCTCCCTCTCTCCCTCTCCCTCTCCCTCCCTGCTTACCCCTCTCTCTATTCTTCTCTCCCTATCTCTTCTCTCTCTCCCCTCTCTAGGTTATTACCTCTTTCTTTTTCAATTGAGGATGTGGATTTTAGGGTTGAGGGTATAATGTTTAGGGAAGAGGGTTTAAAATTTAAGCTTAAGGGTATAGATTATAGGGTTGAGGGTATAAATTTTAGATTTGAGGGAGTGTAGGGTTAATGGTTTAGCATATAAGCTTTAGGGCCTAGGGTTGAGGGATAGTGTTTAGGCTTTAGGGTATAGATTTGAGTGTATAGGGTATAATTTTTAGGGTATTCAGTATAGGGTAAAGGATATAGGGTTTACGGTGGATGGTATAAGGTATAGGGTTGAGAGTATAGGGTTTAGGGTGAGGGTATGGTTTTATTGTTAAGGGTACAAGGATTAGGGTGTAGGGTTTAGCGTATAAGGATTAGGGTGTAGGGTTTATGGTGTAGGGTTTAGGGTATAGGGTTGAGGGCATTGGGTATGGTTTCGAGGGTATAAGGTTTATGGGTTAGGTTATAAGGTATAGGGTTGAGGGTATAAGGTTTAGGGTTTAGGGTTTAGGATTGAGGGTAATTAGTTTATGGTTGATGGTTTAGCACATAGGATTTAGGGCCTAGGGTTGCAGGATTGTGTTTATGGTTGAGGGTATAGGGTTGAGTGTCTAGTATATAGAGTTTAGGGTTTAGGGTTGAGGTTATTGGGTATAGGGTTTATGGTGGAGGGTATAAGGTTGAGGGTTTATATAGGGAAATATATGTGCATTATATGATAGAGGATATTATCTTACATATAGTAATAAAGGGCTTATCTATTGTTTGAGTCTTTGGTGGATAGATATTAAAAAATAAGATTAATTTTGAATATAATTGAGACTAATATTTTGTTTAGTATTCACAAGAGTCCAACATAGTTATCAAGGTTATTCATTTGAATCCAACCCAATTAGTTGACAACTTTATTTGTTCTTCCTTGTTGTGATGAATGTTGAGATGAAAATATTTGAGGTAACTAGACTACCTTTGATGACGATCATTCTACAAAATTTCTTATATTATATAAATTTAAGAGGATTATGATCTATTTCAATAACAAAGTATTTCCCCAAGATATAGTAATTCCAAGTTATATGCAAGCTTGAAAAATGTATATAACTCCTTTTCATACACGAGGTGTCTATACATAGAATTAGATAATATCTCACTACATGTTAGGCAATTAGATGACTACATTGAGGACCAAAACTAATCCAAGTGCATATTTGAAGGCATCAACCTCAATTTCAAAGGAATAGTGTACCCATTTGAAAAATCCATTTGAATTTGAAGGTATTATTTTACACATCTAATAACTCAATGGCAACTTGATGGTCCCCAATCTGTAGTGAAAAAATTACCCCCCTTAAGTTGATCAAAGTGGGCATCAATGCAAGGAGTTCGATAGATCAATTCACCCAACTTATCTCTACTATTTGATACCTCTATTCACCCAACTTATCTACCTATTGAAATATTTTACCTTTAGTTCACTCATCCCATGGATTGTCATTTTAGGTGTAGTATTGTCTATTGGTTCAATCTCTTAAAAATGAGTAAATACCATTTTTTTTACTTCAAATTTTAATAGTGAATTGTAGATCCTTCCCATTCACCCATTTCTATGAGTGGAATAGGATTTCCTTTTTTCCTCTTCAAGTAGAACTTCCAAGTTGAGGGTATAAGGTATATGGTTGAGGGTGTAGGGTTTAGGGTTGAGGATATTGGGTTTATGGTTGAGGGTATAAGGTATAGGGTTTAGGATTGAGGGTATAGGGTTTAGGGTTTAGGATATAGGGTTGAGGGTATAGGGTTTATTATTTAGGGTTGAGGATATAGGGTTTAGACTTTAGGTTTGAGGGTATTGGTCACATAGGGTTGAGAGTATATGGTTTATGATTGAAGGTAAAACGTATAGGGTCAAGGATATAGGGTTTATATTGGAGGGTATATGGTTGAGGTTGTAGGTTTGAGGGTATAAGGTATAGGGTTGAGGGTATAAGGTATAGCATTTAGGGTATTAGGAATAGGGTAAAGATTATAGGGTTTAAGGTTGAGGGTATAAGGTATAGGTTCAATGGTATAGGGTTTAAGGTTGAGGGTTTAGCATATAGGATTTAGGACCTATAGTTGAGGGATAGTGTTCAAGGTTGAGGGTATAGGGTTGAGTTTATAGAGTATAGAGATTAGGGTTGAGGATATTGGAAATAGAGTCTAGGTTATTGGTTTTACAATTGAGAGTATAAGGTATAGGGTTTATTGTTGAGGGTATAGGGTTTAGGTTATAAGTTCGAGATTATAGGGTTTAGGCTTTAGGGTTGATGGTTTAGGGTTTAAGCTTTAGGGCTGATGGTATTGGGTATAAGGCATAGGGTATAGGGTTTAAGGTTGAGGCTATAAGGGATAGGCTTGAGGGTTTAGGCTTTAGGATTTAGACTTTAGGGTATAGGGTATAGGGTTGAGGGTAGAGGGTTTAGTGTATAGGGTTTAGGGTTGAGGATATTGGGTACAAGATCAAGGGTATTGGGTTTAGGGTTGAGAGTATAAGGTATAGAGTTTAGGGTTTATGGTATAGGGTATAAGGTTGAGGGTATAGGGTTTAGGCTTTAGGCTTGAGGGTATAGGGTTTAGGATTTAGTGTTGACAATATTGGGTATAAGGTAAGGGAATAGTATTAGTGTTTAGGATTTAGGGTTGATGATGTTGGGTATAAGGTATAGGGTATAGGGTTTATAATTAAGGGTATAAGGTATAGGGTTGAGGGTTGAGGGTTTAGGGTTTAGGGTTTTAGGTAGAGGGTTGAGTGTATAGGGTATAGGGTTTAGGATTGAGGATATTGGGTATAGGTTCAAGGGTATTAAGTTTATGGTTGATGGTATAAGGTATATGGCTTAGGGTTTAGGGTTTAGGGTTTAGGGTTGAGGATATAGGGTTTAGGGCATAAGGTTAGCTTTAGGGTTAACAATATTGTATATAAGGTATTATTGGTGTGAACTAATGTCTTGTACCTAGCTAATTCATTCACTAGGTAATTAGGGGACATATTCACATGCTAAGTTTACTTAGGATATAAGATTATTTCTAGATGTCTTAGTTGGATTTTCTAGAATTTATCTTATCTAACTAGTATTGCTTGATTCTTAGGTAGTTAGTTTGTTAGTTGTCTCATTTCATAGGATTTAGACACTTGTCATGCTCTTGTCTAATCATATCTCTCTACCTTGCCTTTATAATCAAGGTATCTCATGTACATTTGCATTCAAGCATATTCAACCATTATTCAATCTTGTATTGTTGAAGCAAGAATTCTTTCCATTCTCTCTCTTTTGGAAGTTGTTTTGGTCTAGCAACTGTTCCTGGGGGTGTTTGGGAGTCACCATTTACCCCCACATGGTAAATGGTGACAATTTTTCTTTGGATCTTGTTCAAGATTTTTTTCCACTTGTTCCTAGTTTTTCATAGTTTGTTGTGATTGGGCATGTACCTAATTGAATTATGTCATCATCTTCATCAAAGAACTTGACAACACATTCAAAAATTTCAAAGACACAATCTACATACATATGGATTCTTCCTAATTCCTATCCAGAATGGGAAGCATTCATGTAGTTGTACTTTTATCTTATTACTAAGGGGAGAAACGTTATTTGTAGGCATAGGATTATGTTTTTTCTTTAGAAATTAACCATTTTTGTAGGTGATCATACATTGTGGGGGAGATATCTTGTTTCTCTATTAACCTCTTATGGGGGGGGTCATTGAATGTATATACATGATGGATGTAGTCCTTGGGGGGTATCATTGAGTCCTCCATACATCATGTTTGTTTTGTTTATTTTTCTCTCTTTTGGAGAGGAGTTTTGTCCCATTGGGTTTTCTCCTTTTCTCTATTTGTGAAAGATTGATTGATTTATTGCATATTCATTTGAATTGTAAATGGGTATCTAACATGTACTAGTATCCAAGACCCATCTTCATAGTATTTGCATAGTTTTCATAACAATATTCTACCTAAGTTGCACTTAAGGGGGGTGTTGGCATGAATTAATGTCTTGTACCTAGCTAATTCATTCACTAGGTAATTAGGGGACATATTCACTGTGCGAACCCCAATCCTAGTACCTGCAAAACAACATGAGTAAAAAGGTTAAACAAGGAATTGCAATCCAAAACAAGGATTCTCCATGAAATCTATTTACAACATTCAAATTAGGAAGAAAATAATGAAGAACATAATGAAAATGACAAAACAAAGATTAAATCCTAATTAGAAAAGCAAACACATGATCCCATGGGGGAATTGGTGCCAATTTGATGTGAAAATTGGCCCTTTCCCAATCCCTAAGATGCAAACTTGATGTGTTGATGAAGATTTGATCCACTTTGTTGATGTTGAAGAGTGATCCAAGCTAAAATATGCAAAACCTAACTATGATCCAAGAATGATTGATGAAATTTGATGGATATTTGAGCATGGTAACTTTGCATAATTTGTGGATGATCAAATGAAGATATGAGCTCTTTATTTATAGAGTTCCAAGATGGATGAATGTCCAAATTTGAGCAATGTGGGACTAACATTCATCGAATGGCATGATGCCACTTGTCAATCTATGAATGGATGAAGGATGTGCAAGATTTGGGAAATGTGCCAATAAATGCATAATTTTGAAATTCAATTTTTTTGAAATGACTTGAAAGAGGGAAGGGAAAATGCAATAAATGCCACTTGGCTCAAGGAAAAGGACATGTAAGAGGAAGTTATTGCCTTGTTGGATGTACATGTTGACTTGGAATTTTTGAATTCAAATTGAGAGAATATTCCAAAAGATGCCTTGTGAGGAAAATAGAGATTTAATAAATGAATTAAATCTATTTTCATGTGCAACTTGCATTATCTAGAGGATGGGACATGAGATGAGACTAAATTAATTAAGGGTTAATTAATTTAATGAGAGAAGTTAGATGATGTGACCTATTTGACTCAAATTTGTGGATTTATTTAAATCAAATAAGAGAGGAATATGGTAAGAGATTAATTAAATAAGGATTTTGATTTATTTAATTAAAAGAGATGGTGTTAGATTAAATCAAATAAGGTTTCAATTTATTTAATTTAATGGATAGACTTTGGGGATTTAATCAAATAAATTGATTATTTAATTAAATAGCGATAATTAGATCACACAAATTGATTTAATTAACACAAGAGATGACTTGATTAGATAAAATGTTTTATTTAATTAAGAGAGGAATATTGATGAATTTAATCAGATAAGGGAATTTGATTAAATGGTTAGACCGAGGGATGATTCCGGAAGAAATGGTGTTAGTAGTTGGAATCAGATGCACAATGTCAATCGATACATTTTACGTGTCTACATTTTGCCCCTCTTTGAAGCAATGCACTCATTGCGTTGGTTCAAAGAATAAACAATCTCGATCAAAGCCAAAATTTTTGATATTTTCAAAAACTTGCTCCACTACTACATGGCGAGAAAAAACATGCCATAATAATGCCCCCTTGAGAGATTGAACGAAAAATTTCAATTTTTGGGTGATCTCGTGAAAAAAAGAGGAAAAAGTACCTGACAGGTCCGAAAAGGCTCCAGGAGGCTAAAAATGTGTCTAAATGCAATAAAACAGGCCTCAACTAGATAGAAACAGGTTTGGGGGTCCAAAACCCTAGTAGGATAGCCAAACAAGGTTAAAAAACCCTAATTTTTAGGCTTAAAAGGGGCCAGAGGGGTCACTTTAAATTCATTTTCAAAACATCTCCAATATTGACCTTGAGATTTGAGCTTAGACCTCCTGATGATATGGCATAATGACAACTTCCTCTACACATTTCAGATCGAGTTCGGACGTACCAGCGGCCACCTGGCATCGGGCCACCGGTAAGTGGCCCTTACCCTAGCTTTGTCTTTCATTTATTGCTTTAATTAATTCTTTAAAGAGTCGGTTCGCTTGCAGCAGTGCTATATAGCGCCACTCAGAAGTCAAACTGCGCCGCTCGGTGTGCTATAGCTCCGCCACTGTGTAGTTTGGAGATTAGAAACTCTGATGCTGAGCTTGGGGCCGGCGAGGTAGATTGGAAAGTGTGACGAGACGGTCTTAATTTAGCTCAAAGTGCGCTGCTGGGAGGGAAATTGCACCGCAGTGGTATGATTTTTCTCTTTTTAACCCTAGCGTCAGAGTTTGATTAAAATCAAATTGCGACACCATCACAGTTTGCATCGCTGGGGAAGTTTTTTGGAGCACTCGATCAGAAATTTTCAAAATTTTTTACACTTTGACCTTCCTTGATGTAGGACACAGTGAGGGAGCTCTACTCTTGGGAGCATAGGTCACGAGACCTAGCTGGCTACTTGTGGGACCTGAGCGACAGGGACCAGGATCGACTCTGAATTGCAGGGTTGTGGCACATTGCATACACAGGGCCCGTGTGCACACATCTAGGGATGCTATTAGCGCTGGTTGAGAGGTGGCACACCGAGACGTCCTCATTTCATCTTCCTACTGGCGAGGCCACCGTCACTCTAGAGGACGTTTGGCAGATTTTACGATTGCCTATTCACTGTCGCCGAGTGATCTTTGACATGGACGAGGGGTGCGAGGCCTTCTTCCGAGTCCTTGCTACTGATGAGATTATCTTCTGCGAGGGGTAGATAGAGCTTCAGTGACATAGGATCTTAGCACCCCCTACCGCTAGGTGATTGCAGCTATCATTTTGGGTCTTGTTGCCCTTGACAAGTGAGGGTGATACTTCAGTCCCGGTTGGGGATCGTGTTCGGAGCAGATGGTTCGAGTCAGGTCAGTTCATTTTTCTTGGGGGCCTGTACTTCTAGCTTCACTTTATAGAGACCTCCATGAGTACATTTATATGGATGGCAGATTGCTGGGGGCAAGGTGACTTTACTTCATGTCTGGGTGTGGGAGCACATTTATGTGCTACGTCCACGTGTTGTTCCAGTTCTGATGGGGCCAGACGATCCCGTTGTGGCACGATACAAAGGCAGTGTGTCTTTTACTCATACCAGTGAGCACGAGATCTCCTATTGGAGGAGAGTCTTGGATGAGATGTAGGTTTTCACCTGGTGACCCTACCTTGGTCAGCCTAGATGGGCCGACGATGTCGATCAGATATTCTACTGCCATCAGGATCGGTACATGTAGGGGCAGGAGCATACTATGGTTGAGAGGTACCTACCTGGGCACGTGCAGTGTCAGTTTGGGGAGCTACAGAATTGTCCCGATGATGATTATGTAGCTGTCTTTGCCTGTACCATGACACAGATTTCATGGGGGCGATATATTCCTACTTCAGAGGCAGTGGAGAATTTCTGATAGCTGGTAGCCCAACCATGGGCTTATGATCAGGGGTTAGCAGATCCATGAACCACTCAAGCCTATAGGGATTGGTTCTGGCCTCCTATTCGATTGACAATTCCAGGTGCAGTCCCTGATGTGCAGAGAGTCAAAGGTAGAGGGGGAGGTCGAGGATGGAGAGCCGAGATTTGATAGGACCTGCCACTAGTGCCCCCAGTCCAGCCAGTGCATGGAGATGTGCACATGAAGGACTAGTAGCAGGAGCCACCATGAAATGAGGATCAGCCATAGGTGTAGCCATAGGTTTAGCCACAGGTGCAACTAGCGGGTCAGGCAGATGCACGAGATACTTTGATTGCGCAACTGCAGGCCCAGGTTCAAGCTGTGACAGCCGAGAGAGATCAGGCGAGGGATGAGAGAGAGCAGCTCAGGGCCGAGAGGGATCATGCCGTGTAGTAGAGATAGGCTGCGGAGCTACAGGAAGCTATTGAGTTAGGCCGCAAATAATAGATAGAGAGCATGATAGCCTCCTCCTCCTAGGGTACAGTGTCAGTTCGGTCCTATAGGGATGCCATCCTAGAGGTAGAGTATTACCGACGGTCTTATCACGAGGCCGTACCCAGAGCAAAGTGGGTCCCATAGTACTCAGAGTGGGCCAGCCATAGACCAGCAGAGGGTCACGGTGATAGGGGCGAGGGCAACATTCACAGGGACCAAGCTTGATCGAGATGTTATGATACTTTTTGCGCCTTATGGGCTCATTTTTGATAGCCCAATGGGCCTTTTGTACTGATTGACACATATGTACAGTGATCCGATTTATTATTGTACTATGACAGTTACATGATGATATATATATATGATCCGATGATGATTTTGATGTGATGCACTGTGTTCTCTTTATGTATGATTTCACTTCTATATGCTATGGATGCTTTTATTTCTAATGATGTATGCGTTATGATTATGACTAACATATCTATATTATGTTAACCTATGATATGCAAATGTGATGATCTATTTATGATAATGCAAATGTGATGGTCTATTTATGCAAATGCGATGGTTTGATATGTGAAATGATATGATCTATGGTGCACATGCGAAATGATATGTAAATTGTGCTTTATGAAATGTTTATGAATGGATGCATATATGGTTTGTTTGTGATGGACTATTTATGTTTATGTGGAATGATTTGTGCAATGAATGATTTATGATGTTATTTACGAGATGACATGGATGATAAAATATGAATGCGATGGTCATGATATGATGCAAATGAAGTGGTGTTAATGCATAATGAGATGGTTTTATGAGATGCTTAGGATAACAAGTATTAAATGATGATGTAATGTATATGATGCATTTAATAGGATGCAATGATATGTTAATGCAAAGTGATATGATGATGTGTAATGTGATGTGAACGTAATGTGGTGAGATGATGTCATGATGTTATGCAAGTATGTATGCTAATGAATTAAATGCCTATATGAAAATGGTTATGAAATGCTTCTGTAGATGTTATGCGATGATTTATGTGATGATGGAAATGCGATGCAAGGGATGAATGTGATGGATGCTGATGATAATATGTTTATATGATAATGGATATGCGATGTGTATATTTCCTATATGATATGTTTATGCAATATGCTAATGATTTGTGGATGCAGGATCAATGATGATGATGGTGATGATGATCAACTATCATAGGACCTTGTTAGTGCAGTTAGCAAGGAAAAGAAGAAGTCATTTCAACAAGACACAAGATGATGCAAATGCAAATGATGATGATGATGATTGCTTGCTAAGGAATTAGGATTTTCAAAGGGCCAAATTTTCTTATGTTTGATAACGCACGTGGTACGATGCATCAAGGTATAGAAAACCAGGATGGCATTGTACCCAGTGTGATGGACTTTGACTTGAAAAATAGATAGGAGTTTTCTTGCTCACACCTGACATATGAAAACCTTGCTAGGATGCACCTTAGAAGTTTCAAACATCTTAGACCAAAACACGGAAAGGTAAACCTATCCATGCAATAGTCAACAAGTTTCCCTAGACCTCTTCCATACATACCTAACAAAGCAAGTATTCGCCGAGGTTATATTACAAGAACATCCAACAAACATAGTAGACAAAAGATAATTATCGTTGCCCCATTCCTATTTCTCTAAATCCTCTATTTTTGGGATATCATCGAGAAGTCCTTGGAATGAGTGCAATAAGATAAGTCAAAAGATAAAGACAAAGTAAACAAACAAGTTGATGCTCTTCAATACCACTAACCAAAAGGGAATATGTTTTCGAGGATAGGAACCAAAATTATTGCCAAAAGATAATGCCCATTGTAGGAAGGATACATCCTAGGACATGTTAGTGGATGGCGGCATGTCATTTTATTTATCCAAAGTGCTCCTTCTGATAAATAATGCCCATTGTAGGAAGGATTCATCCTAGGACATGATGTTATCAGATGATTGATATGGGACTAATTCGGATGATGAGTTACCGATTCAAAGAGTTGACCAACTTGCTTATATACTGACTTAGACCTAAGACTTGACGTTTTGAGTTTTCACTTTTAAGTTGCTAGACTTGTTTCTAATTGTCTCACCAAAGGTTGAGGATGACAATCAATTTATTATGGATGGTGTTATTGCAGATGCAAGCGAGATGAGACAGATGGATTTTTTTGATTATTTTGAGATGTTTTGAGGCTATTTTTTTGTATTTTCAAGATTTTCAAATGTTTTTATTTTTTTGATTTTCCAAATGTTTTTGGGGTTTTCTGAGATTTTGACCAAGAGACTAACCTAAAGACCTATCCTAGGGGTCTCGGGGGTTGATCAATAGATGAGCCTTGCCTACATCATACACGTAGAGACCACGTAGTTTGAATGACGACTTGACTAATTTACAAATGAAGATATGCATGATGAATTGTCAACTTATTATGACAAACTCCTAAAGGACTGACCTAAGTGTCTCAGGGGATGATCAAAGATCAACCTTGCCTACGTTCAAGCTCAAAGACGATGTAGTTTGACAAGATGACTTTTTTTTTGACTTTTTGACCTGTTTTTGGGATTTTGATGATTTGGATGTTTTTGGATTTTATGATGTTTTTGGATTTTTGGATTTTTCGATGTTTTTGGATTTTTTTATTTTCTGATGTTTTTGGATTTTTTGATTTTATGATGTTTTTGGATTTTCTGATTTTTAGGACTTTAAGAATCATACATGAATCCGATCCAATAAGAACATGCCCTTAGTGTGATGTAACATACTACTCTAATAAAGGTAGGACAAACTGACCTTGGGGATGAGCCGAGTAGTTCCAGGAGGGATCATGATATGAAAACAAGACCAAGCTATGGTATGGATGTGAGTGGATGAGTGATAGATGGAGATCCAGATGCGATGGATGATGGATGGATGATGCAGAACAAGCCATATAGATCTTGGTGGATGGAAAGTGCTTATTTACACAAGGTGCCTGTTTGCCAGGTTTTCACCAAGGTACTTGTCCAAAGTGCCACCGAAGTGGTTTTCACTAGAGGATGATTTTTTCTTTTTACTATTTTCAATCCTTTTTCTAATTTTTTGGATTTTTTGCTTTTTTGATTCTTTTGTTGTCACCAAGATGCCTGTTTACTAGGTTTTCGCCAAAGTAACCATTTTTTAGGACATTTTCTATTTTTTTATGGATTTTTTGGTTCTATACCTTGAAAGATTTAAGCATAAAACTTTTTGAGATGAGAGCTATTCATGGGCTCTTGCAGAGGTTCCCCTTCGGGTGTTGATAACTAATATGCCCCTGATTTGTAACTTGCTATTATGACAAATGGTCCCAACCAATTGGGTTCAAATTTTCCTTTGCTGCTTGGGTTCGGGACATTCTTCTGATTTTCTTTTAAGACCAGTTCTCCAACTTGGAACGTCCTACTTCTGATTTTCTTATTGTAGCTCCTTTTAAGTCTATTCTGATAGACTTGCAAATGATTCAAAGCATCTATATGTCACTCATCCAGTAGCTCCAACTCATTTAATCTTTACACTTGGTACTCTTCATCCGTGATGAGGTTTTGTAGTGATATCCTGAGGGATGGGAACTCGGTCTCAATGGGGAGTATGACTTCTGATCCATAGACCAAGGAGAAGGGAGTGGCGCTAGTGGGTGTGCAGATGCTAGTTTGATAGGCCCAGAGGGCAGGATTGAGCTACAAATGCCAGTCACGACCTACGTCATTGACTATTTTCTTGAGGATTTTCAAAATGGTTTTGTTTGTAGCTTCTGCTTGGCCATTGCCTTGGGGATAGTATGGGGTGGAGAAGTGATGTTGTATTTTTAATTTCTCGCATAAGTCACGAACCTCCTAATTTTTGAATGGTGTCCCATTATCTGAGATAATGGCTTGTGGAACACCATAGCAGCATATGAGATAGTTCAGAATGAACTTAGAAATCTGCTTCCTAGTTATATATGTCATGGGTATGGCCTCCACCCACTTAGTAAAGTACTATGTTGCGGTTATGATGAATTTGTGGCCATTAGATGAGGTGGGTGTGATTTTCCCAATGAGATCGAGTCCCCACTACGGAAAGGGCTATGGTGTGACGATGGGATGAAGCTCTTGAGCTGGAGCATGGATGAAGTCCCCATTTTGCTGACATTGTAGACACTTTCTAGCATGATCATGTGCTTCTCTTTCCATTGTGGGCCAATAATACCCCATCCTCAGCAATTTCTTGGCTATGGTCATTCCACTCAAGTGCGAACCATAGATACTGTTGTGTAATTCAATTAGAGTGGTTAATGCCTCCTCAGTGTTTAGGTAGCACAATAGGGTTCCTTCTATGCTCCTACGATATAGGGTATCACCTCAGATGAAAAATTTGGATGCCTTTTTGACAAAGGTTCATTTTAGGTTTGATGGTAAGTCGGCGGGTATGACTCCTATTCGAAGGTATGTGTAAATTTTATGGTACCAAGGATCACCTGGACCAATGATTTCACACACATATTCTAATTCTGGTACCTCGAATGCAAGCATGAGAAGCTACTCTATCAGGAATTCATATTTTGGAACATTGTTGGGGATGTCTAGTAGGGATCCAATTGTTGCCATGGTGTCTGCTGCTCTGTTGTTGGTTCTAGGAATCTACTCAAATGTTATTTCGATGAAGGATTCTTTGAGAGTCTCCACCAATTTCTTGTATGGAGTGAGCTTGTCATCCTTGGTTTGGTATTCATTGTTTACTTGATTTATAATCAATTGAGAATCCCCGTATACCTTGAGAGCTATGATATTCCACTGCACTGCTATTCTAAGACCTATGGTCAAAGCGTCGTATTCTACAATGTTATTAGTGCAAGGAAATGCCAGTTTGTATGACCTTGGTATGCAATCCCCTTGTGGGGTGATGAAGAAGACACCAGCTCTTGATCCATGCTGTGTGTATGAGCCATTGAAGTATAGTTTCCAGTGGTCGGCTACATTGAGGTTGAAAATAGATTCATCTGGAAACTCTGAGACAAGAGGGTTCTCAGGATATATAGGTGCTTCTGCCAATTGATTTGTGATGACTTGGCCTTTGATTGCTTTCTGCTCCACATATCTGATGTCGTATTCTGACAGTATCATTACCCATTTTTCCATTCTTCCTGTGAGCATTTCCTTTGATAGTAGATACTTGAGAGGGTCAATTTTGGTGATGAGCTTTATCTTGTGTGCCAACATGTAATGTCTAAATTTTTGTGATGCAAACACTACTGTGAGGCAGGATTTCTCAATGAATGAATAGTTTAGCTCATGCCCAACCATTTTCCTACTGATGTAATAAATAGCCCTCTCCGTTCCATTTTCATCGTGCTGAGCCAAGAGAGCTCCAAGGGCTGCTACTATTGCTGACACGTATAGAATCAATGGATTTCTTGGGATGGGTGGCATTAAGAATGGTGGTGTCAATAGATATTCTTTGATTTTGTTAAATACCTGTTCACACTTGGTATCCCACTTGTACGCTACTCCCTTGTGAAGTAGGTGTGCGAACCCCAATCCTAGTACCTACAAAACAACATGAGTAAACAAGTTAAACAAGGAATTGCAAGCGAAAACAAGGATTCCCCATGAAATCTATTTACAACATTCAAATTAGGAATAAAATAATGAAGAACACAATGAAAATGACAAAAAAAAGATTAAATCCTAATTAGAAAAGAAAACACATGATCCCATGGGGGAATTGGTGCCAATTTGATGTGAAAATTAGCCCTTTCCCAATCCCTAAGATGCAAACTTGATGTGTTGATGAATATTTGATCCACATTGTTGATGTTGAAGAGTGCTCCAAGCCAAAATCTGCAAAACCTAACTATGATCCAAGAAGGATTGATGAAATTTGATGGATATTTGAGCATGGTAACTTTGCATAATTTGTGGATGATCAAATGAAGATATGAGCTCTTTATTTATAGAGTTCCAAGATGGATGAATGTCCAAATTTGAGCAATGTGGGACTAACATTCATCAAATGGCATGATGCCACTTGTCAATCTATGAATGGATGAAGGATGTGCAAGATTTGGGAAATGTGCCAATAAATGCATAATTTTGAAATTCAATTTTTTTGAAATGACTTGCAAGAGGGAAGGGAAAATGCAATAAATGCCACTTGGCTCAAGGAAAAGGACATGCAAGAGGAAGTTATTGCCTTGTTGGATGTACATGTTGACTTGGAATTTTTGAATTCAAATTGGGAGAACATTCCAAAAGATGCCTTGTGAGAAAATAGAGATTTAATAAATGAATTAAATCTATTTTCATGTGCAACTTGCATTATCTAGAGGATGGTACATGAGATGAGACTAAATTAATCAAGGTTTAATTAATTTAATGAGAGAAGTTAGATGATGTGACCTATTTGACTCAAATTTGTGGATTTATTTAAATCAAATAAGAGAGGAATATGGTAAGAGATTAATTAAATAAGGATTTTGATTTATTTAATTAAAAGAGATGGTGTTAGATTAAATCAAATAAGGTTTCAATTTATTTAATTTAATGGATAGACTTTGGGGATTTAATCAAATAAATTGATTATTTAATTAAACATGGATAATTAGATCAGACGAATTGATTTAATTAACACAAGAGATGACTTGATTAGATAAAATGATTTATTTAATTAAGAGAGGAATATTGATGAATTTAATCAAATAGGGGAATTTGATTAAATGGTTAGACCGAGGGATGATTATGGAAGAAATAGTGCTAGTAGTCGGGATCAGATGCACAATGTCAATCGGTACATTTTACGTGTCTACATTCACATGCTAAGTTTACTTAGGATATAAGATTCTTTTTAGAAGTATTAGTTAGCTTTTCTAGAACTTATCTTATCTAGCTAGTATTGCTTGATTCCTAGGTAGTTAGTTTGTTAGTTGTCTCATGTCATAGGATTAAGACACTTGTCATGATATTTTCTAATCCTATCTCTCTACCTTTCCTTTATAAGCAAGGAATATCATGTACATTTTCATTCAAGCATATTAAACCATTATTCAATATTTCATTGTTGAAGCAAGCATTCTTGCCATTCTCTCTCTTGTGGAAGTTTTTTTTGTCTAGCAACTATTCTTGGTTGTTTTGGGGAGTCACCATTTACTCCCACAGGCATAGGGTATATGGTTTAGGGTATATAGTTGAGGATATAGGTTTTATGGTTAAGGGTATTGGGTATAGGGTTTAGGCTTAAGGGTATAAGGTATAGGCTCAAGGGTATAGGCTTCAGGGTTGAGGGTATGAAGTTTAAGGTTGAGGATTTGGTGTATAGGATTTAGGGCCTATGGTTGAGGGATTATGTTAAGAGTTGAGGTGATAAGGTTAAGAGTATAGGGTATAGGGATTAGGGCTAAGTATATAACACATAGTATCGAGGGTATTGGTTTTATAGTTGAGGGTATAAGGTATAAGCTTTAGGGTTATTAATGGTATAGGGTACAATATTGAGGGTATAGGATTGAGGGTATAAGGTTTAGGATTTAAGGTTGAGGGTATAGGTTTTAGGATTTAGGGTTGATGGTATTGGGTATGAAGCATAAGATATAGGATTTATGAATGAGGGTATAAGGTATAGAGTTGATGGTTGAGGGTGTACGGTTTAGGGTTTAGGGTATAGGGTTGAAGGTATTATTGGCTGAGTGTATAGGGTATAGGGTTTAGGATTAAGGATATTGGCTATAGGATTGAGGGTATTGGATTTAGGGTTAAGGGTATAAGGTATAGGGTTTAGGGTTGATGGTATAAGGCATAAAATGCAGGGTTTAGGGTTGAGGCTATAGGGTTTAGGATTTAGGGTTGAGGGTATAGGGTTTAGGCTTTAGTGTTGAAGGTATTGGGTATAAGGTATAGGGTATAAGATTTATGGTTAAGGGTATAAGGTATAGTGTTGAGGGTTGAGGGTGTAGGGTTTATGGTTGAGGATAGTGGGTATAGGCTTGAGGGTATTGGGTTTAATATTGAGAGTATAAGGTATAGGGTATAGGGTATAGGGTATAGGGTATATGGTTGAGGTTATATGGTTTAGGCTTTAGGGTTGAGTAGTGGGTATAAGGTATAAGGTATAAGGTATAGGGTTTAGGGTTGAGGGTATAAGGTATATGCTTGGGGGTAAAGGGTTGAGGGTTGAGGGTATTGGGTTCATAGGTTCGAGGTTATAGGGCTTATGGTTGAGGGTATAAGGTAGACAGTCAAGGGTAAAGAGTTTACAGTGGAGGGTATAAGGTTGAGAGTGTAGTGTTGAGGGTATAAGGTATAGGGTATTGGGTTTAGGGTGTAGGGTTTAGGGTATAGGATTCAAGGTTAAGGATATGGGTATAGGGTTGAGGGTTGAGGGTATTGTTGGAAGATGGTTAGTGCTTCCCTCGAGGTTTGTGACATGGCTTAATCACCTCTCATGGATCCGTTAACTCTGACAGTTGTATTTGGCATTAATAGGTTGATATTTTGGTGCAATGACAACCGTGGGGCCAACAAGTGGTATCAGAGCCAAAGGTGTCATGTTCGAATCCCCTCTGGTAACACTAAGGGGAAGATTGTTGGAAAATGGCCAGTGCTCCCCTTAGGGTTCGTGACATGGCTTAACTAGCTCCCATGGATTAGTTAACTCTGGCAGTTGTATCGGGCATTAATAGGTCAATCTTTTGGTGCAACGAAAATCGTGGAGACAATAGGTATAAGGTATAGGGTTGAGGGTTGAGGGAATGGAGTTTAGGATTTAGGGCTTAGCATATAGACTTTAGGTCCTAGGTTGAGGGATAATATTCAAGGTTGAGGGTATAGGGTTGAGAGTATAGAGTATATGGTTTAGCATTGAGGATATTGGGTATATAGTTTAAAGTTCAAGGTATAAGGTATTGGGTCAAGGGTATAGGGTATAGGGTTGAGGGTGTAGCAATTAGGATTGAGGATGTTAGGTTTATAGTTATAATAGTCCATAAAAGATATAATATGCTCATGTTTAGAAGAAATTGAAATTGTAAGGAAGCTAAGGTAGTGGAACAACTTCCTACACTAATATTGAGAGGAGGATAATGGAAAAAATTATAGATATTTACAATAGTTACAGAAACTTAAACATAAATAAACATAAATATCATGCATACCACTACACAGTGATTTACGTGGGGGAAACCCTTTCAAGAGAAAAACCCACACTCCAAATATCACCCAATATATTATTCAAAAATCACAAAATTACAATACCACTATCAGAGAAAAACTAGAGATCTAGAAGCAACACAACCTCTATTAGACTCTCAGAATACATCACAATACACACCCATAATATAATTCCCCCATAAAATAGGCTTTCCTTCTAGGGAAATTCAAGCAAAAAAATATCGACTGCCAGATCTAAGACCTAATGATGAACAATCCAGACTTACAATAATAAAATATACATAAAATTTGGCTTCTGAGGGTACCGCCCCCAAGCCCCCATTGGGGAACATGGCCCATAAACCCCTTGTGGGGGGTTTCTCGACCTCGTGCACCCCCCTACACTTACCTATCAATGATACCTTATGTAATTGCAAGGTGGAGACACATTTTCCCAACAAATATCCCATTTTTTGAACACCTTGCAAGAGAAATGGGAGGGTGTATAAACATCATGTCTTAATTGCTAGGGGATGAAAGGCCCATAGACTCTAAACACCATATGAAATTATCTATGCTCACAGGTTTAGTTAAAGAATAAAAAACATTCATCAAATTGTCTGCCTTAACTAGTTTCACCCTGGACCATCTTTGACCATATCTCTAACAAAATGATACTATACATCAATGTGCTTGGTCTTGGCATGAAATTTCAGGTTCTTAGCTAGACATATCACACTTTGACCATCACAATAAATTGTCACTGCACCTTATTTTATTCTAATATCTGAACATAGTATCTTAAGCTAAATGTCTTCTTTACAAGCATGAGTATCTGTCATATACTCAACTTCAATAGTGGACAAAGAAACCAAAACCTGTTGCTTACTCATACAACTAATTGCACCACCAAATAAAGTAAACACAAAAATTAATGGATCGTATGCTATCAACATCACCTACCGAGTCTAAATCCATATAACCATGAATATCAAGGGAAATCTCATCTTCAGTCAAATTATTATGATAACACAAGGAATACTTTGAGGTACCATGCACATATTTGAAGACTCTTTTAACTACATCTCGATGAACTCTACCAGGATTATAAATATATCTAGAAAGAACTCCCACTACTTGGGCAATGTCTAGTCTAGTACAAACCATAACATACATCAAAATTCTAATTGCACTCTAGTAAGACACTTTACTCATGTCTTCCATCTCTGATGGGGATGTTGGACAATTTGAAATAGACAACGTTGTTCCAACTGAAAAAGGAACACACAATGGTCTACAATCCTACATATCAAACCTTTGTAAAATTGAATTGAAATACTTACTTTTGCCAAGACATAACTTTCTGTTCACTTTATCTCTTCTAATTTCCATCCCAAGAATGTGTCTAGCTGCACCAAGGTCTTTAATTTCAAAATTAGCAGAAAGTTGAGATTTCAATTATGAAATCATACCTTTCCCTTTACCAATAAATAACATATTATCAACATATAATGCAATAAATATGAAATGACCACCATCACCTTTATAATAAATACAATGATCTAATTTAGAACACCGAAATCCAAAACTCAACACATATGTAACAAATTTTTGGTACCACATCCTAGGACTCTGTTTTAAGCAATACAAAGTTTTCTTCAATTTGCAAACCAATTTACTTTTACTTGTCACCACATAGTGCTATGGATGTGTCATATAAATATCCTCATCCAAGTCACCATGAAGGAAATGAATTTTCACATCTATTTTCTCAACCTATAAATCATAAGCAACTATAATAGAAAGAAAAAATATAATGGATGTCATTTTCGCAATAGGAGAAAATATCTCACCATAATCAAAACCATCAACTTGAGAGTAACCCTTTGCAAGCAACCTTTCTTTGTACTTCTTAATATCTCAACCTAAACCAATCTTTTTCTTGAACACCCATGTTAGTATTCAAAGAAAAAGTACATCTCCAATCATTAGGTGAATTCCTTTCAGGTGGTTTTCTATGCCTTGTAGACCTATGAACAAGATGAGTTGGAGGTTCTTCCTCCTCTTCTGAAGATTTAGATCTATATGAGCTCTCCTCAACTTCTTGTCTATCCATGGGCCTTGATTCAACTTTCTCAGGTGTAGAAGGAAATTGAAGCACACCTTCTTGTTTACTTTGTTCTTGCTGCAATTTAACAAAATAAGGCTTAATTTCTTTAAAAATAACACTTAAATTAATATATATTACCTTCTATACAATGGGATCCCAAAGCTTGTATCCTTTCACATCATAACTATATTTGATGAAGATGTATTTTATAGACTTATTTTCCTACTTTATTCACTTCTCCTTTGGCACATGTGCATATGCCTCAAAACCAAAAACTATAAGATGTCTTAATGAAGGTTTGAAACCCAACCATGTCTCTATATTCATCTTATCAACAAGAGCTAATGTAGGAGACCTATTAATCAAGTAACATGTAGTGGTAACAACTTCAACCCAAAAACTTTGTTCTAGACCAACACCACTCAACATACTCCTAGCCTTCTCCATCAATGTCCTATTCATTCTTTATGCAACTCCATTCTGTTGTGGAGAATACGAAGTTGTCTTTTGTCTATGAATACCACAATCTTAAGAAAATCTATTAAAATCATTAGAGAAAAATTCACCACCATTATTATTCCTCAAATATTTTATTTTCTTTTCATTCTGCGGCTCAATCATTGCTTTAAATTCTTTAAATCGACTAAAAAATTTAGGTTTACTCTTTAGAAAGTATATCCATGTCCCACTATAATCATCAATAAATGAAACATACTATTTGGATTTTCCAATTTAAGGAACATCTATGGGACCAAACACATCAGAATGAATAAGATCTAATACACCACAAGATTTATGAGAACTCGAGTAAATCTAAATGTGGTTTTGTTTTCCATAAATGTAATTCTCACAAATATAAAATTCAAGATTACAATAAGAAAACCCTTCAACAAGTTTTTTATTTTTTAAGGTCCTTAGACCCTTTTATCCAATGTGTGATGGGTGCAAGATCACAGGAGTCCAAAAAGTGGTGATATGAAAAAAGGTGGATGACGACTTTTTTTAATAATTCGAATCTGATGAAACAAAAAGGGTTTATTGAGAAAATTTCTAGCTTTTCACCAATATAAGATATGCCTTATTTTTAATTTAATAGACAATTATTATTGATTTTCTACATGCATTATGACTAAAGTCCTAATTGATAGGCTGACTAAAAAATATCTATAATTCTCAAACGATTTCACATTTTTCAAATTTGAAAGATGTGGCACATTCTACGCTTCCAATACTATAGAATTAAAATTTTAAAAAATAAAAATTTCTAAATTTTTGACCAACTTATGGTGGTCAGACAAACAAGTTTTAATATTTTAAAAAAAAATTAATAAAAAATTCATAACTAATTACTTAATTGCAAAAAAATACAAAAAAAAATGCGACACATTTAAGCATGTGTCCTCTACTTATATTGAAAATTTCAAAAAAAAAAAATTCTTCTTGTACTTAGGTTGGTCAAACATACACCTAATTTTTATTTTTTTCCCTCAAAATTTAGTACTATTGCATTGAAATTTCAAATTTTCACCAAATAGATTTACTTTTTTTTTTCCAAAAAAGGACTAGTATCTTAGAAACTAAATTCAATTTTCTACAATGTTTTTACATATTTATTAAATTATGTTAATAATCTATTCAAATTTTTATGTCAAGTTTCCTAACTCTATTTTTCTAAACTTCCATTGCCACTTAAGGGCCTAGTTTGGACCCCTATGATCCTACACTGACCATGTGGCCAAGTCTCTGGTGCCATAACATAGTTTTCTATATAGGTAACTTTGATTCAAAAGAAAGAGCATCCTTGGGTACCTGGAATCCATGACCATTTTTTGAAGATGAAACCCTCACCTCTTCCACAAACTTGCTCTTCATAGAAGTACTATTCCACTCAATAGTGCATGTATCTAGCTTATACAATGAGCCATATCTAACACCTCTAGAAAAATCACCATAACACCTCTAACCATCTTGCATCTTGCATTAGAAAATACTGCCTCCACCCATGTATCTATTAGTTTTCTCATAGATAAGAAAATTTATGTTAATTGAGGGATATGCAACACACCATTAATCCTTTTTATTCTACCATCAAGAAAATTGATTCTAACTTTACCACAAGCAACAATATTTAAACAAGAATAATCACCCAAGTACACCTTACCTCCATCAAATTCTTCATATTTTGAAAACCAATCTCTATTAGAGGTCATATGGAAAGATGCACCTAAGTCAATTAACCATGCATTATTACCTGCACAAGTAGCCAAAGATACAATGAATACATCACCATCTTCCTTCTTAAAATTAGATTCAAAATCAAACTTCTTCTTGTTCTTATTCTTTTCTTCTTTGCAGTCCTTATGAAAATGTCTCGTTTACTATAGTTCCAGCAAATAACTTTGGACTTTCTAGGGGATTTGGATCTTCCCTTGGACTTGGATTTATCATGCTTCTCATTCTTCTTTCCTTTTTACTTAAGTCTTCCATGAACATTTAGGGCCTCCTTGGCATTGATGGATACCTTCTTCCTCATCTCTTTAGAAAGCAAAGAACCCATCACATCTTCATTCTTCAAGATAACATAAGTACTCCCAATAGCCATAACAAGAGAATCCCACGAATCAGGCAAAGAACAAAGCAAGATTTAATATTTCTCCTCCTCATCCATTTTGACACCAACTGATGCCAATTGAGCCACTAACATATTGAACGCTTCTAGGTGGTCTATAATTCATCCACCATCTTCCATTTTCAAGGAATGCAATTTATTCCTCAAGAAAATATTTTTCATGAAAGCTTTGGCTTGATACGTCTCACCAGGTTTCTTCCATAGTTTATGTGTAGAGGTCTCTTCATGGAAATTGATTAAAAAAGAGTCTACCAAGTATAGCCTGATTAGGCCCTTGGATTTATAGTCCATAATATCATATTGAGCAGCCAAAGTAGGATCTGTGGGCCTTAAAAAAAATTCATCAACAACATCCCAAAAATATTGATCTATCAACATATCCTTCATCTTCAACTTCCACATCTCAAAATTATTTATAGAAAATTTATCCACCTCTATTCTCCCTAATGAACTTTCCATCTGAAAATTCCTAGAACAAGATCACAAAGTATCGTGTGCACAAAATCCCACTCAAATATGGATTAGTTCATAAAACCCAACAACCCACAAGTGAACCAAAGATGATCAAGCTCTGATACCATGTGTAAGGAAGCTAAGGTAGCAGAAAAATTCCTAGATTAATCTTGAGAGGTGGTTAATGCAAAACATTATAAATCTTTATAAGAGTTACAAAAACTTAAATAAAAATAAACATAAATATCATGCATAACACAACACAGTGATTTACATGGGGAAAACTATTTCTGGAGAAAAACCCCACACTCTAAAAGTCATCCAATATATTATTCAAAAATAACAAAGATTAAAATACCGCAATGAGAGAAAAACTAGAGATCAAGAGGCAACACAACTACTATTAGAATCTCATAATACATAACAATACACAACTATAATACAATGCCATCATAAAATAGTGTTTCCTTCTAGGACGAGTCAAGCCAACAAAATATCAACCGTCAGATCTGAGATCTAATAATGAATGGTCAAGATTTACAATAATAAAATATACATAAAATTTATCTTTTGGGGGCACTGCCCTTAAGCTCCTATGGGGCATTCAACCCTTGAACCCCTTGTGGGGGGTACCCCTGCACCCCCTCATGCAAGTACCTATCAATAATACCTTATGTAATTGAAAGGTTGAGACACATTTTCCCAACAAAAATTCACTTGTGCTTTGTATAGGTTAAAGAACACTCATGCTTTAACATAAGCATGTTTTAGGAAATACAAAAAATGGAAAAAAATGTGTGACCTATGATTTAGGTCCAAATGCTCTATTATCCTCTAGTTTCTACACATTATCTAACAAAGAAACACTTTTTAATGCTATTGATAAAAGAACAAGCATATTTTACATATTCCACCACCTTTCCACCACCTTTTTTTGTTTGATAATGTAGGAGGAAATACTCGAGTTTTGAGATCAAATTTGATTATATGAACTAATATTTTCATGTCTCTAGTGTTGGAATGCTAATCATTATTTTTTTAATTTTAATTTGATATTATAGATTTGTTATTTTCATAGCTTTTACTAATTCTATTAGATTTACATAGAATTAAATGATGGGAATGAAGGAACTTGGTGAAAAGCTCTAATTTTTTAGGAGTTTTAAGTAGGAAAGAAAATGAACTCAACATAATTGTGTAGTTTTTCAAATCAAATCTTGAATTTTTTGGTACGTTCTATTTCTGTATACCACCTTGCCCACTTCATTTTTCTCAAAAAATTATATGTAAAGGATTGCACATTTCTTGAAATAATATTTTTGTATATTGAAAATAATAGTTGGGAAATAAAAAAAAGTCTTTCTACCTTAACATTCACATAATTGTATCAAATTTGTGCTATTCTTATTGGATTACTCTAAAATAAACAAAGCTACAATATTAGTGTTAAATATCTATGTAATTCATTATCATGTATAGGGAATATTCACATTCTTTTTAGAGGCATATGTGTTATGCATATAGGTCTCTCTTCTTAGTGTTAGAGTAAAAAGATATCACATTCATCCCTTACCATTCCTAGGAATTCACATTATGAGAATTAGCTCAACTCATCACCTAAGAACTTAAAACTGGCACATAAAGTAATGACAAATGATATGATTAGTTTTACCTTGCTTAATAATTTTAGACACGGGTTGCGTGTTTCTTTCTTGTTTTTTCTTCTATCATCTTTGGAAGTTTCTATTTATGTACATTTGAAGAATCGAAGGGCCCCGATTCTCCATGAGGGCCTCATTTTGTAAGTATTATGGAGCATGTGAGAGCTCATACTCCATCCAAGTCTATTAATGACAAGGAGAAGGTTTCTAATGAGGATTTCTCCTTGACTGGCTCAAAGATGAGTGCTAATCGTGATGCTCACTAGAATGCAGAGGAGGACAACACTATGGGGGGGTCCTCTTCCCCTGTGGTGGCTTCCTCTAAAAAGAGAAAGAAGGGGAATTTAAGGAAGAAGGGCCTCACCAAGAAATTAGTTTTGTAGAATTTAGATTCCCATGGGTCCTTGTTTGATGGGGAAGATACTACTATTAGTTCTAGTGATTCTCATCGTCATCAGTCTAAGGAGAATGTTGAGCTTCATGGGGAGGGCTCTGGTGTGTCTAGAAGTAAGGAGAAGGATCAGTTGGTGGAGGTTAGGGTTAATGTGGAAAAGGAGAATCAACATAGGGCTTCAAGAAGGATTGCTAATTTGAAGAAGTAGGGTTCAAAAGGTGGTAGGAAGGGAAAGAAGGCTACCCTAGAGCAGGTGAAGGAAGTGGAAGATGTTGTCATTAAGGATTCCCCTACTTGACATTCCTCTCCCCATGGGGAGGATGATGGGGTTCCTGGCAGTGAGGAGGCCTTGGTTGAGAAAATTGTTAGTGAGGATGTTGGTGTCAATACAAACCTTGGGAAGCTGGAACCATTGAAGGTCAATCCTCTTTCTGAGCATTTTACTTATCTGAATGATGATAATACCTCCATGTTTGAATTGTTGAATATGGCTCAGTCAGGTGCCACATACACATTTAACTCACTAAATGGGTGTTGCAGGAAATTAATAAGGTCAATATCAATATTAGGGGTTTGAAGGAGAACATGTCGAGCCAGTTGAAGGGATCCTCTTTTGATATTCTTATTGAATAGTTGGTTGATTTGGAGTTCTCTTTCACTAATTTCAAGACCCAGTGTGAGAACCACATAGCTTGGTTAAAAATAGTGTGGGGTCCTTGAAGGTGTTTTTTGGTAAAATTAGTCAACTCAAGGAAGATCAAATGCATTTTATGGATTTGCTGGAGAAAGACTAGATCTCTAAAGGTAAGGGGAAGAAGGCCACTAAAGATGAGGCTAAAGGACCATGCACTAGAACAAGGGGGAATCTTAGGAAGTCCTTTGGAAAAGAAAAGAAAGATCCCATGGACATGGTCAACCTGCATTGCAACCAGAAGATCGAGGTGGACAACACCTTGAAAAACTTGAAATAATTGTTGTGTTTTTGTTGTTAGGTCATTATTGTTTGGTTGTTGGTTGTTTGTTGGCTGTTGCTTATGCTTTATTATTTTTATCTGATGTAGAAACATTTTGGTCTATAGTATTGTAAAGGGTTTTGGGTCCCCTCAAAACTTGCTTTTCCAATATAATCAAAACAAATGATATGATTACAAGGGGGTTTATCAAGGAATTCCACTTAATTGTGAAAATCAATACTTTTTGTACAAGATTCAACAACTCTTTCCTATCATGTTATCATACAAACCTCTATATACCTTTATATTTTTATACAAGGACCTACAATTTTTGGCTTATCATGACTTCAAACATTGTGTAATCATGTTCCATCACACATTCACCTGAAGCTACTCTTTATAATCAAGAACCCTCATGAATTTATTATATTCTTGTATTTATTGTTTATTAGTGTGTGAATTCTTGAATTTCTATTAACTTGATATATGTGGTTAGAAAGATTTGGGATAAGGCTATTAAGAAATCATCTATTATGGGATGAATGCTATTCTACCTTAAGATTGCAAGGATGGTTAAAATGTACAACATTGAAGAATGAGTACACTTGTAGCATGTGATGCGAGTATTATTTATTTGGAGGGTGTTATATAGTCAAGTGTGTGGTATAGAGTTAGATATATTTGTTTTATTTTATTTGCAATGTTATTTATGTATTGTGAGTGAGTGTTATTTATATTAAATGTGTGTTATGATGATAATTTGATTGATTATAGTGTATTAAGATATATTGTATGATATTGTACTATGTCACAAGTACTTTTTATGTTGGCTAATGTGTAAGGTGTGTATATGGAAGTATCAAGAAATGAACAATAAAAGCATATAAATAAGATAATAATGAGATATTATAGTCAATCACTTGAAGATCATTTGACTACTTTTTTATCCACTTCAAGTCAAATTGATGGATGGAGATGATGTGGTTCCTTCAATTAGTTAGAATAATTTCTAAGAAAGGTCTAATTGGTTAGACTAATAAGAAACAAGGGCCACTTTGAAAGGTTTTACATTTTTGAACTTTAGGGTAACACGTTGGGTATTAGATTTCTAGATAGTAAGCTCAAGCATATCCACATGGCTCATAATATCATCTTGTTGTATAGACACTGCTAGCTTTTGATATGGATTTTGGGAGAAAGTGCAACTAATTAGCTAAGTATATGATGCCTCACTATAGAATATTTATAATTTTAATTATCATATTAACTAGGGTTGGGAGCATATGATAAAACACTTGAAGGAGTAGGCCTAGGAAAATATTCATACACTAAAAACTTCATAATATTGCAAGACTCTTTTGAGAAAGAATTAATGTCCATAAATAACATAGCATAAAATTTAGTGTACTTCAATAACATATGCTATTCTCATGAAATGTGCATTACATTGTCATAATAGTCACTTGATTTTAATAAAATAAACACTTAAAATCACAACAACAAAGTCACCACCTCTCCAATGGAAAAAAAAAACATAACTCAATATAATGATATTCAAGGTTGAATTGTGTATAGGTTCTTTCCACTAGTAGGGCCCTCACATATATGGTATGAGAAATAAAAAAACCATTGAAGTTTTGTATCCTCCACAATGGTAACAATTGTTGGTGCAAGGTGACACGATAACACCTACACACAAGAAATATAATATAGCTATAAAATATTATAACAAAGATTCAACTAATGAAAATGATATCCTAATAAATGGTGCCAAGTTGTTGGTACACAAAGTGTATCTCCATGAATCCTAGAGAATGATCTAATACATAATCCCAAGGAAGGTCAACTTGGGATATTAGAAATAATTTTGTGATAATACTATAGATAATAAAGGGACAATACATAAGAACAAAAGTTGAATCAATTTATAATTTTAAGAATGTAGGTTTAAAAAAAATATTTATAACATCCTGAAAGATGGTAGGCTTGATGTATTTTTGTTTATTGACTTTTTTTATGAGAAAATTTAAACTTATACATTAGGAAATGATTATATTTTCATGTTTTTAGGGTTAAGTTTTCTAAGGATGCAAAAAATTCTAGAGTGTATTCACAAGTTCAGTAGGAAAGTCATAGGTTCATTAGATAGTCATAAATTCATCAGGATAGTCATAAATTTATTAGGATAGTCATAACTTCATCAGGACTATCATAAGTTTATTAGGGTAGTCATAAATTCATTAGGACTAATTATCTCCTAATATGCTCAAACTATTGCAACTTCCTCAAAGATGCTTATCAAACTTTAAGACCCAATCCTCAATTGCTTGAATCAAGGAAACCATCTTTTAATTGTCTCCTCAATATATTATGAATTTCATATTTTCCCTATGTTATTTTTGCTCGAATTCCACCAAGGTTTAATGTAAGGTTTTGAATAGACCACCTTGGTAAAGAAATCTTATCATGATATGTATGCTCTCACACTATTGAAATATTGTCACATGTCATTATTTATTCTTCTTTTCGTATCCAAAAACATAGGTCAAAGTCTAGTTAATGTTAAGCTCAATCAAAATAGAGTGTTCCTAAGCTTCTTGACTTGCACAACCTACTCCACTATATTTTTCCCTAGTTCTTCATGATTGTCGTTGAATACTCTTATGTAGACTTTTATACCTTGTCCATATTTTCTTGACTCAAGAAAACCTTTCCAAGAGACATGCTTTACATTTCATGTATCATGGGGATAAATTAATATTTCCAACACATTAAGATGAGTTATTTTATGCTAGAAAAGGTCCTATTTCACACCCCATCTCAATCAAACATTGTAGGCTACATTATTCTAGCACTTTCTCTTAAGATCCCTAAGTGCCAAACTTTGATAGGTTGTTTCTCAAAAATCATGACACCTAAAACATCCTATCTAAAGGTATAGGGTCATGTAGGGTCCCTTATCAATAATCTCTCTTATTTTTTGAAATCTCCAATCCTCTTGACCATGGTGACAATTTTTCAAATGTCATAAAAAGAACTAAATGTGGTTAGTAAAAAATTTTCAACGGCCATAATTTGAATTTCATATGTCATGGGGCCAAAATGATATTTACAAATTTTTGGATGGGTGGTTTTATGCTAAGAATGGTCCTATTTTTCACCTCAGCATGCTCGATCATTCTAGACTACATTATGTTGATGCTTTCTCTTAAGAGCCCTAAGTGCCAAAAAGTGGAAAAATTTGACAGGATGTTTCTCAAAAAATGTGGCAGGTAGAAAAATTATTTCTAAAGGTATAGAGTCATGTTGGATCCCTCCATAATAACCTCTCTCAAAATTTTAAAAATCCAATCCATTTGGCCATGGTGACAAGTTTTCATATGTTGCAAAAAGTGTCAAAATGCATTGAAGATAAAGTTGCAAGGTAGCATATTTTGTTCTATTCATCATGGGGACAAACTGATAGTTCCAAAACATTTGGGTGGATGGCTTTATGCTAGGAAAGGTCTTATTTTGTACCCCAACATACCTGATTGTTCTAGACAATATTTTTCTATTGCTTTCTCTTGAGAGCCCTAAGTGCTAAAAAGTGGAAATCTTTGACAAGTTGTTTCTTGAAAATTGTGGCACCTAGATACATTCCATCTAAAGGTACAAGGTCACATAGGGTCCCTCCATAATAACCTCTCTCAAATTTATAAAACTCCAATTGATTTAGTCATGGTTATAGGTTTTCACATGCTGCAAAAAGTGTCAAATACATTGAAGAGAAAGTTGCAAGGTAACATAATTTTTGTTTTGTTCATCATGGGGCCAAACCGACAATTCCAACACATTTGGGTGTGTGGTTTTATGATAGGAAAGGTCTTTTTTCACACCTTATCATTCCCCATCATTCTAGACTACATTATGTCGACACTTTCTAGATTAAGATCCCTAAGTGCCAAAAAGTGGCACTTTTCTTTAAGAAAAAGGAACATGGCCTATAATATTATTAATAATAATAAAATTTCAATATTTACAAAGGGAAGCCATGACTATGTTGTGAGTTACAATGGAAAGCCTAAAATTTTGTAGTAGATTACCCCAAACCTTATACCACTGAGATGGGTATAAAATTTTCCCATAGGAATATACAAAATACTGCTATAGTATGAAACAAAATTACCCAAAATAATTACTAACATTGCAATAAGGGAATTTACAGTGCATTGAAAAATTTATCATATAAATGAAGGTGACAAAAAACTAAGAATTGGAAGCTTGTGAAGAATATGTAAAATCAGGTGGATGGCAGAGCAGATTCCTCCTTCACCATGGGGGTTGGAGGATGTAGAGGAGGATGGGGGTAGTGGGTGAGCAGTTTGATCAAAGCTTGATATACCTCAAAGACCCATGTGTAGAAGGAAGGCCCGACATTAGCTTGATGCACGAGAAAAGCTTTGTCCAACTCTACTTTAATTATTTTGTGCAATGCATGCTTGAGGGTAACATAAATATAAATAGCCCGATCTTTTCTAAAGTTGCTTGTGCTTAAAAAACTTTCCTACCAGAACCTTACTATTATGGAGGTCATACTTGTAGATTGTCGAGTTAAGGGCTTGACCTACTAAGTACTTCTCTTGGACATAATATAATACTAAATAGGCAACCAAACTATAGTGCTGCAACAGATCCATTGCATTGGAAATAAAAATGGAAACAACCTAAGATAGGTAGAGGAGGTGAGGATTACCCAAGAGAATTATGTTACCAATTACCACCTTTAGTGACACTTCCACACGTGAACAATTGATTTTAAAGACGTTTTATAACATCTCCATTATGAATGATTTAGACTCAAGGTATTCCCATTTTGAAATGGGAATATTGATTCACTTGAAATTATGGACTCTATCTCTACAAAATCCATTTTTGTAGGGGAACTCTTTTTTAGGACCAATTTACTAGTTGATCACAAATTGATTGCAGAGAAAGTATGAATGGGGAGATCATCGAATAGAATGGGGTGTTGTGGTGGGTGATGGTACATTTAAAAAAATTGACATGCTTCAAATAGAGCTTACCATAATTAGGAGAGATGATCAATTTTGACCACATTACCTAATCATGCTAAGTTTTAGGAAATGACATGGATTTAATGCAAATTGTGTTTGAAGTGACTTCCCTCGATTACCAAGGAACAATGTGCATATATGATAACTAAGGTGTGACTTGTGATTATAAAAGGTGATGGAAGATGATTATATGATGAAAAAGAGGTGAGGTGATTTGAAAGGATTCAGGGAGTACAAAAGAGCATGTAGAGGAGATTGGGAATAATGAAAGAGAGAGCGAAGATTGGGAATAATGAATGAAAGGGTGTATGAGTAGGATGGCCAATGAGAGAAAGGAAGCTAAGTGTAATTATATGTAAGAGGATGATTAGGTAGAGAGACGAGGAAAATGAATCTGAGATGGGTTGGGAGTGAATAAGAGGAAAAAAGAAACCTACAAAAACACTCACAAAATGAGAGTGTTAGAAAAAAATAACCCCATTTATGGGGGTAACAATCCTTTGAAGCAATCCTATGAAGGATTTAGTTTTTATAGATATCCTCATTTTTAGTATTGATAGCTAACTATCTAAAGAGCATGCTAAATTTTCAAGCACATTTTCTAGATGATTCCCCTCTCTATAGCAATAAGATATTTTGAAAAATTTGAATGATTGCAGAAGCTTTAGGATGTGATGTAAGAAGAGGTGGTGGGCCTAGCTTGATTGGCTAAAGCATCATGTTGCAGGAAAGAGGTCATGAATTCTAGTCTCCTCACCATCCTCATCATATCAGAGGGTGTGTCATGCCAGCATCACTAGTCACATGAAAAAAGTTTACCAAATGCACTGTAGTTTATAGCGAGATGGATACCAAACCAATTCTTGCAGTCTAAAAAAAATGATGTGATGTAAGATATAGTTCATGTGCTAGGAGGGGGAGTTGTGTCTTAAAAATGTTGCACCTAGAAAAATTCTATCTAAAGTTATAGGGCCATGTAGGATCTTTCCAAAATAATCTCTCTTAAATTTTTAAAACTCCAATCTATTTGGCCATGGCAACAATTTTTCACATGTTGTAAAAAGCATCAAATACATTAAAGAGAAAGTTGCAAGGTAGCATAGTTTTTGTTTGGGTGAGTGGGATTATGATAGGTAAGGTCCTATTTTGCACCCAATCATGCTTGATCATTCTAGACTACATTATGCCAACACTTTCTTTTAAGAGCCTTGAGTGCAAAAAGGTAAAATTTGAAAGACTATTTCTTAGAAACCATGAAGACCTAGAAAAATTCTTCTAAAGATACAGGGTCACTTAGGGTCCCTCCATAGTAACCTAGATATAAAATTTATAAAAATCCAATCCATTTGGCCATGGTGAAAAGTTTTCACACATTGCAAAAAACATCAAATGCATTTAAGAGAAAGCTACAGGGTAGCATAATTTTTTTTCTATGCATCATGGGGCCAAACTGGTAGTTTCAACACATCCAAGTGGGTGGTTTTATGTTACAAAAGGTCCTATTTCACTCCCCAATATTCCCAATCATTCCAAACTACATTGTAAACTACATTGTTCCAACACTTGCTCTTAAGAGCCCTAAGTGCCAAAAAATGGCACTTTGATGAGATGTTTCTTGGAAACCATGACACCTAGAAACATTCCATATAAAAGTACAAGGTCATGTAGAGTCCATCCAAAATAAAATCTCCAATTTTTTTAAAAATCCAATCCATTTGGCTTTGGTGGCAAGTTTTCACACGTTGCAAAAAGTGTCCAATGCATTTAAGAGAAAGTTGCAAGGTAGCATAATTTTTCTTTTATTCATTGTGTGGAAAAACCGATAGTTTTGAAACAAAGATGTGTTAGATGCATAGGAAAATTGAGGTGGGTGGGGGGTTGAATTAATTGTATACTTTTAAAGCATTAGAAACCATCATTAGCATTCAAATTAGCATTAGTTCTTAAACCCTTGTCCCCCATTAAACCCTTAACATGCATTAACAAAATGTAAACATGTAAAGTAGTAATGCAAACACATCAAAAACACAAGAACCACATATATTTACATGGAAAACCAAGAAGGGAAAACCACAAGGAGGATTAGCTCACTAATATATGAATTGCAACATTGAATACAATGAGCCTCACTACCAAGGGCTCATTGCCCAGAAAGATAAAGAAAGGCTCACTACTAGTAATTGACTACCAAAGGAATCACTATCTAGAAGAAATAAAGAAAGGAGTGTCTCACTACCAATTTTAACTACTAACAATTCATCTCTCATATGCTGAAGGTACAGTTCCATTGAAGCACAAACAAACTCATCAAATATATTGAAATGTAGACACCTTATGCTCATTGCATTAGGAAGTTGTAGGCATTAACTCTCACACTCAAATAAAAAAAATGATCACTTTTTCATCTTTCAAATCACAAACACTTCACACATAATCCATGTACAACAATTCTCCTTACATTTATACCTTTTGTAGCCTAAAACAATATCAATTAGGTTGGACTTAATAAAATGTATACACCTCAACCGTGTATCACCAAGGAGATCGGAACCAAACACTTCCACAATATAAATAAATGAAGCCAAACCACACCTCTACTTAATTGGGACCCAAATCTACACCAACACGCTTCTAAACACTTCCTCAATCAACAATTATCCTCCATAATTAGCACTATCATGCCAAGTTGGCCAAACCTACACTAACACCAAAAAGTGAATCCAAACACACTTGTCAAGGTCTAGAAACATCTCATAGACCACACAACAACCCTCCACACTATTCATACATCTCAAAATACTCCAGTGCCATCAAAATATACTTCATGCAACTACTATAACCACATGAAAATAAAGAACACCTTCATTTTGTGCAACCAAACATACTGGCATAGATGTCCAACACACCAAATAACCTTGTTAAAAAACTCAACACCTAAAACTTCAAGGGAAGGTAGATACAACCATTATAATCACATTCCCAGATCTGCAACACTAGAAAATGCACTGTAGAAAAATGTGGAGTAGTCTCATTTCTCCTAGACACCTTGTTTTTCCAAACAGACATATTGTCAAACACCTCTTCCACTGTAGAACGATCCAAAACATGAAACTCTATATATGAAACCTATGAACACCTTTGATCATCAAGTCCAAACTGCATGAGCATATTTTAAACCATGAAGAAATATAGAGTAAAACACTAAACACCACTCTGTCACACTAAAATTTCTTTTATTCAAATTTTCTTAAAGCACTTGGAAACTAGGTGAACCAACTTCATCAACAACATTAATAACACCTCTGCAACACATCTATAACATCTTCAACACTTTTCAATTACAAAAATTTCCCCAAACACAAGTCAAGGCAATAACCTTTGCAATTGTACTGAAGTAGGACATCAATGACAACACCAACAATATTATGTTGAAATTAATATCAACAACTCTAGACTTCCACAACTCTAATGCTAGGGGTTGACATTATCAAGAACATCAAAATTCCAATACTCTCTTCATACAAGGGGTTGATATCAATGGCAACACCCAAGAAACTCATAAACAACTTCATCATCTCCAAAATTCCAACAATCTCCCCCTTTGTCATTGATTGAAACACCTACTTTTTGAAAAACCACCAATAACAAAAACAACCATCAATAATATTGCAATAAACAGTACTCCCCCTATGGGCTTCAAACCATATCTACTACTGTAACTCTCTCCATATATTTATTTTTTTTCTTTATTATTTTTCAATCACTTTAACTTTGTCCCCCTTTGAAATCAATGGAAAAGGGCCATAAACTTATCCAACTGTCTTGCTCCCCCACTTTGACAACATACAAAGGGAAAATACTACAACTGCACTCATTCTTTTGCAATATCTTTTCTATATAATCCCCCTCAGGAGCACACAACATGCTCAAATTGACTGCACTATCCAACAACCACTACTACCTACTCCCCCTAAGAGGTAGCCTTTAGCATCAGTCTAGGACAAAGATATATATCTTGAAGTGCTTCCTAGATAGATACACATATATATGCATCTAGTTGAAAGAAGGAGGGGCCATAACCCCTAACTTCTCTTGGAGATGCTCAAAAGTATCTTTTGGAAGAGCCTTTGCAAAAATATCAACAACTTGATCCTTAGTAGAAACATACTCCAACTTCACCTCATTCTCTGCAACTTTCTCTCTCAAGAAGTGATACTAGATTGAGATATGTTTTGTTCTCAAATGCATTACCAAATTCTTTCAAATATTGATTGCACTTTTATTGTCACACATGATAGGAATAAGTTAATCATATGAAACTTTGATATCTTTCAGTGTTTGCTTCATCCACAACACCTATGTGTAGCCCGATGCTACTGCAATATATTTTGCTTCTGTAGTAGATAATGACATTGAATCCTACTTCTTACTTAGCCATGAAACCAACCTAATTCTAAGAAAGAAAGTACCACCACTTGTAATTTTCCTATCATCTACACATCCATCCCAATCTGCATCTGTATATGCACTTAAAGAGAAGTCAGTATATTTAGGATACCACAAACTATAATTCAAAGTGCCCTTCAAATATCTGAATATCCTTTTTACTGTTGCAACATGAGATTCTTTGGGATCCTCTTGAAATCTAGCCACAAGACAAACTGAATGCATGATATCCAATCTAGTAGTATTAAGATATAATAGTCCACCAATCATTGATCTATACTTGCTCTAATCTTTCTTAGAAGATTCATCATTCTTTCTCAACTTACCACCAATAACCATAGGAGTACATACCCGTTTAGAGTCATCCATTCCAAAATTCTTCAAAAATTCCTTAACATACTTAGACTATGATATGAATATACCTTTCTTTCATTGATTGATCTATAAACCAAGGAATAAATTCATCTCTCCACACATTGATATCTCAAATTATTTTTGCATTTCCTTTGCAAAATTCTTGCAATTATCTTCATTTCCTCCAAATATTATTTCATCAACATATACAACCACAATCAAGATTTGTTCTTCTTTAACTTTGAAATATGGATTACCATTTACAATACTTTTTCTAAATCCTTGTTGCAACAAGTAATTATCTAAGCTTGTACCAAACTCTAGGAGCTTGCTTTAGTCCATACAATACTTTCTTCAATCTGTAGACCATATTTGCATCTTTTGACAACTGAAAACCTTTTGGTTGTTCAATGTATACCTCTTCTTCCAACTCACCATTCAAGAATCTAGATTTCACATCCATTTGATATACCTTGAAACCCTTATGTATTGCAAAAGCTAAAAACATCCTCATAGCTTTCATTCGTGCAACTGAAGAAATTTTTTCTTCAAAGTATATACCTTCAACCTATGAGTAACCCTTACACACAAGTCTAGCCTTGTTTCTGACAACTTTTCCATCTTCATTCAACTTATTTTAGAATACCCATTTAGTACCAATCACATTCTTATTTATTAGTATTGGGACCAATTCCCAAGTCAGATTCTTCTCTATCTATTCTAACTCTTCTTTCATTGCTTTAATACAATTCTCATCTTTGCATCCCTTAGTCACTATTTTGGTTCAACCTCAGAAAGTAAAAAAAAAATTATTTGTTCCTCTGTCATAGAGAATTTTCTTCTTGTTATCACACCTTTTCTTTTATCTCCAATGGTTTGACCTTTTGAATGATTCTTCTACACATACTTAGGAGTATTAGGATTCTTTTTCAGAGCTTCTTCCTCTTCAAATTTCAACTCTTTTCCTTTGTCTTCAACCTTTTCTTCTTCACTGTAAGGGGATTCATCAAATTCATATCCTTCTATCAGTATTGAACTTTTATGTGGTTCCTCATCCACTTTGACACTTGCACTCTCAACATTTTTCTTCAATATCTTGTTGTGACATCGGTAGGCCTTGCTTCTTGTAGAGCATCCAAGGAAGATTTCCCATATCTTGTATCAAAATTTCCCAAGTTTTCTTCATCTTTTTTGATATAACACTTGCTTCTAAAAACTTTGAAATACTTCATAGTAGGGGGTTTCCCATACCATAAATCATATGCATTCATTGAAATATTTGCTCTTGCTTGACCTCTATTAAGAATATAGACTACATTATGAATTGCTTCTCTCTAATAGACATTCAGAAGATTAGCTTCCTTCATCATTGTCCTAGCTACTTATTGAACTATTTTATTTTTCCTTTCCACAACTCCATTCTGCTGAGGAGTTCTAGGGGCCAACAAATAACTCTTTATTTCATGATCTTCAAAAGAATTATTAAACTCATTTGAAGTAAACTCACCACCTCTATTAGACCTCAAACATTTGAACTTTAGATTCATTTCATTCTCAACCATAGCCTTATTTAATGCTTTCAACTTATCTAGAGCTTCTAATTTTTCTTTGAGAAATGTAACCTAGGGCATTCTATAATAATCATCAATTAATATCATGAAATACATGTCACAACATGAGATTCTAATTCTTTTAGGTCAGCACAGATCTGTATGCACTAACTCCAAGGGACCTATGGTAGAATATTCTTTTTTCTTGAGTCTTTCCTTTGTTTTCTTTCCAACATGACATTCTTTGTAGATTGCATTGATAGGATTTGTGATCATTGGAAAATCTCTCACAACATCAATAGAACTTATCCTTGCTATGCTATCAAAGTTGATGTGACCCATTCTTCTATTTTAGAGCCAACTTCCATTATTTTGAGACATAAATCACTTTGTACCATTACCTTTGAGTTGATAGACATTACCTCCTATCCTTGTTCCAACAACAACCATAATACCAAAGCTTCCTTTTCTAATTTCACAAACACCATTCTATAAAACAATATTATATCCTTTGCTACACATTTTTCCTACACTTATAAGATTATGTCAAAGACCCTTGACATAAACAACATTGTTTGTATTATGCTTTCCATCAAAACTAATTGAACCTTTCCATAGATCTCAATAGATGTATCATCACCAAACTTAACAAGACTACCATTACACTTTTCAAGCTTAAAAAACTTATTCTTATCACCTCTCATATGATTTGAGCATCCACTATCAATAATCTAATAATTATTCTCCTCTCTAGCATGAAAAGAAATCAACATAGTTCCTTCAATGTTATGATATGTTTCCAAAGCACTTTCCTTCACACATGTTTCAAGATTAGTAGAATTAGTTCCAACATTTAGAGCTATGAACAAGCATTTATTAGTGTCTTCATTTGGATAATTTGATTCTTCATCATCAAATACACTAATGTCCTTTTCAAGATAATATCTCTTCTTGAAAAAATTACCTTTATGATCCTCTTGTTTGTCATCAATAACTTTTATTGGACATTTAGATGTATAATGACCTACCTTACCACAATTGAAACATTTGAAAGGTAGATTACCTCTGTATTATCCTGTAGCCTTTTTTAATTTCCTCAAAAAAATTTCTTCCACCTCATCAAGATCATCTGGATTTGATTCGTCATCCTTTTCCACTTTGCAGACTTTAAAAGTAGTTTCTTTGTTTGTAGCATCTTGACCAAACTCTCTCATTTCAAAAGAATTTAAAGCACCAAAAATTTGATTTCTAGAATAATTACCCAAATTCTAAGCTTCCTCAATAGTAGAAACTTTATGACTATAAGCCTTAGATAGAGTTCTTAATAGCTTTTTCACAACTTTTATTTCATCTAGCTTTCCACCATGACCATTGATGACATTAACAACTTCATAAAATTGGATCATGTAGGTTGTAATATCTTTATCTTTAGACATCCTTAAGGTTTCAAATTTTTCTTTGTAGATCTACATCTTTAATTGTTTGACCTTGTCATCTCCTTCATAGATTCCTTCTAGATTTTTCTAGATGTCTTTAGTAGAATTGTAGCTTATACCTTCACAAGTATTGAATTAGTAAGACCACTTAGGATTATATTCCTTGCTTTGCCATTGCTCCCATATGCCTTGATCTATTCATCAACTGTTGGTGCATTTGTAGGCATGGTATAAATTCTTTCAACTGACTACCAAATACCAAATCCAAGGGATATTAAGAAAGATTCCATGCTAGCTTTATAGTAGGTAAAATTTGTTTCATCAAACTATTGACTGAACAAGACAATGGAGATGGGGGGGGTGAATTAGTTGTAGAAAATTAAAACATCAAAACCCTAAATAGTAATCAGATCCACATGCATTCATTAAATCCTTATTCTGTTAAAGTGATTAAAAATGAAATGCTGATAACAAAAACTAAAATAATAATACCATACATAATAGAACACTAGATTTACATGGAAAACCCAATGAGGGAAAACCCACAGTGAGGATTGGATCACAATATAAGTAATTGCAAAACTGGTACAAGGGCTCACTGCCATAAGACGATGCATTGTCCAAAAAGGATCATAACTAGGGCTCACTGCCACAAAAAGAAATACAAGAAGATAGAAAAGAAGTGTTACATAGAGAATATGTTCTCAATGCAACAAGGAATCCACCACAAATACTCAAAAAATTTTGCAACCTTGTTTAAAAGATTTTGGACACCTTCAACTCACTGGCTTCAAGAATCCAATCACTTGAAATTTGTACTGCTCTACTCAAATTGACATCACACACATCAATTGCATCAATCTCGCATGTATCTTTCTTATCTCTTACAACTCATAACAACACCACACTTATTTATATCAACCTCAATATTAAAAACCTTCTCCAAGGTTGACAACTATCTATTATACTTACAAATTAAAAATAGGTCAGCACCAAAACATTCCCACGGTGGATAGGAATGAAGGCAACCCATAAAAATCCTTAATTAGGACCCAAAAAGATACGAACAAACCTTAAAACACTTCCACAAGCCTCACATGTAGTGTTAACACAAGGTTAGCCAACACCCATGCTAAACACCATAAACATTAAGTACACACTTCCTTAAATCAATCTAAAACTTCCATACAACCCATACAACATAATTAACTTGAAAACGATTTATAATAACCTTTGAACTGATTGAGATCCATCAAACACTTCTTCTAAGATAACATCATATAAATACTTCAACAAAAAACATCCGATAAACCTTATTTGCACACTGACACATGAAACACACACTGTACTATACTAAATCAAGTAAAACCTTGAATTTTGAAAGATATAAAAAATATAAGAATCTTCCCAAATCCACATAGCTTGAAGCCAAAAAATGGAGAAACGTGGAGCAAATACATTCCTCCTAGGCCACATAAAAAATAATTGAAAAATTGGTTCACACACTGGTGAAAATATCTCATTCTATACAACAATATAGAAACCCAAATTTTGAATATAACAACCTCAAACAATCTTTAAAAACATATTAGATATGCATAGGCATAGCATCAACATAGAAGAAACATGGATCACAATACTGGAGCACATTCAAAATACTTTCACAACACTATTTTCTCAAAAGCACTTGGAAACCAAGTACCAGAGACATCATCTCAACTCATTACTTCATTCCAACTCATCTCCAAAACTGCAACATAAAGATAGCTCTGTGTACTCACAAAACTTCCTCAAAATCTCAACTACACATGCACAACCTGCAACAACCTCTTTTTCACAATTTTCTCAATATCCTCGACATCTTCATCATACAAAAAATTTCCTTATCACATAGTTGGAATCAATGACAACACCAGTCAGTAGACATCCTATTGACATCAATGACAATGCCTTCATACTTTCCAAAATATCCCCCTTCATCATTGATGGCAACATAAGATGTGAAAAACCATCAAAGATAACATACACACTCTCCTTTAGATTAGATAGCCTACAAAACATTATTGCTCTCTCTCCCCCTTATAGGATTCTCTCTCCCTTTGAAAATAATGATTAGAAAATATACACAACTTTCTCCCCTTGATACGTTGCACTTTTTCACATGATTCTCTCTCCCCCTTTGACATCAATGGAAAGTGATGAAATGTTTTTCATTTTTCTCCCCCACAGAACCAAGATACTTGCTCTAAATACTCCCCCTTAGTAGTACACCTAATCAACTCAACAAATCTGCAACACTGGCAACACATGACACTACCTACTATCCTTGAGAGGTAGCCACCAATATTAGTCCATGAAAGAGATAGATATATATAGATCCACTGGAATGATGCATCTCCTTATGCATCTAGTTTAAAGGAGGGGAGATAACCCACAACTTCTCTTGAAGATACTCAAAATTATCCTTTGGAAGATCCTTAGTAAATATATCAAAAATATGATCCTTTGTATGTACATACTCAAATTTTACCTCATTCTCCATAACCTTATTGTTGTCACCTATAATTGCACCCTGTGCAAAGTTTACAAGAAACTGAGCATTCTAGAGCAACATGGGATCATTCCAAGGCTGTGGGTCACCTATCGCTGAAATGAACCTCTGGAGAAGGCCGGATTCCTTTGGGTATTGCCTAAACTATTGCTTCTATGAGAGGAAAGAGGGAAGAGAATGCATGAATTAAAGGACTACACTAGGGTGATACACCGAACTGGTGAGAAATCATGAAAAGGACACAAGAAGAACATACACTTGAAAGCCTAATCACTATCCTCAGAACAACATCTTTCGAATTTAATGCTTGTCTTTCTAATAGGTTTGGTTTACATACATATCTCAGGAAGGAAAGATTTATTTCACAACTCTAAGATATGAATACTGTATTATAGAAACACAGTTAGAAACTTGCATGTACAAAAGAAAGATACATAAAATAAATCATACAAACATGAAGACAAACTTTCCAGGTACACTCTGTGTTGTATTCAAGATTCAGTTGAGTTACAGAAAACATAAATTGACAGAGAAAGGATTGATTCAAAAATCACTAACTCTCTGGAGTGTGCAATCCGAACTATTTACAAAAAAGGAAAAATGCCTTATATACAAACTGATAATGGCGCATCTAGGGCTTACAAAAATATCTTAGTCAGAAAAAGATCTATCTCAGATCTTTTGATCAAAATAAATGCTGAAGCCCTGCATGTCCATGACGGTGAAGAGTCATCTCGAGGAAGCCTTCAGATATTCCTTCAGCTACCACATTTATTCGATCCATCGTGTCCAGTTGAGCTACCTCAGCCGCACCATGAATGCTCTGAGCTTGCTACAGATACACGTCGCCCTTCATCCCTTGAAGTTCTTTAGACTACCATGGAGACTCTCAGACCTCTCTGATTGGCTGAGTGAACTATATGAAAACTCCCGGGCGCTCAATTCTTTAGTTGAATCGCATCTCGGTGAGACACCAGAAGTGTCTCACCGATGCGATTAAATATTTTCGCAAGAATCGGCATAGCATAGAGCCATCGTTGTGAGCTCCTCACGAGCCTAAAGAGTCATATCAATTCCACTGGAACCATCGGCAAATCACTGTCCATCGCCAAGAGATCCGTGGGTTAATGAATCATACAGAGATCTCTGTTGTTTCCGAGACCATGTGATATCGGCAAGACATCAATCCAACAGTCAGTCCCTTCATCGATAAGATCATGTCAGGGAGACCCTTGCCAACATCCTCAGAAGTAATCCCACCAGGCTCCATTTCATTAGAAGGCTTTGCTACTTGGTAAGACTCATGCCATTCGGGGAGAAGTCTTCCCAAGCATCTTGCACTACGCCGAAGGCTCCTCAGTTGTCGGTGAGACCTCACCTTATCGCTGGGACATCTCAGCAAAAGCTTCATTACACTGAGGAATCTTTGAATCAAGGTGACATTTCTGTCTCAATAAGATGTTCCACCGAGAACCTTTCCTTGGCCGAAACTGCCTTTTTCATTTGGAGGCTCCACTACTCGGTGAGACTCTTGCTGATAACACCCTGCGTTCTGGTGGGGCCTCCCCTCGATCGGCAAGACTCCTCCGCTCGACAAGACCCTTTGTCAAATGCTGGAAGCTACCCCGAAGTCCCTGTTCGCCGAGAGTCCTAGCGAATAGCGATTGAATGGCCTATCGGCCAAGGAAAATCTGTGTGGTGAGAGGTCATACCGAACCTCCTCCACTATAGCGATAGCTCCATAGGGTCATTCGGCGTGACCAAAACTAGATCTCAGTGACTTGCTCAAGATGGGAAGAAACAAACAGTCAGTCGACCAGAGAATAGGAGAGTCCTGCCGACTTTTCCTTAGATGATTTCTTCATGCCGAATACTCCCAAGGTAGCTTCTTCCACTGAGCTCCCACACCCTAGCAACTGAAGTAGAGTCTTTGCCCTTAGGTGAATATCCCAACTGGCCTCTGAAGATCTAACATTTAATCATCTTGCCTGATTCAACTGTAGGTGAAATAGAGGCAACAATTATCTCTCAAAAAGTGATATCTATTTCATATATGCTTTGTCCTTGAATGAATCACTAGATTCTTTGAAATGTTAATTGCACTTATACTTTCACAAAAAATAGAAATAGGCTCATCATATACAACTCAGATATCCTTCAATGTTTGTCTCATCCACAAAACTTGTGTACAACATGATGCTGCTACAATATAATCAGCCTCTACATTGGATAAAGAAACTAAATCCCGATTCTTACTTAGCCATGACACCAATCTACATCCAAGAAAGAATTCTCCTCCAATTGTACTTTTCTTGTCATCAACATAGCCAACCCAATCAACATCTATATAAGCACTTAATGTGAAATTAGTATCCTTAGGATACCACAAGACATGATCCAGAGTGCCTTTTAAATATCTAAATATCCTCTTCACAACTACAACATGTGTTTCTTTAGGTTCTTCTTGAAATCTAGCCACAAGACAAACTGCAAGCATGATATCTGATCTAGTAGTAGTCAGATATAGTAGGCCGCCAATCATAGATCTATATTTTCTCTGATCAACCTTAGGTGAATCATCATATTTGCTTAATTACAACCAATCACCATAGGAGTGCATACTAGTTTGGAGTCTTGCATTCCAAACTTCTTCAACATTTCTTTGGCATACATTGACTATGAAATAAAAATCTCTTTATCTATTTGATTGATTTGTAGCCCAAGGAAGAAATTCATCTCCCCAAACATTGACATTTCAAACTATTTCTACATATATTTAGAAAATTTCTTACACATAGCTTCATTTCCACCAAAGATAATATCATCCACATATACAACCACTATTAAGATTTTGTCTTCCTCAATTTTGAAGTAAAGATTACTATCAAAGGTTCCTTTACTGAATCCTTGCTATATCAAATACCTGTCCAATCTTGCATACCGAGCTCTAGGAGCTTACTTCAATATGTATAATTCCTTTTTAAATCTACACACCATAGCTTGTTGCACTATGACAACTGAAATCCTTCCAGTTGTTCTATGTAAACCTCTTTCTTCTAATTTTCCATTCAAAAAGTAGACTTCACATCCATCTGATAAACTTTAAAGTCCTTATGTGCTGCAAATGCCAAAAACATTCTAATAGCTTCCATCCTAGTCACAGGGAGAAAATGTCTCCTCAAATTCTCTTCCTTCCACTTGTGAGTAACCCTTACACACAAGTCTTTCTTTATTCCTTACTACTTCTCCATTCTCATTCAATTTTTTTCTAAATACCCACTTAGTTCCAATTATGTCCTTTTTTTCCGGTCTAGGAATCAATTCCCAAGATTGAATTTTCTCAATCTACATAAGTTCTTCCTTTTACTTCATCCAATGTTTATCTTTACATGTCTCACTCATTGTAATAGGTTCAAATTTAGAAAGTAGACACAAATTTACCTCAACTTCAGTAGTTTTGCTTCTTGTCAATACACCTTTTCTCTTGTCTCCAATGATTTGATCTTTGGAATGATTATTTTGTACATGTACTTAGGGGTGTTAGGGGTCTTCTATATATCTTCATCCTCTTCATTCTGTACTTATTTTTCATAATTTTTTTCTTCTTCTACTTCTCTGCAATCAGGTTCATTTGACACATATCCATCAACAACAATTGAATTCTGCAAATTTTCATCAACTTTCACATTTGCACTTTCAACAATCTTTCTCAACATTTTGTTGTAACATATGTAAGCTTTTCTTTTAGTAGAATATCCATGGAAGATACCTCCATCAGACCTTGCATCAAACTTTCCTAAGTTTTCTTCATCTCTCTTGATGATATAACACTTGCTTCCAAATACTCTAAAGTACTTCATAGTAGGAATCCTTCCATACCATAACTCATAGGTAGTATTTGTACTATTAGCTTTATCTTGAAGTATGTTAAGTATGTAAAAAATAGTATGAATTGCTTCTCTCGAGTAGAATTTTGGTAGATTTTATTCTTTCATCATAGTCCTAGCAGCTTCTTGAATAGTCAGGTTTTTTCTCTCAACAACTCCATTTTGTTGAGGAGTTCTAGGGGTAGATAGGTGCCTCTTATTCCATGAACTTCACAAAACATGTTAAAATAATTGGAGGTAAATTCTCCACCTCTGTTAGACCTAAAAAATTTGTTTTTTACATTCATTTCATTCTCAACCATAGCTTTAAATGCCTTGAATTTATATAAAGAATCAAAATTCTCTCTAAGAAAAGTAACCCATGTCATTCTAGAGTAATCATCAATCAAAAGCATAAAATACCTATCACCTTGAAGAATTCTCACCCTTGTAGGACTTCAAATATATGTATGTATTAATTACAGTAGTCCAGTAGAAGATTGTTCCTTTCCTTTAAACATACTCCTTTTTTTTCTTCCAAACTGACAATCTCTACAAACAACATTGATAGGCTTTGTGATTCTTGGTAAATATCTCATTGCATGTATTGAACTGATTCTCACCCAATTATCAAAATTCATGTGACACATCCTCTAGTTCCATAACCAACTATCATTAATCTAAGACATAAAGAAATGACCATCAACACCCTTTAGCTAATAGATGTTTCCATCTATCCTTTTACCAATAGCATTCAAAGTTCTAGACCCTTTTCTGATCTCACATGTTTCATCCTTAAACAAAAGAATATATCCTTTGCTACACATTTGTCCAACACTCAAAATATTATGTCTCAAACCCTTAATATAGTAAACATTATCAATATTATGCTTGCTATTAAAACTAGTTTAACCTATTCCACAAATCTTAGCTCCTAAATCATCTCCAAGTTTAGCTAATCCACCATCATACTTTTCAAGTTTAACAAACTTACTTTTTTCTTCGATCATGTGATTAGAGCAGCCACTATCAACAACCCAGTAATTCTTATCTTCTTTAACATGAAAGTAGATACCAAAGTACCTTCAACCTTATCCTTCTTCTCTAGATCACTTTCCTTCACACAACTTTCAGAGTTAGCAAAACTAGATTCTTTTTTTATAGCCAAGAACAAGCATTCATTATCATGGAATAGAAATACCAACATCTTCTTTGACATAGTAAGCTCTTTTAATCATCTTTCCTTTATTCTCGTCACTCTTATTGTTTATAGCTCTTTTTAGACAACTTGAAGCATAATGACCTATTTCACCACATCCAAAACATTTGAAAGGTAGTTTACCTTTGTACTTATCCATGCCCTTTTTCATCCTTCTTACAAAGTTAGCTTCCACATCATCAAGATCATCTTCATCAAAATCTTTAATATTTTTTGATTTTTCATCCTTAAAAGTAGTCTCCAATTTTTCACCATTTTCAAACCAAGCTTTCTCATTTCAAAAGAGGTTAGTGTACCAATCAACTGATTTCTAGAATAATTATTAAAATTTGCAACTTCCTCAATAGCAGATACTTTTCCACTATAAGCATCAAGAAGAGTTTTGAGAACTTTCTTTACCACCCTAAGCTCTTTAACTTGTGCACCAAGACCTCTCATAACACTTACCAGTTCATCAACCCTCTGCATGTAGGTTGCAATTGTTTCATCTTCAGACATTCACATAGTCTCAAATTGTGCCTTTAGATTTTGCAGCTTTGCTTGTTTGACCTTTTCATCTCCTTCATAAATACTTTCAAGCTTATCCAAAACTTCTTTAGTAGTCTTAAGATTCATAAATTTAACCAATTCAGAATTTGAAAGACTATTCATAATGATAAATCTTGATTTAGAATTTACCTCATGTTCCTTGATCTCATCACTTGTGCTTAGACCATTATAGGTGGAGTATATGAATTCTTATAAGATTTTTCAACCTCAAATCCTTGACATGCTAGATATCCTTCCATCTTTGACTTCCAGAAAACATAATATGTTCCATCAAATATAGGGTAATCAATTTGCTTCACTACCCTGGATCTACCTTAAGTAGTTAAGCTCTTCACCAAGGAACCTTTGTCTGATACCAATTGCTGAATGAACACGACAACTCAAAGGGAGGGGGTGAATTAGTTGTAGAAAATTAAAACATCAAAACCATCAACAAATAATCAGATCCACATGCATTAACTAAACCCTTATTCTGTTACAGTGATTAAACATGAAATGTATATAACAAAAACTAAAATAACAACAACATACACAAGAGAACACTAGATTTATGTGGAAACCCCAATGAGGGAAAAACCACGGTGAGGATTAGCTCACAATATAAGTAATTACAAAATTGATACAAGGGCTCACTACTAGAATAGGACACACTATCCAAAAAGTCTCATAGCAAGGGCTCACTGCCATAGAAATAAATACAAGAAGATAGAAGAGAAGTGTTACACAAAGAATATTTCTCAATATAACAATGAAACCACCACAAATTCTCCAACACTTTCACAACCTTTTTTGAAATATCTCAAACACCTTCAGCTAACTATCTTCAAGAATCCAAACACTTGAAATTCACACTAATTTTCTCAAATTCGCATAACAAACATCACTTGCATTGATCTCACATCTATCTTGCTTCTCTCTTACAACTCACAACAACACCAAATTTATTTATATCAACCTCAATCTTAAAATCCTTCTCCAACGTCGACAACTATCCATTATACTTACAAATTAAAAATAGGTCATCACCAAAAAATTCCCGTGGTGGATAGGAATGAAGGTGACCCATACAAATCATTAATTAGGACCCAAATATATGCCAACACACCTTGACACACTTCCACAAGCCTCACATGTAGTGTTAACACAAGGTCAGTTAACACTCGTGCTAAACACTGCAAAAATTAAGTACATGCTTCCTTAAATCAATCCAAAACTTCTAGACAACATAATTCACCTGAACATGAACTAGAATAACCATTGAACTACTTGAGATCCATAAAAAACTTCTTCCAAGCTTGCATCATATAAATACTTCAATATAGAAAACTCGATAAACCTTATTCACACACCAACACATGAAACACATACTGTATTATACCAAATCAAGTAAAACTTTGAATTCTGAAAGATACAAAAATTATAAGCATCTTCCCAAATCCGCACAACCTAAAGCTAAAAAACAGATAAATGTGGAGCAAATACATTTCTCCCAGGCCACAAAAAACATCAATGAAAAATGGTTCACACACTAGTGAAAATATCTCATTTTGTACAACAATCCAGAAACCCAAATTCTGAATATAGCAACCTCTAACAATATTGAAAAACATATTAGATCCACATAGGCATAGCATAACAATAGAATAAATGTGGAGCACAATACCAGAGCACATTTAGAACACTTGCACAACATTGTTTTCTCTATTTATCAAATTTTCTCAAAAGCACTTGGAAACCAAATACAAAAGTCATCATCTCATCTCATTACTTCATTCCAAATCATCTCCAGACACTGCAACATAAAGATAGCTCCATGTGCTCACAAAAATTCCTCAAAATATCAACTACACACACAATGTACAACCTCTTTTTCACAATTTTCTCAATATCCTCGACATCTTCATCATGCAACAATCTTCCTTAACAAATAGTTGGCATCAATGACAACACTAGTTAGTAGACATCTTATTGACATCAATGAAAACACCTTCATACTTGAAACACAATCAAGGGATCTTTGATACCTTTCCTTTGCACCATTTGGATCTACTTCAAGCAATTAAGCTTCTTCTTGAGAAGCACAACTCTGATACCAATCACTTGATGCACAAGACAATTGAGATGGGGTGTGAATCAATTGTATACTTTTAAAACATAAAAAAAACCTCATTAACATTCAGATCTACATTAGTTCTTAAACCCTTTCGCTCCATTAAACCCTTAACATGTATTAACAAAATGTAAACATGTAAAGTAGTAATGCACACACATCAAACACACAAGAACACTGGATTTATGTGGAAAGCCAAATAAGGGAAAAGCCATGGTGAGGATTAGCTCACTAATATATGAATTAAAAAAATGAATACAATAAGGCTCATTTCCCTGAAAGATAAGGAAAGGATCACTACCAGTGGTTGACTGCCAAAGGACTCATTTTCAAAAAGAAAGAAAGAATTATGGGGTGGCTCACTACCAATTTTAAATGCTAGAAATGAATCTCTCATATGTCAAAGGTACAGTTCCACTAAAGCACAAAAAAACTCATCATACAGGCTAAAATTTAGACACCTTCTACTCATTGCATTAGGAAGTCATAGGAATGAAGGCTCACACTCAAATCAACACACTTGATCACTTTCACATCACACACTTCACACACAAACCATACAACAATTATGCTTGAATTTACACCCTCAATGACCTAAAAAAATCTTAATTAGGCTAGCCTTAATGAAATGTGTACATCTCAACTGTGTATCACTAAGTAGGTCAACACCAAAAATTACACAATATAAAGAAGTGAAGCCAAACCGCACCACTACTTAATTGGGACCCAAATCTACATCAACACACTTCTCAACACTTCCTTAGTAAAAAATTATCCTCTGTAATTAGTGCTAGCATGCTAGGTTAGCCAAACCTACACTAACACCAACAAGAAACTCCTAATACACTTCTCAAGGTCTGGAAACATATCATGAACATCATAGAAACACTTCACACTATTCATACAACATCTTAGAATACTCTAGCACCATCAGAATATACTGCACAACTACTACAACCACCTGAAAATCAAGAACACCTTCATTATGTGCAACCATACATACTGACACAAACATCTGAAAAAACAAACACTCTTGCGAAAAAAATGAACACCTAAAACTTCAAGGGAAGGTAGATACAACCATTATAAGCACGTTACTAGATCTGTAACACAAGAAACTTCATTATGAAGAAATATAGAGCAATCTCATTTATCCCAAACACCTTTCTTTTGTAGACAGACATACTGTCAAACACCTCTTCCACTATGTAGAATGATCCAAAAACTAAAACTTTAGACATGAAACCTCTGAACACCTTTGATCATCAAGTCCAAATCACATGAGCATATCTTCAACCATGAAGAAATGTGGAGGAAAACATTGAAAACCACTTTGTCACACTAAACTTTCTTTTATTCAAATTTTTTCAAAAGAACTTGGAAACCAAGTGAACCAACTTAATCATCAATATTACTAACACCTTTACAACACATCTACAACATCTGCATCAATTTCCAATTATGACAATTTCCTAAACACAAGACAGGGCAAAAATATTTGCAACTATACTGAAGTAGGACATCAATGACAATATCAACAATATTGTGTTCACATTAATACCAACAACTCAAAAATTCCACAAATCCAATGCTAGGGGTTTACATTATCAACACCAACAACATTCCAATACTCTCTTCATACAAGGGGTTGACATCAATGACTAAACCCAAGCAACTCACAAACAACTCCATCATCTCCAAACTTCCAAAAATATGTGGGCGGATTTATGCTATGAAAGGTCCTATTTCACACCCCATCATGCCCAATCATTCCATACTACATTGTGCTAATGCTTTCTCTTAAGATCCCTAACTATCAAAAAGTGGAAAAATTTGACAAGTTGTTTCTCAAAAAATGTGGAACCTATAAACATTATGTCTGAAGGTAAAAGGTCACATAGGGTTCCACCATAATAACCTCACTTATTTTTTCATATCTCCAAGTCGTTTCACCATGGAAACAATGTTTCAAATGGTGCAAAAGTGTTAGTTTCATTTAGTAAAAAAAAATCGAGACATTTTTACATTCTTTGTCTTGTGGGGCTAAACTAAAAATTCCAACACATTGGGGTGGATGGATTACTACTATTAGAGGTATCATTTTCACACCCAAAAATATTCATAATTTTGAGTTAAATTAGACCAACAAACTTTTCTACTTGTAATAGTGGTATCTTCAATTACTAATCCTTGAAGGTCCATGTGAATGACTTAAAGAGGGAGTTTATTTTTTAGGAGAGTTTGAGTTCAAAATGAATAGGTCCACTTTAGGGTTTTGGTTAGCATAGGTCTCTTTTCATGAGACTTTGTATTCCTTCAACAAATAGGGTTATCTTAAAACTTTAATGGGAGGTATCTAAGAGTTTTATGCTCATTACAACACCTCTACATTCAATTTCCATCTTGAAAAGCGTATTGCAATGCCCATATTCACCATTTTTCTAGTTTCAAAGCCTTAAAAATGTGGTTGTGGGATAGTTTCATATTTAAATTCACCTTAAATAAGATAAAGGATGTCTGGAAAAGATTGTTTGGTCCTCAAAGATCATTTTCCTTCAAGCATGCAAGTGCATACAGTCCTTTAAAAATGGAAAAATATCAAAATGTTAATGGGAACTAACTATATGTGATAGTTTTGAAATAAGAGAAGGGGATAGAGTTTTATAAACATGAACATGAAAAATTCCTTAAAGGAGAAGTCATGAGTGTCCAAATAAAGGATAGTTAAGTAACATCTAAACAAAGGACTTTATCTAAGAGAGTGATAATCTCTATAAGCTATAAGTCTATACTTTCTTTACAAACAAGGACATTAGAATGTACATGGACCTGTAGCATGGGGTAGAAGATATTCATATGAATACCTATAGCCAAAGAATCAAAAAAAAACTATTCATATTCCATTGAGATCATTTCACACAACACAATCAATGAAATGCTATAGAAGATGATAAATGTTGTCACTCATGCAATTCATAACACATGAAAATTGGGCATTTGGATGGTATGAAAACTGCATCCTTGAGTCAACTTCGAAATTGAGAGAATCATTCCAAGAATATAAAAAAGTAATTGAGATTGTAATGAAATAAAAGACTACAATCCAAATGGTAGCAATCTAGGCAGAAGAAAAGATCCTAAGGGATAAGTCATAAAGATAGTGAACATAACACTTAGAATAATGTGTTAAAGTAGGCCTAAGGAATGGAAATATTTTTTATGATAGCCATGGTGATGACAACCCTAAGGTCTTTAGATAAATAAGACATAATTAGGAGTTTTAGGCCTTATGAAAAACACCAAGCAATAATATCATGGATGGTACATGGTCCTATCATTAAATATAAGAGGATAGTCATCGTAGAAGGTAGATAATGATGAGTGTGTGATAAAATTTCATATGAAAATGAATCCTTAGAAAATGATAGTGACAAAGTTAACAATAGATAGTTGAACTCACAAAAATGCAAGGTATAATTTTTTGTTATCAAATGGAAGATCTAAAGCTATCAAAGATAGTAGTTTCATGTGAGAGATTAATATGGGTATAAGATGAATCCAAATGCATATATGGTAGCCTTAAATTGGATTTAGTGAATAGAAAAGTTCTTAAAAAAATTTGATAGTCCTTGAAGATGTGAGGGACATGGTCATAATAGGAGATCACAAGTTAATTGCATATTTATTGCATAATGATTGGGAGAAATCAAGGACATCTAATTATAAAAGATTCTATTTTAAAGATAGTGAAATGGTGTTCACAGTGAACTTAGCATTCAACAAGGAAATAACCATGGAGAGATGAAGCAAAGTTTGAAGTCCTCTTAAAAGTTTAGTGAAAGGATGATATTTGAAGTGGGAAATGATAGTAGAAAATCCTTGAACAAGAAGATGGTAGTGACATGAAGAACAAGAGGACAACCACTTAAGATCTTGGCAATCTAATGAACCAAAGGATAGTGCTACATGGCCACAATACAATCTTATTTTTAAAGGGTAGGGTTCTCATGAAGAATAGATATCCCACTCCCCTAGAAGGCATTTGAATATTTCATACTCTCATCCACATGCCTTATAAACATGTTTTAGGAAAATTGTAAATGATCAATTACAATTCTTGCATCAATTACATTGTAAAAAATGAACCTTATTCAATTAAATTTGATTAATCATTTATAGTGTAAATATGGATAACATTAATCATTTATAGTTGCATCAGTTTATTATTCATTTATTCAATTAATCATTTATAATGCAAATATGGACACCATTGATAAAAAATATTTATATTAACGAAAAATCCATATAGGCATACATCATTATATGTCAATAAAAGTATAACATATATACAAGAAATCCATATAGGCTTACGAAAAAGGCATATGTACATACACTATCACATATATGTAATAAAAAATTTATGTTAAAAAATGCCATATCGGTATACAAAAAATGACCTTACTATGGTCATTTCTCTCTAGGAAAAGGAAAGAGATCACAAGCTGGCTTTGACTATCGTGAGGATGGAGATACATATGATGGTAGTCTCCTTCAATCTTGTTCACATGACCTCCTATTTAAAGTTTCTTGGACCTCCACCTAATACAACAAAAAGTATAGACATTAATATATAGAAATTAAATTTGGGTATGTGCAGGATCATTATGAAAAAAATAGGCCCTTAAGTGGCAAAAAATTTAGAAAAATCAGAGTTTGGAAACTTGACGTAAAAATTTGAATAAGTTACCTATATTATTTCAAAAAAATGTAACAATAGAATATGCATAAAATTGAATGTAGTTTCTAAACTACTAGGTTTATTTTAAAAAAAAAATCTATTTAGTGAAAATTTGAAATTTCAATGCAATAGTACTTAAATTTCAAGGAAAAAATAAGAAGTAGGTGTCTGTCTGACCACCCTAACCATAATAAAATGATAATATTTTTTATAATATTTTAGATATAAGTAGAGGATTCATGTCCCGATGTGATGCATATTTTTTTGTAATTTTTTTCTAAGTAAATAATTAATTATGATTTTTTTTATTACAACTTTTAGAAAATATAGAAACTCGTATGTCTGACCACCTTAACTTGGTCAAAACTTCATGAAATTCAAATTTTTATTTTTTAATCCTATAGAATGCGAAGCATAGAATATGACACATATTTTAGATTAAAAAAATGTGATACTGTTTGAAATCTATAGATGTTTTTCAATCAACCTATCAATCAGGACTTTAGTCATAATTCAAATAGAAAATGAATAATAATTATTTATTAAATTCAAAGTAAAGCATAATTTGTATTGGTGGAAAACTAAGAATCTCCTTTAAAAACCCTTTTCGTTTTATCAATTTTGGGTAAAAAAAGTCGTCAGCCACATACCCTACACATACCCATCATATCGCCAATTTTTGGCCCATCATGATCCTACACATACCCACATACAAATAATCGATACATTTATCCAGAATAGGGGCACACTCACAATTTAGAGTTTCAAATCCTTGTTGCAACCATCTAGGTAGAAATTAAACTATAAATCAATATCATTCAATTTTTCAATTATCAGTAGGTAAAACAACAAATATAATGTCAAATTTACTAATCTACCTCATACCTTTGTCAAAGGCATCAAAATTGCTATTGTTGCACAAAAACCATGCTCCATTTTTGTATAAATATTGGGAGGAGTGTTTTTTACATCATCTAAATGAAACAAAAATATTGAATTAAAAAAAACTACCTAACATTATTTTACAGTTTTTATTTTAAAATTAAAAATTATCTATATTACCTGAGTGAAAGTTCGACGAGCACCTTGACTACTTGGTGTTGATTTCAAAGGCCCAACATTAACCTATTCAACATCCAAAGTGAGTTATAAGAATACCATTCACATAAGGTTCAACTATTCACATGCAATTCTCTACTATACATCTACACTCGACATCGTCATTTAATAAGGAGGTGGAGGACCATTGTGTTGGTGTTTCTAACTTGAAATTTTGGGTAAAGGCGATCCCTTTCAAATGGTTTATGATGATTATGTTTTATAAAACCCTTAGGGATATTAATAGGTTCCTTTCCACACAAATTTCATTAGGAAAGAGATCACAATATGTAAAGATTGACTTTCAACCTCAAAGGTGAGCCATTTAGACTTGGGTCTCAGTCCTTAGGAAAATAGCACAGATCTGAAATCAAATTGAAATAATTTGAAGTGCTCAAACTAAATGAACAATAAGACCTAATACTTAAAATGCAGGTTTCAAAAAATATAGATATTGTTACAAAACTTTGCAGGAAGATTTGAGAAGGGTTTGAACACATGTACCTATCACCAATTTTTTTTTAAGTGTAGAGGGAATCATTCACCCTTGGGCGAATAGGTCTTAGTATAGGGATCCAAAATAAGTTTTGATAGTCCTATGATGCTGGATCTTTTCTTCAGTTTGACATAGGCCCCACTATTAAAAAGTCAAAAATAAAGTCCACAACTTAGTTTTTGTGGCTTGACAACAATGATGACAAATTATGCAACAATGAAAAATTGATCCTTTAATATTTATTCAATCCTTCTTCAAATTGTAATCTGTACATACATAAAGAGAAAAAAATGTTTCATTCTGTATGGGGGTTTGCCTTGGTCAAACTCCAAATTTGGTAATTAAACCTTGATAGAAATATAATGAAAAAGGAGAAGGAAATGATGAATGAAAACTTGCTTGCTACAACTCACCACCATTCAATGGATTCCCTTAGAGGACTAAAGACAATCACATCAATCCAAGGAACTTTATCTTGATATTCTTGATGGATCTAGATACTTGAAATTCTTGGATGCTTTAGGATCAACAATGCATAGTAGCCTTCACAAGATGACATGAACAAATTTTTTTTTGAACATGATGTTAGGATCTTGATTACTCCAACAAAGGACAAATAAATATACTCTTGAATGCTCAATTATGCTCTTGATAATAATATTTTCTCATAGGAATATTTGGTCACACGTGTTATATTTCAAATGATAAAAGACTATGTATTTATAGATGTTTATCTGATTTCCTAAAATATAGATTCCAAAAGTTAATAGTTGCAAGTTGAATTTGAATCATTAAAATATCACCAAAAAAATATTTAAAAATGGGTCTTAGGATGTAAATTGGACCCATTCTCTCATGGGTGAATGGGTCCTGGACTATAAGTCTAAGACACTCATATTCCATGGTAATTAAAATATTAAATGCATTAATTAAATGTCGGTTCTCCTTTTGAAAAATGGGGAAAATAAGGCTTTCGAATGCATAATTTGGAAAATTAGAAGCTTAATTAAGTCCAATAAATTAAGGGACCCAAACATAGTGTGAAATTGTAAAGGTATATACATTTCTACACTATAGAACTAATTGTCAAGTTTCTCCAAGGATTAACTAAATGCTATACTCAAGAACCCTAGGTCAATGGCCAACAAAAATGAGATAGATTTTATATTGTTTTTCCTTTGCACTTTAGGATCTACAAAACCAAGGTGGGTTCCCCTTTGCATAAGATCATTTAAATTATAGAAATGCTTACAATGATGCTAGAAAAAATTATTATATTCACAAAAATATTATAGAGGATGAGCTTGATTTGCTAAATCATCTTCAAATCCCTCTAATAGCTCTACATTTGTTAATAGTGTGAAGTGAGCATAAAATAGTAATTTACAATAAAATTAGTTTTGATTTTTTATGTTTATATTTGGTTCTATTCAATTTTGAGTGGTGTGAATTGATTTGGCTAGTACCTTATCCATTATAGAGTTAAAATATTAAATAAAGCCCTCTAAAAATAAACTAACTATATGGATTCTTATAACCTTAGTGCATTATAATCAGAAATCAACAAAAGAGACAACACTATTGCTATAATTATCAATCCTTATTGTAACGACAAGATCTTTAATGAATTAATTGAAAGCGATTTTAACCTATTTCTGGAATAGAAGACAATAATTAAACATTCATAATAGCAAGTGTGGAATGAGAATCATGAATAATCATTGATTATTGAGATTCAAAAGAAGTTATATTATAGTATGGAGAGAATAATAGCTTGGCATACAATTTGAAGAAAACAAAAATGTTTGAGTTGTTTGTTCTTATTACAAGGAAAAATTACATCATCCTTTTTCTGAAACTTCAAAAGACTTAACTGTAAAAATCCTAATTCTATATAGAGACAATAAAAACTAAGAACTTAGAATCCTTAGAATGAGGCTCAAAATTCCCTTTTATAGATACAAGGGAAGCAACAAGAAAAATGTCTCATTCACTGCTTAAGTCACAAAAAGATAAAATCTTAGGTAGTGACACTATTTACATAGGAAAAATCATAACTATAAAAAGATAAATTTCCCAAAAAGTGGTTGGAGATCTATTGGAGAATAGATTTGATTTATTAAAAATTTCTCCTTGCAAATGATAGGACACTTTTGAAATTCGATTCCTAACACACCCTTGTAGTAGTTATGATTGATGGAGACAAATCAAAATGCAACTCAAATTTTTACACCATCATGCTCTTTATCTTTATTATACTCTACTAATGTGTCCATCCTAGGAAAAATGAATTGGTTGAATCTAGCCATGTGTGCCTTATAATCATCACCAATCAAAAACTGCACCATATCAAAGAAACCTAGCATATTGTATTCCAATTTGGAAAGTGAATCCATGCATAGGTGTAACTTCTCTTCATCAACTTCTCCACCATTATTTATTTTACCATACACGGGGGTGAGGATATCTATAAATTTAGACCTCCACTCCCTGCAAGATCTTAATTTTCCCTCCTCATTCAAAATTAGAGGCATGAAAAACTCCTCAAAATGTTCAAAGGTATTTAATTCCCTTCTCACAAGGTCCCTATACCTATTGTAATGACTAAATATGGCATCTAATAAATTTGATTTATTAAAAATATCAGCTATCAAACTGTCATCAAAATTGGGACTATTAGCAATTATCGTCAACAAAGTGACACTAGGAGACACACTAACTTGGAAGTATTCTTTGTTGAATACCCAAAATACTGAGAGGGGGGCGAATTAGTATTTTATTAAACCATTTGATCAATATCCATCCAATTAAAAAACATATCTAACTGCAACAATGAATTAAAGCATGAAATAATCTAAAGATCACATGATGCATGAACACCAGTATTTTTATGTGGAAAATCCAAAAAGGGAAAAACCATAGTGAGGACACTCACAATATATTATAACTGATTATAAGATATTACAGAGGCTCACTTCCAGGACACACTGTACAATAGGGCTCATAGCCACAAAATATATAGATACAAAATAGAAATGGCCACACAACTAGGATGTGAACTGATACAAAATGCACCTTCCTTGTGATAGATTCAATTCCTCTGAAGCTAAGAGTATAAAACACTGCTCAGCTTTACAATTGCTCAAAAATCACCACAATTCTATTATAGATCTAATCATGAACATACAAAATTTGCATATTCACGTCATATCACACATCATATGTCATTTAAAATCTCAAAATGTCTTACATATATACCAAATACATCCGCATACATCAATTAGGTCAACCTAATAAGATGTAGCCCTATATTAAGTTATAATTTCCTTTTCAGCCCCATACTTGAATCAAAGCCATATTTGTACTTAAACCAAATATGCAATACTTAATTGAATTTTACATGGATCTAAAATAGATCTCATTAACATCCACAATACATATTTAATCTCCACAACATATATCAAGCATTAGGTCGGCCAAAAAATAGACCTAATCACAAAATATGCCAACTAATCAATTACCAATGATCCATTTGATCATATAATCATGCGCCATATGGACTATATAGTGTACTAAAACCTATAAAAAATCCCCCAATATTGTAAAGTCTGATTCCAATCATTGGAGGAATGTAGACCAGATTACTCATACCCATTTACATTATATAAAGCCAAAACTAAATGTCGAACTACTCTCGCTTGTATCTTTCAAACTATACATCCAAAACTATTGAAATATGGAACATAAATGCACATAATAGTGACCTCATAAGAAGATATTATTACATTAGCAGTTACAGACCAAAATATCGAAATAGGATATCTTCAATCTATTCACTAGATTGCTGAAAATATCAAAAATTAATGTTGGAATTAATGACAACACACTAAAGGGTTCCTTCTTCATTCTTTAAAAAATATCCCCCTTTGTCATTGATGGAAACATGTGAAAAAAATGAATCTCTAAAAAACTCATAATACACACCAACTCCAATCATCTCAATGCACTCCAAAGTCATCTTCCATCACCTTACTTCTGTACTCATTTCAGACATCAAACTTTTCTGCCTTTGACATCAATGAAAAAGGCTGTGCCGATAACACACATGAAAAATCCAACTCTAATGCATATGTACAGGTGAATAAGTAAATTAAATGCACTAGCTCCCCTTAGGGAGTTATCCCAAAAATTTGATCCATCTATGTGTACAAAGAAAAATTAAGAAGAAACTGAAATAATGAAAGAATAAACATGTGAAAAGTGTTTAACCAAAGGAGGAGGAACCTTCAAGCTCCTTAATAATTTCTTACCAAGCAGACTTCCCTTCATTCCAATTCTTTTTGGTTGCTTCAAGCAATTTATACAGTGATTCCAGTTTGACTATATTATCTTCTCCCTCATCTAGAGTGCTTGAATTTGTATTTATCTTTGTAAGATTCTCTGCATCAGCTAGGCCACTTGACATAGGTATGTGCTTGGTCTTCACCAAGTCCCCAAGCTGTCCAAACCGCCTTATAATGTCTTATTTTTGTCTTTGTAGAGTGAAAAAATTATTCTACAGATATGTAATGTAGTCCAAGAGGTGTGATCTATATCCTTTTTTCAGATCAAAGGTACTGGAGGCATTAGATATTTGTGACTCAATAGATTCCATTAAGTCCTTAATGCCTTGAGTGGCATTTGGCTACCTCATATAGTACAAAAACAAATTTTTAGCCTTATCTTCACATTCTTGCACTTCCTTCATACATTTTTACACTCTGCTATGTGTTGATAGACATCTATCTTGTAGCTTAAGTAGCCTCTTCTTTGCAAGCCTTGATTCCATTTATTTTTCAATCTATTCCTTTAGATCGAAGACATACTCCTTAAGAGAATCAACTAAAAACTTGAGATTTTATACATGAGTTAGAGAATTATCAATTGTTGTATCATGAGTAGCATCCTGTAGAGATTTGAAAGCTTCATTGTTCAATTCTATCCCCTTCTGACATATTTCAATAATATATTTTCTTTCAGAGGCATGAAAGACATCTCCAAGCTCCAATTTTTGAATTGGTGAGATATTTTCTAGATCCACACTTCCTTGATACATTGGGAGTTGTAGCAACTAGGGAGGAATTGCTAATTGGAACCTAGTCTATTTGGAAAAAATAACCTTGAGTGGATTATTGGAAGATTCTCTAGAGGACTTAGGTAGCTCCATAGTCTTTTGTTCATCTTCTTCATTCTCTTCTTTCTCCTCTTCACCAAAGGGATTTTCCTTTTTGTTGTCTCTATCTTCATTCTCCTTCTTATCCTCATCATATTTCTTATTGTTCTCTTCATTTTCTCCTTGTACCTCTTCTCCATCCTCATTTTGATTATCTTTATTTTCATTTCCTGCATCTTCATTTTTTTTTAGAGTGATCCTCAACACCATCATCAACATCATTCTTTTCTTTTTCTTGCTCTACACTCCGGATTTCATCATTAGCATTGGTGGGATGGTCAATATCTTCCAAAGGAGCAGAAGTCTCTAGAGAAGCATGTGTTTCATCAACTAGTGGTGGTGAGGACACCATATTATCTATATCAAACAATGGTGTTTCTTCTAAAATATGAGCATCTTCTTTTTCTTCCAAGACTTATTAAAAAGATTGTAAATTTGTATTAAGAGGAAAATTTTCCTCTGCATCAGTGACCTTTTCTTAAGTAGTACCTGATGATGAAGTAGTTATCATCCTTTTTTTTTTTGCTATATCTCTAATAGTCTTCACTGTTTTCTATTTCAATTTTTTTTCTTGTTCCTTTTCTCTTCCCATAAGAATGGCGACTCTTTGTTTAAATCTAAATTCTTTGGTATATACCTCTATCAAGGTAGATTTTTCATCCTTAGATAGGGAGGATCCAATTTACTTCAAGGCATCAAATTTCATCTTATCTTCAGCTTCAATAGCTTCATTCCTTCTTTCCACTAAGGCATCCCACACAACTCTAGTAACCTTCTTGATACTACTCATGTCTGCCTCTAAAATAATAATATATTGAATGATAGCTTCAATGATTGTTTTCCTATCTTCTTCATCCACTTCTTCATATAGCTTTGCAGTAGCTTCTAAAAAATCATCATATTGTAATATATTACTAACTAAAATATTTAACTTCATCAAAGTATGAGCTCTTACAAGAGGATTTTTTGTATTCTTTTTCTTTTTCTCCAAAGAGCCTTCCTCTAACTTCTTCAATTATCGGAGCACTAGGCTCCACTTTCTTTCCTTTTGTAGTAGCTCCAGAGGACTTAGGTAATGAAGAGGTAGGGGTGGAAGTTGTTCTTCCTGTATACACCTAAAAAGGGTCATCACCTTTAATTAATTAAATACTAGTTATTTGATTAATATTCCAACTATGTATAAATAAATTCTCAATTTATTTATATTGTTCACCCTCCTCTAATTCTCCAAATCTAAAACATATTCTTCTAAATTAATAAAATAAACAAGGTTCCCTAAACTTGTTTGATTTAATTAATCTTCACTAAATCCAATTCGGAATTAAAGCACATTTCTACAACTTTTTGTGCCACCTCACCAAGGTCACATGGAAATAAATAACTCTAATTTTTAATTAGAATTATCTTCAACTCATTTTAAAAATCACATGGCTCATTCCTCCCACACTTCCACCAATTTTGGAGCACATGACTTATTCCTCCCACACTTCCACCAATTTTGGAAACACATGGTCTTCTCTTCTCACATTTGAATCTTCCATCCAAATGGCATGTTGCCCATTGGTCAAGAGATTCTTCCATCCAAATGGCATGTTGTCTTTGGTCAAGGGGACAACATCTTGATTCTCTTTATCTTCACCATCCATTTTTCTTATTCAAATATGGATCGTTGATTATTGCAACCTCACTATATGCTTGGAAAAGGCTATAAATACAACCCTTGGGCCTTGTATTTTGCATCCACATTTGAAGTAGAGTTATCATGCAGGTTTATCGTTGGAGCTTGGGAGCATTTTGGAGTCTTATAATTGCATCTAACTTCATGTTTTTTTTTTGCATTTACATCTTAGCTTTAAATCTTGCTTCATAGTTGCATTTTAGATTAGTTCATTTTTCATTTGCATTTGAGCATATGGATTATCATATTAGTCATTTTTAGTTTGTATTTGAGCATATGTAGAATCATATATAGATCATTCTAGTTCAATACCATAGCATCCACCTCCACTTGTTTATTTATCATAATCACCATCATTCCTTCATTATAGCATTCATCATCATTGTTTGCATATAGTTTCATGTAGGCATTTAGTTGGCTTGCATGTTGAATACTAATCTCATTTCTTAAGTGTAATTCTAATAGCCTTTGTGCTCATAGAAATCTGAGGGCAAAAGGTTAAAAGAATCATTAAGAATAGAGGACAATGAGACATTCTTGAAAGATTCATTAAATTGCAATTTAGATTGACTTCTTTGGTTTGAATCTTTAATGTAAATCATTTCATTAAGGTTTGTTTTGATACTAACTTTACACATTTAACACACACACAAAATGGTGCCCACCGTGGGGCCTTGCCCCATTTATTATTAACATGGTTGAAAATTTATGTTCACCGGTTCAGACGTGAGACTTTTGAAGCTTTTTACACCAATTTTGGTGCCTCTTGTACCTATTTTGGCACCTTTTGCACCTGTTTTGACACCTTTGGTCTCTGTTTTGGTGCCTTTTGCACATTTTGTGGCACCTTTGGTCTCTGTTTTTGTGCCTTTTGCTCATTATGTGGCACCTTTTGTACATTCTGGCACCTCCTATCTCTATTTTGACACCTTTTGTCTTTGTTTTGGTGCCTTTTGCACATTCTATGGTGCCTTTTGTCTTTGTTTTGGCACCTTTTGTAGTTTCCCTATTTTCAATAAATCTGAAAGCTAATACTTTGTGTTGTTTTGTAGGTTTCCTAGATTCACTATCAAAGACATTCTTATATAACTACTGGCATATTGCAGTGGCTGGAAATGATTTACTTGTTTCCTTTTGGTTAAGATAGGAACATAGCTTAATTAAAAGGTTAATGAAAATAATGTTTCCTTTTAGTTAAGTTAGGAAGATAACTTAATTAAAGGGTTAATGAACACCATGTCTTTTGTGCTTGATGGATGGTAGGCATATGCTCTCCCCTTAAATGGGTGACCAAAAAGCTAGACCCATTCACTTTTCATGTGCGAGTGTGAGTTGAGTATATCGCATGTGTTCTCTCTTTATTCATGTAGAATAAAGATTGATCAAACTATGGGTATACTTGCTTGCTTTTGTTTATCTTAGAGGACCTACCTTGTCAGAAAAAGTAATCACCCAAGGGAATGATCCAACCGGTAACATGCTAAAGCCAAGCAACTTCCAAATAGTATATAAATGTGGATACTGGAACAAAGGCCAGTATCACAAGGATAGTTTCGACGAGAAGGGAAGCAATGGTCTCTCGCTGCATGGATTATCCCCCATGAATAGAATACCCACATTAAAACCCTTGTTATAGTTTGGCCAAAAACCTTTATCTATTCTTTAGTGCAGCAACGACCATTGCGAAGGCATCCACATTCTCACAATTTTTAGTAGAGATGAAAAATATGCCATGGGAGATTCATGGGTATTGATGCTTGGCTCCTCGAGAAGTGAGTGTCATGGAGGGGAGCCACTGGGGTCAAGTATCTAGTCATCCTCTAAGAATAAGTGCAGTTGGGGTAAAACCTACGTGGAATCCAAAAGAATACAGTCTTTCACAACCTTAGGATTGTACATTGCTTGATGTGTCTTTATCAAAGTGTTTTCAAAACAAACAAAACATCACATATCGAAAGTGAAAACCCTGATTCAAAATTGCATTTAGTGAAACAACCAAGTGTCCCATTGGAAAATTAGAAAAAACAAGCAAATTTTCAAGAAACTTTCAAAAAACCAAGTCTGCACCTATTCTAGCACCTTTTGTCTCTGTTTTGGCACCTTTTGCTCATTCTATGGTGCCTTTTGCACATTCTATGATGCCTTTTGTCTTTGTTTTTGTGCCTTTTGTAGAACACAAAATAGTGACCTAGGTTCATCTCCTATTCGACAATCAGTCTCATCTTGGGAATCTTCAGAAGTATTCAACCAATCCTTAGGTAAAAAAAGTCTGAACATGTGTGTTACCAAATGATTTCATGAAAGATTAAAATTAAGAAACCAAATTCCAAACCTATTAATCCAAAAGAACACCAAAAACGTCTATCAACATTTTATGAATTTAGAGAGAGGTTTACCTTCAATTTCTACAAAAGAGCTTGCAAGAACAATCTCGAATTATACATCTTTTACTATTGTCAAAATCCACATCTTTTCCAAAGATTTGAGTACCTTGTTTAGGAAGAAAATTTACCTCCGGCTTCACAGTTTGAACTAAAATTTCAAAACTTTCTCAAAGTCCAAAATCATTCCTTGGGTACCTTAGAATCTAAACTTGTTCAAATTGACTTCTACAAGTGGAATTTTCCAACCTAAACCAAGATCTAAAATCACAAAGTACCAACATCATCAAATTTATCACACCTGTGATTATTAAGCCTAGTTTCATCATCAGGATTTATCATCCTCTCATCATGAAACAAAGCTATATAATCAAATAAAACTTAGTCTCATTAGAATTTGTCATTCTATTTGACTTAGTTGTAATCATGATCAATTTTGCTTCTGGTTTTGATGACAAAAAACTCAAACACAATCAAAACCAGAAGCAAAATTGATCATAATTATGGATTGTGGAAACTTGATATCTCTTAGTTGTAATCCTTGGTACTTTTCCAAAACCTAGATCAAAGCTTAGTCTAAACTATAACACTTGTATGCCTGTTCAAACAAGGTTACAAAAACAAAAGCTCAAGGAAAAAGGACTTGAAAATCAAAACATTGAAGAGCCAAACATTGAAACTCCAAACATTGAAATTCCAACCATTGAAACTCCGATCATTGAGACTCAAAACACTGAAACTCAAAATAGTGAAACACAAAACACCATGGTGAAGGCCGAAGAGAATCCTTTATGTGGACTCAACAACATTGAAGGGGAATAAATAATTGAAGAAGAGATCCAACATGCAGAACAAGACCCCAATTTCCATAAATTTTTGGAAAATATTTTTGAAAGAAATGGGGAAAAATACCTCCTTATGCTAGCCAAACAAGGTGCTAAATTTCCAGATGATTTTGACGTAAATCAATTGAAGGCACCACCCAAAAATCCCAAAAATGATCCTAAACAAGTGGTTGCACTAACTCACCAAATGAAGAACCTTCAACAACAAATCCTTGATATGAAAAGAGGAACCTCCAAACGATACTTAATCCAAGACATTTTTCCTTATCCATTTGATGAAAGTATCCACATGATACCCTTTCCCAAAGTATAAAAAATACAATGGAAAAACTGATCCGATAGACCATGTAAGGGAATTTAGTACCACGAGTCTTGAATTTGCATATGAGGGAACATATTTGATGAGGTTATTCCCATGAAGCTTAGGTGCACATGGTCTTGAGTGGTTCTCCAAACTCACCCCACCAATTAACACCTTTGAGGAATTAGTCAACAAGTTCATCTCTCAATATTCGTACAACATCCAACATGACATCACCATGAAAGATCTTTGTAACTTGAAACAAAAGGAAGGGGAATTGTTCCTTGTATTCTTGAAGAAATGGAGAAATTTATTCACACGATATTGTCGTCCCGTACCTGAAAATGAAAAGATAGAAATCTTTATTGACAACCTTAATGATGAGATGAGTTATAGATTGGAATTGCAATGCCCCCCAACCATCAAAAAATTGATTGAAAACGGGATGAAAATCGAAGAGGCCTTAGTCACGAAAGGAGTCATCAAGATATATAGTGAAAACAACTCATCAAACTCCTCCAACAATTACAATAGTGGTGACAAACCCAAGTTTTGGCAATGAAACAAGAATGTTGGAAACAATGATGGTGCAGTCAAAGTTTAGAATGCAAAACCTGTAATCAACCTAACTACAACCACCACCAAAACTAATTAAAATAACAATCCCCCCAACAACCAAAGAAACACCCAAGGAAACAACCAGAGAAACAACCAAAATGTCAAACAAAGCAACAATCAAAGTAATGTTGGATTTAGAACACCATCATATCGTACATCCACAAATTGAAGGAGGTTCACCCCTTTTGTACAATCACTAGAATCAACATTAAAAGAACTTCTTGAAGCTAAGGTCATAACTCTACCAGAAGCAAGAAATTGGGAACCACAAGTTAAACCCCCATGGTGGAATGAGGCTCATTTCTATGAGTTTCACCACAACAAGGGACATAAAACCAATGATTGCATGTAGTTGAAACACTTGATACAAGACTTAATTGAAAACAAGATGATATTTGTAGGAATCCACACAAACAATGATCATGGGGTGTTCAAGAACCCTCTACCAAACTATAAGAAAGGAGAGTCCTCATCATCAAATAACAAGAGAAAAAACATAAATTATGTCTATGGCACCACCATTTTGCATATTGAGGTGGTTGATGATGCATCTCATGACAAATTAGATCTTATTGCAAATGATAACTCAACCAACGATAACACCATTGGACATGAACAAGAAATCATTGCAATTGAAAATTATCACCATAATGTTGACACTACCCCACATCAAATCAATGTTATCAAAATTAGGGAACAACAAGGCAACACACCCGCCAATGAAATCACATGAGGACAAGCTAAGGTAACATTGAAAGGATCTACCCCTTCCATGTCCAAATCAATTGCTATTCCTACGAATCAGTATAACATAGTGGATCAATTGCAGAAGATACCTGCACAAATATCCATATTAGAACTTCTCAAGATTTCACCTGCTCACAAGGAAATCTTGGAACAAGCTCTAGTTGCCACCATGGTACCAAAAAATCTAGAAGTTTTCCAATTCCAGGCTATGGTGGGACATTTGACTACAACACCTTGCTTATCCTTTTCTGAACATGATGTTGTATCTATCAATCATCCCCACAACGCTGCCCTACACATTAAAGTCCTAATTCACAAGCACTGCATTAAACATGTCCTAATAAATGGAGGAGCTGGCCTGAATATCTGTACTTTGAAACTTGTCCATGCACTAGGCTATTTAGAAAATGCTATTGATACTAGGAGGAAAATCACAATAAAAACATATGATGATGAGGAGAGATCTTCACAAGAATTGATAGTGCTACCTATTCAAGTGGGACCAGTTGTCAAAGATATTGTATGACAGGTGTTAGAAAGGGATATAACCTGCAACATACTCTTGGTAATACCTTGGATTCATGACATGCAAGTAGTACCATCCACATATCACCATTGTTTGAGTTTCCCATTCAATGGGCAGAAAGTCACTATTGCAACTGACTCAAACAATCCTCAATATTGTAACACCCTCAAGACTACCCAAGATACTTTTGTACCACACAACAGGGAAGCCCCAACTTAGGGTTTATCAAATGATGGGAAACAATTAAATTCCTTGTCAAAGTGGGTTGAGAAAAAGGACCAATCAAAGGATAAGGATATTGGTGATGCCAATCTAGCAAATAAAGAGAGTACTTCAACTCCTACTCCAAAAAATTAGGAAGGTCAACTAGAATAATTATCAAAACAAGTTTCCAAGATACAAATGAAAGATAAAGGCATGGGGGAATACTCATTTCAGCAATCCTTATGCTTGTCACAAATTTCATCTTCTCCAAAGTCATATGGACAACCATCAACATCAAGACAACAATCATCACAACATCCCACCACACTATTTGATGGAACCTTTGTAAGAGCAGGAACATTAGTGGATGAATTAGATGACAAGGAGGTTTCAAATTGGTTGCACAAAGATGAAGAATCATCACAAGCATCCACTTCAAGTTTACAGATAGAGCAGTACGGAAAAGGAAAGACAATCATGGAAAAGATGGGATACAAGGGAAAAGGTCCTATCGTAAAAGAAAGGAAGGAATCCTAGAACTAATACAACCTATCACCATGCAAGGCAAAGATAAAATAGGACTAGGGTATAAAGAAGAATCTAGAGAAGAAACCAAACAATGAGTTGTTGAAAGAATCCTACAACTACAAGCTAGTGACACTCATGAAACTAATTCAAATGAGTATGAGTTGGATTTGTTATTTGAAGAGTCTTTTCATGATAAGGAAATTGATGTAGTCCAAAAGTATACACCCATATGTGAGGAGGGTCAAATTTTAGGTCATAGACCGCTTGAAATAGGATCACTACACATTGATGATTGCAGTGAAGATGATCAGACTCAGAGTGAAACAAATAATTTAGAGGAGAGTTACCTTATAGACATCAATTTAGCTATTGGAAAATCTAAAGAAATAACCATCGTGACTCGTACTACATCTGAATTTAGCCAATCCAATGACTCCTTACCCCTGATACATCCCAAATTGATAGATTAGGATCAAACTGAGCCATCTGATATCCCCCTCTTTTCAAATGATGAACCCATTGTCAACTTCCTCTATTCTGCCAATCCTAAAACAAATTCCACCATTGAACATCATAATGAAGCTTCCAACCAGGAGAGTGTCAAATTTTCTAGCTATAAAATGAATAATATAGGGAATAGATCTAATGGTGAAAACCATTCAATGGTAGTAACAAATCTAGATAAAGAAAAAACAAAGAGCATATCCAACAATGAAAACTTGTCTGAGGAGCTAAAGGATGGAAGATTTGACACACTCCCTGAACACTTTCAGGAATGATCTAAAGTATTGCTTGAACCCACCCAATCTATCAATATTGGCAATGAAGAAATAGTGAAGACTATCCATCTAGGAGAATCCTTGACATATCAAGAAAAACCAAACTTCATCAAATTCTTCACAGAAAGGAAAATCAAATTTGCTTGGTCTTATGCCGACATGCCAGGGAATGATCCAAAACTCATTATGCACCACTTGTCACTACCAACAGGAATAAAACTAGTCAAGCAAAAGTTAAGGAAAATGCAATCACATATTGCCATATTGGTAAAAGCAGAACTGAAGAAGTTAATGGATGTGGGATTTGTCAGACCTATCGACTATGCAGAGTGGATCTCTAACTTTGTACCTATTTCCAAGCCAGACAAAAGCATTAGAATCTACACAAATTTTAGAGATCTCAATAAAGTTTACCCAAAAGATGACTTTCCCTTGCCTAATATTGACATCATTGTGGACTTGAATGTTGACCATTAAATTCTCTCACTCATGGATGGATTTTTAGGGTATAATAAAATCAAAATTGCTCCTGAAGATCAAGATAAAATTTCCTTTACCTATCTGTGGGGAACCTTTTGTTGGAATGTCAGGCCATTCAGGTTGAAAAATGTTGGAGCCACATATCAGAGAGTAATGACCACCATCTTTCATGACATGATGCACACTTTTATGGAAGATTATGTAGATGATCTGTAGGAAAAATCCTACACTAAAGAAGGACACCTAGAGATCTTAGATAAGATTTTCACCAGATTAGAGAAGTTCAATGTGAGACTAAACCCCAAGAAATGTGTATTCAGTGTAACATCAACTAAACTTTTGGGGTACATTGTGTTGACTAAAGGCATTCAGGTGGACCCTGCAAAGGTTAAAGCTATCATGGAGATGCCTCCTAAAAACATCAACCAACTCAGATCTTTACAAGGAATATTCCAATCCATCAAGAGGTTTATCACACAATTGGCTGACAAAGCTCACCCCTTCAACCACTTGCTTCACAAGAATGTATCTTTTCGATGGGATGAAAAATGCGAAGGATCCTTCAATCAATTTAAATAATATATGATGATTCCACCTATCTTAATACCCCTAGTAGAAGGAAATCCACTTTTGTTGTGCATAGCAACAACTGAAATATCATTGGGAGCATTATTAGTGCAAGAGGATTCAACAGGGAAAGAAAGGGCGATTTATTATATCAGCAAAACCTTAAATGGCTATGAGATCAATTACACCTTCATTGAAAAATCTTGTCTAGCAGTAGTGTTCACTACCCAAAAATTACAATATTATATGGTAACTCATACCATCAAATTGATAGCTGAGATAGATGCACTGAAATACCTTCTAAACAAAGCTAATCTAACTGGAAGACTAGCCAAGTGGGTCATGATGCTCAATGAATTTGACATCCAATATGTTGATAGGAAGGAAATCAAAGGACAAGCAATTGTAGACCAGTTAGCTAAAGCTCCATCACAAGACAATCATCCCATGAACATTGAGTTTCCAAATGTTGATGTCCTGAAAATATCCACACAACAATGGGTCTTGTAATTTGATGGTTCTTATACACAACATCGATCAGGAGCCAGAATCTTGTGTATCTCACCACAAGGACACACCATTCCTAATTCCTATAGACTGATGTTCCCTTGCACCAAAAACATAGCCGAATATGAATCCTTGATCATTGGAATCAAAGTAGCAGCTGAGTGGAAGATCACAAAGTTACATTTCTATGGAGATTCACAACTAGTCATTAATAAGGTAAACAATGACTATCAAACAAAGGATGACAAGCTGATGCCCTATAAAAGAATGGTTGATGATTTCAAAAAGTAGTTTGTAGAAATAATATTTTAGAAGATTCCTCGAAGTGACAACAAAGCCGCTGATGCCATGGCAACCATTACTTCTCTCTTGTAGATTCCAAAGAAACGAGCCCATTACGAGTTCATGGTGGAACAACTGCTCAACCCATCTTATGACAACCCTAAGTCCCAAGTTATCTACCATCTAGCTGAGGCTGACACTTCCCTTTATGGGAAAAAATATACATACCTAAAAGATAACACCCTCCCTCCTGACCTATCTCGTAATAAAAAATGAAACTTCATTCGCCAAACTTCCTGACACACCCTTATTGCGAATGTCCTTTATCAACGAGGTCTTGAAGAAACTCTCCTCCAATTTTTAGAATGTGACGAGTCTGAACAACTTTATGGGAAGTACATGAAGGTGTTTGTGGCACTCATTCGAGTGGTTTAACCCTAGCTAAGAAACTCCTTTGTCTAGGATATTACTGGCTGACTGAGAAAGATTCTTTTCGATTTGTCAAGAAATTCCAAAAGTTCCATATTCATGGCAATCTCATCCATGTACCAGCGTAGGAGCTTCACCCTTTGACATCAACATGGCCCTTTTGTTAGTGGGGATTGGACCTCATAGGAAAGATTCATCCATCTTCATCAAATGGAGATAAGTTCATTATTACAGCTATTGAGTATTCACGAAATGGATCGAAGTTGTCCCTCTAACTACTATCATAGGAAAAAAAATATCATCCATCATCCTGAACTACATCATCTGTAGATATGGCATCCCTTAGTCCATCATCACTGACAACAAACGACCTTTCAAAAATCAAGACATTGAAGAACTTTGTGAGAAATTTCATATCCAACATTAGTTTTCTACACCTTATTATCCTCAAGGCAATGGCCAAGCAGAGGCCTCAAACAAGACTATCCTGAAAATCTTAAAGAAAACTGTCAATGATGTTGGACGTGACTGGCATGTGCAACTTAACCCTGCTCTATGGGCTTATAGAACCAGCATCTGTACCTCGATGGGAGCTACACCCTATGCTATAGTCTATGACTCAAAAGCCATTCTAACTATTCAGGTTGAACTTCCATCACTTCGTGTGTCACTAAAATGGATCATTTGAAGTGAGGATCACAAGGTGTCTAGGTTACAAGAATTGGAACTCTTGGATGAACATAGTCAGCATGTAGTTGATCACTTGAAGGCATATCAACAAAGGATATCTAGAAGTTACAATCACAAAGTAAAGCCTAGAACATTTCAGGTGGGTGATTTAGTCTTGAAAGAGAACCCCCACAATCAACAGGATAGAGAAAAGAAGGGGAAATTTGAACCAAACTGGCTAGGTCCCTTTGTCATTGTCTCAGTCTTTCAATCTGAATCATATCAATTGTCTACACCAGAAGGGGATTTGTTTGATGGACCCCTCAATAGCCTGCATATCAAGAAGTTCTACACTTGAATCATCTAATGCATTAGGGAAAAAGGTCCTGAAAAATACCAAAAAAATTAGAAAATGTTCTGAAAAAATGGTTTCCTTGATGAAAAATTTGAAAATAGGTGTCTTGGTAACCAAAAAAAAATCAGAAACAGAGAAAAATACAAAAAAGAAAATAAAAAAGATAAAAAAAATCATAAAATTTGAAAAAGTGCAATAAAAACAAGTAGTGAAAACCTGGAAACATGCGCTATTTGTGATAGGTTAGCTTTTCCATCTATTTGATCATGTCGGCCATTCACTTTTTTCCATCCATCTACCTATCCTTTGAAAGCACCATGTACATTTTTTGGTATCGCGGTCGTGTCTCACCCTAGACTGGGGTAAAAATCCTGAACTCATTGGGGGAAAACAAAATTTGAGCTTAAACCAATAGACAAACAACAGGAAGACAAACACAACCAAAAAAATGATTAAAATGCAACCCAACATTGAACATCAATCACCATCAGAAATGCATCAAACATCCATATCATATCAAAATCCAAAAAAAGGTCAAAAGTCAGTCAAAAAGTTAAAAATAGAGTCATCTTGTCAAACTACGTGGTCTCTGCATATATAATGTAGGCAAGGATAATCTTTGATCAGCCCTCAAGATGCCTAGGATAGGTCTTTAGGTTAGGTTCTTGGTCAAAATCTCAGAAAACACCTAAAAATTAAAAAATCAAAAAATCCCAAAAGCATTAGAAAATCAAAAATAAAATCAAATCAAAAGGATGATGCTCTTCTGAACCATGGGTTTATCATGTTAAACACAAATGTTCAATTTTTGTACTTTGATTTTTGTTATCATATCTTTGGAGCCCCTCAATGATGTACCAAACTAGAGGAGCCAAGAAGGAGTATGATTTTTATTTGTCTTCTGTCTGTGAGTCGATCATTATTACTGTGCAAATTGTCGCAATACGTGCGCTACAAACTATCACTGATGACATTTTGAATTTGCATAGGAAAAGGATTAACTCTTTCCTGTTTACTAAAGCAATGCTTAGGTCATCTTGATTTAATTATACTTAGATGCTTGTGTTAACTTGCACTATCAAACATCATGGAAGTAGTACTCAAGTCATCATGGTCTAAATATACCATTGATGCTTGTACTCACTTTCAACATTTTAAAGGCCCAATGATGATAAAAAGAATGACAAATTGACTGTTACAAATGACAACCTTTGCATACGAGATCTGCATGTTTAGAGTAGATTGCATCTATGTTAGTTTGCATCTATATTTATGGCATTTCCAAAGCTACAACAATGATGTTATCTCTTCCATTAAGGGATTGAGTACACTTGACATTGCCGAAAACACATCATTTTCATATAATTAGAAAACATTCCCATTTAGTTGCATATCACTTGCATTGGAAAACATTACAACATCATTCATCCATTCATGCATCACATTATAATATTTGCATCATAAAACACAAAACGACATCCATCGCATCGCATTTACATAATGAAAATCATTGCATTTAGTGGCATTAGGGAAGTGGTTCACTAAGCTTAAATGAGTGAGTCTCTTCAGATTTCCAAAAGAATTGGGAAATATGTCAGGTTTTGTGAAGCTTAATGTAACAAAGAATCAACTAATGAAAACCTTCCCACAACACTTGGAAGGTGGATAGATTCACTCATTTAAAATTAAGACCCTAGAACAAAATCATCTACATAATCATTTGCATCACATAATCATCATTCATCCTTACAAAACATCACACATCATTTGCATCGCATCCATACATATTCAACATAATCAACACATGGAACATCTTACATCATTTGCATTATCAAATCCATCATCCATAAAGCATAAAAAATCATCATTGCATACATCACATATAAACATCACCTAAACATCAACATAAATATGCATCATCATGTGATCATTTCATATACACAAGCATTCATTCATTACATCATTTATTTGCATTAGAAAAGAACAAAAACATAAAATGCATCACATATCATTCGCATAATAAAATCCATCACATACATCATATAGGCATCATTCATAAAAACATCCTAGAATCATAACACATTAGTTGCATCATCATTTGCATCCATTGCATATCATAACATTAGAATCATCATCATAACATGGAAATTAAATGCATCATAGACATCTATCATCGTTGCATATCATATAACCTGGAAAATTATAATGTCAAAGTGTACGAGGATATCCAAAAGTATGATGAGATACATCAATATCAAAAATGGAACTATATCGTAAAGTCTGAACACAAGAAGTACATCATCAATGTCACAACAATGTATACATCATAATATACTATGTCGAGCTCCCCCCAGACACTACTGGCATCATGAAACTAGTGCCTCCTCCACCAAATGGACCTGCACCAGGATCTATCCTATCTCTAGGCAATGCTTGAGTAGCACCCATGCTAATAGTCCAAGACTGGGATCTGCCAGATCGGGATGGTACAAAGCTCTCTTGCCGCTCGAAAGGAACTAGCTCATGATATTTACCCCGGTAAAACTGCAACACCTGAGCAATGTGTTGAATCTCTCTAAGGAACTCCACTATACCCATAACCACTACAACCTACTATAATCTCTCGATAATGGCCTCGACATGCTCTACCCGATGTCTCAAGGAATCCCTATCTATAGTAAGTATGAAAACCTGTGCATGTACCTGCTATACTTGCTGCCTGTCTGCACCTCTCTCAGCTGTCAGTATCTGAATCTATGCCCAAGCTTGCACTAACTCATCCTGAAGTATCTCAAACTGTGCTTGAGCTTGCACTAACTCACCCTAAAAAGTCTGAACCTGTGCCTATAATGCCTCTATCTGTGCCTACTGCTGATGAGAAGGAACTCCAATCCAAATCCTAGGAATCATCGATTGAGGTACAATACTACTCCTCCTACATCTAGGAAATGAAAAATCTAGAAAGGGACTACCAACTACACCTGATAGCCCTACACCTGAACCACCACCATCATCATCATCACCACCACCACCACCACCCTTAGCACCCTCGTCATCCCCTCCATCCCCAATATCACTCTCCTTCTCCTCTTGATCCCCCCTCTGTCTCAGTGCCCTGTCATCATCATCAACTAGTGGAACTAGCTCATTAGGACTAGATAACCTCTAAAAAGGATATGTGTAGAAATACTCAGAATAATCCTCTGTCATCCCTGCATCTATTGTCTATGGAACATAATCCCATACACATGGTGCCAATGTATAATACTCAGTACAAGCAACATCATAAGATAAGAAAGGGCCTCACTCTATCACATGCTATCGTCATCGTGCATAATGGGAAACCCCTTGGGGCATTGCCTAAACTCGTCCAAATTGATGACAAACACATAGATACAACTATCTCTCAAGTACAGAACATGTCCGTCCAATCAAGTATTGTGATAGAAGCATGTATGGAATCTCCACCTGATCCTCTGGCCACATCTCACAATCCAAGTAAGGGCACCATGTCATGGTCTCCAGATCATCTAGGACACATCTCCAATAAGCTAATTTAACCAGCTTATGCTGGACACATGGACCACTGTAGTTGAACACATAGGATCTACCTTCTGGTTGTTGTCTATCTCCCAATGGTTGAGTGATCACTATATGCTCCCATGCCCATGTCTGCAATAGTGTAATTTCATAAGAGAGGCTCGTCACCCCACAATACACAACCTAGTGCAAATCATGATACAAATGGAATAACATACACAAACCCCATGCATATCTAGTCCCCTCCAGTGTCATATGCTCCAATACTCAACCCCAACCCACCAAAAATCCCTTTGACCTATGATCAGGACAAAGGAATCTACCAACAAACTTGAAAAGAACACATGGTAGAGGATCATATCTCCTGACCATCTCCTTCCAGGGGACCCAATGGATTGAGACATGATCATCTCAACAAATCCTACACAAGGAATCGGTCCCACCCTACTCTACTCTATAATACACAACTATCTCACCCATCATTGGAATCGGCAAGATACAATAAGCATCCTCCAGAGTAACTGTCATCTCCCCAGTAGCCAGATGAAAGGTATTGTGGTCACTATGCTACCTCTCTGATAGAGCAGTCAGTAAACCCCTGTTAATCCTATATTGGGTTATATCTAGCAAGGATGTCAACCCACAACATGTGAAAATATCTAATTCCCCCTGATTCAATTGAAGAATCATCTCCCACATCTTCGGGAAACACTCCTAAGACTGGAGCACATCAAATTCCTCCTAATCATATTAAGGAAAACAAATCAGCATTACATCAATCAATCCATCAAATTTAGTTCTAACAAAATTTTTAATCAAGATCATCAGTCAATCAAATGATGTTCAATCAAGATCATTAGTCTATAAAATCATGTTCAATCAAGATCATCATTCAATCAAATCATGTTCAATCAAGATCATCAGTCAATCAAATCATGTTCAATCAAGATCATCAGTCAATCAAATCAAGTTCAATTGAGACCATCAAATCAATCAATCAAAAAAATCATCAGTGCATCTATCATCGATCCTCACCTATCATGAGGTCGATACATCAAGTTATCCTACCATCGATCCTCACCTATCATGAGGTCGATACATCAATGAATCCTATCATCAATCCTCACCTATCATGAGGTCGATACATCATCAATCCTATCATCTATCCTCACCTATCATGAGGTTGATACATCAGTGAATCCTACCATTGATCCTCACCTATCATGAGGTTGATACATCATCAATCCTATCATCGATTCTCACCTATCATGAGGTCGATACATCAGTGAATCCTACCATCGATCCTGACCTATCATGAGGTCTATGCATCATCAATCCTATCATCAATCCTCACCTATCATGAGGTTGAAACATCATCAAGTTATCCTATCATTTGACTCTCACCTATCATGAGATCAAATCATCAATTATCTTGTCAAACATCAAATCAAGCAATGAACATCACACAATCAGACTGAGATCAATCAAAAGTATCACTGAATAGAACAATGCAACAAATAACATGATTCATGAACATCATAAAAGCCTCAACAAACATCAACAATGCAACATTTGAAATAACCAGGAGGACTTTAATCAATCAAACATCGTCAGACAAGCAAAACAACAGGGAAAATCATCAAGAATCATTCAAGGGAAAAACCCCCAAACTTGCAAAAGGTGCAATTTGAGGCCCCAAAGGTGCCACATAATGAGAAGAAGGTGCCATTTGGGACCCCAAAGGCACCATTTCAGGGGAAAAAGGGTCAAAACATGAAGTTAAGCTTGCAAAAGGCACCATTTGGGACCCCAAAGGTGCCAAAATAGAAGAAAAAGGTGCCAAAACACAAGCAAAAGGTACCAAAACACAAGCAAAAGGTGCCATAACAAAAGAAAGAGGTGCCAAAACTCCCAGAAACTCCCAAAAATGACTTAAAAACAACAAAAATACCCGCCAAAATTGCAAAAATGACTTTAAATGGACCACAACACCTATATACCAAGTTCAAAACATCTATAAAAATGTGGGAAAATGACTAAAGGAGGTTTCTCGTAATGCGTACTGTAGGTCCAACTGCAGTAGGATGACCATGATGGCAAAGGCGCTCGAAATGATGCTTGTGGGAAGGGATCTCCAGCTTCCTTTAGCTCTCCACTCTCCAAATTCTCCAAACTCACAATGTGCAAATGAATTCACTTTTCCCACTTTTTACCCTTTTAAAGGACAATGGAGGGAATTATGGTGGGATTTATTATCAAAAATGGGATTTAACTACTCAAAATTGTTCAAGGAGAGAGTGTAGAATCAAATTTTGAGAGATAAATCATATCTAACATAGAAGTATCATTGGTTTAACATTGGATCATCATCACATCACTACAACATCATCACAAAATCATTGAATCCTTGACAAAACATCAAAAATTCCACATTTTATCAATTTATCTCTCGAGGAGGCATATATCCAGCAGTACCTGAAAATCAACATCTGGGGCATCGTCTGGGCCATTGAAAACTTTTCTGAGCATCGATATCAATTTTTTCTTTGAAGCAATGTGTAAACAAATTACTTCAAAGAGGGGCAAAATGTATACACCTAAAAATGGTCATCACCTTTAGTTAATTAATTACTAGCTATTTGATTAATATTCCAACTACGTAGAAATAAATTCTTAATTTATTTATATTGTTCACCCTTCTCTAATTCTCCAAATCTAAAACATATTCCTCTAAATTAATTAAATAAACAAGGTTCCCTAAAGTTGTTTGATTTAATTAATCTTCACTAAATCCAATTAGGAATTAAAGCACATTTCTACAACTTTTTGTGCCACCTCACCAAGGTCACATGAAAATAAATAACTCTAATATTTAATTAGAATTATCTTCAACTCATTTTAAAAAGCACATGGCTCATTCCTCCCAAAATTCCACCAATTTTGGAGCACATGACTTATTCTTCCCACACTTCCACCAATTTTGGAAGCACATGGTCTTCTCTTCTCACATTTGAATCTTCCATCCAAATGGCATGTTGCCCATTGGTCAAGAGATTCTTCCATCCAAATGGCATGTTGTCTTTGGTCAAGGGGACAACATCTTGATTCTCTTCATCTTCACCATTCATTTTTCTTATTCGAATCTGGACCATTGATTATTGCCACCACACTATATGCTTGGAAAAGGCTATAAATACAACCCTTGGGCCTTGTATTTTGCATCCACATTTGAAGTAGAGTTATCATGCAGGTTTATCGTTGGAGCTTGGGAGGATTTTGGAGTCTTATAATTGCATCTAACTTCATGTTTTTCTTTGCATTTACATCTTAGCTTTAAATTTTGCTTCATAGTTGCATTTTACATCCCATCTTGCAGCATAGTTGCATTTTAGATTAGTTCATTTTTATTTTGTATTTGAGCATATGGAGTATCATCTTAGTCATTTTTAGTTTGTATTTGAGCATATGTAGAATCATATATAGCTCATTCTAGTTCAATACCATACCATCCACCTCCACTTGTTTATTTATCATAATCACCATCATCCTTTCATCATAGCATTCATCATCATTGTTTGCATATAGTTTCATGTAGGCATTTAGTTGGCTTGCATGTTGAATACTAATCTCATTTCTTAAGTGTCATTCTAATAGCCTCTGTGCACATAGAAATCTGAGGGCCAAAAGTTTAAAAGAATCATAAAGAATAGAGGACAATGAGACGTTCTTGCAAGATTCATTAAATTGAAATTTAGAGTAGCTTCTTTGCTTTGAATCTTTAATGTAAATCATTTCATTAAGCTTTATGTTATTACTAACTTTACACATTTCACACACACACACTTCCTGATCTCCTTTGTCTGGAGGACTCACCAGCCATTGTAGCTTCTCTTTCTCTAGCCTCCTTGATCTCTTCTTTTGTATAACCTTCTCTCTTATCCCATTTCTGTATAGTTTTCCTTGTATTCATTTTTATTTTTACTTTCATCAATTCCAAGTGTACCTCAGTTGATTTTCCTTCATATGTTCCATGACTTGGTTGAGACAGGTCCTTAAGACTCTTGAGAAACAATTCAACATATCCTTCTACATATTTCTTAGTAAATTCACACCCAATAGGCTCAATCCATACTATTCTTTGTTCAACAACCTCATTAATGCACTCATCAGTTGAAATAGGGAAGGTAATTTCCTTAGCATATTTCTCTATAAGTTTGTAGGGAATTCTTTCTCTTTCATGCATATTCTTCTGAAACATTGCAAAGAATGCAGTCAAATCATCATTTTGAGCTTTCGTATTGCCTAAGTTGTACATATAATCAAATATTTGATGTCCCATAGGTCTACTTCTATCCCGTACAATATCCTTTCTTTTAGGAAGCTTTCTCAAAAATAAGTAATAAACACACAACCAAAGTTCCAAATTTAAAGGAATATTTCTTTTCCATAATTTGCTTCAGATTCTCAAGAAGTTTCTATTAAAGAAACTCACACTAGTCAAAATCCTTTCCATTCACCACCATTTGAAGTGCAACATAAATAGTAGTAGCTGAAACTGAATTCTCCCTATTTTTGATGTAAATATTGTGTCCTATCACCATTAAAGCATATTTTATAGCCAAATTTGTGATAGATTTTGTTGTCAAAGCCATCTTGTCAAAGGTGGCACTGGTAAGATTCATAACAACTTTTTTCTTCATAGATTTAAGAACTGGTACATGTCTGGTATCACACAACCATATAACTACCTTGATCACTTCCTTAGTTATTAGTCCAAGCATGTTGTTCCATAGAAAATTTTCATGTAGCCTACTCAATACTAGTTTCACATATTTGGCATCCACATCACTACTATAGTTAGGAAACTAGTTCCAGATATCAAGCTTTTTCTTCACAAGGTTAATGTTTTTAGGTTTCACCAAGAAATATCTAATCAACTCATCAGACCATAGATCTTTAATTTTTTGGTAATTATACTCTTCCAATTTCCAATGTATGTATTCCCTAGTATCCTCTATAGGTAAAACCTTATATGGAATCTGTGAAAAAGCACCATCGGGGTCATTTTTAAACATTTTCATTGTATACTTTTTAAATTTTCGTCTAGGCCTCTCAATAATGTTGACAATGGTTGGGGTAGCCATTTTAACTTTGATTCGAACTCAAATACTTATGAAATCAATTCTATTTCAAACCCATGAATTATAGAAAGTTGTAAATACCTTTTATGCACACAACAGGTTCTAGGGTTTGCACCAAATTACTTTGAATCACCTCCAAATATCCTTCAAATCCTTTTTCTTTCTTCGAATGTGAAAATGTGATTAAAATTGACTTTGAAACTCACTTTATATATTTCTGATTTTCCCTAATTCTGCATTAAATGATTCAATTTCCAAAAAGCTAATAAACCCTTCAATGATACATTGTAAACCCTAAAATGCTTTGCATTTCTTTATATTTGCATGTTTTTTTCCGGTTTCTTTTTCAAAAGCTCAAGCATACCATTTTACACCATATATCCTCGTGTAACTTCTTGAAACCTCATATTTCCAAGGGTTATCTGAATTTCTTGTTATTGCTCCACCTAAGCCCATGCCTAGGTTTAATTTCTAAGGGAATTATTTGCATGAAAGGGAGGCACAAATACATTTGATTCTTCTTTTTTCTCGGACTCCTCTTTCTTTCTCCATATCCCCTCCATTTCCTTCTTTACTTCAGTAGGATCAATTTTATTCATAGGTCCATTCGTCTTTCTCGAATTAGTCTTTCTTCCATTCTTACTTCTGTAAAATCTTGAAATGTTTCCAAGTTTGTTGCAACTATAGAATACAATATTTTTTGACCAAACTGAACTCTATTTAATCTTGATCTATACTAGTTAGCCTTATTTCCAAATACATTGCATGTATAATAGCAACCATTGAAAGATTGAACCATTCTACCACCATTATATCTATTCATTATCTGATTTCTACACTAAATAGATTTATGCCCAAATTTCTTTCATGCAAAACATTGTTTGGAAAAGGATCCAACATTTTTTATTCATTCTACTTCCACACTCTATTGCTTATTTCCAAATTTACTGAATGAAAAATAAATACCATTAAAAGATGGGTGCCTTTGAGCATTTGATTGTCTAATAGGGGGTCTTCTAGCATTGCTTCTTTGATTTCTAATTTTTTTTCCATTTCCTTGAGTCTTCTCTTGATTGTCAACCTTGTTAGGGGTCTGATTGTCCTTTGATATTTCTCCTTCTTCATGTCCCAAACCTCCTTTATCTTTAGATGGTTTTTGTCCTGCAATTAGCTCATCAAGCATTATAGTACTTGTTTTGAATTTTTTCTCATGAACTCTTGTTTTTTCCAAATCTGATCTCTTGTTCAAGTCTTGTGCATTCATCAATCTTGCTTTGTACCATTACATTCAAAAATTCCTTAATTCCTTTCTTTTCTTCCACTTGTACTTTTAGTTTGGTGATATCTTCATTTTCTTGCTTCAATTGTATATTGACTTCCATATGTTTTTCTCTGAATTTCCTAATTTGTTCTCTCAATTTTTTTATGCATTCATTTGCTTCCTCTAGGTTTTCCTTCATATTTTTGTTCTCACCTTCAACTCTGTCAAGATATTCAAGAGAAACTTTGATTTCTTCTTTATTATTCATGCAATCATTTTCAGCAGTACGAACTAAAAAATCTTTATTAGCCATGTGTTAAATCTCCAAGATCTTCCTCAACTTGTTAGGCTTCTTAGAAGGAACCAAGCTATGATACCAATTGTTGAATACCTAGAATACTAAGAGGGGGGAAGTGAATCAACATTATATTAAACAATTTGATCATAATCCATCCAATTAACAAAACATATCTAACTACAATAATGAATGAAAGCATGAAAAAATATCAAGATCAAATGACACATGAACACCAATATTTTTTACATGGAAAACCTAAAAAGGGGAAAACCACAGCGAGGATTAGCTCACAATATATTATAACCAGTTATAAGATATTACAAATGCTCCCTACTAGGACACACTATCCAATAGGGCTCAAAACCATAAAAAGATAGATACAAAATAGAAATAGGCACATAGCTAGGAGGTGAATTGATACAAAATGCATCTTCCTTATGCTAGATTCAGTTCCTTTGAAGCTCAGAGTATAAAACACTGCTATGCTTTAGAGTCACTCAACATTCACCATAATTCTACTATATATCTAATCATGTACATACAAAATTCACATATTTGCATCATACCACACATCATATTTCATTTACAATCTCAAAAATTTCTTACATATATACCCAATACATTCGCATACATCAATTAGGTCAACCTAATTAGATGTAGCCTTCTATTAAATGAAAATTTCCTTGTCGACCCCATACATGGATCAAAAACATCTTCGCATTCAAACCAAATGTGAAACACTTAATTTAGGTTCGTATGGATCTAAAATAGATCTCATTAACATCCTAAATACATATTTAATCTCCAAAACATATATTAAGCATTAGGTTGGCCAAAAATTAGACCTAATCACAAAATATGCCAACTAATCAATCACCAACGATCCATCTGATCATATAATCATGTGCCATGTAGAATATATAGTATACTAACACTTAGAAGCAATCTACCAAAATTTCAAAGTCTAATTCCAATCACCAAAGGAACGTGGACCATATTACTCATACCCATTTACATTGTATAAATCAAAAATTGAATGTCAAACTACTGTTACTTGTATCTTTCAAAAGATACATCCAAAACCATTGAAATCTTGAACATAGATGCACATAATAGTCAAGAATAACATATTATCACCTCATAAGAATATCTTATTACATGAGAAGTTGCAAACCAAAATACTAGTTTAGGATATCTTCAATATATTTGCTGGATTGGTGAAAATATCAACAATTAATGTTGGCATCAATGACAACACATTAATTGGTTCCTTCTTAATTCTTTCAAAATTCTTAGCATTATTCCTACTTGAATGTGGCTAGTGTATGCATCCCTTAAAATTTTGTATCTATCCCATACCTTGTCTACCTAGGCCAAAATGTTGGACAACTTATGACCCAAAATGTTATCCGCAAAATTGGAAATTTTCTTTGTTGATCCCTCACTCTGGAATTTTCTTTGCTCTACTTGAGCTCTTCTTTCAAACTTATATTTCTTTCACTATTTTCTCCTTTCTTTTTAACCCTTTATCTTCACCTATTTGTTGTGGTGGAGGGAGTATCATGATGGACATGTTTAATTGCTCTTGTAATTTCAAGATAACATTGGCCTTGTCCAAGTCTTCCTACAACTTCTTCATTGTCGCTTCTATGAAGAGGGTTGTATTTACTATAAGGGTAGCTACTTAGATAATACTTGTATCCCCAACTCTTCTGACCATGATATTTCAAGTGAGTTCATTGGGATCATTTATAACTTGGGGTTTATTATTTCAAGAAAAATGGACCAAATTACTACAGTCTCATGTCCTAGATGAACACCAGATCCAAAATAGAGGGCCTCCACCTTCTCCTTATAACTCAAAACTAGATCATTATCTCCTTACCTTCTAATTGGATCAAATTCTATTACATATAAAATTTCCTATCCTAGCAATAGGAGACAACTTGCATTCCTAACCAATTCTCTACCTCTTTGAGGGGTCATGGAATCCATTTCCCTTTTGACATTACCACAAAACTCATCAATTATTTCTTTCTTTTCCTTTTTTGAGAGGTTTCTATCTGATATCCTCGTAATTCCTTTTCATTGTACTTCAGGATAAATTCTTTGAACTCATTTGTTGTGATGAATTGGTCATCTTACATGAATTCACTACAAGATTGATCCTTGATGTCATCCACAACTTGCCCACCTATTTCAAAATTGATGACTAGTATGTCATCAATGGGTCTTACAATGATGAACCTTGGAGGAGGATTCATTAGCTACATTATAGTTCATCTCCATTAAAATTATCTAGGCCTAAACTATAATCCGCTAATGGTCTAGATGAAGGGTCAATTTTCTGTAGGGGAGTGACCTACCGAGGACTTGGTGGTACATTCATCATGGAAGTGGAAGAATTAGGAGTGTTGAGGATTTAGCACATTTGTTAGTAGCTGACTGAAATTGTATAATATAGTCAGTATCCTAACTATTTGATCTTTGATATGCAAAAATGAACCCTAGAAAGATAATCTGTCTACTTAATTTTGACCTCTATTGTTTGGATTTTCACCCATAAAGCCATTCTCTATGCAACTTCCTTTTTTGTTGACTAATTCCTGATCAAATCCTCCACTTTGTCAAAGTCATGTGGATAAGGTACCAATTCAAAAATAATTCTTTATTCATGAATGAACATTTTTGGATCACACCTTCTTACCTTATCTACCTTCATCCTTAGGGAAATAATTTGACATACAATAACCCCATGCACTCCATTTATGTTACTAAAAAGTCTGAAATATAACTATTGATGGAAGGATAACACACTTATTGTTATTTATAAAAGGAGTCTTGTCAGACTCATTCAACTATTACATGATCTCTAAGAAATAAATCCTATCTGGCACATTCTTGGGGAGCACATGTGGTGCCACTAGAGATTCATATATCCTGGTAATGGTGGCATCTATGTAAAAGAACCAATCAGCCCTATTGTGATTGATTCCCTTCTCTAGAATTAAATCTTCAGGCCTTAAGAATTGCCCAACCTTTGTTGATAGTCTCTAATCTAGTGGAAGAACAAAATTTCTCAAAACTATTTAAAAAAAGTTTTCTTCATAAATAGAATAATTTTACTTATCATTGTCCTTGTCCCAAATATAATTCCATTCCTAAACTATTACCATCCTTTGTTACTCATTCATGGTTTTGATTTTTATATGTAGGGACCATATACCTTATCCACTATTTAGGATGATGTGACATAACATTGAGTACCAGTTAAAATGTACTACACTACTATCCTTCTTGAGTGCACTTAAGGACTTGTGAATATCCTCTACTATGTATCCAACATAGGCATAAGGTTTATTTACATATTTTCTTTGAATGTCCACTTCAAGTACCATTAGGTTTACTGACATCATAATCTTGTTGTCTCAGCCCAAAAACTTGACATAATGAAAAATATTTCACAAAGTAATCCTTGAAGGTGTCATAACCAAAAGGATCCAACTCCCCATTGAAAAAATCTTCTCAATTCTATATTAGGCCCTCTTGACCTAAAATATGGTAACCATTTTACCCTATAATTATCTTTGTTCCTTTGATACTCTTTGGTGAGGGTACCTAAATATATAGGCAACTAGGAATTATGGTTCAAATTAAAATCTTTGCACGTATAGGCCCTATCCAAGGGCATCAAAAATTTTATACCCCTAGAGAAAATTTCCCTCTCATTAGGGTTGTAAGCTTTTACAATTGCCCTGATTAGGTCAACATTAAAAATATGTTGGGAACTAATAACCTTCCCACTCCCGATCTCCATATGTTACACATAGGTCTATCTACTAAGGCTTTTCAAAAGGAATATTTAAATAGGGCATAACTCTTGACTTGAATGATATGGTCTTTATAATTTTGATTTTTGTTGAGAATTCTATAAAAAGAAATCCGAAATCCTTGTGCCATTATTGGCCATTTGGCTAATCCTGGTAATTGGGCCATTATATCATAATCCAACCCTCATTTAGAACCCCTCAATATTCCAACCATTTCTCTTAATTTAAGGTTTTATAATTTAACAACTAGGATTCCTAAAATTTTACTCTTCACATAATAATTTTGTAAAATTTTACAATATTTACCCTTAACAATCCTATTTTTTTCTCTAAACACTTGATATAAGATAATTCAACACCCCAATGCCCCCAAATTTACAAAAAAATGATTCAATATACTTACTTGTTTGTCATTCATAGGATGCCTTAATTTTTTTGTGAAAACCCTCATTGCTCAAATATCTCAAACAATTTGCTTTGATACACCTTTGTGCTTAAAGTAATGAAAATTTGTATAATTAAGCCAATACCATCTAGAATTCCATAGGTACATATCAAATTCACAATTAATTCCTTTGCATACTTGAGCATGTGACTAGTAATAAACATTCCTCATGTTTGAATGTGGATCATCGATATTAGAAAATTTATGGTGATCATAGGAATTTAAAATTCCCTCTGAAATGAGAAAACACCTTTTACTTTTGCATAGATCCGAGACATGTGTCACCATTTTGAGCTTTGAGGCTTAGTTGATAGTTCATTCTTCCAAAAAACATTAGTAGTAAAGAATATTGGACACTGACAAGATTTCAAGAGTTCAAGGAGAAAATTATTTAGTTAAACATCTCCCTACAAACATTTCAACTTGTGAAAATGGTAAAACACACTCTTTTTATTGAATTGAAGGTGTTTTGCTAACTCATGGGAGCTAGTGTTGTAAAAATGAAAGGCTCTACAATATAAAGGTTTAACATGTTACTTAAAGGATCTAAAATTTACATGCCTTAAAAACAACTTAAGATTACCAAGAAAAAGAGGGTGACCATGAATGATGGGAGGGAGCTTTGTTAGATAAATTAAAATATTAGTGCAAAAAGTGTATCTTCAATTTAATTAACTAGGAATTGGTACATGGAAATGTTGTAAAATAATTTTGTAGGATCTTTGGGAGAATATTAGGACATAAAACTCTTCAATGAGCCAAAGGGGTTGTGAAAAATGTCGACATGTGTCCTGTGGGACCTAGAAGAGCTCAAAACCTTTGAGTGATAGATTAAAAATTTCATAAAAATAAGAATGCTTGGTTTTCTAAGAAAAGGAGTTGATAAACACACGAGAAGGAATCCCTAAGGTTATAAATTAAAGGATAAACAACCTCGGTTATAGGTCAATGATGAAACATAAGAAAAGTGCAAGGTTTTAAGATATACGCTACGGTTTTAGATGAATGCTAGGGTTTTAGGATCCCTACTGCATGATTTTAACACCTCATTGTACAATTTTTAGGATTTTTCAAAAATTTCAAAAATACAAAATGCCATAGGAAGCTAGAAATTTAAGATGTACCACCAGTGGCTCTAGTTGGGGATTCCTATTTCATAGAAAAAGGGCGAGTATCCATGAATTTTTGGTAGAGAAAACAAAAACTCATGCAAAAAATAGTACAACTATATAATTTCTACATTAAAATATAGGGTGCATGGATATTCCCTACTTATGAAAAGTAGGGTTTGAGGAATTATCCATGCACTGATAAGTCCAAAATTTCTTCATCCATACTCTACAAGGAATATGATTTTTCACCATGATTATTAGCACAATATAAGGTCTAGTCCAGATAGATTCAAATTTACCATGTTTTCCCTTATTCTGAATTCTAGTATTCCACATTATGAAAATATCTCTTAGCAAGAATTTTTTATTTGTTGTTTTCTTGTCAAACAAATATTTGACCTATAATTATTTCTTGGGATTTGTGTTTTTTACTTTTCTTCTTGCCTTATCCAATCCTATAAGTTGGTTGATTCTAACCATCATGACATGATTACTAACTTCCTCATATTCTTGGAAGAATTTCTAGATTGGAAATAGATTATTGATTGGAAATATAGCATATAGTCCATATACTAATTTGTAATGTGAATTCTCTATGACTTTCTTATTTGTTGTTCTATCAGCCCATATTTCTAATGTTAATTTTGAATCCTAGGATTTGTTATTTTCTCCAATTACTCTCTTCATGATCTTCATTAGAATTGTATTACTAGAATCAACTTGTATAGTCCCTTGTGGATGATAAGGAGAAGACTAAGATATGAAAATCCCATAATTATAACAAAAAATTGTAAACTCTTATGATCTGAAGCACATGAAATTGTCTACCACTAATTTTTGGTAGGAACCCCATAAATTATGACAACATTTTCCATGAAAAAATCAATAACAACTTTGCTAGTTTCCTTCTTGGTTGGAATATATTCTGCCCATTTGTTGAAATAATCCACAACCACAAAAATCCATCTATGACCACCACTATATTTATCTAAAAAATCACTAATAAAATCTATGCCCCATTGCTAGAAAGGATCCTCTACATTCAGTGTTATTAGAGGTAAGGAACCTAAGTACTTCATCTTACCTGAAATTTTTTAAAAAGCATCAAATTTTCTTACCATCTCATTTATGTCAAAAAATAGGGAAGACCACCAATATCCAAACCTTAGGATCTCATGAGTTGTTGTCTTGGCCATGTAGTGTCATCCATATACCCCACTATGCATCTTCAAAGATTCTTGTAGCTTGTGTTGGATGTTTGTGGATTTTTTCATTGAAATGTATATTGGAAACATGAGTATGAGAATGAGTTGTATAGTATTAAGTGTTGTCATTGATGTCAAAATTGTATGGAGATTGATGTGAAAATTATTTGGTGAAGCATGAGTGTGTATATAGATGATAATCCAATATATATTTTCTATAAGGTTTGATCTAGTGTAGATAGTTGAAGTGGAAAATTGACTAAGTGTTAGAATAGTGTTTTCAATGTATAAGACATTGAGTATTTTGGTCTGCATTGGTCCACCTTGAGGAATCTTTCTTTGTGGTTCTAAGGAGTTTTTTTAAGATGCTAGAGGAGTCCAAATCCAACTTTTCACATTGTTTTCTTCTCTGGTGAAGAAGTTATGAATGAAAATATATCGGGTTTTCCAATGATAGTGGTTACTAGTACAAAATGTATGTTTTGGTGAATCCACACTTCATCATGGATTGGTATCTGATCTTACAGATTTATGGGAGTGTTGATAGGTGTTAGGTGTATCTTAATTCCAAGTGGAATGAATTTTGGAGGTTTGTGTGTCCATTTGTGGTTGATTAGTTGGTGAATTTTGATGTTAGGTCACTATCGATGCTCACCTAATATTATATGAGTATTGTAGAGTTTAAATAAGTGTTGATACATTATATGGGAGCTAAATAGGTCCATTCCGACCCATTTGAGTTTTTGATAAGGTTTTTTTGTGATGTGAAGTATTTTTTTTAGTTAAAAATGTTTGTGAATAGAATGGGTATAAGAATGAGTTCGTTTTCATGCTAGAGCATGTGTGGTAAGTGAATATGCAATTGTAGTGTATGTAAATTGTGTGAAAGGGATACAAGTGTAGAGTAGAGCAAAGTGATGAAGTGTGCTAAATCTATGTATTGAGATTTAGTGGAACTGTATTCCAGTTTGTTGTAGATGCATTTGTAACAATTCATTTTGGCTGTGTGCCACCCATCTCTTCTATCTTTTCTTATTTTTGTGGGTAGTGAGTCCACCTACATGATCATTTCTATAATATTTTGTAACTAGTTAGAATATATTGTGAGCTAATCCCCACCACGGTTTTTCCCTCTTTGGGTTTTCCATGTAAAAATCTAGTGTTTATATGTTATGTGCCTTGATGGTTGATTTCATGCTTTCCTTTCTTACTACAAGTTGAATATGTTATGTGGAATGAATGTTTAAATGTTTAAGTGGTTTTAGAGAATAATGATTCACCCCCCTCTAAGTATTCTAGGTGTTCAACAACTTGTTCTTAATTAACGCACCTGAGAAAGACACCATCTTTGTCCCTCCAATATAAACAATCTTGGATCATGAAATATTTTATGAATTGTAATTTGAGGGTTATTTTCTTAATTATATGTCAAATTTTATGGAAAAGATATATATTCTTTAAAAAATATAAAATATCCCTATACCAAGGATAATATTGCAAGCTACATTCCTTTATAAGTGCATCATCTTGTGATCTGGTTGGCTTCAAGGTTAGATTTAGCCGTAAATTTGGCCAAACCTTGCCCTCTAACAAGCTTGGTTATCTAGATTTCTATGTTAAACTCCTGGATCTCGTTAATCCATTTAGATATTCTCCCAGTGACTTCCTTTTGAGTGAAATTTCCTTGAATACAACAATAGGAACACAAGCAATTATTTTTACACCTACTAGATCAGACCTAATTTTTTTAACAACTTTGATAAGAGCATAAGCTTGTTTGTCCATGGTATCATATTTTAGTTTTGAGCTTCTTGAAGTTATTTTCCAAACAAAGCAATGGTTTTTTCATAACCCTCATCATTTTTTTGTAACAGTAATGCAATTATAGTATGCAAATATGCAAAAGCAAATATTTGAAAAGGCTTGGAAAAATCAAGTGATTTAAGTATCAGTGCTTGTTTAATATAATTTTTGATATTGTTGAATTATTGAACAACCTTATCTCCCCATGCCTTTGCTTCTTGTTTCTTTAGCATCTTGTAGATGGACTTAGTTAATTATGAAAAATTAGTGAACAAATCTTCTAAGAAAATTGATCTGTCCAAAAAATGATTAGATCCCCTTTATTGTCTTTGGGTATGGGATTTTTTTCAATTACAACCACTCTTCTAGGATCAATTCTAATTCCATCCTTTGAAACTATATGACCAAGCAATTTACCCTCTGTAACCCAAAATGTACATTTCTTAGGGTTTAATGATATGCCATATTCAATGGCTTTGTAAAATAACTTCTCAAGATGATTACAATGATCCTATGATTTCTTTGAATAGGTAGTTAAATCATCTCGATATACCACCACCATTATGTCAATTAAACTAGAAAATGCTACATACATGGTTCTTTGAAAATTTTATCCAACATTAGTAAGACCAAAAGGCATCCTAAAATAAACATATGTACCCCATGGTGTTGTCAAGGTAGTTTATACTATTTGTATTCCTTCAATACTACTTGATTGTAACCTGAGAAACCATCCATCATAGATAGTAGCTCACATCTAGTAACCTTCTACAACATTGCTTCCATATTTGATAGTGCATAATTGTCTTTTAAAGAAGATATGTTTAGATTTCTAAAATCAACACATAATCTTATATCTCCATTCTTCTTTCTTACTAACACCAAATTTGAGACCCATGTGGAATATCTAATTGGCTGTATGATCCAACCTTCATTAAGCTTCATCAATTCTTGCTGCATGTTTGGGCCAATGTTGGGTTGATGGGTCTTTGCTTCTATCTGATGGTTTGGCATTAGGCCTTAAAGGAATTTCATGTTGAAATAGATCCTTCTTATATGCTTTTAATATATCATAAGATCAAGAAAAGACATGATTATACTTTCTTAATAAATTTATAAGCATAAGATTAATCTTGAGATCCAATTTTCTCTGAATGTAAACTTCCTTAGGTAAAGCATCTGAACCTAAATTTTTTTCTTCTATTATTATCATGAACATGGTTTTATTTATCCAACCTACTTGAGTTATCAAAGGATATTTCTAAGGAAATCAAACCTTTTTGGGTCTTGTTAGTCTTTAATTAAATAAGCTCATTCCTAAATATTATTTCTTTCCCATCCACAATCTCCATAATATTTTAAAAATCCGTTTCTTGATTATGGTATTCTTTAATACAATATAAGAATCTTATCAAATCCTGATCATCATCAAATACTTTCCAATTACAAATATTATCATGTACTAATGGTATAGTCAAGGTCCCAATGGTAGATATACCAACAAAAGTTATATCACTAGGTCTTCTTGCAATATTTTCCAAGAAGTCAGCCATAGGATTATTTGATCTTTTAATCCATTTTGTAGAGAACGTATCAAACAATTCTAGGGAATCCAATATTGTATTTGCTAGAGCAAATAACCTAGGAGAAACATCTGCCAATAAACCTTCATGAATGAATGAGAGAAGTGCATAGGCTCTTTCACTAGAGAACATAATGAATGAGATGATATTATACAATGTACAAAGTGCCTTATAAATGCATGAAAAGTGGGTGATGGGTGAGAAACTTCCCAGCACAGGAAAAACTACTTGAATGATTAAATTCCTAAGTAAAAAATTAACACACTAACACCCCCCTTAAGTGCAAACTTAGGGAGAATGAAGATACAAAAAATGCAAAAATGTAAAAAAGCAATATGGGTCTTGGCTACACAACCATGTTAGGTACCCATTTACAATGTAATCTCTCACAAGAGGAGAAAAGGAGAAAAATGTTGTGGGAAAAAACCCCTCTCCAAAAGAGAGAAAATAAAAACAAAACAAGATGCATGGATGGAGGATTCAATCACACCCCCCAAGGACTGCATACATCATGTATATACAATCAATGATCTCCCATAAGAAGGAAAAAATGATATATCATATCCCCCCATAATGAAGAAGCTCCAATGCCGATGAAGTATGCCTGGAAACAAAAGATGATCCAATGCCTACAAGAAACTCATCTCCCCTTAGGAAGAAAAATGTCCTCTAGGTGATGAAGAAGTCACTCCATGTCCAACTGAATAGAGGAAGGAAATCTCCAAATTGAATAATCCACCACATAATCATGATGAAAAACAACCAAGAAATGTGACAAATCAAATGAAAGTGAAGGCTCAACAATGTCAAATTCCAAAGATAATCTAGATGTATCAACTACCATGCTGAAATTGTCACCAAAGAGGAGAGAGATCCCCTCAAGTATATCTCCCAAATCTACAAGATGAGACTCCACAAATAAATCTGAGATGCCTACCAAATACTCATCCAATAAAACAATATATGAGGGATCAAAAATATCCTGTTGTGCTAAAATATCAACCTCTGAAGCAATAGGAGATGTATCAATAGGAGCCTGAAGAAATCCAAAATTCAGATGACTAATCTCCCCTAAGGAATTGCTAGAAACACTGGTAGAAGGGGTGCAAGGAACATATTCATCAACATCAACAAAGTGAGAGAAGGTATACAAAGGGGACTCATGATCAACATTACCAACTGCAATGATTTTTCTATTACCAGCCTCTCTAATGAAAACAAAGTATGCAATGAATTCCATAGTCTTCAGTACCTCACCATGGGTGATTTGATAGATGGACAAAATATTTCTATGCAACTCAAGTATACACAATACATCCTTGAAACAACCATCACCTATCTCAACATTTCCTACCCCCACAACATCCAAAAGCTTATCATCTCCCAAATTTTTTTTGGAAGTATTAGTAGGATGAAGATCCCAAAAAGGATAAGGACTAGAAGCCATGTGATGAGATGCTTCAGAATCTAAAAACCATCTATCATGACTAGAATGAACTGCAGAAGTCACCAGTGCATGTCCTTTACCCATGTAGTGTTTATCTTCTTTACTACTTGCAATTCCTGCATTTCTAGACTGTGTAGGCTTGGTTGATGGTGCAAATGAAGATGGAGAGACTGTAGAAGGAAGAGTTACAAAGGAGGGCAATGGAATGTTGTTTTTCTAAAGAAGATGTGAGAGTTCATCAATCTTTTTCATATAACAATGATTCTCATCATGCCCTTTCTTTTTGCAATATACACAACTAAATTTCTCCTTGTTGGGTTTGTCCTCTTTTGAAGAGGTGGAAGTATCATTTGACTTTGTCCTAGGTTTAGATTTCTTCTTTCCTTTTCTCTTAGATTCTTGTGCAACCAATGCATAATTTGTAGGGATCTCCTCCAACTGGACAAGTTTGGCTTTCTCCCTTGTCAACCGGTCACAGAAAGTCTTAAAAGAAGGCATTTGGAATGCACTACCCAAAGCATCCATTATGGAGTAAAAGGTAGAAGAAAACACAAAAAATGGGCCTCTCAACTTAGACAATATCAAAAGATGGACTCCTTATCAGTTTTTCTCTTCCCACATCTCACTAATAATGACCTTAAAGATTTGAATTTCACTAGAAAGTCATCAATAGAAGGAAATGCTTCAGGGGTAAGAGCGGTTAATTCAACCTCCAGTTGTAGGACATAGAACTCACTAACCTGACCAAACAGGTTATGTAACTTATCCCATATTTCCTTGGGTGTATCCAACTCATCAATATGAAAGAGGAGACTATCAGAAACATTCAATTTCATCAAACCCATAGCTTGGTCACACTTATTTCTATAGGAAAATATTTCAAGTTCCTTAGTAAGAGTGGGTTGGACATTACACAATGTGGACCACAAACCTTGAGACTGAAGCAACCTATGCATTTTAATTTTCCATGTATGGTAATTATGGGGAGTTAACAATTCAATAGATTCAAGAGTGGCCATTGCAACAAAAGGAAAGAAAATGCACCAAACTGATTGGCCACTTTCTCCGTTTGAGTCTTGACCAAGCATCCAAACGAGCGTGGGTTCCCACATCTCACCTAACCTTGGTTTGTTGTACCAAGAAATAAATGCATTCCAATAGTGGAAATTGGCCTATAAATGTTGCTCCCTACCCTTCATTTTACCAGAGGTGTTTGAATCAAGAGAGAAACAAAGTCCCCCCTTCCTTTTCCCACTTTTTTCCTTGCTCCTGCTGACTTGGTCCCTGCTTGCTTGCTTCGCTTTTTTCTTCATGTTTTGACTTTCGGGACAAGTTTCCTATGGATTTGGGATGTTTTTGTGATACCTAAGTGAGTTGCCAAGGTTTCATTGAGTTTCGAGAAGTTGCAGAAATTTCATTGCAGGCCGTGTCCCTCCATCGTCGTCAATGAGAACTTCCATGCGGGCTGCCGTCCCTTCGTCGTCATCTGCGAGAAATTATATGCGGGCCGCTATCCCGCCATCACCATCCACAAGAACTTCCATGCAGGTTGTCGTCCCTTCATTGGCATCCATGGGAATTTCCTTGTGGGTCGTCGTGTGCTCATTGTCATTTTCAAGAGGGTGATGGACCCTCTGGCTTCCCCCTTCCAAATCTCCCCATTTCCAACAAAGGATACAAACTTCAAGCTTTCATCATCCAGGGCCCATAAAGTGAGTGTCTTCACATGCCTAAAGGGATTTGGATCAAATTTTCTATGTGTTTAGACATTGCAAAAATTTCATTGCGGGCCACCGTGTGTGGGTTGTTGTGTGCTCATTATCGTTACAAAAGGGCGGCGGGCCATCCAACTCCTACATCCTAGATTTTTGCATTATTTAAAATGAGTCAAATCTTAAGGAAATATGTTTGGCACTCTTTCTACTCAATTTCCCACGTGCTAAAATTGAAAAATCTCAAATTTACTAAATTTCAGGAAGCTATGGGAATTTCTATGTGGATCGCCATCCCTCTGTTGTTGTCTATGTGAACTTCCTTGTGGGTCATCGTCTCATCCGCCTGTCACCTGCCATCTGCCATCCATCATTTGTTGTTCATTTTCCATCTACTCATTGCTCGCCGTCTACTATCCATCATATGTCATTTGTCATCTACCATCCATCTGTCATCCACTGTCCACTGTCCATTTCCCATCCATCCACCCGTCACCCTTCGTCAGTTGTCTGTCATCTGCCGTTCACCCACTGTTTGCTATTTGTCCTCCTCTCGTCGCACTCCATCCAACATCCGTCATCCACTATCCTTCATCTGTTGTCCTCTATCCTTTTGTCCTTCCGTCCTATGGTGCCCGCACCCGTGAACCCACATTTATGTTTGTGGTCTAAATGAGCTCTAAATATGAATATTATGATCTTTTGGTGATGCATGGATGGATCTAACAATGAATTTATAGCATTTGACTAACATTTACCTTGATTTGTGTATGAAAGCACTTACTATAGTTTGTGAATGCAGGATTTATGGAACTTATCGCAGGTTCGTCAAGGAGGTCCATTGAGAAAGTTAAACAAGGAAAAAGCACATTGCTCCTATCACCATTCATGTTATGCTCACCTCTCCTCCTAGCACCCATCAATAGAGTTGGAATTAGAAGGTGGCATATTTCAAGGAAGTTAGTGACAAAACTACAAAGGGTGGCCTTGAAGGTGGCTGGAGGAGCTGCTTTATCTCTTTCCCAAAACAATCATGAGTTGTTAGGGGCTGTCCCGCAGAATCTAGAGCAACATGTCTTCTTTTCAGTAACACAAATCTGCAAGAAGATTCATTTGATTGGCTGAAAGAATGCTATGAACACATCAAACAAAGGGCAGCCTTTAGCAGTTTCAGCTATAGTAGGGATGGCAACCACTAAAAGACAAAACTGCTATAGTGTCAGGGTCACTAGATGACAAAATAGGGAAGAGGACAAAAGAACCTATTTGAAATTCAGAAATATTGGGGGTAGGTGAATCCCTAACTTGTATTGAATTTGAGCCACACATTGTGAATTAATCCTAGCCATTCATTTGGGCTTTGGAAAACTATAAATAGGGGCTTTACCCTCATTTGTAAATGGTTGGAGAACTGGTGTAAAGGGAATTTGCAGCAATAGAAGACAACATTGCATGATTTTATGGATGTTCTCTTTGAATTTTCTCATCTTGCATGCATGGTTCTACTTCCATGTTAGTTTTAGCTTGTAGTTTCTTGGATGACTTTAATGTTGTTGGCTGTTTTAGTATTTGATGTACTTCCAGCTCATATTTTTTGTGGTTTGTTGATGATGAATCACTTTGTAAAGCTAGTCTGAGCTAACTTATTTTCTTCAACTTAGTTCAATTGTATGTTTATGAGGTGAATGCACAATCTAAAAATTTGCATTCCTTAGAAGATTGCACTAATTTTGTGTAACTGTAGGTCTTTTGTGGTCAAGGAAAATCTAGTTTGTTGGAGTTTGTCTATTGTAACACCCTCCATTGTTATTGTTCATTCATAGCTTATGATTTAAGAAAAATTTCTTATCCCTTCTCCTTTTGCTATTTCTTTTGAACCTTAGAGTAGGATTCCAAGCATCAAAAAAATGCTAAATATGATGAATATAGTGAGTTTAGGCTTGCTGTTTTGAGTGGATAGCCACTGCTCATTCATTTCTAGAACTCTTAAAACTCCATTTGCAGACGCAACTTCCCATGCTTTGTAAACCATAAAGGCCGCCCTATGATTAACAAAAAAACACATCAACCTATTGTGATATTCCAAGCATTTTCATGACCTGACGCTTGAGAGACCTTGGGGTAGTGATTTGTAAGTTATTTGCAGATTTCTTCCTTTCAAGAGAGGTAGTGCATTCGTGTGTTGCCTGTGTTGAGAAGGTACAAAAACACCCATCAATAGAACTAGTGCTAGAAGGAGGGCATGGCTAAGTTTGAGGCTACAAAGCTAAAAACTGGGAGTTGAAAATAACCTTCAAGTAAAAATTTGAGATAGGAAGATCTCTTTATATGCAGGAAGTTAAAATTAGAAATTTTGAAGGAAAACAAGAGTTGAGTTGAGATGGAACAACATTTGCAAACCAACATTACTCAGCTACATGCAAATTTTACTAGGATATTAAGGATACCATTGCAGCAATTTGCATTGGAAGACAAGTGTAGAATCTATTGCACTCGCAGACATAATGAATTGGGATTCCTAACATTCTTGGGCAGAATTGAAAGAGTCTTGCAAGGAGAAATTTCCTTTTGGGAAATATACCAGCCCTTGGCTCTTGTAGATCTATAAGAGGAATTTGCTAACATGGTAGCCAATACATTCAAAGAGTTGATCCAAGAGCACTTGAGCAACAAGGATGGATTAAGATTGGAGGAAGTGTTGATGTCTAGTTGGTGCATATTTCATAATGCACCTCACTTAGAATTTACTTGTCCATCATGTGTAGACATCATCACTCAAGTCAAGGGTTGTTTAGGCAAGTTAGAAAAACCAACTCCCAATGAAGAGGAGTCATCTCATGAGGTGGGAGAGCTGTCAACATCTAGAGAACAACACATTGAAGTTGAAATGAGAAATTTGACACAAGTTAGTGTTGGGATAGCAGACACTAAGGATGAAAGTCAAGAGGAAGGAGTTGAGTTCCTTGAGACAACAAAGATACTTAATGAAAGTTCAGTTGGAAAGGGGTTAGAGGACCTTTTCCCCATAGGAAAAGGGCATACTTCCACTCAAGAAGAGGAACTGTTGGCAATTGGAGGTGAATTAATAGAGTTTGTAGTAGCATATGCTGGGACAACCAATACAAATGCTAAAAGTAAAAAGAAGAGGTTGAAAGCCTTGGGGCAATCAAAAATGATGATGAAAGCACAAGTGAAATAAGATTATAAGACCTCTCCTTCATGAATGATAGTGATCAAGAATTTGAAAAAGTGGATTTGGAGGAATGGGAACAACCACATGTCGTGGCTGTCTACCATCAAACTTCCTTCCCAACTAAGGATGAAGACCCAATGGTGGAAAGATACAATGAGCTTGTGTCAAGAATCACTAGGGATTGGTCAAAGCTAAGACACCAATTGAAATTGGAAGTGTTATTGTTGCCAGAATGGTGCAGGCTCCATGATTTAGTGCATTCTAAGTTCATGTGTGAACTATGCCAAGAGGCCATCGAGCAAGTTAAAGAACAAATGGGGAAACCAAGTGCATTGCTTCCCTACAGTTGCTTCAAGGATTGAACTAGAGGACCAATAGGTGGAACCAAGTGACAACTTAGCTGAAAGTAGTCCTCAAGAAGGTGTTGGGACAGCAAGGGAAGAGGAAAAACATAGTCCCAAGCCTTCAAACAATGAAGTAGAGAAAATATGGAGGTTGTCCATTAGGCATCAAGACTCTTTTCCTCTTAGAGAGCATCTATACGCCATGGATGATAGGCTTTATGGGGAGTCCTTGGAGGGAAATAACATAGTAAATCTTGGCCCCCTTGATGAGGTTCCCTCCATTGATGACATTTTTTCATTGGGAGCTATACTCCGGAGGTATGCCAACACCGAAGAAGAGTACATTTTAGAAGGCGGCAATGATGAGGATATACTACTTGAACCTCCAGATGGAAAAAAATCAAAGCTTCCCGATTGGGAGAGGAACTCATTTTCCATCTATAGTGATAGTGGACAAGACGAAACAAGTGAACATCATGGTGAGATACATGAACTGCAGAGAGAAGAAGACAAAGATGGGGATGTTTTGGTAGTTGCTAACAAGTATGACATACCTGGCCAACTACAAAATGCAACTAGGAGTCCTGCTGCCTTGACCATTTCTGATCCTCTTTCACATTTAGAGAGTTGTAATAGGATAGATTCATCCATGTCATGTTCCTATGACATTGAACATCATAAAATTAAGATCAATGCCTGGGAAAGGAGATGGGATAGCATGTTTCCTTTTCAAGATAGTTGTCAAGTAGACACTAAGACTATAGAGCATCAATGAGAGGAAGTATATCTCCTTTAGGAATAGCTGAGGGAGGTTGCAAACCCTACCAAGAGCTTAGAAGAGGTGTTTTCTGCCTCATTTTCTTAGCCACATGCAAGCCTGAGATCAGGTAAAAGGTTCCTTGCATTTGAAACTTTTTCTTCACAATGCATACTACCTGATCAATTGGATTGTGATCTATAGATTTGTAATGCTAGAAGAATGTTGCACAATCCCATGCCACCACCTGAGGCTACCAACACAATGATCGATGATGCAGTGCTCGCTCTTGACTGTCACACACTGCCACCTCTGCATGGCGATATCCAAGTTCTATCTTTCCTTACTCCTATGAATACTTATAGATGTGTTTATCATTTTAATTATGGGAATGAGGGGAGATGGACATGTTTATGGATCAACCATGGGTTAAATGAATTTGAATTTGAATGTTGCAATAATAAACTTCTTTTTTATGAGTATAAAGATAAATCTGCATGGTTTAGAACTATAATTATTTCCCTACTACTTGTGCATGCATTACGAAATCCAATGGGTGTGAATGTCGATTTTCCTTTCCTGAACATCATTCTTTGTAAATATCTTTGTACATAGCTCATTTTTGAGTAGTATAGGGTTTGTGTATATACCTCACTTTCCTTCTTTCATTAGATTAGTTGGTTTTCCATAGGTTGGTTTGCTTTAGGGTAATTTCCTTGTTGTTTTCTTTCGCTTTCCTTCTTTGGTTAGTTTAGGTGTTTGGTTTTCACTTCCTTTTTGTTTGCTTCCTCTTTGCTACTTTTCTTGGGGTCCCTCTACCTTTTGTTGGGCACATTTTCATGCACACCAACCATCATTTTATTGCTTGGGGGCTATTCTATTTATTTCTTCAATAAAATTTAATTAATTTTTTAGAGTGGACGATGAGGGTCTTCTGTTAGTGTCAAGTGATTTGGATGTTTGATTTGAAGGGGATAAGTCATTGGTTGGTCTGATTCTGATGTATTTTAAAATCTTATATTCTACTTTAGCGCCACTATGATTCTCAACCCTGAGCACAAGATTCATTGCTTGCAAGTTGAAATGAAAGAATTGAAAGGAGAAAATAAAAATAAAAAGAAAACACCAAAAATCAAAAGAAATAAATTCAACTTTTTAGGGGGATCTGAGCAACTCTATCAGGGCTATGGACGCCTAGCTTTCAGTAGAGCAATGTTCGGTAGAATAACAACAACCTTGTCAGGGCTATAGAAGCCTGACTAGTAGTGAGGAAATGTGCCAGATGCTTTTGGAGTTAGAATCAATCATGTAGCTTAACTTGATGGAACTTAGGTTCTTGCAACGACTTAATGATGGGAATTAACACAACTACACACACTTTTGATTTTTAGCATACTGAAGGTTGGGTCAACTATTGGTTTTGAATATTTGGTCAAGTGTCTAGTTTGTTTTCCCTAGCATGAAGATTGGAACCAAAGATTCTAGGTTCATGATTCTAGTTTGTCATCAAAATGCTCTGGAGCATTTCCCTAGTGAGTTTCCATTTTTTGTGCATGTTTTGCACACATGCCCCATCATAGGAAGGGAACCCCTCTTTTTTTCTCTCGACGACTTGTTCCTACTCCTATTGGATCATTTTTTCTCTTGCCTCACTTTGCGTGCCCCTATTCTAGAGTCCAAGTGGGTCACATACCTTAGAATGATCAAATACCCCTTGACCAGATTCACCCACCTGATTTTCATTCAATCTTTTGCTTTCATGGAAATTCCCCTACGGGTTTCCTTTCGCCCATTTCCCCAGTGTCCTCCAAGCCTCATAGACCCACAGCTATGGATCACCTCATGCTAGTCACCACTCATGTTTCACCACTGAGTAGCAACTGATGCCCAAATTTGGCCTCCATGTTGGGATCCACACTTAGTTTCTTTGTCTGAGCCTTGACCACGAATCCAAATGAGCTGCATGGGTTCCTGCATCTCACCTAACCCGGGTCCGTTGTACCAAGAAATCAATGCACACCATTAGTGTCAATTGGCCTATAAATGCTCCTCCCTACCCTTCATTTTACCTAAGGTGTTGGAATCGAGATAGAAACAAAGTCCCCCCCTTCCTTTTTCTGCTTTTTTCCTTGCTCCTGTTGACTTGGTCCCTACTTTCTTGCTTCACTTTTTCATTCATTTTTTGACTTTGGGGACAAGTTTCCTATGGATTTTAGATGTTTTTGTGATGCCTAAGTGCACTGCTAAGGTTTCGTTGAATTTTGGAAAGTTGCAAAAATTCCATTGTGGGTTGTCATCCTTCCATCACTATCTGTAGGAACTTCCATGCAGGCTGTCATCCCTTCATAATCGTCCACGATAATTTCTATGTGGGCCACCATCCCTCCATCACTGTCTACGGGGACTTCCATGTGGGCCACCATCCCTCCATCACCGTCTGCGAGAACTTTCTTGCAAGCCACTGTGTGTGGGTCATCGTGTGCTCATTGCCATTTTCAAAAGGGGGACAAATCCTCCGGCTTCCCCCTTCCAAATCTCCGCATTTCCAAATAAGGGTACAAACTTCAAGATTTCATCATCTAGGGCCCATAAAGTGTTTGTATTCACATGCCTAAAGGGATTTGGATCAAATTTTCCATGTGTTTGGACATTGCAAAAATTTCATTGCAGGCCACCATGTGTAGGTCTCTGTGTGCTCATTGCCATTACAAAAGGGCAGTGGACCCTCTAGCTCTTGCATCCCAAATTTCTGTATTTTTCAAAATGAGTCAAATATTAAAGAAATATGTCTTGGAACTCATTCTACTCCTTTTCCTACGTGCTAAAATTGAAAAATGTCAAATTTGCTGAGTTTCGGGAAGTTGTGAGAATTTATATGCGGGCCGCCATCCCTTCATTGCCATCCGTGGGAACTTCCTTGTGGGCCAATGCCTATCATCTCATCTACCATCCTTCTTCCCATTGCTCACCATCCACCATCCGTCGTCTGTTGTTCGTTCACCATCCACTTGTCGCCCGTCATCCACCATCTGTCTATCATTTGCGTATCATTCGTTGTTTGCGATCTGTAGTCCGTTGTTCATCCGCCATCCATTGTCCATCCTCCATTCACTATCTGTCCACCATCATTTTTCCACCATTTTTCCATCCATCACCTGTCATCTTCCATTTGTCATCCACTATCCATCTGACATCTGTTGTCTATCATTTTTTGTCTTTTCACTTGTCGTCTATCATCCGTTGTCTGTCGTCCACCATCTATTCATTGTCCACTGTTCATTTTCCACCTGTCACCCATCATCCACCATCTACTTGTCATCCATCGTCTGTTGTCTATCTATTGTTTGTCATCTATTGTTTGTTGACCTTTTGCCCTATGGCTCCCGTACCCCTGAACCCACATTTATGTTTGTGTTCCAAATGAGGTCCAAATATGAATATTATGATCTTCTTATGATGCATGGATGGATCTAACAATGATTTTGTAGGATTTGACTAACATTTACCTTGATTTTCATATGAAAGAACTTACTACACTTTGTGTATGCAGGATTTATGGAACTTACTGTAGGTATGTTGGGGAGGCCCATTAAGAAAGTTGAACAAGGAAAAAGCGCATTGCTCCTGTCACCATTCATTTTATGCTCACCTCTCCTCCTAGCACCCATCAACAAAGATAGCATGAGAAGGAGGCCTATGTCAAGGAATTCAGTGAAAAAACTACAAAGAGTGGTCTTGAAGGTGGCGAGAGGAGCTACTTTATTGTTTTCCCAAAACAATCATGATTTGTTAGGGGTTGTCCCACAAAATTTGGAGCAACATGTCTACATTTCAGTAACACAAATATGCAAGAAGATTCATTTGATTGGCTGAAAAAATGTTGCGAACACATCAAACAAAGGGAAACCTTTAGCAATTTCAACTAGAACAAGGATGACAACCACTAAAAGACAAAACTGATACAGTGCTAGGGTCACTAGATGACAAAATTGGCTACAAGACAAAATAGGGAAGAGGACAAAATAGCCTATTTTAAATTGAGAAATATTGGGGGTAGGTGAAACCCTAACTTGTATTGAATTTGAGCCACACATTGCGAATTAATCCTAGCCATTCGGTTGGGCTTTGGAAAACTAGAAATAGGGGCTTACCCCTCATTTGTAAATGGTTGGAGAGCTGGTGTAAAGAGCATTTGCAGCAATTGAAGACAAAATTTCATGAATTTATGGATGTTCTCTTTGAATTTTCTCATCTTGTATGCATGGTTATACTTCCATGTTAGTTTTAGCTTGTAGTTTCTTGGATGACTTTAATGGTGTTAGTTGTTACAGTATTTGGTGCACTTCCAACTCATGATTTTTTTGGTTTGTTGATGATGAATCACTTTGTAAATCTAGTCTTAGCTAACTTATTTGCTGCAACTTAGTTCAATTGTATGTTCATGAGGTGAATGCACAATTTGAAAATCTGCAATCCTTAGAAGATTGCATTGATTTTGTGTAGTTGTAGGTCTTTCTTGGTCAAGCAAAATCTTGTTTGTGGGAGTCTACCTACTATAGCACCCTCCATTGTTACTATTCATTCATATCTTAGGATTTAGGAAAACTCTCTTAACCCTTCTCCTTTAGCTATTTCTTTTGAACCTTGGTTAGATTAGGATTCCAAGCATCAAAACAATGCTAAATCTGATGAACAGAGTGAGTTTAGGCTTGTTTTTTTGAGTGGACAACCACTGCTCATTCATTTCCAGCACTCTTAAAACTCCATTTGTAGACCCAACTTCCCATTCTTTGTAAACCATAAAGGATTCCCTATGATTACCAGCAAAACACATCAACCAACTGAGATATTCTAAGCATTGTCATGACCTGACACCTAAGAGACCTTGGGGTAGTGATTTGTAACTCATTTGCAGATTTCTACCTTTCAATAGAGGTAGTACATTCATGTGTTTCTTGTGTTGAGAAGGTGCAAAAAAACCCATCAACAGGCCTCAAATGAAGGATAAATTTTCCTTTGGACAATCAAACCTCCAATCACCAGCAATAGGAAAAAAAAAGGAAATTTTGAAATTTTAAAAAATTTCAAATGTTGAAACAAACGATCTCAACTATCTGACAAAAAATCTCAAGGAAGGAGTTGTATATTGGGTGGCTTTGATGCCATGTTAGAGAAAATAACCCAGAAGAAACATCTAATGATAAACCTTCATGAATGAGCGATAGAAGTGCACAAGCTATTTCACTAGAGAAAACAAAATGAATGAGATCATATTATACAATGTACAAAGTGCCTTATAGAGGCATGAAAAGCGGGTGACAGGTGAGAAACTTCCCAACATGGGAAAAAATACATGAATGATTAAATTCCTATGTAAAAAGTTAACACACTAACAATAGCCTTATATTGTTTTAATCTTTTATTCTTGGAAACATACTTTTCTCTGATCTGGGACACTACTAACTCTAAATCTCCTAAAACTCTTAGTTCTTTAATTCCATGTTTGATTGCCATGTTAAGTCCTAGCAATAATGCTTTATACTTTGCTACATGGTTTGTACATTCAAAATTTAATGAAAAATTACTTACAATACTTACCATTTGGTGATATTAAAATCACCACAACTCTTTCTCCTTCTTTTCAATATGCACCATCAAATAGAATCAACCATAAATTTCTCACTTTCTTGAGTTTCTTAACTTCCTTGATCAATGGTTTTTCCTTTTCTATTTCCACCTGAGGAGTATCAACCTTAAAGTCGTCAATATCAGTATCAACAAAGTATCTCTTCATCACACTCAATGTTCTCAACTAAACTTCAATAGATCTCATTTCTCTATTTAAGTTTATATGTTTACCATTCATAGCGATCATGGCCTATGAAAAATATAGATACATAATTCCACCCACTGTTGCAACCCATTTTCTTGATAGTAACATTCCATATTGAGTTGGGATGTCAACAATTGTGATATTCATTTTGAAGTCCTTTTTTGGATATGAAGAAAGTCTAAACTTAGGTTATTTTATAATTTTGATTGCTGGGACCTCCCTTGAATCCATTGCAAAACATCTTCCATATTCTTTACTTACTCTTAGCCCTAATTGATTCATTATGTTGAGAGGCATTACATTTGTAGAGGCTCAAAAATCAATCATGCAATTTTTTATAAACTTGTCAATTATCAACAAGGGCACATAAAACATATCAACTTGGGAAGGAAACTTAGTCACATTTGTACCTAACTATAATTCAGGAACTTTTTCACACATATAATTTGTATCCATCTTGTTATTCTACTCTTGTTCCTTTTCTAATATAAAGATGACCTTTCCCTCAAATAACTTCTCAAAAGTATCAATTATTAAAGCTAAGGCCTTATCTTTATGTTCGCATATTCTTATCATCTCCAAGAATGGAACAAAAATATCAATTTGAGATAAAATCTATGTCATATCAATAGGAGAATAATTAGGCACATTCAATGCTAATTTTTAAGATAAAATAAGATTACTCATCTTGTCTTCTTTATTCTAAACATTTTCTTTTAGGGCATTCCTATTGTCACCCCTTTCTTCTTCCACCTTCTACTTCTAATACTTAGCTTTAATAAGTGGAGATACAATTTGATCAATGGATAAATGAGGGTCCTTACCTTTATCTTCTATGCTCTTTCCTTTCCACATAGAAAATTTCCTTTTCTTTGCATTTCTTGTCTTGCTATTGGTTTCCATCTTCCTTAAGAAAAGACCCACAACCTTTCCTTGGCCATCACTATTTCCTTTACTTCTCAAATTAGAATTTCTTTTGACCTATGCAATAAAATCATGGATCAAATCTCTAATTTATTTGTTAGATGATCTTCTCAACTTGACATTAGATTTTGATGATTCAAAGACACACACAAAGTGATCATTTTCTTGGATTTTATCATAAAAAAAAACTTGTTGATAATAGATGCCATTCATATGTCTCAAATCATTGGTATCAAATTGGACACTCCTTCCGCTTTTAAGGAGTAATAATCCTTGTTATCCATATTTATTTTTTTGAGAATATATTTATACCCTAATTTTTTGCATAATGATTATCATTACAATCATCACATGGAATTGTAGGATCATCAAATGATTGTGCTACCACACACTGTGAAGGTGAGTGAGGTAATTGAAAAACTAGACACCACAAGTCATCTTCCATTATATTTGCCCTTGGTCTCTTGAAAGGGTCAAGAGTCTCCATATTTTATGCACCTCTTTGATTTAACTATAGTGGTTTACCATTTTGCTAAGTGGCCTTATAAGGATTATCTTCTAATCTTGGAATTCTATCTTAATTTTTGTAATTATATCTATCATGTGGTAACCCTTTCTTAGTTTTATCCATCTTGTAACTAAGGTCCTTAAGGGAACTCATTACCTTATCCAATTTATCTTCAAAAGTGGATGAATTATTCTGATGTCCCTTAGGGTTTTACAAAATTTTACCATCATATCTTTTGTTTACTTTTCTTGAAGCCTTTCTATTGTTCTCAATATGGATTGCAATTCTAAATGCATCCCTTAGTGATTGATAATTCTTATCCCTTAATTGATAACCAATCTTTGGGTCATATGCATTACAATGTAGAACCAAGAACATAAATTCATTAGGTCTCATATATGATGAAACTTTGTTGAATACCCTATTGAATCGAACATTAAATATTGGCACTGATTTGTTCAATCCCTTGCTAATTCTTTTAAATTCATTTATAAAAAACCTTGAGTCATTTTTCCCCCATATTGTTACCTAAATACCCTTTTGAAGTCATCCCATGATCCTATGGTCATATCTAGAAATATTTTATACCAATATTTGGCCTCATTAGTCAAAGATTGCATGAAAAGCTTCATTACCACATCTTCATTTTCTACTTCAAAATCATCCATCAAGTTCAAGAAAATTTTGTGATGCTCCTCACTATTTATAACATCATTTCTTGAAAATATTGCTAGATATGACCCCACTTCATCAAGAACTTGATTGGGGTATCCAAGAATACCACCAAAACCTAATGTTTTATATCTATCCAATTGCAGAGGTCTTCTTCCTTGAACATTTACAAATCTTCTATTTGGTTGAGCATTTTGAATTGTAGGAACATTTTGTTGTATATATAGATTTTGATGCATAGGAATATATTGACCACCGCTATATAGTGGGGCACTATATTGCATTTCAGAACCTGTTTGATTATATCCTTGGTTATTTTGTGCATGATTTCTTCCTCTCATATTTTTCTATTGGGATATTCCTCCCATACTCGTACCTTGTTGTTGAGTATTATTGCATATGATGGTTCTAAGAAGGGTTCACTTGAGGATTTACTAGAACACCATAATTTGTAGATATTGTAGATGTACCATGTTTATTTTGTTGTGAAGTAGAAGGATTTGAATTTCTTTGAGGGATACCCCTACTACAATTGTACTAGGCAAGGCTTGTGATGCAAAATTATCATGAGAGGTTAGGTAGAACTGCATTAGTTACTCTTGGATTACTCCAAATGTTCACATAAGAATTTGGAAGAGGGAAATTTAGAGGGTTGGTACTTCTAGGGGGATTTTGAGATGCGAATATTGAAGTAACATAAGAGTCATAAGAGACTTTCACACTTTCTACTCTTCTCTTCATCTCATCCCTTATTATCATTGTTGTTGGAAATATGAGCTAGTTTGGTGGTACTATCATTAATGTTGTCATTGATGTCAACACTATTTAGTATGTTGCAGATTGTATATGTATGGTTGAGATGCTACTAAGATGTTGTGAGGACATGGAGTCATCTCTATGGTGTTGAGTTTTCAAGTGATTTTGAGAAAATTAATGAAGAAAAGAAATTAGAGTATTGGAAGTGTTCAAATTTTGCTCTAGTATGTGCTCCACATTTCTCCTATATTGATCCTATGCCAATACGGTTATGAAAATTTCATTATGGTGATCAAGTGATAATATATGCTGAGTTTTAGCTTCTAGTTAGATGGTACGTGAAAGTTGTGTCCACTGGTATGTGTGTCCTACTGACAGTGTCAATGTTCTATGGATTAGGAGAAATATGTTTGCTCCATAGTTCTCTGCTATTTTGTTTAAGATCATGTGGATCTGGGAGATGTTTTGTGAAGGTATTTCTATGCTCCAGTGAAGAGATTTGGAGTTTGGTAATCAGAACATCATGTTTTAGTATTTCTATGTTTGTCTGCATAGTTCAGACAGACTAGTGAAAGAAATTCAATGATTGAAGCCTGTTGTTTTGTTGTGGATGTATCTGGAAGGTTCTGAGATGTATTCTAATGCATAATGAAGTGTGTTGCATCATTTGTGTTTCATATTATTGTTGGGAAGTGTGTGCATCAATGTTTATTTGTGTTTTCATTAGGTTTGGCCGACCTGGTGTTTACACTTCATTCGAAGAATAAAATTTAAATTGAGTTAGCATGTAGAAGATTCAAGAATATTATTTTTATGTTTTTATTGGTCCACTCTTATTCCTCTCCAACACAGGAATTTAGAATTGTCGACCTAATTTGAATTTATGAAATGATGTATTATGGCTGACCTTCATAAATGTTTCTAAGGTTGAGAATGGTATAAGAGCAAGTCGAGTTGTGAATAATTGTTTGACAACATGATGCAACATGATGAAAGAGTGCCACAAATCATAAGAGAAGAAGTGTGTGTGAGTGAGTTGTGATAGCAATTTTTTAGTGAGTTGAAGACAGTAACCTAAAGGTTTTTGTAATCTTGCGAATTTGCTTTAATTACAGTGGTGGATCTTTTGTTCTCTTTTGTATTTGTAGGAAATGAGCCTCCCTATTGGACAATGAGTCCTTTGTAGGTAGTGAGCCTTTGTATTAGGATAGTGAGTCCTCTTTTGGGCAGTGATCCCTTGGAAGTGAGCCTTTGTATTCAGTTTATAATCTTTATATTGTGAGTTAACCCTCACTATGGTTTTTCCCTTATTGGTTTTTCCACATAAAAAATCCGGTGTTCATTGTGTTGATTTACTTTCTGTTATCTATGTCTCATGCTCATATTTAATTAAATAATAGTTTGGTTGAAGTTTTGATAAGTGATAAAGATTTAAGTTTGAATTTGTGTGACAACTGATTCACCCCCCCTCTTAGTTGTACTGTGCCTATTTAAAAATTGGTATTAGAGCTCTGGTTCCTTGTTGTAGAGCTTAACTACTTAAGGAAGATCTGATGGCACACAAGTTGGCAATCCTTGTGTTTGATGGAACTGACTACAAAGACTGGAAGGGATAGATGAGAGGATATATTATCTCTCTTGTTTTCAAGACCTAGAAGGCTATTGAGAATAAGTGTACACTTCCATTCAATGGTGTTAATACTGTAGATGAGATCTTTTCTTATGAATAAAATGAGAAGGCGAAGTATGAAATTTGTAGTGGTTTATCTAAAAATGAGTGAATTAAGGTTAATTCCTTGGATATTGCATATGAAGTCTAGAAGAAGCTGGAAGACATGTATGGAGGGAATGGAAAGGTGAAATTGATAAAGAGACTTGTGGAAAAGTGTAGATTTGTGAACCTGAAAATGGAAGATGGTGAAGAATTTACAAGTTTCTTTCATAGGGTTGAACAAACTACAAATGAAGTTAGAAATCAAGGAGGAAAGCTAGCAGGAAAAGACATAATTGAGAAGATCTTGATCACCTTACCAGACTGCTACAACGAGAAGATCTCGATGATTGAAGAAATTTATGATCCTTGTTCAACACCTTGCAAGCATTTGAATTGATAAAATTTTAGAAAGGTGACAAGATATAAGAAAAGATAGAAATGACATTTAAGGAAATGAAGATTGAGGAGGAACCAGATAGCGGTGATGTTGATGAGTTGGAAGCTAACTTCACTAGGAAGTTGAAGAAATGTACTAGAAAGTATAAAGGTATGTTTCCCTTTTAAATGCTTTAGTTGTGGTAATATTGGTCATTATGCTTCAAGATGCCCGAATAGAGCTGTACATAAAAAGAACAAGGATTATAAGGATAGGAAGGATAAAAAATATAAGAAGCTATACTATGTTAAGGAAGAGGCAGGTATTTCTGATGATGAATCTGAAAATGAGGTTGATGATAGTGAATGCTTATTCTTAGCATTGGAAAATAAATTTGTATCCACTAATTCTGGAAGATGTTTAAGCAAAAGGGCTCCAGAGGTTAAGAAGAATAGGATGGAAGGTACCTTGGTTACCACATTTCATGCAAGATAGGATGAAGACTACTGGGTAATTGATAGTGGATGTTCAAATCACATCACGAGAGATAAGAGTAAGTTCACTAAACTCGAGAGGTATGATGGTGGTTTAGTTATGTTTAGTGATGATTCAAGAGCTAAGATATGTGGTAAACATTGAATTAGCTTTGATGGAGTGCATAGTACTGATGATGCATATTATTTGAAAGGTTTGAGGCATAATATTTTGAGTGTTGGTCAAATGTGTAGCAATTGCTTTAAACTTGTGTTTCATAACAATACCTATGAAATTAGAAACGGATCCAGAAATGGAGATATGATTGCTGCTTGAAAAACTCATGGAAACATCTATCAGCTAAAGGGAGTTGATAGTCATTATCTTATATCTCAAATTAGTGAAAGTTGGTTATGGCACCAGAGAATGGGATAGGTGAACTTTGATAACCTAGTCAAGATTGGTAAAAAGGAAATAGTTCAAGGACTACCTAGAATCACAAGACTTGCTAATACTATCCACATAAGTTGTCAAGTAGGGAAGTAGACAAGATGTAGCTTTAAAGGAAAAGAACATTCTACTATGAAAATGTTGGAACTAGTACATATTGATCTCTGTGGTCTGACTAAGATTGGAATCCTGAATGGTGATAGATATTTTATGTTGCTTATTGATGATTACACTCGAATGGAATGGGTTGATTTTCTCAGAGAAAAGAATCAAGCCTTGGATAGGTTCAAGGCATTCAAAGCAAGAGTGGAAAATGAAGTGAATCTGAAAATCAAGTGTTTAAGATCTGATAGGGGTGGTGAATTCACTTCTGGTAAATTTAATACATTCTCTGAGAAGCGTGAAATTAAAAGACAACTTTCTGCTCCGAGAACCCCACAAAAAATGGAGTAGTTGAAAGGAAAAACAAGATAGTAAGGAAGATTATTGAAAGTGCTAATGTGAAAGTTGATGAAGACATACACAAACCTATTAAGATAAGTGAAGTTGAACCTAATGATCCTATATGTGGACATATACCTGAAGAAAATAAGGAGAACGAAGAAGAAGAAAAAGAAAAAGAAGAGGTGGAAGAAGAAGAAGAGAATGAACAAGAACATATTTCTAGGACTCCTAAATATGTATAGAAGAGTCATTCGGAAGATCAGATAATTGGAGACAAGAGTGAAGGTGTGAAGACAAGAAGAAAAGTTGCATCTAAGGTAAATTTTTGTTTACTCTCTAAAATAGAACCTAAATTCTATAAAAGAAGCATGTGCAAATGAAAGTTGGATGAGAGCTATGAAAGAGGAATTGCAGCAGATAGAGAAGAATAAAACATTGGAAATAGTCCTTAGGCCTATGAACAAAATTGTGATTGGCTCAAAATGGGTGTTTCAAAATATGCTAAATGAAAATGGAGAAGTAGTAAGGAATAAGGTAAGATTGCTATGTAAAGGATATTCACAAGTTGAAGGAATAGATTTTGAAGAGACATTTTCCCCAATAGCCAGAGTGGAAGCTATCAGATTGTTTTTGGCATTCTCTGCACACAAGGACTTCAAGGTATATTAGATGGATGTTAAGTCAGCTTTTCTAAATGGTGAGTTGAAGGAAGAAGTGTACATGGAGCAAACCGAAGGGTTTCGTCTGCCTGACAAGCTGGATATGGTTTGTAAATTGAAGAAAGCATTGTATGGATTGATCAAGCTCCTAGAGCTTGGTATGCAAGACTAGAAAAATATCTAACAAAGCAAGGATTCAACAAAGGTTCCACTGACAACAATATCTACTTCAAAGTGCAAGTTAATAAGATGTTGATTGTAGTTGTTTATGTTCATGACATCATTTTTGGTGGAAATGAAGGCATGTGTAAAAATTTTGCTGAAGAAATATAGAAAGAATTTGAGATGTCTATGACTGGTGAATTGAATTTCTTCCTTGGTCTACAAGTGAATCAAACTGACAAAGGGATATTCATTTCACAATCTAAGTATGTAAAAGAGTTGTTGAAAAAGTTTGGGATGGAAGATTCTAAGCTGGTTTGTACTCCTATGGTAACCGGATGTAAGTTGAGCAAGGATGATGAATATGCTAAGACTGATTACAGAAAATATAGATCCATGATTGGAGGATTATTGTACCTCACTGCTACCAGACTAGATATTATGCATGCAGTGTGTTTAGTTACTAGATTTCAAGAAAATCCTAGAGAAGCACATCTTGTGGCTGTAAAAAGAATATTTAGATATCTTAAAGGAACACTAGATTATGGAATATGGTACCCTAAGATTAATGATTTCAGCTTGAGTGCTTATACGAATGCTGATTGGGTTAGATGTGTAGATGACCGAAAGAGTACTAGTGGTGGTGCTTTCTTTCTTGGTGGAAGATTAATGTCATGGTTGAATAAAAATCAAGACTCAATTTATTTATCCACTGTAGAGAAAAAATATATTGCTATAGCATCCTATTGTACACAAGTTTTGTGGATGAAGAAAACTTTGAAAGACATTGGTGTGGAATGTCATGAGCCTATTTCTATTTTCTATGATAATACAAGTGCAATAAACATCTCAAAGAACCCAGTTATGCATTCAAGAATGACGAACATATCTATCAAGTATCATTTTCTAAGAGAAAAGGTGCTTGAGAATGAGGTCAGACTGGTGTATGTAACAACAAAGGAACAAATTGCAGACATATTTACTAAGGCTCTTTTGAAGGATAATTTTGAACATCTTAGGGATAGGTTGGGGGTCATTGGAACTCCTAACTAGGTGCACATGAAGGTGCATTAGTCCAGTGAAATCACAAATTATTCATTTATCTGGACTAATTGATGGGTCTACTCCGTAGGGGGAGTAGAAAAGGTTTTCATTGTTGCAATATGAGTGTAATCCTAAGGGGGATTAATTAGAGCAATTTTTATTTTCCATTGATTTCAAAGGGGGAGAAAAGGTTATATGTTGAAATCAATGACAAAGGGGGAGATTGTTGCAAATATGAGCTAGTTTGGTGGTGTTGTCATTAATGTTGTCATTGATGTCAACACTGTTCAGTATGTTGTAGATTGTACATGTATGGTTGAGATGTTGGTGAGATGTTGTGAGTACATGGAGCCATCTCTATAGTGTTGAGTTTTCAAGTGCTTTTGAGAAAATTAATGAAGAAAAGAAATTAGAGTGTTTGAAGTGTTCAAATTGTGCTCTGGTATGTGCTTCGCATTTCTCCTATATTGATCCTATGATTGTATGGTTCTTAAAATTTCATTATGGTGATCTGGTGATAATATATGCCAAGTTTTGGCTTCTGGTGAGTTGGTACGTGAATGTTGTGTCCACTGGTATGTGTGTTGTACCGATAGTGTCAGTGTTCTGTGGACTGGAAGAAATATGTTTGCTCTGCAGTTCTTCGCTATTTTGTTTCAGATCATGTGGATTTGGGAGATGTCTTGTGAAGGTATTTCCTATGCTCTGAAAAAGATATTTAGAGTTTGGTAATTAGAACATCATGTTTTATTATTTATATGTGTGTCTGCATAGTTCAAACAAAATGGTGAAATAAATTCAGTGATTGAAGCTTGTTGTTTTGCTCTAGATGTATCTGGAAGGTTTTGAGATCTGTATTCTCATGTATAATGAAGCGTGTTGCATCATCCGTGTGTCATCTTATTGTTGGGAAGTGTGTGCATCAATGTTTATTTATGTTTTCATTAGGTTTGGCCGACTTGGTGTTTACACTTCATTCAAAGAATAAAATTTAAATTGAGGAAGCCTATAGTAGATACAAGAATATTATTTTTATGTTTTTATTGGTCCACTCTTATTCGTCTCCACCACGAGAATTTAGAGTTGTCGACCTAATTTGAATTTATGAAATGATGTATTGTGGCTGACCTTGGTATATGTTTTTGAGGTTGAGAATGGTATAAGAGAAAGTCAAGTTGTGAAGAATTGTATGACAGTGTGATGCAAAGTGACGAAAGAGTGCCATAAATCATAACAAAAAAAGTGTGTGTGAGTGAGTTGTGATAACAATTCTTCAGTGTGTTGAAGATAGTAAGTTGAAGGTTTCTGTAATCCTATGAATATGCTTTAATTGCAGTGGTGGATCCTTTGTTCTCTTTCGTATCTATAGGTAGTGAGCCTCCCTGTTGGATAGTGAGTCCTTTGTAGGCAGTGAGCCTTTGTATTAGGATAGTTAGTCCTCTTTTGGGAAGTGAGCCCTTGGCAATGAGCCTTTTTATTTGGTTTATAATCTTTATATTGTGAGTTAACCCTCACCGTGGTTTTTCCCTTTTTGGGTTTTCCACATAAAAAATATGGTGTTCATTGTGTTGATTTACTTTCTGTTATCTATGTCTCATGCTCATATTTAATATCAGAATAGTGTGGTTGAAGTTTTGATAAGTGATAAAGTTTTAAGTTTGAATTTGTGTGACAACTGATTCATCCCCCCTCTCAATTGTCCTATGCCTATTTAACAATTGTCTCTCTAATTTTCACTTCCTCTAGTCTATTTAATTCTATTTGAAGGTCGTTCATTTCATTTAATAGTTCCTCCTGAATCTAAAGTGTATTATTAGGTGTAAGGGTTGATGAAGCAACTTGAGGAGTACTAGTGGTTGTAACTTGAGACACACTAGTCACAATAGGATGATGTTAGGAAAAATGAGCTATATTTTGAATAGGTGGACTTGAAAAAATATTATCTATTTGAGAATTTTTCATCTAGGTATGTTAGGATCAATGTATAGATTATAGATAACATCTCTAATCTCAAAATCCCTCTAGGTTTGTGCCCTTTTCCTTATTTATTTGACCATTATCTCAAGTTTTGTGAGACCATTACCTAACAAGGGTGTTGTTAATATATTTTCCTCATTAATCTTAGGAATTCCAGGAGCTACCTAATTATTTGGTGAAATACTAGAACTAGATCATAGCTATTTGCATAAACAAAGAGATTATTAGAAGTAGGATATGACTTACTTGCATCTCTTTCTTTACATGTTTGCTTCCTATTTGATAACTCTTTTTCAAGCCTCTTTGTAGTGTCACCTTTGTACATAGATCGTCTGCCTTCCATACTGATCATATTATTTTGGAGTCTTTGGCCTTTTCAACTAGTCCATTTAAGAGGTATCAAAGTATCAGAGTCACCACCCAAATTAATGGGGATATTAATTTTCTTTAGGTATTTTGACAAGACCCCAAACTTGATAATTTTTATTTTACACTTTCTTTCGAAAAATGGATTTCAATAAATATTTTGACTCTTTTTTTGCCAATGTGGACTACTAGATAAAACGAGTAAACAACAATTCACAAGACTTAGAGAAACTAGGGCATGTATTATGATTCAAGCTTGATTTTCCCTAGAAGATTCACCAATTTTTTGGTGTTTCCAACTAATTATCTAGGTTTCTCCAAGGATTAGTTAAATCATATACTCAAGAACCCTAGGTTAGTAGCTAGAAAATAGGAGATAGATTTTATTCTATTTCTCCTCTACACTTTAAGCTCTGTAAAACTAAGGTGGGTTCCCTTTTGCATAACATTGAATTTAAATTATAGTAATGCTTACAATTATTCTAGAACAGATGATTATATTCACACAAATATTATAGAGGATGAGCTTGATTGGCTAAATCATCTTCAAAACCCTCTAATAGCTCCACATTTGTTAATAGTGTGAAGTGAGCATAAAATAGTAATTTATAGTAAAAGTAATTTTGATTTTATTATGTTTGATTTTGCTCAATTTTGAGCCCTATGAACTAATTTGACCAGTGCCTAATCCATTGTAGAGTCAAAAGATGAAATAAAAGCCTCCCGCAATAAAATCTATTTGAATTTTTATAACCTCACTTCATTACAATGAGAAACCAACAAAAGAGACAAAACTATTACTCTAGTCAATCATTATTGTAACAACAAGATCTTTAATGAATTAACTAAAATAAATTTTAACCTATTTCTTGAATAGAACTCAACAATTAAACATTCATAATAACAAGTGTGGAATGAGAATCATGAATAATCCTTGATTATTGAGATTCAAAAGAAGTTGTATTATAGTATGTAGAGAATAATAGCTTGGAATACAATTTAAACAAAACATCAATGTTTGAGCTATCTATTGTTATTATAGAGAAAAATTCCATCATAATTTTTTTCTGAAGCTTCAAATACTTAACTGTGCAAAACATAATTCTATATAGAGACTACAAAAACTAAAGACTCAAAATCCTTAAAATGAGGCTGAAAATTCCCTTTCATAGACACATAGGAAGCAACAAGAAAAGATCATCATTCACCACTTAAGTCACAAAAGAACAAAATATTAGGCCATGACAAGTTTATTAGATAGGACAAATCATAACTAAAAAAAGAGAAACAACCCAAAAAGTGGTTGGATATCTTTGGAGGATTTATATTGGTGTATAGACTTGATTTCTTCAAAATTGCTCCTTACAGACGATAGGACACTTCTGACATTCCATTCCTGACATTCTCATGCAACAGTTATGGTTGATGGAGATAGATTGAAATGTGTATACACCTAAAAATGGTCACATCACAATAGTCTGGTAATTAATTAAATATTTTTAATATTTAATTAAATCTCTGAATTCAATTTGCGTATAAATAAATTTAAATAATTTATTTATATTTGTTCATTCTTTCATTTCGATTAAATAAATAAGTTTATTTAATCACTTTTCTTATCCATTTCTTAATTAATTAAATAAACATTACGATTTATTTATATTAATTATCATTTAATCTGGGCTTGAATATTTTATTCAAATAAAGATTAAGTATTCTTTTCTTCTAAAGTCTATTCACAATTAAATATTCCAAATATTTAATTAATTCCTCTAAAGTCTACTCACAATCAAATATTCAAAATATTTAATTAATTCTTCTAAAGTTCCATTCACAATTAAATATTCAAAATATTTAATTAAATTCTTCTAAAGTCTATTTGCAATTAAATATTCTAAAATATTTAATTGAGTCTTCTATAGTTCTAAAATTAAATATTCAAAAATATTTAATTTCCTCAAAACTCACACAAAATTAAGTAAATTTATTTATTTATTTAATTAATTTGGGATTATCTTCAACAACCGTGAAACAAACTTCCAAAATAGAAAATTAATTTCTCTGTTCTTGTGCAAGCTTGTTCCCATGGGTTGAAGACAAGCCTCCATTCTTCTCTCCAACCTCCCAACATTCTCCATCTTCCTCTCAACCTCTCCATCTCTCACCATTCAAATCTACCAGACAATCTCACAACCATTGATCTTTTCCAGCCAGGCTCTTGCCTGCAAAAAGCTATAAAAAGGACTGTCGGGTCTTTGAAATCATAGAGAAGCTTTCATACAGGAAAACTATAGTCAAATAGATTTCAAACATCCATAGCATAGTCTTTTAACATTCATAGATTGTAGAATCATTCCATATCATGGCCTATTCACCTCATATCATAACATTCATAATCCACAACCCCTGTGCATAATCTACAGCCCCTGTGCATATCCGTATCAGCATTTTCACTCCACCAGCATATAGCATTAGAGAAATACTTTCCTTTTTTCACACTCATTCTGCAGGCTACCATTCGAAGAAGCTTTGCTTACACAATTTGAGAGCAACAGCTTCAAACAAATCCCCAGAGATAGAGAAAAATGGAACAGTTCTGAAGAAGCTTTGTCTGTTTAATTTTATTTCAATTTATCTTGCTTTCTTTGGTTTAATGTTTCATTTTGTGTGATTTGTTTATCTCATTTTGATACACTTATTTCTATCATACATTTTTGGTGCCCACTATGGGGCTCTTGCCCCTATTCTAACATCTTTTTGCAGGTTTTTCTGATAGGTCATGGCTAAAACAGTGTATTAGCGTAATAAACACGCTTCAGCACAATTAACACCCAGTTCAATGCCTGTGACTCATCCTGCAACACCCGTGACTCATCCTGCAGCACCTGTGACTCATCCTGCAGCGCCCGTGATTCATCCTGCAGCGCCTGTGACTCATTCTGTAGTGCCCGTGATTCATCTTGCAGCGCCCGTGATGTCTGTTATAGCGCACTTCTAAAAAGGCTGCAATTGTAATCTGTAACTTAAATATGATTTGACTGGATCCGATATGACTGCGAACAGTAAGAACTTTAAAAGAATGAAGCAATCTTAGGATAGTCACATAATTCAAAATTAAGCAATCCTAGGATAGTCACTTCATTTTCTATTTTGGGCTAAAAAGAACTCCATGTTTTTGTGAAGCAACATCTTCACCTAGCATAGCAAATTGTTTATTTGGGCTTAAAATTGAACTCTTGTTTGCTTTGCTTTAAACGGTGATAGGCCTATGCTCTCCCCTTAACTAGGTGATCAAAATGCCAAACTTATCTATTTCATTTCATGCAATTTTTAGTTTTTATAATAACTTTTAGAGAGCCTACTCCTGTGGGAAAAAGTACTCACCCAAGAGGAATGAGTCAAGTGGGTTCAAGCCAAAGCCAGGTTATTCCACCCCACTATAAAATTTAAAGAAAATTTGGGGAAACCCTCTTTTGATGGTAGTGTGCAAGATAACCATCCCCAAAGCCTTTGTTCTAAAGGTAGGGAGGTCTCTCGAGGGAGTATATCATTTGTCGCACCGAATGGAAACCCTTACTATGCACTTAGTGTAGTATCCAACCGAAGTTAGTTTTCGAACATCATAATAATCACAGTGCAGGGAAGGGAAGAATCTACCCCCAAGATACTCACCATATAACTACCAAGGATTGTTTGCTCAGGGGATCTGGTATCCACTTCCGTCACTCTGAGTACGCACCTGGAAAAGACAAAAACATTGGCGCCCTTTCGGGGGTGACATGGCTGTGTGAGTCGACGCAGTTCTAAGATGTGGGCTATTGATTACTATGATGACCTACTTGAGTACTAAGAGTGAGTCTGTTTGAACTATCTATCATGTGTAAAACCTGTTAAAACAATTTTTGAAATTTTTTTTGATCATACACTTGATGTTTAGCATAGTACTTAAAACAACTATTCTACAAGTTGCTTGATGTGTTTTCAATACATTAATTTAGTAAAGATCATCCAAAACTCACGATTACCTTGATTACTCTCATGTTAAGAAATTGGAAATCCACAACTTTTGTTAGGAAATCCATTCTCAAACGAATCAAAAAGCCAAAGAAACCCCTTAGCTACAAGAAAGTATTGAAGAAAAGATGATTCTTGTACCAAATTCGAAAGGTTTTACTTAAACATAGAACATTTATGCATCGATATCATGACTGTGTTAGAAGTTTCACTGATGATTATGCTATAGAACCTTTATACTCACAAGCTTTCTTTCAAAGAAGAGCCCTTTCTCAAAAGCACAATCATAGTCAACATATTCGTTTTTGTTATATTCCCCAACCTACAATTGAATATTCTACTCATCCAAATCAATTTCTACAATAGAGAACTCAATCACATTAGGCATTCATCACAAAATCCATCCTTTTACGAAGCTATGATCAAAACTTCATAAAGTGCAAAATCATCATTTTCTTGATCTTTTGCTTAAATTCCCGCCAATAGGATTATCATCCTTTCAATTAGGGAACAACACAAGCTAAAGGTTAGAAATCTTTCAAGTCATAGAATCTTCATTCTATCTTGACTTGCATATCTATCACAAATTGCACTATTTCATTCTTTTGATCAAAAGTGAGTAGAATTTGGAACAAAGCTTATGCCTGTCTTCATGAGATCTCGAAAACACGTGGAAAAGGATGAAGGAGAAACCACTACAAGCAAAATGGGTGACCATAATGAGAAAGAAGGGGATACATTTAATATTGAAGAATTAACAGAAGAAAAGCTTCAAGAAGCAGAGCAAGATCCCCAATTCCATACTCTTATGGAAAGGATTTTAGAATGAAACAAAGAAAGATATTTTCTTTCATTAACTAATCAAGGAGCTAAGTTACCTTACAATTTTGATATAGAAGGGATTAAACAAAATCCTAAAAATTCTCCTAATGATTTTAGTGCCCTTACTCAACAGATAAAAGAATTACAAGGGAAAATAAAGGAGATGCAAGGGGGTGCAACAAAGAAGTATGTTTTGGATGACATATCTCCTTATCCATTCGATAGGAGTCTTCAAATAATCCCTTTTCCAAAACATTACGAAATCCCTAAATTTGATAGGTACAACGGAAAAACTGATCCCATTGATCATGTGAGGGATTTCTGAATTATGAGTCTAGAATTCGCTTATGACGATACCTACTTAATGCAATTGTTTCCACGAAGTCTGGGTGGACAATCCATGGAATGGCTTTCTAAGATCACTCCTCCCATCAAAAATTTTGAGGAGTTAATCAATCAGTTTATATCACAATACGCCTACAACATCCAACACCAGATAACAATGCTTGATCTTTGTAAAGTGAAACAAAAAGTAGGAGAATCCTTCACTACGTTTTTGCAAAGGTGGAGAAGGTTGTTTGCGCGATATTCCCATCCTATTCCTGAAAAGGAAAAGATTGATATCTTCATCAATAGCCTAGATCAAGAATTAAGTTACAAGCTTAATCTTCATTGTCCTCATAAGTTTGAAAATTTGATTGAAAACGCAATCACCATTGAAGGGGCCTTGGTTAAATGAGGAGTGATAAAAATTGATAATCCAAGTTCATCCAACCAAAACAACAATGATAAAACAAGGTTTTGGAACAAAAATAAAAATGTTGTCAATGATGGTATAGTAGATGCAAATAATCTACGAACAAGACCATCTATCTTCAACCTATCAAGTGCTCTACGAACCAATCAACAAGGAAATACCAATCAACAAGGAAACACCAACCAACAAGGAAACAACAAATAACAAGGACAAAACTCCAATCAAGAGAGCATGACCAATCAAAATACCAATCAAAATCGTGGTAATTTCAATAACAATATTGGCAATACTCAAATATCAAATCTTCCAAGACCGCCATTCTTTTCAAATCGACGGAATTTTACCACTTTGGGTCAATCTCTTGAGTCTGCTCTCAAGGAGCTTCTTGATAATAAGGTTATCACCTTACCACCAAAAAGAGATTATGAGCCACAAGTCAAACCACCATCATGGAATGACTTGTATTATTGCAATTATCATCAATGTAAAGGTCATAGAATGAATAATTGTCAAGCTTTGCGAAATCTAGTACAAGATTTAATTGACAATGGCACCATTACAATTGAAGGACATCATACCAATGATGATCATCAATCATTCAAAGATCCTTTACCAAAATATCAAAAGGGGGAAACATCAGATACCAAATCAAAAAGCATACATAATGTTGAAGACAATATAATCCATCACATCTATGTAGATGATCAGCGAGTTAATGTTATTAAAATCAAGGGACAACAAGAATATCAATAGGTTAATGTGACTACGAGAGGACAAGCAAAAGTTGTTTTAAAAGGAAGTTCATCTAAGGCAGCTATTCCTCCTCCAAGTCATTATAATCTAGTTGATCAATTGAGAAAAACATAAGATCAAATCTCCATCCTTGAACTTCTCAAAATATCTCCCATACACAAGAATATTTTAGAAGAAGCTCTTGTAAACACAACTAGCGACACTGATTTGGATGTAAAAAAAATTCAAGCCATGGTGGGACATTTGTCTTCCCCCACTTGTCTTTCATTTTCTGAAAAAGATGATGCTTCCATTACACATCCACATAATTCATTGCTCTATCTTGAGGTCATGATCCATAAACACCGAATCAGACATGTCTTAATAGATGGAGGAGCCGGTTTAAACATTTGTACCTTAAAGCTTATACATGCCTTAGGAATATCAGAAAATTCCATTGATCCATGAAGGAAAATAACTATCAAGGCATATGATGATGAAGAAAGAGCTTCTAAAGGACTAATAATGCTGCCTATTAGAGTGGGACCTATTGTGAAAAATAGATTTTGTCAAGTTCTAGGTTGGGATATTTCCTATAACATACTTTTGGGATGTCCATGGATTCATGATATGCAATCAATACCATCAACGTACCTTCAATGCCTCAAGTTTCCATATGATGGACAAGAAATAACTATACAAGCTTATTACAATAGCACCCAAACTTGTTCAAATCTTCGAGCAACTTAGGATGCCTTTGTGCCACACAATAGGGAGGCCCTTATTGTTTCTTCTTCCAATCTACAAGGCCAATTGCAAGAACTGAGAAAGAATCTTGACACTAAGATAAATTTTAAAGACAAAGGAGTAGGCGAATATTCGCTATCTCTTTCTACCTTACCTCCTTCTCCGAGGTCACATGGTCAACCAACCTTATCAAATCAAAAGATTGCAACATCCTCTACATCCCAAGCTTCTGTGCCAATCACAAAGTTTGATGGACAATTCATTAAAGCCAACACCACTAAAGAAGAAGCTAAAGATAGGGACATCCTAAGTTGGCTATACAAAGATGAAGATGAATCTCTCTTGCATATTAAGTTACCTACATAACAATATGGTAAAGGGTACACTATCATGCAGAGAATGGGATATGAAGGAAATGGTCCTATAGGAAAAAGAAGAGAAGGAATCGTGGAGCCAATTCAACCTATTTCAATACATCCAAATGATAAAATATGATTGGGATATGGTAAGGATACAGAAGAGTCAGTTTTACAGCAAGCTCAACAAACTCATGAAAGAGAATCAATTTCAGATAAACACCATGAAGATGTCACTCTACAAAAATCTTATGGATCAGTTTTCCAATTGCAGAATGGTTCAGATACTGATTCTAATGAATATGAATAGGACACCATTTATAATGATGAATTTTGGAGAGACAAACAAGTTGATACCATACACAAATATGCACCCATTCTCATACAAGGAGAAAGCTCGGGAACACAATCACTTGAATTTGACTCAATGAGCAATCTATGACTCACCGAGGATGATCTCGGTTTTCGCCAAGATTGATAATCTTAATAAGAGAATACCATGATAGACCTTGTCCATCATGAAAATGACAACCATGTCATGAATTTGATAGCTCAAGACCTTACCCAACCTAATGATCCCATGCCTTTAGTTTATCCGGAACTTATTGATTGGGACAGTGATACACCCATCCATATCCCTACATTTCATGATGATGAGGATATTATAAATTTCCTTTGTTCCTCTAATGAGAAAAACAATTGTTTCATCCAAGAATTTCATACTCAAGATTTTGATAGGGAGGTGTCAAGTCTCTTAGCTGCAAAATAAATGAAATAAAAGATGGATCTATCTAAGAAAACCAAAAAATGGCAGTGGTAGATCACAACAAGAAAAAAATAAAGAGCAAATCCGATAGTGAAAACCTTTCTGAGGCACTGAAGGATGAGAAACTTGACACTCTTCCCAAGCATTATCACGAAAGATCTTCTATTTTGATCGAACCAATAGAATCAATCAACATAAGTACAGCAGAGCAGCCAAAAATCTTGCAACTTGCAGCATCATTAATAGTCGAAGAAGTACTGAAATTCATGGAGTTCTTGAAGGACAATCAAATCAACTTCGCTTGGTCATATGCTGATATGATAGGGTTAGATCCTAATCTGATAATGCATCATTTATCTATAAACGCAGGGGCAAAACCTGTGAAGCAAAAACTCAGAAAAATGCATCCACATGTTGTGTTATTAGTTAAAGAGGAATTAAAGAAGCTTTTAGATGTTGGATTCATTCAGACTATTGACTATGCAAAATGGATTTCCAATATTGTACCTATTTCAAAGCCAAATGGAAGGATTAGAATTTGTATAGATTTCAGAGATTTAAACAAAGCTTGTCCCAAAGATGACTTCCCTTTGTCGAACATAGACATGATTGTTGATTTAACTGCTGGCCATGTAATGTATTCATTAATGGATGGATTTTCAGGATACAACCAGATAAAGATTGCACCAGAGGATCAAGATAAAATAGCGTTCACATGCCCTTGGGGTACGGTTGTTGGAACATAATGCCATTTGGGTTAAAGAATGCAGGAGCCACTTATCAAAGAGCAATGACGACAATTTTTCATGATATGATGCATACATTCATGGAAGATTACATTGATGATCTCCTTGCCAAATCCAACACACGAGAAGGACATCTAGAAATCTTGTCAAAAATCTTTATCAGAATATAGTTCACGTTCAACTCAATCCAAAAGGAAATGTGTCTTTGGCGTTACATCTGAAAAACTCCTAGGATACATTGTTTCAGAAAAGGGCATAGAGGTTGATCCAGAAAAATTACAAGCTATAATGGACATGCCGCCACCACGAAATATCAGTTAGCTTCGATCATTGCAAGGACGACTATAGTCCATCAGGCGGTTTATAGCTCAACTGGCAGACAAAAGCTTACCATTTACACATTTATTGCATAAAAATGTCCCATTCAAATGGGAAGAAAAATGTGAAGCAACATTCAATCAGATCAAGCAATATCTTATGAACCCACCAGTTTTAATTCCACCCATTCCAGGAAAGCCACTCATACTCTATATTTCAGCAACAGAAGTATCCTTGGGAGCATTACTAGCACAAGAGGATTCTACAGGCAAAGAAAGGGCCATATACTATATCAGCAGAACTTTAACAAGTCATGAATTAAACTACACTTTCATTGAAAAAGCTTACCTCGCAGTGGTGTTTGCTTCTCAAAAGTTGTGACACTATATGTTGGCTCATACAGTTAAGTTGATAACCAAAATTGATCCACTAAAATACCTTTTAAGCAGAGCTACTTTAACAGGAAGACTTGCAAAATGGGTAATGATCTTAAGTGAGTTTGACATTCACTATGTAGATCGAAAAGCTATTAAAGGACAGGTCATCGCATATCAGTTGGCCGAAGCACCTTTATAAGAATAAAATCCAATGCACATTGAGTTTCCTGATGCAGACGTCTTCACAGCAATAATTAAGAACTCATGGACATTGTACTTTGATGGATCTTATACGCAACATGGCTCGAGGTAGGGATTCTTTTTGTCACACCTGAAGGACATACCATTCCATAATCATATCGGTTGATGTTTCCTTGCACAAATAACATAGCTGAATATGAGGCATTGCTCATAGGGATAAGATAGCCTTGGAATGGCGGATTACAGAGCTGCAAGTCTACAGTGATTCACAACTTGTCATTAATCAAATCAATGATGATTATCAAACTAAAGATGATAAGTTGCTACCCTACAAGAACATGGTGGATGATTTTAAAAAGTATTTTGTGTCAATCAAGTTTTCATAAATCCCAAGGATTGATAATAAAGTTGTAGATGCAATGGCTACAATTGCTTCCTTATTACAACTATCAGAAGATCAAACCAAGCGTGAATTCTTGGTGGAACAATTGTTTTCCCCTGCCTATGATAATCCTGAGATCCAAGTCATATGTCATTTAACCGATTCTGACTCACCTTTATATGGAAAAACTTATACCTATCTACCAACGTGGTCTTGATGGTACGCTCCTTCGATGTCTTGAACGTGACGAATCTGAACAAGCCTTACAAGAGGTTCATGGTGGTATTTGTGGAACTCATTCAAGTGGTCTGACCTTAGCCAAGAAACTTGTTAGAATGGGATATTATTGGCCTACCATGGAGAAAGAATCTTTTACTTTTGTCAAGAAGTGTTCTAAATGCCAGATCCATGGGAATCTTATTCATGCACCTGCACAGGAACTGCAACCTTTCACTCTAACATGGCCTTTTTCTCAGTGGGGACTAGATCTTGTTGGAAAAATTCATCCTTCATCATCAAATAGGCATAAATTCATCATCACAGCTATGAAGTATTTTAAAAAATGGATCGAAGTTGTTCCTTTGACGATCGTGACTGGTAAACAAATCTCTCCATTCATCCTGAATTACATCATCTGCCGATATAGAATTCCTAATTCTATAATCACTGATAATGGGAGGCCTTTCAAGAATCATGATGTTGATGAACTTTGTGAAAGATTTCACATCCAACACAGGTTCTCTACACCTTACTATCCACCAGGTAATGGACAAGCAGAAGCTTCAAACAAAACAATCTTGAAGATCTTGAAGAAGACAGCAAATGATGCCGGTTGTGATTGGCATGTCCAATTAAATCCAGCTTTGTGGGCATATACAACTAGTATTCGCACGCCAACAAGAGCTACCCCATATGCCTTGGTCTATGGAGCATAAGCAATCTTACCATTAGAAGTTGAAATACCTTCGCTTAGGGTCTCACTCAAGGGATTGATAAATGATGAAGACTATAGAGTTTCTCATCTGCAAGAGCTAGAATTGTTAGATGAAAGATGTCAAAATGCAACTGATCATTTGAAGGGTTATCAACAAGCTATGTCTTGTAGCTATAATCACAGAGTTAAACCACAGACATTTCAAGTAGGTGACTTAGTCTTGAGAGAAAATCCACGTAATCAGCAAGACAGAGAAAAGAAAGGAAAATTTGAACCAAACTAGATTGGTCCATTTGTCATCATTGCAGCATACAGTTCTGGTGCATATCAGTTATCTACGTCAAAAGGGGACCTGTTTGAAGAACCAATCAACAAAATTCATTTGAAAAAGTTCTATGTCTAAATCATCAAAAAAAGTCTTGAAAAAATCATAAAAATCATAAAAAGTCCTGAAAAATACAAAAAAAAATCGAAAAGTCTTTGAAAGTGCATAAAACAATTGGTGAAAACTCCGCAAATAGGCGCTTACTTCAGGATCAAAATAGACTCCTCCTCCATCTATTATCTTTATGTCTTGCATTCGCATCATCCATCCATATCTATCATCCGGTATTATTATCTTCTATATATCTCATATCATATAACGGAATCCTTTATCTTTCATCATGGCTTGATGAAATTTGTGAAATAAATCCATAATCTTTAGGGTTGTGCTTCGACCGGGGCAAGGTAAACATAGACCGAACAAGAGAGGGAAAATGAGTCAACATCACAAATAGACACAAGACTAAGTCAAAATGCACAAACATTGTCGATCAAATCAACCACAACATGCTTATTCAATGCCAATTGAAATCAAAACAACATGATCCACAAAACAAACATCATCAAAACAAGTAATATCAATGTTGATAACCGTTGATGATCTTGATTTCAATACCTTCATTTGACATAATTCTTAGGAAGATTTCCTCAATGGTTGATTGATTTTATCATAATTTGTTGAATTCAATGATGTACTGAACTAGAAAAGCAAGGAGTATGATTTTTCTTTGTCTATTGTTTGCAAGGAAATCATTAGTACTATGCAAATTGGTCGCGAGACATGCTCTACTAAGTATCATTGATGACATTTCGGAATTTGCATAGGAAATGGATTAACTCTTGTTTGTTTATGCAAGCAATACTTAGGTCATCTCGGTTTAATTATACCTAGATGCTTGTATTATCTTGCTATATCAAAATCCATGAAAGCAATACTTGGGTCATCACTGGTGCTAACATACCCTTTGATGCTTGTCTTAACTTTCAACATTTCAATGCTCTATGATGATACAAAAAGCACAAATAAGCTCTCAAAATGGCAATATTGTACGAATATCCTGCATGGTTAGTATAGATTGCATTCATGTTAGAATCTGCATTTTACATTTATAGATTTTCCCAAAAGTTGGAAAAGTATCAAATGTTTCATAACTTTTGAGTACATGCCTGAGTACATTTTGAAATTCACAAAAACATCATTTCATACATATTAGCATTAGAAAAACATAAAAACAAAGCATAAATCATATTCACAAACATTCATATACATTCATAAATGGTACCATCCATTATTTCAAAATTCATATTCATATAATCGTTCATCAATAGATTGCAATAATATCATAACATTACACTTTCATAAATCATATCATAAACATCATGCATATAGAAAATAGATGCATTCATCATATACAAAATCATCACTGCATATCATATGTCTCAAAAATGAATGTCAAAATGTACAATGGCATACATCATCAAAAATGGGACCATATCAATGTGTATACAAATATCTCAAACGGGTATCAATAGAATATCATGTACAATGCACTAGGCAGTGCTATCCTCTGATGGTGTTGGTCTAGGACCTATCCCACCTGCCCCTGATGGACCTACTCCACCTATCCCTAATGGCGCTCCTAGAGGTAATGGCTGTGTCACACCCCTGCTAGTGGTCCGAGAGTGACTATGAGTAGACCGAGACTGTGTATAACTCTCCCTCTACTCAAGTGGCACCACATCATGATACCTGGTCCTATAGAACTCTACCTCCTAGGTGGCTCTAGTCACCTCTCTCATCATGTCACCAGGCAAGGTACATGTTGCTACTCTCTGTAGACTATCAGCTAGAGCGATGGCTTGCTCACCTTGCTGTCTGGTTGTATCTCTCTCAGCAATAACTGTAGTCAACTGTCCCTAAAGCTATGTAATCAAGGTTTGTGCCTATGCTAACTAACCCTGTAAGATCTACACTATACTCTACAAAGAAGATATCTGACTCGACACCACTGGATCTACTGAAGATGATGGATCTGTATGTCTCATCCACGGTCCACCTCTCCTACCACCTCTATCACCACCTCTCCTACCACCTCTCCTACCACCTCTACCACCACCTCTCCTACCATCTCCACTATCACCTCCACTCTCCTCATCATCACTATCTCCCTCTGACTCATCATCACTACCTCCACTATCCTCATCATCATCATCTCCCTCTGAATCATCACCCTCTGAAGTTGTCTCTCTCTGTCATCTCTGACCACCTCTTTGTGGTCTCTGTACAACAACTGGAGCAACATGCTCATCAAGATTAAACAATCATGGTGCAAGATGCTCTAACACATACTGACCATACTCTGGCGTCGTCCCTCCATCAAGGATATCAACTTGGTAATCCCACATCTGTACTCCTAAACTAGTGAACTCTGCCACCGCTACCTCATAAGAAATTCGTGGACCCCACACTATAATCTCCTACTGTCACTGTGCATAAATAGCAGAACCCATAAGCATACCCTGAGGCCGACCGTACTGCCGACACACTCGTCCAACAAGAAATCTCTCAATAATCCATGAAGTACGGCCAATAAGATATCTGGAAGTAAAGACATAGGGCATCTCTCTCGCATCCTCTGGCCATGCCTCACAATCTACATATGGCCGCTAGCATACTACATCAAGATCATCTAAGGGATGCTGCCAATGATCCAGTTTGCCCAGTCTTGGCTGAGCAATAATATCGGTATATCTCCATCTGTACAATCGACCGATAGGTCATCGTCCACGAGTCAACAGTCGCATAATGGCAAAGTGCTCCCATGCCCATATCTGTAATAACGAACAACCAACAACAAAAATCTGACCTCTACCGTATACAATATGATGTAACTCATCATACAAATGCGCAAGCATGCATGACCCCCACGCATACCATGTACCCTGCATCACCATCCTCTCCAGAACACGACCCCACCCGACTGCGAACCCCTTCGACCTATGGTCGGGGCACAAAACACTTCCAATGAAACCTACAAGTACAGATGGTAGGGGTGCATATGAATCTGTCATCTCTCTCCATGAGATATAATATCCTACAATCTCATCATCTCTGAATATCCATCTCAAAGCATCCATACCTCCCGCCTCTCAGACATCAAAACTCACTATCTCTCCCATAACTGGAATCCTCAAGATGCGATACACATCCTCTGGAGTCACGGTAATCTCTCTGGTCGGTAAATGAAAGGTGTTTGTATCACTACGCCACCTCTCTACAAGTGCTGTCAATAAAGCTCTGTTGAGACGCACCTCAAGCATCTCAAGTAATGAAGTCAGACCACATGCCTCGATAATATCTCTATCCGCCTATACCAGCTATGGAATCAATCTCCATGTCTTTGGGAATATCTCCCATAACTGCAAAATGCCCAATCTCTCCCGTTGAAACATCATCATGACAAAGAAAAATCAATATCAAATCATCACAACTCATCAATCAAATTTGAATATCAAACTGTTTGTTTTTCATCATCATGGAAGGCAAATATATCAAAATCATGTTTGTTTTTAACAACCTTAGAAGTAAACATATCAATCAACTGTTTGTTTTTCATCATTATGGAAGGAAAATATATCAAAATCATGTTTGTTTTTAACAACCTTAGAAGCAAACATATCAACCCAAACTATTTGTTTTTCATCATCATGAAAGAAAATTTATCAAAATCTTGTTTGTTTTTAACAACTTTAGAAGAAAACTTATCAACCCAAACTATTTGTTTTTCATCATCATGAAAGCAAATTTATCAAAATCCTGTTTGTTTTTAACAACTTTAGAAGCAAACTTATCAACCCAAACTATTTGTTTTTCATCATCATGGAAAGCAAATTTATCAAAATCCTATTTGTTTTTAACAACCTTAGAAGCAAACTTATCAGACAACTATTTGTTTTTAACACCTTTAAAAGCAAATTTATCAGCTACTATTTGTTTTCCAACAACTTTGGGAACAAATTTATCAAACAAAGATCATCAAAACAAGGCATCACAATACACAAAAAAATTAATACAAAGTCATGCGTTGCAATATTACAGGGGAATTTTATCACATTCTATCATTGCAAGGGCAATTTAGGTCATCAATTTTTCATCTCACATCTTTCCACGTCAATTTCTTCACATCATCATTTTTGAACGATGAATCGACATCGTCCAAATCATAAAAATCAAAATCTTATCAGTTCATTGTCCGAGGGGGCATATACCTATCATCGTTCGACAATGCGGTATCATTTGATAATCAGCGTCTGGGGAAGATTTTGAATTCTTCGAAGTAATAAGGTGCGAAACACATGACTTGAAGAGGGGCAAAATGTATACACCTAAAATGGTCACATCACAATAGTCTGGTAATTAATTAAATATTTTTAATATTTAATTAAATCTCTGAATTCGATCTACGTATAAATAAATCTAAATAATTTATTTATATTGTTCATTCTTTTATTTCAATTAAATAAATAAGTTTATTTAATCACTTTTCTTATTCATTTCTCAATTAATTAAATAAACATTACAATTTATTTATATTAATTATCATTTAATCTTGGCTTGAATATTTTATTCAAATAAAGATTAAGTATTATTTTCTTCTAATGTCCATTCACAATTAAATATTCTAAATATTTAATTAAAGTCTTCTAAATTCCATTCATGAATTAAATGTTCAAATATTTAATTAATTCTTCGAAACCACATCATAATTAAATATTCTAAATATTTGGTGGTGTTCCTAAGGAATCCATTCTGTGAATTAAATGTTTCAAAGATATTTAATTGGATCTTCTATAGTCGCCAAATCGAAAATCAGAGCTCACATGAGAGTGAAATGGAATTTATTTTGTTTAATGGTGGATATCTTCAACGAAGCGTGAAACAAAACTTCCAAAATAGAAAATTAATTTCTCTGTTCCTGTGCAAGCTTGTTCCCGTGGGTTGAAGACAAGGCTCCATTCTTCTCTCCAACCTCCCAACATCTTCCATCTTCCTCTCAACCTTTCCATCTCTCACCATTCAAAATTACTAGACAATCTCACAACCATTGATCTTTGCCAACTAGGCTCTTGCTTGCAAAAATCTATAAAAAGGACTGCCGGGTCTTTGAAATGACAGAGAAGCTTTCAATAGGAAAACTATACCAAATTTTCAATAGCATAGCCTTCGGCATTCATAGATTTTTATAATCATAGCATATCATGGCCAATCATCTTCATATCATAGTTTTAGAAGCATTCATAATTTAGAGCCCCTGTGCATATCCGTATCAACATTTCACTCCATCAGCATATAGCATAGAAAAGTACTTTCCTTTTTGCACACTCATTCTGCAGGTTGCCATTCTGAGAAGCTTTGCTTACACAATCTGAGAGCAACAACTTCAAAAAAATCCCTGGAGATAGAGAAAAATGGAACGGTTCTGAAGAAGCTATGTTTGTTTTCTTTGAATTCAATTTATCTTGCTTTTCTTTAGTTTAATGTTTCATTTTATGTGATTTGTTTATCTTATTTTGATACACATATTTCTATCACACACCAGTATGTGTGGTTGCATAGAATGAAAGTATTCTTGAGTTTCAAGTGGTTGTAGTAGTTGTACTGAATATTTTGATGATATTGAAATATTCTGAGATGTTGTATGGATATTGTGGAGTGCTTTTTTCTAGTATGTGAGATGTTTCTAAACCTGAGAGGTTTGTTTGGAGTTTCTTGTTAGTGTTAGTGTAGGTTTAGCTGACTTGGCATGATAGTGCTAATTAAAAAGGATAATTATTGTTTGAGGTAGTGTTGAGAAGCATGTTTGTGTAGATTTGGGTCCCATTTAAGTAGTGGAATGGTTTTTCTTCACTTCTTTATATGGTGGAAGTGTTGGTGTTGACCTATTTGGTTTCGCATGGTTGAGGTGTATATGTTTCCTTAAGGCTGACCTAATTGAGATTTCTTTAGGTCATAGATGGCATAAATGCAAGGAGAATTATTGTGTGGATTAAGAGTAGAGTGTTTGATGTGAAAGATGTGAAAGTGATAAAGTGTAGAGTTCTAAGTGTGAGCCTGCCTTAATTCCTATGAATTCCTAATGTAGTGAGCAAAAGGTGTCTACATTTCAATGTATTTGATGAGTTGTCTGTGCTTCAGTGGACCTATACCTTTAGCATATGAGAGATGAATTGTTAGCAGTACAAATTGATAATGAGCCACCCCTTCTATTCTTCTTCCTTTTGTACAGTGATCCCTTTGGTAGTGAGCCATTGATAGTGAGCCCTTCTATATATTTTTGGGTAATGAGCCCTTGGTGGTTAGCCTTATTGTATTTGATGTTGCAATTCATATATTAGTGAGCTAATCCTCACAATGGTTTTTTTGTTCACGGGATTTCTATGTAAATTTGGTGTTCTTATATGTTTGGATTTATTTACATTACTGCTTTACATGTTTACATTTTTTAGTGCATGTTAAGGATTTAATGGTGGATTAGGGTTTAAAGGCTAATGCAGATCTAAATTTTAATGAGGTTTTTTGATGTTTTAAATGTATACAACTAATTCACCCCCCTCTTAGTTGTCCTATGCATCTAACATGCAACTACCCATTCATGGATAGCAAGTAGTGTACAAGGAGGGAACTATAGTCCAAGATGCCTAGGTCATGCAGTAATAATGTCTTGGTCATGTAGTCTTGGAGGAAACAATGGGCTATATCTACATGCACTGGCTAGGGTAGATGTGTGTAGTGATGTTATTGGTGCAACAGGTTATGATCATGATGGTCACACTACAAATCGCGATGGACAGGTGAGGCTCACATCTTCACAAGGGCCTTATCCATTACATCTAAGCCATGGAGGAGAGGAGGAAAATATTTTCCTAGGGTCTGAGCATTCTTGTGCAGCTCTATCATGACCTTGGGTGATATGTACACTATGAGTATCATAGCCTTACCATCTACATGATGCTTGAAGTGTGACTTTTCAAGTACATCTAGTGCATGAGGCTAATAGGGTATCCCCTAAGCCTACCATATAGATCCCCTTGAGCACATGTCTACCCCCTGATACATGACTAATAGTATAGAGATCTATAGTTTTGGTGAAAATGAATAGATGCACTATAGGTGTAGGATATTCGATGGTGCCCCTATAGTCAGATGAGGATTTAGTCATCTAACAAAACAAGGCTATAGAGGATGGAGTATGATTGAATCTTAGTTGGGCGAATATATCATATTATATTACCATACTATTGGCATAGGGTTGTTTGTCAGTTTATGTAGATACAAGCGATCCCCCAGGAGGCTCCCATATACAAATGGTCCCATAGGAGCACAACATAAGTGAGAGACCACTCTCATTTGACAATCATGGACATTGCACTCAGCAATGATGATAGTTCAAATGAGGAACAACCTAAGGCCCTACTGATCAATAATGTTAATGTTGTAGTCAGCTTTACCGACTAGTGGCTGACAGAAGGTTCAACATCAATTTTCCCAAAAAATGCCCTTGTTGGAAATGTTGGTGCTCATGGGTCAAGAGGTGAGGGTCTTGGGAGTGGGGGAAAGGGAGATGAGGTGGAGGCAGGCAGAGTGTAGTAGGGACTGAGGCATTAGTAATATTACTGGATCCACCTATATGTGTTGTTGGCAACACAAGGGCAAACAATTGAGGGGGGGTGAATCAGTTGTCACATAAATTCAAAACTTATTCAGATTATTAACCTTATTGTCAGATATGATAATTAACCATGAAGTCATAAATCATCAACACATCAGAAACACACAACACCAAGATTTTTTTTATGTGGAAACCCTGTTAGGGGAAAAACCACAGTGGAGGTCAGTCCACAAGATTATACCCTGTTAAAAGTATAAAGAAATGAAATATGGGAACATGCATTTAGGCACACTGCCTAGAGCTCATTGCTCGTTTACAACAAGGCTAGCTACCCAAAGAAAGACACACTATCTTATAGAAAGAATTGGATTACATCTGTAGGGAATTGAATTGATAAAGTAGCATATGCTAATGCCTGATCATAGTTTCGGTTAAACACATGAACAATTCTTCACTCTTCTTCACACTCTACTCTTCCTTCGAATGATTTAGATAAATATTCACACAAATACACATAGAAGCAACCACAATTCAAATAAAAAATTGCTCTTATATATCTACAACAAGAAATTTCATCCCTTCATGTTGGCTTCAACAAAATAATAAAATGAATATAAACTATCCGCCCAAAACACTAAATATTATTAATGAGAATCAACCAAGGTCGACTAAAACTTAGTGGAGACCCAAATCAACATCTCCAACACAAAAACACTTCAAATAATTACTTATCAAAGAGCCACAACATGCTACTAACACCATGTCAGCCAAGAACAAGAAAAACATGAACATGCAAGAGAAAATTGCCAACCACAAGCACAACGATCAATGTGGACGTGCAAAAAGGTAGAGAATGATCTAGAAACATCCAAAAAAATCACAAAACACCAGAGAAGCATCCACAACAACTAAACTAACTAAAATCACATCATCTTCAATTAGTAACACCAACTGAAGCAACATAAAAATTGTCAAAATATAAATCTTCATAACTCGATCAAATCTTCATGCGGATCTCTAAAATTCAACATGGATAAACTAGATACACTCAACAAAAAAACCTTTAGTCCATAACCTATGATCATCAATGTACAGAACTTACCAACATACTAAACTTCACTTCACCACTATTAGCCAGCAACTCATTAGATTACAATTTTCTCAATATCCTTGACATATACAACTTCAAATGAATTAATTATAATAGTGTTGACATCAATGACAACCAAAACATCCAACATGTGCATCACTAATATGTGCTCCATCTATCTTGACAGATCCACCTATTGTGTAAACGGTTGTGCCCCCATCAATAGCAGAAACAGGGCTAAGCATCACATCTAACAATAAAGCTCCACCCTTAGACCCACACTGGCAGGTTGGGGATCTAGGTACAAGTATGGTGTATGTTATTTCATTTCAATCCTTTCATTTTAGTTTTATCATATATATACATGTATACTCTAATGATATGGTACTGATATCATCCACTATCTCTATGACTACGGTGTTCACATAGGAGTGGATTGACCTTTTTGGGTAGTGCATATTAGAAGTGGTTCTAGCCATCCAGAATCAAGGGTTGGTCCTAGACACCTATAGGCCACATATAGTAGGGTTTCATGCCTAATTATTTGAGCCTATAGTGCATCTTAGGATGGATTATGAGGAGGCCTAGATGGAGGTGGCCTAGCAAATTGTTTAGCTGATCTTGATGATCAAGAAGAGATACCAATGGGTTGTGGAGCTCCTTACTAAGCTATCCAAGTGAGATCAAGTCATGAAATGAGCTGAAAATATCAAGAAAGCATGTGACTCCCTACAAAATTGGGTTGATGACCTTGATAGGCGAGTAGAGGTAGTAAGGATAGAATCCTCTAGACATCAAGATCCTTAGGTGTAGCAACTTAGAGATGATCAATGGTAGGCTCAGGAGTGGGAGGCTTCACTACTAGAGCAATTTTTGTAGCTACAGGAGGAGGTTTTGAAGCTATGAGGGGATATCTAGGGACTATGATCGTGGAGCATTTCCATGTTATAGTCACACCACTCAGACTCCTATGCATCTATCTAGCCTCCCCCTCCACTACTGCTAGCATCAGAGGGCTCAGGGAGCCATGCACTCGAGGGTTAGAGGACTAATTTTAATGTACCATATCATTGATGTATAGAATTTTTGATGTATAGATTCATATATAGATATACAAACACCATATTTTTCCATAATGGAGTGTTACAAGTACATGAAATTTTTGATATATATATGAGATTTTTGTTCAGCATTATGATGTGTTCATTATGTGTATCTTTATTTTTCATGTGTGATTATATGATGGATGTATTCTTAGATTAGATTCTATTATGATTTAATAAGCATAGATTAGATGAATGCTTCATAAAATACAATGATAATTATCTAATGCCTAAATAAAAGAGTTAATTAGAAACAATGCATGGATACATAGCATAAAAATAAAACAAATGTATATATATAATTCCTAATTAAGGAAATTAACTACATACACATGTTTTCATTATAACACAAACTAAGAAAATAATGTGTTAATAAATAAATTTCATAGCATAATGGACTACAATCCCCATAGAGGGATGAGCATCATGTGCATGCCACATACTTTATTCATAATATTGATGGAGATGCATTGCATTGACCAATTATTTTAGAGGTGTACCATCCATATGCACCAAAACCATACATAGACGTGATTATGTAAGGACCTAAATAATTAGGGCTGAATTTCCCCTTTTGATTAGGTTCCACATTTACATTTTTCTAATTCTCATAGAGAACGAGGTCACCCACATTAAAGTACAAGAAATAAGACCTTGATTTCAATGTTTAGAAATAGATCTTTGATAAGCTTAGAGATGTTCTAGGGCCTATAATCAATGCTCATTGAACAACTCAAGTTGGTTTAGACATTCAACATAATAAGTGTCATCATCAATTAACCCTTTAAGGGAAACTTGTAGAGAAAAAATTTCCAACTCTAAAGGCATGATGGCCTCGACACCATACACAAGGTTGTATGTGGTTACACTAGAGGTCGTACAAACACTCATGTGATAGGCCCACAAGGTGTAAGTTAATTGAGTATGTAGTCTTTATTGCATTTTTTTACTATTTTCCCAAGGATTAGCTCAAGAGTTCTATTAGAAGTTTTGTCTTGGCTATTAGATTGAGGATAATAAGGTGTACAAAATTGATGTTGAATATGAAATTTCTCTAAGAATTGCTTCACGTCTTTGATCTTAAATGGAATTACATTATCAAAAACAAGGGTAGAAGGAAATACAAATCAAGCAATAATATTATTTAGAATAAATCTATAGATCACTTTAGTGTTAGTGGATCAAAGTGAAATAGCTTCAACCCAATTTGTAAAGTAATTGGTAACTATGATGATGAAGTTATATCCTCTAGAAGAAGGAAGTGATATTTTTTTGATAATTTCCAACACCAATTTTGAAAATGGCCAAGGAGAGGCCTTATTTTGTAGCTCTTGTCTAGGATCTTAGATAAATTACTATGTTGTTGGAATTGAGGAAACTTCTTGACAAAGGAAAAGAAGTCTTGCTCCATTATTTTTCAATAATATCCTATGTGAATCAATTTACACACTAGGGATTTACCACCAAAATTTCCACCCCCAGAGCCTAAATGTGCTTCTTGAAGGGAAAGGGGTATTTCAACCTTAGTGAGACATCAAAGGAGAAGACCATTATAAGATGTCCGATAAAGAACATTAGATAAGATAATATATCAAGCTGAAATTTTTCATATCCGAGTGTAAGTGTTTTTAGTCAAAACATCAAGAAAAATTCTAGTCTTCAGATAATTATAAATGTGAGAATACAATTCCCCCGAGTCTATGTGAGCACACATGAGACTGTCAAGTTCAGGTTGATCTGAGATACCAAGGGAGTAGAGAATATAAACCACAAAGTGGTACTCTTCTACACCACCATCCAAGGGTACAAGGGAGGTTTCACTCACTTTTGCATCTACATGGAAATTTTCTCTCCTAGGCACATTATCTGTCATGAAGGAAGAGAAGTGATCAAGCAAGGATAAAGCCAAAGACTAATACTAATATAGTTTACTCTTCTTATCTTGATACTCCTATGATTTGATTTATGATAAGTTTAGAATCACCATAAATGTGGATATGTTTAATCTTTAATGCTATCATGGAATGCAATCCAACAATAATGGATTTGTACTCAACAATATTATTGGTACAATGAAATTCTAGTCAAAAGGGTAGAGGAATTATCTTACCTTCAGGTGAGATTAAAACTACACCTACCTTGGAGCTAGTTTGACATCTTGGTCCATAAAAATGCATCTCCCACACAAGTTCATGGTATAATGCAAATAAACTCTCATCCAAAAAATAAAATCAGATTACGAAAGGAGTGATATGAGGGAGCTTTCAACAATTGGTCAACAATAGCTTGTCCCTTAATTTTTTTCTGAGTTACAAAATTAATATCAAACTCAGAGAGCAACATTACCCATTTCTCTAACCTTCCCAAAAGATTGGTTCTAGTAAAATTTTTTTTAAGTAGGTCACATTTTACAATCGCATGGGTTTCTATGCAAAGAAGATATTGTTGTAACTTCTACGTTGTAAAAATGAGAGTGATATTTTGTTTCTCTATAGTAGAATATTGAGTTCCATAATCAACTAGAATATGAATAATGTAATAGACCACTCTTTCTTTACCATCATCATCATGTTGAGCTAATAAAGTTTCTAAGGCATGAGGTGATCTAGAGATATAAAGTAAAAAGTGTCTATCTTGCATACTTGACATCAAGATAGGAGGATTATCCAAATAACTTTTGATAGAATCAAAAGCTTTGTTGCACTCATCATCCCATTGAAATTAGATGTATTTCTTCAATAGAACTATGAATGGAAGGGTATGATCAACCAAATGAGATACAAATGCATGAATTTCCTAAATATTCCCTTACAAACTATGTAGTTGAGAGATGTTTTTAGGTGGAGGCATGCTAACAATTGCATCATTTTTTTTTGTGTCGACTTAAACTCCATGATGAGAGATGATAAATCCTAAAATATTTCTAGCATCTATGCCAAAGACACACTTAAGAGGAGTTAGTCTCATCTTATAGATTTGAAGCCTCTCAAAAATAAGACAAATATTCTCTACATGATCTTCACAAGTTGTTAGCCAAGATGTCATTGGCATAATATTCTAGGATCTTGTGAATGAAGTCATGAAAGATGATATTCATTGTTTGTTGGTAAGTTTCTCCAACATTATTTAATCCAAATAGAATGAATACATAAAAAAACCTACCCCAAGGGGTGATGAAGGTTGTCTTATACTGATATTTTGGGTTAATACAGATCTAATTATAACCTAAGAAGTCATCCATGAAAGATAATAAGGCATGGCCTGTAGTCGAATCCATAGTCATAGAAATATTAGGCAACAAAAAATCATCTTTAAGAGAAGCCTTATTGGGATCACAAAAAATCTATACAAATGTGAATACGACAAGATGGTTTACTAATAGTGACTATATTTCATATCCAAGGTGAATAGTCAATAGGATAGATAAAAGTAGCTTTTAGAAGCTTTTTTATCTCAGTTTTGAATAATAAAGAAAATTTGTGATTCATTTTATGGATCGTTTGTTTAATGGGATTGGCATTGAGACAAAGAATGATATTGTGAACCATCACATACTCATCAATACTAGGCATGTCCTCATGTGACCAACTGAAAATATCGAGATGAGAATGCAATAAGTCAGTATGTTGTTTAGATTCTTCCAAAGAAAGATATTTTCCAATCTTAATGACCTCTTCAAAAGATTTAGGATCCATGAGAAAATAAAAATTATCCCCTTTAAGAAGATTACTACAGACCTCAAGATGAGGTGTAGGAGTACTATCATCAACATTAGATAAAGAAGCCTCCTCATCGATACTCATAATGGATTCGGGTATGTGCAGGATCATGATGGGCCAAAAAGTGGCAATATGATGGGTATGTGGCTGATTATTTTTTTACCAAAAATTGATAAAATGAAAAGGGTTTTTAAAGGAGATTCTCAGCTTTCCATCAATATAAATTATGTTTTACTTTGAATTTAATAAGTAATTATTATTTATTTTCTATTCAAATTATGACTAAAGTCCTAATTGATAGGTTGATTGAAAAACATCTATAGCTTTCAAACGATATCACATTTTTTGAATCCAAAACATTTGTCACATTCTATACTTCACATACTATAGGATTAAAAAAAGAAAAATTGAATTTCATGAAGTTTTGACCAAGTTAAGGTGGTCAAAATACGAATTTTTATATTTTTTAAAAAGTTGTAATAAAAAATTCATAATTAATTATTTACATGGAAAAAAATTACAAAAAAATATGCATCACATGAAGCATGAGTCCTCTACTTATATCTAAAATCTTATAAAAAAATATTATCATTTTATTGTGATTAGGTGGTTGACACCTACTTCTTATTTTTTCCCTGAAATTTAAGTAACTGCATTGAAATTTCAAAATTTCACCAAATAGATTTTTTCTTTTTAAAACCAAACCTAGTAGTTTAGAAACTCCATTAAATTTTATATAGATTCTATTCTTACATATTTTTGAAATAATATAGATAACTTATTCAAATTTTTACATCAAGTTGCCTAATTCTGATTTTTCTAAATTTTTTGCCACTTAAGGGCTTGTTTTTTCCATGATGATCCTGCACATACCCATTCTCTAAAACATGCCTTTTACTCAAGAAATATGGGAATCATTGCTTATGGTGATAAGAAGGTAAGTTAGAGTAGGCACCTAAGAATTATTCTAGCACTTCACCCAAGGATAAAACATCTAGAGGAGATTTGTTAGAGTCTACTTTATTTGCAGCATATTTAGGATGAACTAATTTAAGAGAAAGAGGTTTAGTGAAAATAATGTTGATGCTCAACCATGGTTTCACCTTATACTTTGTGTGGTGGTATCCAAGTCCAAAATTATAATTAAGGGGATCAACCTCTAAGGGGACTTTAATACCTTGTTCATTACATCCTAAACCTTTACATCCATAACCATATTTAAAAAATAAATTGAAACTTGGACCATAACATGTTTATAATTCTTGGAAAGGAGGAGGATTAGTGTAAAGAGAATAATCCATGATATAGGTATCACACTATTTCACAAGAACATAATCATCCTTCTTAGTGTGAAAAAAATCACCATTCTCCTTAGCAATAGTATGATCATCCTTCTCAGAAGGAGGACAATCTTCTTTATTAGTAGAGAGGAATGAGACTTTCGAAAGGTCTAGGTGAATAGGATCAATTTTTTACTCCTTGATATAAGATATAGTAAAGTTCAGGGATCCCCAATCATCACCAAGACATGCATTCAATTCAAAAGAAGAGGTGGAAGGGGTAGACTTGGGATTTTTTTCTTCACGATAATATTCCTTAAGGACACACATCTCAAGAGTAGCATTTATAATAGGTACTACTAGAGTAGATGTCAATGCATTAGAAGATAACAAAGGGATAAAAATTTTAAGAGTAGGAGCAACCAAGGCTTGACCAATAGCTGCTATCTCAGAAAGGTGTATAGCATCAAGGTTAGCCTTGATTATGATTACTTAATTATTAGCAACAAGTTTCATAGAATGATGCAAGGTAGAAGTGACTGCTCCCAAAGCATGAATCCATGGTCTTCCCAAGATAAATTTGTAAGGTAATGGTCTTTGCATAACATATACCAGGGTGTGTATGGTAATGGGTCCCAACCCCAAAGGAAATATTATCACACCTAAGGATTTTTTACTAGCATTATCAAATCCATTAATGTATAAAGAAGCATCAAGAGAAGTTAAATCAATTTTGATTTTAGGCGATTAGTCAATGCTACATACATTGAGTGTTGAATTGGTGTCAATGAGAGCACATCTAATACTCATATTATTAATGTTACTTATTATCATTAGAGGATTTTCTTTCTTTTATACTTCTAAAGGTTGGAGTTCATGCAGCAAGAACATAATATTTGGAAAATCCACGCGAATACGATCTATCAATGTATTAACATCTACCAACCTAGCAGAAGAAGGAAAGAGAATATTTTGCAAGACTTCCTAAAGCATACCTTGGTAAATTGGAGCAATCTAAAGCAAATCCCCATGTGAGATCTTGGCAAGAGTAACACAAAGTTTCTTGGTGAGATCATACTCACTAGGTGGCTTAGTTGCAGGCTTAGGTGCTTGAGGAAGGCTTGGTTGAGAAGGTGGTAGAGAAGTTTTTGGATTAATCTTTTGTTTATTCCTTCTAGTATTGTATGGGATACCTCTGTATAAGAGGGAGCCGTAGATTGTATAAATATTGTGTAAAGGTCTAGCATATCATTCACGATAGGAACCCCACAAATAGAATGAATTCTTTTAGGAGACGAGTTAGTCAAAGTCATGTAAATGATGTTGGGTGTTGTACATGTGTTGCTGATATGTGGTTGTCATTGATGTCAACACTATTAGTATTTGGTGTATCAATTGTTGTATATGTCGAGGATATTGAGAAAATTGTAAGAGAAAGTGTTATGTGTTCCTAGTGGAACTCTACAGGTCATGATGGTGTCCTGTTTTGTACATTCAAGATTAGCTAATGTGGATCAAAGGGTTTATTGTTGAGTTTATCTAGATCATCTACCGGAAGTTCCAGAGGTCCGAGTAAAGTTTTGAGTATGTTTTGGTCTGACAATGTTTTGTTGGTCTGTGTCAGTGTTCCTAAATGAAGATTGTGTGATTTTGGTTATCTCAATTGGTGCAGATGTTTCTTTTTTGTTTCTTGGTGCTCTCAGATGTCTCTAGATCATTCTCAATCTTTGTGGTATGTCCACATTAATCGGTGAGCTCGTGGTTGAAGATCTTTTCTTGCACATGTTTGGTTTTTCATGTTCTTGGCCAACATGTTGGTGGTAGCATGTTGTGGATCTTTGAGGTGAAATTAATTAAAGTATTTTTTTATTGGAGATGTTAATTTGGGTCTCCACTATGTTGTGGCCGACCTTGGTGGATTCACATTAAAAGTTTATTTGTAAATTTGGGCTGACATTGCAAATATATTTTATTTTCTTGGCCGAAAAAGTCATGATGGAATATCATCTAGTGGATATATAAGGGTGATTAGTTTATTGATAAAGATGATGCTTCATGTGCTCCCATGTGTGTATGTGTGAATATCATTCGATTGCAGAGTAGAGTGTGAAGAAGATTGTGCGAAGTGTGAAGAAGTGTTGAGCTTAATTGGAACTATAATTAGGCTTGTGCAGAAGCTATTTTCTCAGTTTGTACCCTCCAAATTTTTAATCCAACTTTGTTGGGAAGTGAGCCCCCTTTTTGTAATTGAGTAGTGAGCTCTAGGCAATGTGCATGCAATGCATGTGCATTCCCCTTATTATTTCTCATTATACTTTTAGCAAAGTATAATCTTGTGGACTAACATCCACCATGGTTTTTCCCCTAATAGGGTTTCCACGTAAAAAAATCTTGGTGTTCTTTGTCTCTTTAATGTGTTAATTGCTTATTCATCAGATCTGAGATTAAGGTTAAGTTAAGTTAGAAAAGTTTAAATTTTTGTGACAACTGATTCACCCCCCCTCTCAAGTGTTTTTCCTTGTTTTACCAACAATTGGTATCAGAGCTTGTTCCTCTGAAGAAGTCTAATACCTTGAGGTGATCCAGGATGGCAACATTCAAGAAGGATAGTCCTAGATTGATGGCACTAACTATTCATTATGGAAGATTAGGATGCAATGCCACTTAAGGTGTATTGTTGAAGCCTTCTGGAAGATCACAAGAGATCCATATACTATTTCTCAGAATGACCCCTCTAATACTGATGAGATAAAAGATGTTGAAAGTAATATTAGGGCTATTGAAGCTTTGGTGAGTGCCCTGACAGATTCAGAGATGGCTAATGTGGTAGGTCTGCAGATAGTTCATGAGATTTGGACAAAACTAGAAAATTTGTATGAAGGAGATGCACAGGTGAAGATGGCTAAGCTACAAAGCTTAAAAGGAAAGTATGAAAATCTGAAGATGGGTGAAGATGAAAATATCACTTCTTTTATGCAAAGAGTAAATGAGATAGTGATGGGTATTAAGTGTGTTAGTGGTTCTGTGGTTCTATGGATGAGGATGTAATTGTGGCTAAAGTACTCAAATCCTTGCCTTCGTCCTACAAAATGAAAGTTCATGCTATTGAAGAGTCCAGATTAGTAAACAACATGACAAGAGATATGCTAATTGAGAAGCTTGTTTTCTTTGAGATAAGTGAATTTGGTGAATCTGCATTCAAGGCTACTATATCCAGAAGTAACAGGGAAAGATATAGTCTGGGAGAGAGTTCCAAAAATATATCCAAGTATGATGAAGAATTGAAATAGCTTGAAGATAAAGAAAGAGAGGTAGAAGAACTGGAAGCATTGATTGCAAAGCAAGAAGGGAGAGGAAAAGGTAAGTATGAAGATGTATTACCTATTAAATGTTTTTCATGTAGTAAAATAGGTCATTTTGCATCAAGATGTCCTAAAAGAGTTCCTAGATCTAAGCCTAAGAAGTCTAGATTCCAAAAGAGATGCTACTTTTCTGAAGAAGCAGTGACTGATGATGAGTATGATAAAGATAATGGTAAAGAAGATGATTGGGCTTTCATTGCTACCATTGAAAATAATCTTGTGGCTATTGAATCTACTAAAGATGAAAAAGCTCTTGCAGCTCAATTTGAAGAAAAAGATGAATGGGTCATTGATAGTGGATGCTCACATCATATGACTGGTGATAAAAGAAAATTTGTGATTGTAGAAAAGTATGATAGTGGAGTTGTAAGATTTGGTGATAACAATGTTGGTGTGATTCATGGCAGAGGATCTATTTGCCTTGGTGGTAAGGATAACACTGATGATGTCCTCTATGTTGAAGGCCTGAAGCATAACTTGTTGAGTGTTGGATAGATGGTTCACAAGGGATATGATCTTCAGTTCAAAGATGGAAGATGCAAGATACATGGAAGTTCTGGTAACATGATTGCAATAGGAAAGAAAAAAAAAGGTAATATTTTTCACCTGAATACTGCTAGTGGAAGTTGTTTAATTGCTCAAGTAGATGAAAGTTGGCTATGGCATAGGAGATTGTGTCATGAAAACTTTAAAAACATTATCAAGATAAGTTATACTCAAGCAGTAAGAGATCTATCCAGATTAGTGAAGCCTACTAATGTAATCTACAAGGAATCTCAGATGGGTAAACAAACTAGAGTTTCATTTCAGAGCAAATAGTTTCATTCAAATAATTTGTTGGAGCTACTACATACTGACCTTTGTGGCCCCTCCAAAGTCATAAGTATTCACGGAGAAAGGTATTTTATGCTGGTTATTGATGATTACTCTAGAATGATTTGGATTTCCTTTTTGAGAGAAAAATGTGAAACACTAGAGAAATTCAAAAGTTTCAAGGCTATGGCAGAAAATGAGAAAGGTCTAAAAATAAAGTGCCTGAGATCTGACAGAGGTGGTGAGTTCATTTCTAAGGAGTTCAAATCTTATTGTGAAGAGCATGGAATTAAAATACAATTATTTGCTCCCTGAACCCCTCAATAGAATAAGGTCGTAGAGAGAAAGAATAAAATAATTTTGGATGCTGCCAGAACAATGATGATGGAAGGAAATGTGTCTTAGATGTACTGGAGTGAAGCGGTAAGCACTATTGTGTATACTTTGAACTGGGTAAATGTGAATGGAAATTTTGGTAAGACCCCTTATGAGTTATGGTTTGGTTACAAACCTACTGTTGAGTATTTTAAGATCTTTGGAAGCAAGTGTTATATCAGGAGAGATGATGATATAGGAAAATTTGATGCTAGAAGTGATGAAGGGATCTTCCTAGGTTACTCCACTAAGAGAAAGGCCTACCGGTGCTATAAAAAAAGACTAAGAAAGATGGTTGAGAGTGCAAATGTCAGAGTCAATGAGGACTCTGTCAAATCATCCAGATGATATAGCTATGATTCAGATGAAGACAACATAATCCAAGGGAAGAACACTCAGACGCCGAATCTACTTTAGATTATTCCATATGTTCCGGTGAAGCAACCTCAATTTGTTTTAGTAAATAAAGCTAGTCAGGAAGCTCCGACAAGTGTAGAAGAACAAGAAAGTGCAATTGTAGAAGAAAGATCAGAAGAGTCAGAAGTCCAAGTAAGTCCCAAAACTCCATGATATGTAAAGCTAAATCATTTTGAAATTCAAATCATAGGAGATAAGAGTAAAGGAGTGCAAACTACAAGAAAAATAGCAGAAGAATATTGTCTAATTTCCAAGATTAAACCTAAGAATGTCACTGAAGCCTATCAAGATGAACACTAGTTGGAAGCTATGAAGGAAGAGTTGACATAGATTGAGAAGAATGACACATGGCTACTGGTTCCTAGGCCTAAGGACAAAAATGTGATTGGTACTAAGTGGGTATTTAGAAACAAGCTAAATGAAGAAGGTGAAGTGGTCCAGAATAAAGCAAGACTAGTATGTAAAGGTTATTCTCAAATGGAAGGTATTGATTTTGAAGAAACATTTGCCCTTGTCGCTAGAATTGAAGCTGTGAGATTATTTATTGCTTATGTTGCACACAAGAATTATAAAGTCTATCAAATGGATGTGAAGTCTACATTTCTGAATGGAGAACTAGAAGAAGTATACATTGAACAACCAAATGGATTTTAGCTAACAGATAAGGGAGATATGGTTTGCAGATTGAAGAAAGCTTTGTATGGACTTAAGCAAGCCCCCAAAGCCTAGTACACTAGGGTGGAAAAATATCTACTGAAGCTTGGATTAACTAAAGGTACTACTGATAGAAACCTATACTTCAAGTTAGGTCATGATAAGGAGTTGATTATATAAGTTTTGTTGATGACATCATTTTTGGAGATGATGACAATCTATGTATGAAGTTTACTGATGAGATGAAGAGTGAATTTGAGATGAGAATGATTGGTGAGATGAAGTTATTTATGGGATTGCAAATTACACAATTGGACCAAGGGATTTTCATATCTCAATCCAAATATGTGAAAGAACTACTAAAGAAGTTTGGAATGGATGACTCCAAACTTGTTGGTACTCCCATGGTGACCAGATGTAAGTTGACACAGAATGATGATTCTCCAAAGGAAAATCAAACTAGGTATAGGTCAATGATCGGTGGATTTCTCTACTTGACATAGACTAGACTAGACATTATGAATGTTGTATGTATGGTTGCTAGATTTCAGGCTAATCCAAAGGAATCACATGTGACTGCTATCAAAAGAATTTTTAGATATCTAAAAGGAAAAATTGACTTTATACTTTGGTATCCAAAGGATGATGATCTTACTTTGTGTGCATACACTGATGTAGATTGGGCTGGTAATGTAGACAATAGAAAAATTACTATTGGTGATGCCTTCTTCCTAGGGAAGAAGCTAATATCCTGGTTGAGTAAAAAGAAAAAATCAATTTCTTTATCTACTATTGAAGTAATATACATTGTTGCTGCCAATAATTGTACTCAAGTGATATGGATGAAACAGATGCTGAGAGATAACGAGGTGATATATGAAGAACCTATTTCCATATACTGTGACAACTCAAGTGCAATAAATATCTCAAGGAATCTGGTACTACACTCTAAGACTAAACATATATCAATCAAGTTTCATTTCTTAATGAAGAAAGTGAATGAGAAAGAAGTTAGATTGGAGTATGTGCCTACCAAAGAATAGATTGCAAATATATTTACTAAGCCTTTGCCAAAGGATAATTTTGAGTATCTCATAGGAAGGCTAGGGGTAATTACCCCTCCTAATAAGAACCAAATGATGCATTTTCTTTCATCAATCCATGAGCTTCACTGCTATATTTTGATTTGGATTGATGTTTCTGTCGCTACTACTCAGGGGGAGTAGTTAGATGTGTAGGTATGCGGTTTAGAGCGTGTGCATGGAAATTTCATTGTTTCCTTTTCCATTGATGTCAAAGGGGGAGAAGTGTAATGTGAAAAATCCTTGTGGAGAGGAGTTCAATTGATAGGAGAAGTGTAGAAGAAGTCAGTTTGTTGGGTTGATGGTATTTTTCTCATCATGTGTTTCCATCAATGCCAAAGGGGTAGATTGTTGGATTTTGTGGATTTTTTTTGATATGCGGTTGTCATTGATGTCAACACTATTAGCATTTGGTGTATCAATTGTTGTATATGTCAATGATATCAAGAAAATTGTAAGAGAAAGTGTTATGTGTTCCTAGTGGAACTGTGTAGGTCATAATGGTGTCATGTTTTGTACGTTGAACATTAGTTGATGTGGATCAAAGGGTTTATTGTTGAGTTTATCTAGATCATTTATCAGAATTTTTAGAGGTCCGTGTGAATTTTTGAGTATGTTGTGGTCTGACAATGTTTTGCTGGTCTCTGTCAGTGTTCCTGAATGAAGATTGTGTGATTCTGGTTATCTCGGTTGATACGAATGTTTCTCTATTGTTTCTTGGTGCTCTTAGATGTCTCTAGATCATTCTCTATCTTTGTGGTATGCCCACATTAATCGGTGAGCTCATGGTTGAAGATATTTTCTTGCACATGTTTGGTGTTTCATGTTCTTGGCTGACATGTTGGTGGTAGCATATTGTGGATCTTCGAGGTGAAATTAATTAAAGTCTTTTTGTATTGGAGATGTTAATTTGGGTCTCCACTATGTTGTGGCTGACCTTGGTGGATTCACATTAAAAGTTTATTTGTAAATTTGGGTCGACATTGCAAATATATTTTATTTTCTTGGCCGACAAAGTCATGATGGAATATGATGTAGTGGATATGTAAGAGCAATTAGTTTATTGATAAAGATGATGCTTCGTGTGCTACCATGTGTGTACGTGAAAATATCATTCGATTGTAGAGAAGAGTGTGAAGAAGAGTGTGCAAAGTGTGAATAAGTGTTGCGCTTAATTGGAATTGTAATTAGGCTTGTGTAGAAGCCATTTTCTTAGTTCATACCCTCCGGATTTTTAATCCAACTTTGTTGGGCAGTGAGCCCTCTTTTTGTAATTGAGTAGTGAGCTCTAGGCAGTGTGCTTGAATGCATGTGCATTCCCCTTATTATTTCTCATTATACTTTTAGCAAAGTATAATCTTGTAGACTAACATCCACTATGGTTTTTCCCTTAACAGGGTTTCCATGTAAAAAAATCTTGGTGTTCTTTGTCTCTCTGATGTGTTAATAGCTTATTCATTAGATCTAAGATTAAGGTTAAGTTAAGTTAGAAAAGTTTAAATTTCTATGACAACTAATTCACCCCCCTCCTCTCAGTTGTTTGTCTTTGTTTTTCCAACAAATGACTAGTCTCTTAGGCCTTTGAGGGGTGACAAATACTATAATTACATTTAGAGACTCTTTGACTTATGAAGAAGAAGGTTTTGATTAAGAAAATTTTTTATCTTTTTTTTGGATAGAAGGAGATGCCTCTAAGAAATCATCTAGGGCATCATCCAACATATAAAAATCTTGTTTAGAGAATGCACTATCAAAGGCACTCAAATTTTCAAGAAAAATATTTGATATGATTTCATTCATGTTAGGTTCACCAAAATGTAAAGGAGGGGATCCACTATTCTTGAGACTCAAGACAAGGGGATTCTTCAAGGAGGAAATAGCCCTTGGATGCCTCAAGGAATAAATCTTGATTGAAAAGATAAAGAACAAAAAATATGTACAACTTGATTAAAATTAAATGCTAAGCAATCAATAACAAGAAGGATAAGATTATCTAATAATAGAAATTGATAATAAGGTTACAATCTATAGCTTACAAAAATAGAAACTTTAGAAGTTATAGATTCCACCCCTAGGAGGGTTAAGCCTCAACCATGAACGACAGTGTACCATAGGGATGTCTACACCCAATGTTGTTATCCCTATAAAAATAGAGAATAAAACCATTAGATTTGTAACATCTAACTTCTCAAATCTATACATTTGCAGACAAAATAGAGAGGAAAAAATGTTGGGGTTGTGTTTGGGGCTTGCCTCAACCAAACCCTCATTTTGGTGTTTCCACCTCCATAGAAATCTAGATAGATAGAGATAGATAAAAATACATGAAATGTAGATAAGTGTGATAGAAACAAACCCATCAAAGGAGGAGAACCCCTATCAATATTATAAAGATGTGTGACAAAAACAATCCCCACAAAGGAGGAAAACCCTTATTATGAATAAAGTAGATGAGATTAAATAGACAAGAGAGAATTACCAACAACCTATGGCTTCCCTCTTGGCTTGATATACATGACGTATTTACATGCAAGAGAGCATTGATTTTTTCTTTGATAGAAATCTGATGGAACTTCACAATAGAGAGCAAGAGAGAATGGGAAAAGAAGTAGAAGATAAAGTAGAATGGGAGAGAGAGCAAGATCAAACAATAGAGAGTGAGAATGAATGAGAATGAGTGAAAAGAGGATTTTTGTGAGGTTGCATGGATGAGAGGAGCTATTACATCTGTGTTTTTCTATTATGATGTGTGTCATAGGAAAAGGATGTGAAATATTCTCATTTGAATCTCAAATTTTTTGGGGATGCTAGCACATTGTGTCGACATCTGCACATCACACAATTATACTACTCAAAAATTTACAAGAATGAAGTATCCAAGATATCAATGCTTCATTGTTGTCCCCTATGAAGGTAGAATCGTGAAGTTATGACTTGTAGATTTTTGTCATTAATGTAGTGTGTTGCCATAAATGTAGCAGGATAGATGCACAAGGTCGAAATTACCACAAGGTGCAATTTTATGACACTAAACATGTTAACAATTATGTCAATCTTATTTGTATCGAATTTAATTCCATGATTGGAAACAATAAATCCTAAAATCTTGTCAACATCCATTGCAAAGATGCACTTAAGAGGATTTAGTTGATCATCTTATAAAGTCAAAGCCTTTCAAAGATGAGACAAATATTCTCAATGTGATCTTGGTGAGTTGTGGACTTAGCCAAGATGTCATTGACGTTATCTTCTAAGATCTTGTGAATGAAATCATGGGAGATAAAAGTCATTTCCTATTGGTAGGTTGCTTCAACATTCTTTAATCCAAATGGCATGACTACATAATAGAAGGTTCCCCAAGGGGTAGTGAAGGTTGTCTTATGCTAATCTTTTGGGTTAATATGGATTTGATTATAGTTTGAGAAGCCATCCATGAAGGTTAATAAGGCATGGCCTATAGTTGATTCTACAATAATATCAATATTCGACAATAGAAAATCATCTTTAAGAGAAGAATTATTAAGATCACATAAATCTATACAAATGTGAATATGGCCATTAGAAATTACTAATGATGAATATATTAGATATCCAAGGTGAATAGTCAATGGGACAAATAAAACCATCTTTTAAAAGATTTTCTATCTCAGTTTCACTAATATTTAAGCAATCTTGGGATTCATTTTGTGACTCTTTTTATTTAACAGGCTTGGCATTGTGACATAGAAAATTATTATAAACTACCACAAATTCATCAATACTAGGCATGTCCTCACATGACCAAGCAAATATATCAGGGTGAGAATGCAATAAGTCAGCATGTTGTTTAGATTCTTATGAAGAGAGACATTTTTCAATCTTAATCGCTTTCTTAGAATATTTTAGACCCATAAAAAGCATCAAAAGTATCCCCTTGGAGGAGAGAAATACGTTCTTTAGGATGAGGCATAGAAAAACTATCATCCACATTAGATAAATGAGCCTTCTCATCAGAACTCATAATGGATTCTCCAAAATATTCCTATCTATTTAAGCAATATGGGAATCGTCGTTTATGGTGATAAGAAGGTAAGTTAGAATAGACCACTAAGAAGTCTTCCAAAGCTTCATTTGAGGAGAAAAAATCTAGAGGAACTTCCTTAGAGTCCACTTTACCTTTAATATATTCAGGATGAACCAATTTAAGAGAATTAGATTTGATTAAGACCATGTTGACATTCAACCATGGTTTCACCTTATAGGTTGTGGGGTGGTATCCAAGTCAAACTATAGAGTTACATGAATTAGCCTCTAAGGGGACTTTAATACCTTGACCGTCACATCCACAACCTTTACCTCTATAACCAAATTTAGAAAAGATATTGAATCCTAGTCCATAACGTGATTTCAATTCTTGAGGTGGAGGAGGATTGGTGCAAAGAGTGTACCCCATACTATAAGTATCACCTCTCTTTATAGATGTATAATCATCCTTCTTAGCAAAAGAAAATTATTTTTTTGGTATTTCTAGATGTAGGATCTACTTTGTACTACCTAATATAGGATTCTATAATGTTCAAGGATCCTCGATCATCACCTAGACATGCATTTGATTTAGGAGAAGAAATAAACGGGTTATAATTAGGACTCTCTGGTTCATGAGGATCTTCCTTCAAGACATTAGTCTCAAGTCTATCCTTTGTGATAGGTATTGCTAGAGTAAATGTCAACACATTAAAAGATAATGACATAATATTTTTAAGAGTAGGTGCAACTGAATTTTGACAACAATTTTCATTTCACATAAGTGTACACATTAGGGCTAGCCTTGATTGTGACCACCTCATTGCTAGCAAAAAAAATCAGGAAATGATGTAACATAGAAGTAACTACTCCCAAAGCATGAATCCATGGTCTTCCCAAGAGAATATTATATGGAAATGGTCTTGGCATAGCATATACTAGGGTGGGTATGATAATGGTGTTAGTTCTCAAAAATGTTGGTTGAAAAAACACAAGAGGTTTTCAGGCTCTTGGTACATTTTAGGCTAACGAACAAGGCCAAATGGTGTAATTAAACCTTCTTCTCTTCAGGCTCTGCCAGACCTAGGTGGATATACCTAATACAAGTAAAGCAGATTTAAACTCTGTGTTTCCTACTTGTGCACTCTATCCACAATGGCAATTAGAAGTGGAGAGATGCAAACCTAATTTGGTATAAATTGTATAAGCAATATCAAGGTGAAGTTTTATGAATATGTTCAATTAACAAATGTATGGTTTTGAAATAAATTTGATAAAAGTAAATGATGAAATAGATAAGACCAGTTCCTTGTTGGGTAAATAGAGTCAAATGAAGATAGAATGTATGACTTGTATTTGGCAGTAACTCAAACTATTTGGCACACTAATATTGGTTTATAACTTGTATAAATGTGCAAGCAAGTGATTGACAAAATCTTCTTACTTATCCAACTGACACAACCAGGTTACTTATAATTTATCAAAAGGATTTTAATCTTTACTTGAAAGAACCAATTGAATAAATTATGTAAGAACATAGATAACACCAAATTGGAGACAAATTGACAATCCTAGTTATATGGCTCTTCTTACTGATCCAAATAACACTTCCAAATTACTGTGATTGACTAGAAGGATATTAATTCATTTGGTGAAACCAATTAATCATATCACACAAGTACATCAAATATGCATTGATAAATTGAATATATACTTGATATACCAATTTAAATAATAAGGAAATATTAAGTTGGAGACAACCAAATAACTGTATAATTTCAATAAACAATTGATACAAACATGAAGCCACAAAATCAAATATCTTTCATTAATTTCTCTAAAATTTCATACATGCATCATGGTCCTCACTGCATAATCTATATGATAAACATTTTAAAATTATCTTCTATATATCTCCTATCTAATTCCTAATTCTAATGATGATCCATTAGATTCCATCTAGCATATATACATTGTTTTAGGGTTACAATTCTTCACAACATCCCTCTGCTGCAACTCTTCTTTTTGGTGCAACTCTTCATTTAATTATTCTCGAAAAAATATTTAATTAGTTTCCTTTGAAAAAAATGAATATTTTAATCTTCACCTTAATAATCTTCATTAATCTTAATCCTTTTGCTGAAAAATCTCCTGTTCATTCCAATTTAATAAATTATTCCTCGGGTAAAATAATTACCCCCTCCATGATTCTTCAAATGATTTTAACTTCTTGGAGGAATGTTTTAATCCTCAATGAAAACATTTGTACTTTAAATAACGTCTCGTGAATTATGATTGCACATTTATTTTATCAAAATATTATTTTAAACAAATCTCCATTTGTATTTTCACCCAATAAATACATATTACCTACTCTCATAACTCCTTCAGTGCAAATATTTATAATTTTTACCCTTTATGATTTTTGTGGGTGAAATAAACATCTTCCTTAGAACCCCTTAGTAAAAACACAAAGTTTATATTCCTCAAAATAATATTATCTTCCACCATAGTCTTGCTTTATTCAATCTTCTCTCTGCATTATGACCACATTTATTCATATATCGGGATGATTTGAATAATCAAGGAGACTTTCTATACTTCCACCGACATTGATTCTCTTGCCAATGAAGCAAGTTCCATTGGGCTATCGGTGGGACTAGGTATTCAACTCCACCGATGGGTATTTCTTCTACTGATATGTTTCCATCATTGTGACACAAAGGCTCGATGTAATTTGGAAATCTTTTTCCGATTAGCTTGTTCTTGCCGATGAAATTTTGCTTTGGAACATAGTTTTAGGTTTTCTACGTGGTGATGTAGGGTATACTTTATTATTGCATTCCCCACCATTTTCCACAGTCCGCCAATATAAATCCTTTGATAAAAGATTGAGTTGAAAGGCTCCTGAATGCAATTTATCTCTCATGCCTTTGATTAGTTTAGCAAATCATGTGCAGTTGAAACTAAAGGCAAATGAATCATGTTGATGTGTTTCTAAATTAACTCCTCAACAAGGGGATAACCCCAAGCTCAATATAATCTCGCACAACTTCTATCACACGCCTAATAACCCAAGGAAAATAAGACCATCATTTTGCAAGTTAGGCGCATTCCAAGTTTCTCATCTTGTTTCATATCTTTACTTTTCAACATCAGATCAAGAGTAAATGATCAGTAAAAACTCAACTATCAAGTCAATGTGTTAGGGTATTCATCAAAAATGCCTTTGGTTTTTCCTTAAATCTGTAACCACGCCTTCCAGTTTGGAAGTAAATTGGTCATCACACTATTCCTAATTCACTTTCCTTTCAACTTTTAATTTTATTTCTTTCCTAATTCACTTTCCTTTCAACTCTTTTAGTTTTAGTCTCCAATTCCCTTCTTCGGCATTACCTTTACTCATATTTTGAAGTAAATCCTATATTGTCAAATGGAGCTTTCGATATCAACTTTCTTGAGATTGGGGAAAATAAATTCTCTCTAGTGTTTGGAAATTACTTGGCCCTATTCATCCTTTCATTTTTATCTCCAATTTCATGAGTGATTATTTCCATACCACTTTCAGATTGCATTGAAATGGTGGAATATGTATGATCAACCCATTTTTCTATTTACAGGCATTAGAAAGAATTCAAATATGCAACATGTCTAAGCACTATGTGTAATAGGACCAAACTTCCATGCCACAAATCGTACATCCTTTCATTTCAGTTGTTTGTTAAATATTTCTCCTATGTGCATTTGGGATTAAAAAATAAATGAACTTTATTCGAATTTGATTTTTGACATCTTACACTATAGTCAAAAGAGGTCAAGTACATTCAAAAATTGTTTTAGAAAACTAATCAAATGATCTCCAAAAGTCATGAAACTTCGCCAGTATGTTATTTGAGGGTAGGGGAGTGTGCTTGCAAAATGGTTTGGCATGAACTTGTCAAAATCAAAAACTTTTAACGTTCAAAATTGCTTACTTGGCATTTTTTGAATATTGCCATTGTCAAAAAATCCAATTGGAGATCACCAACTTGCCATCTTGAGAAAATATCAAATCTCCTCCTGTGAAGCCATAACTTGGGAGATTGGTTCATTTGGGATCCATGAGCATGTGTACACAATGATTTTTATCAAACTTCTTCTTTTGCAAAATATAAGGTGTCAAAGTTGCTTTCTGTGAGAATCTTCTGGAAATGCCAGTGTCAAAACTGTGCAAAATTAGTTTGGTTTTGGCTTTGGAAAAATACCAAATTAGGTGTTGACCCTGAAAATTGGCATGGAAGTAGATTTTGGTGGGGAGAATCTAATGCACCAATCGGTTTGTCATGAAACCCTTTCAGTTGCTTAATATTATCCTTCAAAGTTGGTCACTTTAACAGATTTTATTGTGTGCAAACAACAAACCTTCGCAGAACCCTTCAACTTAGCCTTTTGAAATCTTGTCAAAACTGATTGTACAAAGCTGAAAATTGGCGTGCACACTCACATATGGTAGATTAACACACTTGAAAGGTGGTTTTACATGAAACTTAGGGAGCTTCTAGTTATGATTTTTCAAAGTGGGTCATTTGAGAAAATCTTTCAACTATACTTCTGAGTGTTGAAATCCAATTTTTTCACATGGGAACCTAAAATTTTCATGGAATTTTAGGCTCCAACAAACGGGTCCCAATATTAGAGCCAATATTACCATGCCCAAGGCTTTCTAACCAACATTATCAAATACATGAATATATAAATAAGAAGTAGCAAGGGAGGTTGAATCAAATTTAAATTAGTAACAAGTCAATGCTACATATGTTGAGTGTTGAACTAGTATCATCGAGAGAACGTCTAATGACAATAGTATTAATATAAAATATTATAATCAAAGGATCTACTTGCTTTTATACTTATGAAGGTAGGAGCTTGTGTGGATGGAATGTAATATTTGGTTAATCCACACAAATATTATCTATCAACGCATTAAAATTGGTTGGCCTAACAGATGAAGGAAAGAGGATATTTTGCAAGGCTTCCTAAAGTATACCATGGTAAACTAGAGTAGTCTAAATAAAATCCCAAAATGAGATCTTGGAAGGAGTAACATTAAGTTGCTCAACAAGATCTTACTCACTTGGTCACTTAGTTGTAGGTTTAGGTGCTTGAGGAAGGCTTGGTTGAGAAGGTGTTAAAGAAGTAGGTTCATTAAAATTTTGTTGATTCCTTCTAGTATTATAGGTATGGGATACCACTCTATAAGAGGTAGCCTTAGATTGTATGAATCTTGTGTAAAGGTCCAACGTGTAACTTTTGATAGGGACCCCATGACTAGAATTTTTTTTTTTAGATGGGCTATCCAAAGTCATATAAATGACCAATCTCTTAGGCCTTTGAGGGACAGTAGAGACTATGACTACATTTACAGACTCTTTGACATATGAAGAAGTTTTGCTTATCATATTTTTTAGTAGAAGGAGATGCCTCTAAGAAATCATCTAGGGCATCATCCAACATATCAAAATCCTCTTAAGAAATGGCATTATTAAAAGCATTGAAATTTTGAAGAAAAAGATCCAACATGATTTAAAGAATAAATAATGTACAGTTTAATCAAATAAACACTAAAGTACTAATAAAAATAATAAAAAAATCACTTAATTACAAGACAAAATGATATAATTAAATTCTTTAATATAAAAAAATAGAAAGTGCATAAACTACATATTTTACCCTCAATAGGATTAGTTCTCGACCATGAACAATAGTGTAGTAGGGATATCTATGCCTGATGTTGTTGTCTCTGATGAAGCAAAAAAGGAAGTGCCCCAAATCTAAGAAGTCCAACTTGTCAAACCTATACATCTACACACAAATAGAATGAGAAAAATGTTGGGTTGTTTTAGGGCTTGCATTAGTCAAACCCTTGTTTTATTGTTTCCACCTCCAAAGACAACCAAATAGGATCTAGATAGATAAAATGCATAAAGTAAAATATGTATGATAGAAACAAACCTCACAAAGGAGGTGAACCCCTATCATGAATAAAATAGATGTGTGATAGAAATAAAACCTATAAAGGAGGATAATCCATATCATCAATAAAATAGACGAGATCAAATAGACAAGATAAAATAAATGAGATAAGATAATAAGAGAGCATTACCAACAACCCATGGCTCCCCTCTTGGATTGATAGATGTGATGGATATGCATACAAAAGAAGCCTTGATTGTTGCTTAAGAGAGAAATATAACAAAGCTTCACTATGAGAGTGAGGGAGAAAGAATAAGTGAGAAAGACAGTCAGAAGATATGAAAATGAGAGTGAAAATGGAGTTTTGTGAGGGTGCATGGGTGGGAGGAGTTTTTACGCATCCTTCTTTGCCACTTTGACACATGTCATAGGCAAGGGATGTAGAATATTCTCATTTGAATCTCTAAAAGTTAGGGGATGTTAGCGCATCACATAGAAATTTGTGTGTTGTAAAATTTTCCTACTCAAAACTTTTCACAAGGTATTTAGGTTGCTAATGCTTCATCATTGTTGCCCATGAGGTCAAAATCATGAAATTCCAAATTATAGGTTTTTTTCATAAATGTGGCAGGCCTAAATGTGTGAGTGTGAAACTGCCACAAGGTATAATTTTATGACACTACAACTAACAAAATTTAAGAAACAAGGAAAGTTGAAGATCAAATGACTAGGTACATATTACATAGATGATATTTGAGATTTTTTGACACAACTAGGCTAATAACACTAAATGGAAAAGTAATAGAATATTATGTGGATGGCACCAAAATAAAAAATTATAACCAACCTATAGGATAAAATTAAAGTTTTGTAAACCATTGTACCATATGTATTATTTGTATCATATGTAACATAAAATCATTAATTTCTAAAAGTAAATAAGTCAAAGAAAGCTATTGGATAGAAAATCATGGGAAGGTAAGAATGGATAAACCCATTTAAGGTAAGAATTTTTTTAGCCACTTACCTTCTACAAGTCCTGCTTCATGGAAGGGAGGGGATAATGGTCTTTAAGAGAGGCCCTATTGATGTCTCTAAAGTATATACACATCCTTATCTCCCATTTCTTCTTCCTCACAAGAACTAAGTTTGTCACCCAAGAAGAGTGCTTAACGGGAAATAATATTTGGGATTTTATTAATTTGGTCAAATCCTTCATCAATGGCTCAATTTTGGGGTTGAAAAGAATTTTCCTTTTTCTAACAAGTTTTTTATTAGGGTCTAGTTCAATAGTATGATGGGCCAAGCTAGGGTGAAAAAAAATTAGTCCTCATAGGTCCATGCAACCACATCATCATAATTTTGACAAAGGCTAAAGAAGGTTTAGTGCTTAGAATTAGAGCATATATTTCTCAATGATTTTTATTTTACTATGGTCACTTTCTTGTAGTCACCTTTCCTTGTATCCAAGTTCGTCTTCTTATTTATCAACTATTCATTTGAGTTAAAGATGTCCTCTAGAGTGATGAGTCCTTTTGGTAACTTGTTTCTATTCAAATGCATGATTTGGTCTCCATACTTTTGATACAACTTGGAATAATTTTTGGTAGATAAATATATCTCCTCTTGCAGAAAGTTGACTATTTTCTAATCATTTTTTAACACTTTAAATTTTTTTAGTTCTTTAGGAAAAAAGACCTCATATTGAGTTTGATGTGTTGTTCACTCCTTTTTGCAACATTGGAGGGTATGCCAAATTGTGCCTTAAATTCTATAAGTCTATCAACATGTTTTTTTTCACCCTAGGTATGGTTTGGATGTTAAATTCCATGAATCCTTCAATTAAGTTCCATACCCTATGATTGTAGTACTTCAAAAAAATATTTGATGTGCATTGAACTCTAATCTGATTCATAATTAGCTCAATACCACCATATAATTGTAAGGTTTTAATCCCTAGGTAGTGCAAGTTTGAGACCTTGGATGAGAGCTTCATATTCAACCACGTTGTTGGTGAAACTAAATTGAAGCTTGAATGATAAGTAATAATTCTCACCACTCAAAGACACCATCATTACACAAGCATTGATGCCATTGTTGTTTCTTGATCCATCAAGAAATAATTACCATAGACCACACATGTCTTCGTGGGATTTCATAAGGTTAGGGATAGAAGTGTTGTCATCATATATGCAAAAGGTTACAACCCTACCTCCTCTACTTCATGGTATGGGTTAAGCTGAAAATAACTTCTTCATTCATATAATAATCAATCAAGGACACCCTCCAAAGGAGTTGCAGTCTCAAGAATGATTCTATCTCCCTCTAGATCATGTAATGTATATTTCATGTTTATAGGACTAGGGGTTTATGACGAAATATGGTCTTCTAAAATAATATCTATTTGTATGGTCACATTTTTTACCATACCTTGTTCGAAACAACATATGTGACCAATAGAAAGATACATACCCTCCTATTTTGATAGTGAACTCCTTGGACAAACAAATGGAAAAGAAAGTAGGTGTTGCAAGGTGTGTGCCCTTGGTTTCCTTGTGTTGTGCAGTGTAGTGCTCGGGTTCATGAAATGGCTTAATTGCCTCTCATGGATTCATTAACTCTTGGGTTGTATCAGGCATTAACAAGTTGATCTTTTGGTGCACTGACAACCGTCTGTGCAAAAATTGGTATCAAAGTCTAGGTCATGGGTTCAAACCCCTCACTTGCATTGGGGGGATTGTTGCAAGGTGTGCACCCTTGGTATCCTTGTGTTTTGTAGCACAACACTCATATTCATGACATGGCTTAACTACCTCACGTGGATTCATTAACTCTGGCAATTGTATTGGGCATTAACATGTTGATCTTTTTGGTGCAACAACAACTATCTATGCAATAGTAGGGAGGTATATGATTGATATGTCTTGTAGAATTATGAATCCAAGGCATTCATGCATTATTATTTAATTAATCCTACTATATTAATAGCATTTTCATCCAATTTTCCAACTCCCTTGGACACTAGATCATACTTGATACCAAGAAAACCATCTAGTTTATTAGGTATGACAATTGCTAGCCCCTAAATATATCATAAAACTTTATAATAAATGATATCTAATAATTAAATTTAAGTATAAGAGAGATGGGTTGCTTTTCTTTCTTATATTTCATTCTTCCTTCAGTTGGATGAGACTAGTTGTAGTTGGTGTTCCTTCCTTTCAAAATACACCACTTGGTTGATTGATATCATTTAATGCTTCTTGAAGAAAATCCTCCCACATGGTCAAATTTAGGTTGGATCTCTTCATCTTCTCTACAATATTGAAAGGGGAGTGACCTAACTTTGAGGAAAATTTTGTAACAACAGAGTCCACCTTATCTTATTGACTAGTTTGAGAGTAATAATATCTCGTATTACCCTTGTCAATGGCATGATTTGGTTGTAACATGGTTCTTATCTATTGTACCTACTTTTTCATCTACCCAAGATTCTTAGGGAGTTGATATTTGGCCAATTGTGGAAGATATTCCACTGTCCACTACTCTTCATTTTTCCCTTGTATTTTGGGCTACTAAATAAGTATTTAGTTGGTTTATGCAACACTAATTTTCCTCATACTAGTTAACCCATGTGGAATATTTTGGAACTTTATCTTTCCTACTATAAAATACTTGATTTATTTAAAATTGATGTCCTAAAGGTGTGTTGGAAACACAAGGGCAGACAACTGAGAGAGGGGGTGAATCAGTTGTCACATAAATTATACTTATTAAACTTATTCTTAGATATAATAAATAAACATGAAATCATAAACTATCATCACATCAAAAACACACATAACACTAAGATTTTTTTTCATGGAAACCCTGTTAGGGGAAAAACCATGGTGGAGGTTAATCCACAAGATTATACCCTATTAAAAGTATAAAAGAATTATAAATTGGGAATGTACATGCATTCAAGCACACTACCTAGAGCCCACTGCTCAAATACAAAAAGGCTTACTTCCCAAAGGAAGACTCGCTGTCTTACAGTAACATTCGGATTACATCCGAAAGATTTTGAACTAAGAAAATAGCATCTTTTAATGCCTGATTACAATTTTGGTTAAGCACATAAACACTTTCTTCTACTCACTCTTCTTCACACTTTACTTCTACCTTTGAAAGATTAGAACATTGTTTACACATCATACCATCAAATGGTATAAACAATCAATCGTATATATCTGTAACTAAGGATAACATCAACTACATGTTGGCCCAACAAAATATGCAATGTGTACAAAATGTCAACCCAAAACAATAAACAGTTTATCAATGTGCACAAAACAATGTTAGCCAAAATAGAATAAGGACCCAAAACAACATCCTTAAATACAAAACACCTTCAAAAGTTATTCCTCGAAGATCCGCAACATGCTACAATCACCCTGTTGGCCATGATCATGAAAAACATAAAATCACAAAAGAAAATCACCAATCGTGAGCACAACGATCAATGTAGACCAAAAAAATAGATAGAGCATGATCTAGAAACATCCACAAGCATCATGAATCACCATAGAAGCATCTACAACAATTCAATTACTAGAATCACATTATCTTCTTTCAAGAACACTAACTAAAGCAACAGAACAACTGTCAAAACACAAATACTCATAACTCAATCAAATCTTCATGTGAACCTCTAAAACTTCATATGGATAGACTAGATATAATTTTCAACAAACCCTTTAATCCACAACCTCTTATCATCAATATACTGAGCTAGCCACCATACTGAACTTCACTACATCACCAACAACTTGCAACTCATTTTATTACAACTTTCTCAACATCCTCGACATATAAAGCCTTAAAGACATTAATGCCAATAGTGTTGACATCAATGGCAACCACATATCAGAAATATCCAAAAATCTCCCCCTTTGGCATTGATGGCAACACATGATGTGAAAAAAACCATCAACGCTACTTTCTCTTAGCACTTTCTCCCCCTTAGATTTTGACTCTTTTCTCCTCAACTCTTTCACAATTTTTTCACATGACTCTTCTCCCCTTTTGACATCAATGACAAAGATACACATTATCTTTCTCCACACAAGCTCAGAACCACATATCTGAACATCTGACTACTCCCCCTAAGTAGCAACCACCACAACATCAATCCAGATCACAAGATATGACTATGAAATGCACAGACTAATGCAAGCCAATGCATCTTAATTCTAATTAGGAGGGGTAATCACTCCTAGCTTCCCTTTGAGATACTCAAAAGTATCCTTAGGTGAGGGCTTGGTAAAGATATTTGCAATATGTTCCTTAGTAGGAACATACTCCAATCTGACTTCCTTTTCACTCACCTTCTCTCTCAAAAAGTGAAACTTGATAGATATATGCTTGTTTTTTCAATGCAGCACCAGATTCTTAGAAATGTTATTTCCACTTGAATTATCATAGAATATAGAAATAGGTTCATCATAGACAACTCTAATATCTTTCAACATCTACTTCATCCACAATACTTGAGTACAATTGTTAGCAAAAAGAATGTATTCTACCTTTGCAGTAGATAAAGAAATGGCATTATGCTTCTTACTTAACCATGAAATCAACTTCTTTCCCAAGAAAAATGTACCACCACTAGTACTCTTTTTTTCATTCACATCTCCTGCCCAATCAGCAAGTAAAGCAATCAAAGTAAGGTCATCTTCTTTAGGATACCATAGGCCAAAATCAATTGTCCCCTTCAAGTACCTAAAAATCCTCTTCACAGTTGTCACATTAGATTCCTTAGGATCAGCTTGAAATCTTGCAACAATGCATATGACATTCATGATATCAGGTCTAGTTTGAGTCAAATAGAGCAATCCACCAATCATGGATCTTTATCTAGTCTGATTTGTTTTAGGAGAATCATCATCTTGTGTCAACTTACATCTGGTCACCATAGGTGTACCAACTGGCTTGAATCTTCCATACCAAACTTCTTTAGCAATTCTTTCACATACTTGGATTGAGATATAAAGATCCCTTTATCTAGCTGAGTAATTTGCAATCCCAAAAAGAATTTCATTTCTCCAATCATAGACATCTCAAACTCAGTCTGCATCTCATCAATAAACTTCATGCACAAACTATCATCTCCTCCAAAAAATGATATCATCAACAAAGACTTCAATAATAAAATCTTTATCATGATCAATCTTGAAATACAAATTACTATTAGCAGTACTTTTATTAAATCCAAGCTTCAACAAATACTTGTCCAATCTAGCATACCATGCTCTTAGGGCTTGCTTAAGTCCATATAATGATTTCTTCAATTGGAAAACCATATCTCCCTAATCAAACAATTGAAATCCATCAGGTTTCTCAATAGACACTTCTTCTTCCAGTTCACCATTTAGAAATGTTGACTTGAAATCCATCTAATAAACCTTGAATTTTTGTAAGAAACATAAGCAAGAAATAGTCTCATAGCTTCAATCCTAGCAATAGGAGCAAAATTTTCTTCAAAGTCAATTCCTTCCATCTGAGCATATCCTTTACACACAAGTCTTGCTTTGTTTCTAAAAACTTCACCTTGCTCATTCAATTTCTTTTGAAAGACCCATTTAGTTCTAATTACACTTTTGTCCTTAGGTTTAGGAACAAGAATCCATGTATCATTCTTCTCAATTTGTAGTAGTTCTTCTTTCATTACTTCCACCCAATGTTCATCTTTGCATGATTCATTGACACTATTAGGTCCAGTCTTTGAGATCAAACAATATTCTTTTGCAATTTTTCTCCTAGTTTGAACAACTTTTTTCTCATCACCTATAATTTGATCTTCTGAATGATTTAGTCTTACATACCTTGGAGTCTTAGGATATTCTTGAACTTTAGGCTCTTGTGATCTCACTTCTACACTTTCACTAGTTTCTTCCTCTTGATTCACCAGAATTATTTGAACTTTCTTTAGGGTCTGAGCTTTCTTTCCTTTATCTGAACTATCATTATGATCATCTGAATCATATCCACAGGTTTTGGATGGTCTAACTGTGTCTTCATCAACCTTGACATTAGCACTTTCAATTACTTTCCTCAATCTCTTATTGTAGCACTAGTAGGCTTTACTTTTAGTAGAATAACCAAGAAGGATTCCTTCATCAATTCTAGTATCAAACTTTCCTATATCTTCATCTCTTTTGATATAGAATTTACTCCCAAATATTTTGAAGTATATAACAGTAGGATTATGAACAAACCATAGCTCATAAGGAGTCTTATCGATATCACCTTTGGCATGCACCCAGTTGAGAGTGTAAATGATAGTACTCACAACTTCTCTCCAGTAGGTATATAGAACATTTCCTTCTAGCATCATGGTCCTAGCAGTTTCTTGAATTGTCTTGTTCTTCCTTTCCACAACTCCATTTTTTTGAGGGGTCCACGGGGTAGATAATTGTCTCTTTATCCCATGCTCTTCACAAAAATAATTAAACTCACCAGAAGTGAATTCACCACCTCTATCTGATCTCAGAAATTTAATCTTCAGACTTGTCTCTGTCTCAACCATAGCCTTAAAAATATTGAATTTATCTAGAGCTTCAAAATTTTCCCTTAAGAAAGTGACCCACATCAATCTAGAATAATCATCAATAAGTAACATGAAATACATGTCTCCTTGTAAACTTCTGACTCTAGAAGTACCACACAAGTCAGTATGCACAAGCTCGAACACTTCATTTGAACAATGTTGTTTGCTCTGGAATGAAACTCTAGTTTGCTTCCCTAACTGACTTTCCTCGCATATAGTATTAGTAGGTTTTATCAACTTAGGAAGATCTCTCACTACCTGAGTAGAACTTATCTTGATAATATTGTCAAATTTTACATGACACAATTTCCTATGCCACAACCAACTTTCATCAACTTGAGCAATCATAAGAATTTTACTAGTAGCATTTAGGTGAAAGATATTACCTTTTGTTTTTGTACCAAATGCAATCAAATTTATGGAACTCCCTAATACTCTACACTTTCCATTCTTGAATTAAAGATTGTATCCCTTGTCAACCATTTGTCCAATGCTTAAGAGATTATGCTCCAAACCTTCCACATATAGAACATCATTAGTATTATGCTTACCATCAAGAGAAATTGATCCTCTACCATGGATTACACCAGCTTTGTCATCACAAAATATTACAACACCACCATCATAATTTTCCAAGATCACAAATTTACTTTTATCACCTATCATGTGATGAGAGCATCCATTGTCAATCACCCATTCATCTTTTTCTTCAACTCTAGCTACTAGAGCTTTCTCCACATTTATGCAACTAGCAGATTCAATAGGTACTGGATCATTTTCCTTGATAGAAATAAATACCCATTCATCCTCACTTAAAATTTCCTTATCAGATTCATCATATTTCACACCTTCATCAACAACATAATAACACTTTCTTTGGAATCTAGGCTTGTTAGGTCTTGGCTTAGGAACTCTTTCTAGACACCTTGAGGCAAAATGGCCTTTCTTATTATAGGAAAAACATTTAAGAGGAAATTTCCCTTTATGCTTACCTTCTCCTTTGGCTACCCTCTTCATAATAAGTGCTTCAAGCTCATCTAGTTTTCTCTCTTCTTCTTCAATCTCTCTCATTTCCTGCTCATACTTGGAAATTTTTCTAGAACTTTCTCCCAAATCATATCTTTGCTTATCTTTTCTGGAGATAGTAGCTTTGAATGCAGATTTTGTCTTAGGAAGAGATTCACCAAACTCACTTAACTCAAAAGCAGTAAGCTTACCAATCAACATATCTCTAGTTACATTTGTCACAGTCCAGATCTCCTCAATAGTAGTAGCTTTGTGTTTGTATGCAACAAGCAAGGATCTGAGCACTTTAGCAACAATCTCGGATTCTTCCAATGTTCCACCAGCAAATTTGATACTACACACAAGTTCATTCACTCTTTGCATAAAAGAAGTGATGTTCTCATCTTCACCCATTGTCAACATTTCATATTTCCCTTTCAGGATTTGCAGCTTAGCAATCTTCACATGGGTATCACCTTCATACAAAGTTTCCAACTTTTTCTAGATCTCATAAGTAGTCTTTAGCTCCATTACATTTTTCATCTTGGAATCAGTCAGAGCACTCAACAATGCTTCCTTAGCCCTAATATTGTACTTGGCTTCCTTAATCTTACCTACAATAGAAGGACCATTTTGTGGGATGGTATACCTATTCTTTATAATTGTCCAGTAAGGTTCACCAATGTATCTCAAATGGCACTCCATTCGAGTCTTCCACAAAGAATAATTAGTTCCATCAAATATCAGACTATCCTTCTTATAGGTCACCATCCCAGATCACCTCAAGCTATTAAACTTCTTATGAGGAACTTGCTCTAATACCAATTGTTGGCAACACAAGGGTAGACAACTAAGAGGGGGATGAATCAATTGTCACATAAATTATACTTATTAAACTTATTCTTAGATCTAATAAATAAATATGAAAGCATAAACCATCATCACATCAAAAACACACATAACACCAAGATTTTTTTTCATGGAAACCCTATTAGGGGAAAAACCATGGTGGAGGTTAATCCACAAGATTATACCCTGTTAAAAGTATAAAATAATTATAAATGGGGAATGCACACTGCCTAGAGCTCATTCCTCAAATACAAGAAGGCTTACTACCCAAAGGAAGACTCACTTTCTTTTACTCACTCTTCTTCACACTTTACTTTTTCCTTCAAAAGATTAGAACATTTTTTGGACATCATTCCATCAAATGGTATAAAAAATCAATCATATATATTTGCAACTAAGGATAACATCAACTACATGTCGGCCCAACAAAATATGAAACATGTACAAACTGTCGGCCCAACAAAATATGAAACATGTACAAACTATCGGCCCAAAACAATAAACAATTTATCAATGTGCACCAAAAAATGTCAGTCAAAACATAGTAAGGACCCAAAACAACATCCTTAAATATGGAACACCTTCAAAAGTTATGCCTCAAAGATCTGTAACATGCGACAATCACCCTATCGGTCATGATCATGAAAAACATAAAATCATAGAAGAAAATCACCAATAGTGAGCACAATAATCAATGCGGACCAACAACATAGATAGAGCATGATCTAGAAACATCCACAAGCATTATGAATCACCACAAAATCATTTTCAATAATTTAAATTACTAGAATCGCATTAACTTGTTTAAGGAACACCAACTAAAGCAACATAACAACTGTCAAAACATAGATAGTCATAACTCAATCAAATCTTCATGTGAACCTCTGAAACTTCATGTGGATAGACTAGATATACTTGTCAACAAACTCTTTAATCCAGAACCTCTTATCATCAATATATTGAGCTAGCCACCATACTGAACTTCACTGCATCACTGACAGCCTGCAACTCATTTTATTACAATTTCCTCAATATCCTCAACATATACAACCTTAAAGACATTAATGCCAATAGTGTTGACATCAATGAAAACCACATATCAGCAATATCCAACAAGGTGATGGTTCATCTTGGACCATTAGATCCTAAACAAACTCCCCATTTTAACATGCATTATGGTTATGCAACTAATTTCATGGGTATCATCACTCATTCTCTTGGGCTAGATTGTTCTAGACTGAAATAAGTGCATTTTAAGTGTTGGTCATTGTTGGATTGATATTATTAAGAGGATTGGTATAATTCCATTGGTTTTTCCCTTGATATGGGTACTTTTTTGGTTGGTAAGCTTTATTTTGGGGCTCATATGCTCTATTGTTTTTCTCTTTTTTCCTCTTTATCATGACCATATCATTTCCAAATATTTGTAGAAGTTTTTATACTCATGTAATTTATTTGAAGGGGAAGCACAAGTAGACAATTTTCTAGTTGATGCAATGGGAAGAGGTGCCAAGGTGGGATATCCAGGTGGAATCTCTAGGAATATGGGGCATTGGAGGCCTTGGAGCTATCTTCCTAGCTTGAATTAGATAATTTTTTGCTCTAATAGAAATTTCATGTGCATTTGATAGAGTGCTCCCTCCCATAGATTGTATCATTACTTCCACATCACTATTAAGAACTCTCAAATAATATAATAAGGCATGATTTGAAGATAGTTTCACCAAGGTAGGGATCCTATCCCAATTTTTATAAAATAAAAAATTGAAATATTTCATGAATTCATGGGGGGCTCTCTTAATTGTAGTTAATTTTTTGACAAGGGATAATTGATCACTCTTATCTTCAAATTGATCACAAAATTTCTCACCTAACACATCCAATTATGGATTTCATTAGGTCTCAATCCCCTATACCATTGCAATTCTTTATATTTAAAGGATATGGTTAGGAGTATAATAGCTATGTTATCTTCCTTAATGTTGTGATTAGAGAAAATACTAGTAAAACCCTATTATTTTGTAACAACCATATTTTGAGTATGAAATAGTACTTTTTTCAACTAAATAGCAAGTGTTCTCAGTTGAGGTAACCTACCAAATAAAGGATTAGATTGATCTCTAGGAGGTGGTGGTGTAGAATTTCTAGTTTTCTTTATTGGAAAAAATAGTATCTAACTCTCTTCTTGAAGTAAGATATTTCAACTCAATGAAATTGAAGATGCTCTAGTATTAACTCATAACATGAAATTTGTAAATACTAATCTAGAACCAGAGACTTATAGAGCTACTAGGTACTTTTAGAATTCCTCTTCAAGGTTTTAATATGTTGATAACAACACAACTTTCTCAACAGTAACTCTTAACTCAAAGTTGAGTTGTCTCATTGGGCATACCCAAAACTTTTACAAATTATAATTTTACCCTTGCTATTATTTTTTTAGTGTTTCAATGACAAAATAGGAATAATCCCAAGGTGTGGGACCTACAAATGAGATTAGATCTCTAGAGAAGGATAGCTTTCTCTAACCTAAGTGTAGAGTGCTAACCAAACCCAACATTGAATAAACCTACAAACTAATATTAATCTAATATCTTGTAAAATAAAATGGGAAGAGCGAAATGAAAAAAGGAATGGGTGATGATACACCTAAGTTAATTGTGTTTCTTCTTTCCTACTACAACACAAAGAATCAATAGGGATTGCAAAAGAAACCACACATTTCTTTTTTCTATTAGCTTCTAGAGGTATATAGGAGGTTAAGGTTTGATAGAAACTAAAAAGGATGATTAAATCCAAAATAAATACTTGCAAACAAGATTAACACAACATAAAAACATAGAAATAATGAAATATTCACTCAAACATTAAGGTGAGAGAATTTACACAAGTTATAAGGGGATAGGAGGTGAAAAATAGTAGTTTTTATTAGTATAGAGGCATTGAAACTAGTTCTACAATTGCATAAATGCAAAATACATAGGTTTGATCCAAAAACCAAGGGAAATTCCTTTAAAATAATACCCAAGTATTTTACCTATAGAATGGCATGAGAGAGAGAAGGAGCACATGGCAGGGAAACAAACCCTAGTCATGGTTCTACAAATCATGTCCAAAAATATACACCCCCAAAATTCAAGATGAAGGTATTATAAATTGACCCTAACATCATTATCATTCCTAGGAATTGATGAATCAATGGATTTAAGTGTGAAAACCATCACAAAATCTTCCAAAAAATGTGACCATGGAAATGGTTTCTTGATAGAAAGGTTCAATGAATGCAACATGGGAATCATTATTAAAAAAAAATGTCATATAATGATGTAAAATAATTCTAAGAATCCCTAAAATTTGAAATATATGTAGATAAAGGGGTTTTGCGAATTAAATGGACCTATAGAGGGAGGTCAGTGAAAAAAATGATCGACATCATCCTTTGCATATTCACAATAGTCGACCTTGATTTTATATTTTCCTTCCTCTAGCCATGCCCTAGTTTTTAATTTACTTTATTTTCATAAATTTATTCTTCTTAAAGGCTCTAATTTTACCATTTTTGGAGGGATAGAGTTTCATCGAGAATAAGGAACAAATCAAGGGTTCCTATGGTTCTGGTAACCATCCAAATTGCCAACTCTTCTTGCTTATTCGCCTATAATTTTATCTTTATTTTCCTTAGGATCCCTTAGAAATTTTACCGTAGTTTCATTTGATAAAGACCCTTTAATTTTACTTCTTATTTTTAGATATTTTCATTATTATCAAGATTTTTGACCTACTCTTTTATTGGTGATTGGAGGTTCACTGGGAACTAGGAATTGTTAGAGGTTCTTGCAGTTTTGTGAACCTCTAGAATGATCATAACACTTATCTTGTATTTACCACTTTACCTTTTCCATCCTTCTATTGGTCTCTTATATTTTATTTTCCTTGGGATTAATTCCTCTCCTTTATTGGGGCTTGGAACTAAACTAGGAACCTTGTCAGAGGTTCCAATGGTTCGAGAAACCACAGTAAGCTCCTATACTTCCTTTCCTTATTTTTTTTCCTTTCTTGGCCTTAGCCTTTGTTTCTACACTTTTGTGGCCATTTTTTTGTGTTCTTCCTTGTTAGGGTTCCATCTAGAACTAAGAACGATTATAGGTTCCTACAATTCCAAGATTAATAGAAACTCCTAATTCTTCACTTGTCTTATTTTTTGTTCTTTTTCTTTATTCCTTGTTTGAGGTTCACTTAAAATCGAGATCTTTGTTGAAGGTTCCTCAATTTTAGGATTCATCGACATCATTAATGCTTTTACTTGTCTTTTTATTGAACTTTCGTTGGCCTTATAATTTTATCTTGTTCTTCCTTTGGTTAGAGGTTACTTAGGAACTAGGAACCATTAGAGGTTCCTATGCTTCGTAGAACCTTAATAACTCCCAATGACACTTGAAAATAGCTAAGGTATAAGAACTTAGTGGATCAAAAGAAGAGTGGGAACCAAAAACCCATCAAAGGTTCCTAGGGTTCTAAGAACCCAATTGGAGGCCAAAAAGGTTCCTAGAACCAACCAAAGCTTTGATTAGCTATAAATTAGCTAATTTCATCCCAATTTTCTCCAAATTTGAACTAGTGATACCCATTTGGGTGCTCTACAAGATAAAAGACTCATAAAATCTACATAATTAATGAATTTCAAGAATTTTCAATTTAGGTAACTAACTAAGGATAAGAAAAGGGGAACCACAACCTAGAATCATAAATTGATATGAACAAGCCACATAATTCTCTTAGATCAATTATAACCAATGGGAAGGTAACAGAACGGCACAAAGTTTCAACAATTACCTAGAATGAAATGTGCAATTTTCATAATTTTATCGACCACCACAAGAATCATATCATGGTAGTTTCTAGACATGGGTAAACCTTGGATAAATTCCATACTAATTACTTGTCATTTCTAATCATGTATATCATAGGGATACAACAATCCTACAATTTCCACATGCTCAACCTTCACCCTTTAACATTCCAAAAATCTAGACATAAAATTGATTGTGTCTTATTTCATTCCTTTCTATAAATATTGTGGTTTTAGTAGTTTAGTCACTATATGGTGTGCTAAATATGGTGCACAATGTGATTCTCTTAAAACTAGAGTTCACAAATATCCTCAATTAAGAACATATATTCTACCCTTGTACCTTAATAAACTACTTGGTTCAAGATAGAAGCTATTGTTGTTATGAATAAATGTTTTTTACCTAGTTAATTTCCTCACTGGGGAATTAGGGGACATCTTCACATGTTAAGTTTACTTAGGATATAATATTATTTCTAGAAGTCTTAGTTGGATTTCCTAGAGCTTATCTTATCTATCTTGTAATGCTTGAATCCTAGGTAGTTAGGCTTTTAGTTGTAATTCTTGATTATTTGGTTGGAGGTTGTATTAAGCCCCTAATCAACCCGTTTTTTACACCTCAACAATAGCACTTAATAGGAGGGGCTTTAAGCCTAGTGGTCAATGAGTGGCATGACAACCCGCCACCACCAATGGTGATGGAGGCCTAAATCATTTTTTTTAAAACCTATAGATTGGTGATGGTCACATTGGTGACCCAATTTCAGCCCCTAAGTGCTCAAATTTTGCACCAGTTTAGCCTTGCTCAGTCCTAATTTTTCCCCCAAGTGCCCAAAACAAGGTTTTTTTTCAAATTTTCTTAACTTTCATCCTAGGAGGTGAAATTTTTCAAATGAAATATTGTTGGAAATCTGGTGATCCCAATTTTTTAGTTGTGCAATTATTTTTCAGAAATTTTTCTATTTGGTGGTATTTTTTATTGTTTGAAGTTAGATCTTGATTTTTTGGCTCCCAAGCTCAATTTTTTTTGCCATGATCTTCAATTTTCACAATTATTGCATCGTTGGAAAGGTATTGAGGAGCCCTATCCAACCATCCATACACTTTTCTTGTTTTTTTCCCAAGTACATTGTGATTTCAGTTTTTTCCCAATGGGTATACTGGAGGATGCTTGGATATTTTAGTAGTTGGGAAGGTGTTGTTTTGATCATTGTACTTCATTTCAGCTTCATTGTATATATTGATCTCAGATTTTATAATTTAAGAAGTGTATTATCATTGTAATCATGGGTTATGCAACTTATCTTTCTATAGTTTTGACTAGGGATAATTATGAGTCATGGAAAAAGAAATAATAACACATTGTAAGTGGATTAATCTTTTCCCACATCTTTATGGACTCATTCCTGAGCTAGAAACAACATATAAGAAATATGTTTTGGGTAATAAGAATGATCATACTATAGGATTGATTGGTTCTACTTTCAGTGAAAGCATCCTTAGAGAAAGCTATCATAAGATATTCTCAGACATCTCATGCCCACACACCATGTGGACCAAGATTTGGGAGCTATTTGGAGATCCACACAAGCCTCCATTCCCAGTGGATCCTTCTTCAAATTTCCTCATTCCACTTGATGATGAGACCTTAGAGGAGTTTGAATATGATGCAAAAATTGAGGGTCTTGATGATCCAGAGACTTCTCATGTATCTCCTACTTCTCTATTTGAGATCACATCTTCAACTTCTATTGATGATTCATTAAGTACATCCAGCGATTCATTGCAATAGGTATTTGTTTGTCTTCTTGATTGAGATTCCTATTAGTTAGACATTGCTTCTTTGTTTATGGAGTCTCACATTTTAGATTTGGAAGACCAATTTGAGGGTTTATCTCTCCTATTTGATGATCATAGTCATGGATAAACTATTCTCACTTCATCTTTGTCTATAGAGATTGTTCAAGATTAGTTTCCACTTGTTCCTAGTTTGTCGTAGTTTTTTGTGATTAGGAATGTATCTAATTGGATTATGGCATCATCGTCGTCAACCAAGAACTTGGAAACACATGAACATCTTTCAAAGACATAATCTTCATACATATGGATTCCTCTTCCTACTAATTCCTATCCATAATGAGAAGCATTCCTACATTTGTACTTGGTTTATCTTCTTCCGAAGGGGAGAAACATTGTTTGTAGGCATTGGATTATGTTTTTTCTTTAAACATTAACCATATTTACAGGTGATTATACATTATATGGTGGATATATGATCTCTCTTTTTACCTCTTATGGAGGGTTGTTGATTGTATATACATGATGGATATAGTCCTTGGGGGGTATCATTGAGTCCTCCATACATCATGTTATTTTGTTTATTTTCTCTCTTTTGGAGAGGATTTTTTCCCATTGAGTTTTCTCCTTTGCTCTATTCCTAAGAGATTGCATTGATTGTACATGGGTACCTAACATGGCATAGTAGTCGGGACCCACCCATCTTCATCTTCATCTTTGCATATTTTTCATAATAATTGTCTCCCTAAGTTGTACTTAAGGGGGGTGTTGGTGTGAATAAATGTCTTGTACCTAGTTAATTTCCTCACTAGGGAATTAGGGGACATGTTCATATGTTAAGTTTACTTAGGAAATAAGATTCTTTCTAGAATTCTTAGTTGGATTTCCTAGAACTTATTTTATCTATCTTGTAATGCTTGATTCCTAGGTAGTTAGGTTGTTAGTTGTCTCATGTTATAGGATTAAGACACTTGTCATGATCTTTTCTAATTCTATCTATCACCTTAAATTTATAAGCAAGGAACCTTATGTACATTTGCATATTCAACCATTATTCAATATTGCATTGGTGAAGCAAGTATTCTTTCCATTTTCTCTCTTATGGAAGATATTTTGGTCTAGCAACTATTCCTGGGGGTGTTGAGGAGTCACCATTAACTCCTACAACTATCATATCTATAATCTTAAGGGTTTTCTATAAGTTCTTCCTTTACTTTCTCGTAATACTCATCTCCTTTCAAGCATTTAATAATGTGATCCTCAAAAATTATTCTAATTGTTACCATAGCTACAAGATGTCATCTATGAATGACAACATCAAACACTTGAGTTTTCTCTCTCTCTATGTTACTAATATTGAAATCATAGTCAAACATGTGTTCTAACCACATCTTTGATGCACATTAAAGTTGGATTGGATGAAAATATACTCGAGTCCCTAATTATTAATCTTTCAAAGTAATTTTTGAGTAGATAACACCTCCAAATTTAAAGGGAATTAACTATTTATGCCAATTCTTAATCATGTGGGGCATAATTTTTCACATATGGATGAATCTTTTTAGATTCATAGGCCATAACTTGAATCTCTTAAATAATTTTCCCCCCTACTCCCTTTTTTGATGCATATATCTTAATAAAAATTGACCCTTGAGTTTGGAAATCTTAAAATTAGAGATGAGGTCAATCTCTTTTATATAAAATTTTGAATTTTTTTAACATTTTTAGTCCATTTGAATCAACGCCCCTTTCTTTGAAGTGACATGATAGGGTTGGAAATTTTAAAAAAGTTTAAGATGAAATTCTTGTAGTATGTTTCCAATCCCATAAAAATTCTTACTTAATGAACATTATTGTTTGACCAATATAAAATTGCTTTCATCCTAGCAAGATTGACTAAAATTCCTTACACTGAGATAACATGGCCCAAATACTGTACTTATAAAAGAGAGCACAATTGGATAATTTTCTATAAATTTTATGTTCCCTTATAAATTACAGTACCAACCTCAAATGGTGCCTATGCTCTTCTTCATTTCTTGAATAGAATAGAATATCATTTAAATATATGAGAGCACACTTATCTAGTAAATCCTTGAATATATCATTCATAAAATTCATGAAATTATTTAGGGAATTGATTAAGCCAAAATTTAGCACTATTAAATCATGTTGACCATACCTAGTTCTAGAATCTATTTTTAAGATATCTTCCTCTTTTATTCTCAATTGGTGATCTAACTCTTCAATAAATTTTGAAAATATTGTAGCTTCACACATTTGATAAAAAATATCATCTATGCAAGGTAGAGGGCATTTTGTTTAATCATGTTTTTTTTTAACATCCTATAATCAATGAAAAATGCAAGGTTTCATCCTTCTTATTAACAAATATTACAAGTGCCCTCCAAGGTGATACACTTGGCTTGATTAAACCTTTTGAGAGTAGGCCTTGCAGTTTTTATTTCAGCTTCATTAACTCTATAGTGATCATTCTATACAAAGATTTAGATTGAGGTTTCATCCCTAGGATTATTTCAATAGGGAAATCAAATTATCTTCTCAAATGTAAGCTTGATATCTCTTCTAGAAAGACATCTTGAATTTCATGTAGACAATAACACTTTTGGAAGGTAGGTTCATCATGATATTGCACTCTATCTTCCTTGATAACATACAACTCATAACCTTTCCTTATTGGATTTTTTAGTTGCATCACATAGATCTATCTTATCTATACATCACACTTCACTCTTTCAACTTGGAATTTCTCAAATCTTCTAGACACTATTAATTTTATAAAGAATTATACTTTTTCCCTATTCCTCCACAACACATTCATTCCAATGATTATGTCATAGGTTCTTAAAGGAGATACATATATGTTTACCTTAGTGAAAAAATTTGGTAACTTCATCTTAACTTCAAATAGATACTTTTTTAATTTATCTTTAGCTTGATTGACATACTAAACTAACCAAGAGCTAGCCATGTAACCAAATTTTTTATAAAGAATTTTAAGAAATCTCAAAGAAATAAATAATTTTCTAGATTCAGTGTCTATTAAAATGGAATCAAAATGATCAAAAAGTGTACTTGAAGTATCAATAAGTGAGATATGGAAATTAGCTTAACAATTATTTTCTATAGTATGGATCCTTTGTTGAAAGGTTGTTTGCTAAGGAGGTAATTGAGGGTTCCTAAAATTATTTCCTTGAGGTCACCTAAAATGGTTCCATTAAAATTTGATGGATTAGTCTTCTTCGTTTCTCTTTCCAATTATAAATTAAATCAATACTTAGCATATTATCTAATTTCCACATATTTATTGATGGTTTGGCCAAGTAGGTTGCTTTAGAGTTCAAGTTTACAATAGCATTATGGTTATTTACTTTCTCTTCATCTCATTATGTTTGGGGTTCTTAGACTTCTTGTTCAAGATCTATTATCCTTTCTCTAGTCTAATTTAAGGCTATGAGAATTTGGTCTAGCTTGGCTATAGGATTTTTTTTATCTACTCTAAAATCATTTACATGTAACTCAAGGTTGGTCCTAGTTTACACCATCTTGATCTTGGTACATCAAAATGAAAATACATTAGCTCTCATGTTGCTTATGTTAGAGTAAATGGTTTTTCCTAATTAATTATTTACTTAATTATTAGGTCCCTTTTCACTCTAGTTACTTAAGCTTACTTAGGTCATGTTATTTTTATTCTCATATCATAGGATGAGGACACATTTCATGATCTTGTTTTATCCTCACCTATGTTTTCTAGGTTTATTATCCTTTTATAAGAATTATTTATTGTATAATCGTTATGATGCACATTCATAATGATTCATGATTTTTTGGATCAATAGCTCTTGGCCTCAATAGCTTTTCTATTCTCTCTTTATGTGACAAGTTTTTCATTGCAGGTGATCTTTGGGAGCTGTGGGGTTGAGGAACCAACTCCAACATGGTATCAAAGCATGGATTCAAAAACTCCCTTCTCAATTTATGAGGATTTTATTCAACTAGGGTTGCAAGATTTAGATCTAGAATCTTGATTTTTTTTTACTATGTGGATTTGGGAAAAAAATTTGGTGCACTTTGGTGGAAAAGGGACCTCACCATTTCATTCAAGAGGATAGTTCGACAAATTTTGATATAAAATTTCCCTATTTTGGTGTTGGAAGCTTGTGAGGAAATTTGTTTTTGCAAAGGGGCTCATATGGCCCTTTTATAACTTCTTGTGCATACAAATAAAAAAAAGTAGAAAAAGGGCTTCCACTACCATACCACCCACAAAGTAGTGCCCAATGGTAGTGACACCTATAGCCCCCACTAGGTAACATAGCATCTAAGTCACTAGTTGCTAGTGGTTGTTGTGCCATTGGTGGCTTAGTCGTTGCCCCCGCCACCAAACTGCCGCTCCACCGGAGGTAGGCTGACAATTTTTTTTTAAAACCCTTAGAGTGGCTTTAGGTCTTATGGGAAACTAGCCCCCAGCCCCTAGGGGATTTTTTTTTCCTTTGATATCTTAATTGGGAAACTTGTTTCTAGGGGCATAACTTTTTGCTACAATATCAAAATTTGGTGCTAGTTATTTTTCTCATATTTTTTTGTTGGTATATTTTATCACATGTCAAAGTTAAATGTATTATTTTCTCTCTTGATCTCACAATTTTTTACCTATTTCTCTATTTTTCACAATTCTAGCGATGTTAGGATAGTCTATTAGAGCTCTTTATAACCATCCATGCACTTTTTCCAAAAACATTTATAGGTGTATTTTATTTAATTTTTTATATTTTCACACTCTGGTGAAATACTTAGATGTTTTGGCTCCTAGAAACTTTATGTTTGAGTGGGATGACTTGTTTTAGGTTGTTCTATATGTATTTCTAGCTTTCTATCTTATTTGGTATTGTACACATGTTTTATAAGAAAATTCTCCTTTGTAGATGCATTAAGATAAAGTATCATTTTGGTGTATACTTTTTGGAGATTTTGCACATCTTGTTGTACCTTTTGTACTCACACTATGATATAAAGTGTCATTGGGAGGTTAAGTAGGCCTTTGTTTTTTCCATCACACCTTTTTCAAGTGAGTTTCCCTTCTATGATAATATAAAATCCTAGTGATTATTGCCTCATCTATGTGTTGATTAGTTTTCACGCCCTTTTTTCTTTGTAGGTACTCTTTTGTGCACATTCAGATGCTCTTGCTTCCCCTACATGCACTTCTTGGAGACATAGTTTTAGTTTACAATCATGAATAGTATTATGGGTGGTTTCTACTGTTGATGTTTATGCTTCCTTGGTTTTGTGTTGTAGTGAGCTATGTATCTAGTTTTTGTTCCTATGCACTAGGCAGATGTAGTGGATGGTTACCCTTTTATTTTTACGAGATGGAGCATTTACCATATGGACACTCTTGCATTCATGTTTTTGGAGGTGACCTATTTTCACTTGGTCAATTCTTCAGACTATGGGTACATGTGTCATTTGTATCTTCAATTTCCTAATGTTTTTCCTTTGTTTTCCATCTGATTTGAGTAGTGTCATTGGGGGAATCATGTAGATTCTTATCTTCTTGATCCTGATCATTATATGTTTCAAAGAAGGTTCTTCATTTCAAAACTATAATAGTCATCATTTGACAGTTGTCTACAGTTTCTTTGCACTTCAATGATGCTCTTCATGCCTATCTTTTTGGGACATTGCTTCAAAGGATTCTTAGTTATTCACATTGTTTTGGAAGCTCTTCATTCCTTCATTTAACCTTTCTCTCTTTTGGAGAGGATATTTTCCCATGATTTTTTCTCCTTTTCTCTTCTTGTGATAGATTAGATTGTTTGTACATGGGTACCTCATCAAGCTTTTTTTTTTCAGGACCCATCTTGCATTCACTTTTTAGGGTTTTTATCTACTCCCTAAGTTCACCTTAAGGGGGTGTGTTAGAATAATCATGCATTAGCTAATAATTAATTAATATTTAATTAACTATTAGGCTAATTTATTCATATGCACTTAAACTAAACTTGGGAGTTATTTTATTCTTTTATTAGCTAAGCTATTATTGGATCATTATGTCTCATTACATGAGATGTTGACACTTGTCATGATCTAATACCTTTCTAATTTATGGTTTTCTATTATAAGAACTCAATCCTCATTCTATTATCTCTCTAGAGATTCATGGAATATTTTCATTCTATAACTTTTTCTAGTTGAGGACATTTCATAGTATTATTTGTAGCTCTCTTGTGTTGAAGGTGACTTTGTTCATTTTTTGATCCTACATCTTGTATTTTTCACAATTTTATCATGCTATCAGAGCTCTAGACCTATAGTCCCCTCTCCTTCTTTTAAGATATTTTTTCCTTGAGCTATCATTTGATACATCCTAAAGCAAAATAGAGTCTTTCATTGGATTCAAAGATGTTAGAAAAGTCAAATTTTCCTTTTGTTTAGCTTGACTTGGATTCCAGAGGTTAGATCTACAAGGGTTTGAAGAGGTTTTTTAGATTTGAATGGTAGCTTTAATTTCAGAGCATTTTGAGCCAAAATAGACATTTCCATCGCACTCAAAAGGCCCAAAAACCTTAAGATCACCTGTCAAATCATCAAAAATTTATGTTAGGAGCATTATGGCCTCCCACCACATAGGCCAAAGTATTTTTCCAAAAAAGAATTATTATTTTTTCTTGTGAAATTAAAAAATTAAAAACCAAAAAATAAAAAAATAATAAGTGAGGTACCCGTAGGGGTCCCTTCCCCCTACACGGCCCTATCGTGGTAGGGGTGATAGGTCCCCTCGAGCCTCACCCCTCCATGAGGGGGTACCATGATGGGTACTACCCTCTTCCAGAATGTGGTAGAGTGGTGGCCCCTCAAGCTCTACCCAGGGTTGGCACAGGTGGGCTCAGCCCCCTAGCTACCCTTCAAATTATTTAATACAATTTTTTTAAAATTCAAGTTTTTTAATACATTTTTCTTCTCAATATATATATTTAGTTTTTTTAAAACTATAAAATAAAACATGCAAATAAACGTATTTTTTAAATATATTTTTCTACAATAAATACACATGTACTTGCCTCATTTTTTTGTATTTGGAGGTGTTTTTTTAGTAGGGGTTCTAAATTTAGTGGATCTTCATATTTAGAGGTTGTTTTGCCAAATTTAGAGGAGGTGATTTTTTTCCTAGCCCTACCCCTCTCTATTGGGATTTTTAGTTTTGGACTCCATCTTCCAGAGGCAATATCTCAACCATATATTGATCCTTTTTAGTGTAATTGTTTTTGAAACATTATAGAATTTTGTGCTCTTCCATATAGTGGTCTTTTTCAATGGTTCAAGTGGTTTCTAGTTTTTTCCAACAACTAGTTTTCTCAATGTTCTTGTTGTGCAATCCTCCTATTGGAGACTTTGATAGGTCATATCTTTTGCATCTAGACTCCTTTTTAGGTACCTTTTTTTAAAATTACATGATTTTTTGTGTGCTTTGTCATTGTGCTATCAATTTCCTCACTTTTTGTCAGAGAATTATATTTTTAGCATGTGGTCATTTTTGGATATTGTGAGCTTCCATTGTAAGCACATCATATTGTACACGTATTATTGGGATCTTGCACATCATATTGTGTCATTATTATATTCACACTACTTTATAAAGTTCCATGGGAGTTTGTTTTGAGAGCTTCTTATGTGTAGTCACAACCTTGTCCACCTTCATGCGAATGTGTCTTTTGTTTGCACAACTCTTTCAGTCATTGGTACTTCTTCATCCACTATTTGATATAGCTATTTCTTCTTCATTCACTACATTCTGATATTTAGTTTCAGTGAACCTGTCATATGTCTCCCTTATTTGCATTATGGGGGTATCATACCATTGGTGCTAATGCTTCCTTTGGTTTCAATTTTGAGTGAGCTATGTATCTCATTTTTGTTCTTATGTACTAGGTGGATGTAGGAGCTGGTTAGCTAGGCATTTTAGTGAGATGGGAAATTTACCATATAGACACTCTTGTATTCCTATTTTGTGGAGGCAACCTTCCATCTTCAGTTGATTTGTTTCTTTAGACTATTGGTAACTATATTTTCAACTTGCATTTTTCATGCATTGGTTGAGTAGTTTTGTTGGGGTCACTCATGTAAATTTATGTGTCATTTTTATCTTTGAATTTCAGATTGTTGCCTTGGTTTTCCATCTAGTCATTGGTTGAGTAGTTTTGCTGGGGGCATTCATGTAGCTTTTTGTCTTCTTTATCTTAATATTCATCCTAATTTTAGAGGAGTTTCTTCTTTCAATATTATAGCAATCATTCTTCAATAGTGTTTACAACTTCTTCATGCTTAAGTGGTGTACTTCATGTTCATCCTTTGTTCCTACTCTTTTAGGACATTTTTATAGGCCTCTTAGACCTTCATTTGTATTTCTCTCTTTTGGAGAGGAGTTTTTCCCATGAGTTTTTATCCTTTTTTTCTTTGGTTATGAGAGATATTTTTCATTTGTACATGGGTACCTCATCAAGCCTTATTGTCAAGACCCATCATTTTTTCTTGCATTCATCCTTAGAATTTTAAGCATCTCCCTAAGTTTCACTTAAGGGTGTTTGTTAGAGTAAAATGTTTTTCCTAATTAATTATTTACTTAATTATTAGGTCCCTTTTCACTCTAGTTACTTAAGCTTACTTAGGTCATTTTATATTTATGTCTCATGTCATAGGATGAGGACACATGTCATGATCTTTTTTAATCCTCACCTAGGGTTTCTAGTTTTATTATCCTTTTATAAGGATTCTTTATTGTATAATCATTAAGATGCACATTCATAATGATTCATGCTTTTTTGGATGAATATTTCTTGGCCTCCATAGTTTTGCTATTCTCTCTTTCTATGACAAGTGTTTGATTACAAGTGATATTTGGGAGTTGTAGGGTCGAGGAATCAACTCCAATATCTTAATATATCATTTAATGCATTATTATTGACACAAATAATTAAATATTAGATTAAAATAATTTTTAAATAGTACACCACATAATAGGTAATACAACATAATATATTTAATTACAATATTATCACAATCTCAAAAATTGAAGATATAATCGAGGAAGCTGAAAATGGGGAGTAGAGCAGGCACATGGGCTGAGGAGACTAAGAAGGAATGGACAATTGAGGATTTCTGATAGTGAGTATTTGGAAAATTGGCAGAGGGAGAAAATGATGGTCATCAATGGTATAAGGAAGATTGAAAGAACTAACAATTTTTGGTAGAAGAAACTATGGGTTTGGGTGGTAGCGACATGGATCAAACTAGAGAGCTCATGTAATGGCGATGAGTGAAAATGTGATATAAATAGGAAATGGGTGAGAAAGGCGGGAAAAACCCTATCTTCAAAATAGGTTTGGGTTTCGAGTTGATTGGAGGAATCTTGGGTGAAATTGAAAACAATAGGAAAGAAGCTAAGGGAGGTGGCTAAATTGTGTGGAAAGTAAAGTTATTGCCCTTAGTCTTAAAATGATCAAGACAATTTCAGATCAGATGAAGAACTATGGACTATTGGAAAAATGGTATGGAAAGTGCTATGACCACAAAAGACTATCAAGCTGGTGGTAAGAATAATGGGGTGATGACTCGCAAATAAATTTTTTACATAATGGTTTTTTGTGGTGATATGTTCATCTCAAGAAACAAAACAATTGATCTTGGAAGGATCACAAATAATGGATGGTTACAACTTTTACACCAAGGAACTGGAAATAAACTTTGATCCAACCCGACATAGGATGGAGAAAGTGTAGGAGGGTTCAAAGTCCCTAACCTACCATCTGAATACTAGGATGAGGAGGTATTGGTGGAAATTGGCATTTGGATGGAGGAGTTTGTCTGTGCAGAGGAATGTCTAGCTCCAAATGAGTGTGGATACTACTTGAGGATCTTTGTTGAAAGTAAATCTAATAACTCCCATTGGAGTGAGCTAGAACTCATAACAAAGGGAGGGTCATGGAGGTAGAGTGTTATCTTAGATTCAATCCCAAAGGGATAAAAGGTGAGGTCCTTAGGAGAAAAAAGGCTAGAAACAAAGGCTTTTCAAAACAAAGGAGAAGTTCTACCTCAAAGTAAGAGTGAGGAGGGAAGCTCCTCGCAAGAAAGCATTGAGGAAGTTTCAAGGTAGCATTATGTTGAAGACATATCATAGGTGATGAAAAAAATAGGGGTAGAAAAAGGAATTGATCAAATGGTTGCAAGGAAGGAAGGTCATAAAGCATACTTGAATGCAAAACTCTCTAAGATTTTGGATATGATTGACAATAATATTGAGGATGAAGAGATTAAGTCTATTTTGGAGGTAGGCATCAAATTACTGGGTAATCAAGGGAGGAAACTCTAGGAGTTGATTTGAAGAAAGAAGATGATGGAGAAGAAATGGAAGATCCAGAAGATATAAAAGAATAAAAAATGGAAATAGAGGAAGGATAAACAACATTAGCAAAGGGAAAAGATCAGGACTGTGAAGAATAGTCTCCAATTTACATAGAGAAATTAGGAATAAAGTAAAAGCAAGCTAACATGAATTCACCAAATTGTGGTGATGGAAAATGAATGGGAAGGAAGTCAAATCAAGAGAAGCACAAGGTAGATGGGGAAGAATAGGGATAGATTAAAATAACCATAATACACATATCAAGGAAGGGTACAACCCTTCCCTAGGAACAATGGGGCTTAAACACCCTTAGCAAAAAAAATGGTTTTGCATCAGCTAGTGGCATCTCAAGAAGATATATTCATGATACAAGAATCAAAATTTCATAAAATAGAGATTGAGCATTTTAGAAGAAAGTTGGAGTTTTGGTAGATGGAGGTAGTGTATGCGGAAGGGGCCTCAGGTGGATAATTACCTTGTGGAAACCACAGTCGATGTTGGTGGAAAAGGTAGTAACAAATAAAAATTGGATTGAAAATAAGGTAAGGAGTCTCTCCTCAAATCTATGCTTTCTTTTAGTGAATGTTTATGGTCCAAAACCCTATATTAAAAAATGAGAGGTGTGGAGGGAATTAGAAACATTCTTCGGTAATTTTGGGATGGATTTTTGCTTAATGGGGGGTGAATTTAATGTAATTTTAAGCTCTCAATATAAAAGGGGAGGGATTAAAAGGAAACTTCAATCTCATAGATTTTGAAAACTTTGTGGAGAGGAACATGTTAATGGATATTCAGTTGGGAAATGTGTCTTTCACCTAGAAAAATAGACGGAATGGGTTTAGTAGAATTATTGAAAGTATGGATAGGTTTCTTTTCAAGGGATATTTGGGGTCTTTCCCTTACACATTGGATACCAAAATATTGCCTCTTTTAGGCTCATATCACTACCCAATTCGTATTGACATATTAGGTGATAAGAGGCCAATGAGATACCCCTTCACAGTTGAAAAAATATGGAGGAGATCAAAAATTATTATCTTTGATTCAACAGAGTTGGGAGGAGTTGAAACAATCTAGGTCTAAAATGTTTAGTGTCATCACAAAATTAAAGCTAGTAAAATAATAATTGAAAATTTGGAACAAGGCCAGTTTCAACAACATATTCAAAGAAAAAAGAAGATAGAGGAAAATATTCAGACTCTAAATGAGGAAGTGATGAATAATGGTATGGATGAAGGTATTCAATAGAAAAATATTTGCTAAACAAGCTCAAGGATATTTTGGTAAAAGAGGAAATTTATTGGAGGCAAAAATAAAGGGAGTTGTGGATAAGCGAGGGTGATAAAAAATACTAAATATTTTTATAATGTAACTTGAGCAAGAAGAGATGAAAATAGGGTAACAAGTATCAAGTCTTCTAAGGGTAGGTTACTAGATAGGATGGAAGATGTCATCAGAAACAAGAGGATTTTTTCAAAATTTGTTGAATAACTAGAATGGTTCAAATTTGCAAGAATAATAGAAAATACTATCCAACATACCAAAGTTGGTCTCTGAGGCTCAAAATGAGATGCTAATGCATGAGTTCTCAAAGAGATAAATTAGAGATGCATTACACCAACTTCACCCAGAACAGGCACTAGGCTTGGATGGCTTTCCTGTTGCATTCTTTCAAAAATATTGGGACATTGTTGACAGAGAAGTGACTAAGGTAATTGAAGACTCAAGGAAACTAGGAATGGTTTTAAAGGAGATAAACAATGTTCATTTCCTTGATTCTAAAAAAATAGATAACATATTCATTAGATTAATTTATGCCAATAGCACTTTGCAAAAAAAATTACAAAATAATAGCTAAGGCGGTTGCCAATAGTGTGAAGAAGACCCTTCTAGACATAATATCAAAGGAGCAAACTGGATTTGTGTCAAGAAGGTATCTATTGGATAGATTTATCATAGCCCAAGAAGCAATTCACTCAAAACAAAAATTAAGGAGATAAAACATGCTAGTAAAACTAGATATCAAAAAAGTATTTGATTAGGTAGACTAGCACTTTCTCTTTAAGGTGATGGAGGTATTCAAGATCTATAAGCACTAGCTAGATTAGATTTCTAACTATGTTGCTAGTCCTAGATTCTCAATCCTCATCAATGGGTCTCTTGAAGGTTACTTTAGGGCATCTAGAGGGCTAAGGCAAGGTGATCCTTTATCCCCTTTATGTTCATCATCATGGCTAAGGCACTTGGAAGATTATTGAACGAAGTTTTAGCCAAGGGAAAGGTAGAAAGAATCCAAATAACTAGAGATTTACTAGCAATAATGCATCAATATTTTGTTGATGACACAATTTTGTTTGGATTAGCTTAGGTGAGGGAAAAAATAAATATCAAGAAGATATTGGACAACTACTCAGTGGCCTGTGGCTAAGAAGTAAGAAAACAAAAATCAAAAGTCTTTTTCTTCTTCACTAACACAAGAATATAACATTAGATTCAGAGGGTCTTAAATTTTAAGAAAGGAAATCTCGTGAGAAAATATTTAAGCATGCCACTAGTTGTCGAGTAGCAATCGGGTAAACTATGGGACTCATAGGTGGCTAAGGTAGAAAACAAGTTGGCCTCATGGAATGGTAGATAGATTTCTTGGGCCAAAAGGATAACAATGTTAAAGGTTGTGATATTTCCCCTACCAATCTATATGATGTCATTCCTTCCTATGCTGATAGGTGCAAGTCAAAGAATAAATCAAAAAATGGAAAGGTTCTTTTGGTAAGGTAACTCAGAGCAAACTAAATACCCTCTCATTGGTTGTGACAAAATTTAAAAACCAAAAGGAGTTGATGGAGTTGAGTTGAAGAACTTACTCTTGTAGAATAAGGCTTTGGGTGAAAAATTAGTATGGAATATGTATGCAAATCAAGACCTAAAATGGGCTAAAATCATGAAAAAAAAGGCATTTGGATGAAGGAAAAATGAGCATCTTCACCTCAAGTTCAATCCTATTAGGGTCAAGAATATGGAACTTTCTAATAATTTTTTAGGACCTAATAGTAAATTACTTAACTTGGGATATAAATAATGGTAGGACTACTTTTTTTTGGGAAGACGCTTGTAGTGGCTTCCCAAGTTTAGAGAGGAGAGTGGAGTTGGACCATGTGAAAATCATCACAAAGCATGTTTGGGGTAGCTACATAAGGGATTACCTTCAAATGTCAATAGTTAATGGAAAAATTCAATGGTAATGGAAAGATGTGAGAACATTAGGCATATCCAATGGGATGGTAGAAAAATTTGAAGCAACAATCAAAGATCGAGTGGTTTTCATCAAGGAATGGAGTGACAAAATCAGATAGTGTAGTTCTAAAATGGGTGACTACAACACTAAGGATGGGTATAGGCTATTGATACAAGATATGGAAGTTTCATCTCAAATTTTGGTGAAGCTATGTTGGAATGAAAAAATTCCTCCCTAAGGTAGGAACATTTACATGGGCAATAACTCAGAACAGGATATTGACTATAGAAAAGTTCACAAAAATGGGGTATCATGGTCCTTCTAGGTGTGTGCTTTGTAAAAATAAGAAGGAGACAGGGAACCATCTTCTCTTGAGTTTCTCTTTTACTCAAGAATGTTGGAAATGGTTGTGCATAAAACTAGCTTGGAAAATTTCTCTACCTAGAGACATCCTAATTCTTTTTTAGGCTTGTCCATTATTAAAAAATTCAACAATGTATTCATTCTTATGGACTATCAGCCCATCCACCCTTTTGTGGGAAGTCTCGAAAGAGAGGGATAGACAAATCTTTCAAGAGAAGGAGATGAGCATTTCATCATTGTTAAACAAGTTAGAGGTTGCAATAGTGGAGGTGATGAATAGTAGGATAGGGGATCAAAACATGAAAAATGAAATTTTATAGAATAGGATGCCATAATGAGGAAGTTATGGCATGGGTTAAATATCCCCCTTCTTGGGTGAAGGTGGTAAAATATCTCAAGGATTGAGAAGCAAGGTTGTATGGTAGGCTCCAAATTTGGCTGGTTTAAGTTAAATTTTGATGAGGTAGTGTGTGGGAATCCTAGATGTCGAGTGATGGTGTATTATAAGGGATTGGAGTGGTTGAGTGTTAGGAAAATTGGTGGCACCACTTCCAATTGGCACCAAAAATATTATTGAGTTGTAAGCCTTAATTCTCAGCCATATTTTTTTTTAAGAGTTGAAACTAGAAAATGTGGTAATAGAGGTAGATTCTTCTTTGGTAATAAATGCATTAAGAATAGGGTAAGTCCAAAATTGGAAACTCTAAGCCATGCTAGAGGTGGCAATAAAACTAATGGAAGGTTTGAAAAATAGCATGGTAAATCACACTTATAGATAGAGTAACAATGAGGTTGATTAGTTTGAAAATAGGGGTGCAAATGGTTTAGCTATGAAGAAAATTCAAGCAATCAAATATTCATAATATCTCTAGTATGGGTTGGTATTTAATATGCATAATGTCATCGATGTTGGCATTGTTCTTGTGGTTTCAATGTTTGTGGAAATGACTACCTTCTCTCCACATAGCTGGTGTGGAAATCTATGGTTTGGAAATGAAGTATAGGCTTCCAACCTTTTGTCAATTTTCTTTGGTTTGGGCTCAATGTAATAAATAATTGTATCCAATTAGGCAATTAAGTGCAAGCACATTAAAACATTATGTCAATTTCAAACAAGCCCACACTTAATTTTAGCGGTAAGATCAAGATTATTGTCCACACGAGGGAGATTTAATGCATTAAAAAGCATTAAAAATGATATGAATTTTGTAAGTACCAAGATCACACTACATCATGTACAAGGTTTGAAGGATGATGACCATTAATTTCTTGTATGTGGGAAGGAAGGATAAAATTATAATAATATGCCATTTGATTCACTCAAAATTGGTTATCCACAGGTTGCAACCATGGACTCCCCCATTAGGTTAACCTTTGCATGCAAATAGATGCCCTTCATCTAACCAACATCTAGAGAGGGTTTTTCAAAATTGAGGAGCCTCTGGAGCTAGAGGCAATACAAATGATTCTTGGGAAAAAATTTCTATTGTCAAAGGAGAGATATCATATCAATACTAATATCTCTTCTTGTTTTGTCCCAAGTTTACTTGATTTGCAACTATCTAAATCCATGATAATGGATATGTCAAGGAAGCTAATTCAGCCTTACCTATTTGGTGGAGTTGAGAATGTGGAAATTCTCATAAAACATGGAATTGGTATCCCTTGACTTCATGAGCTGCACCATCTTTTGGAACCTAGAAACAATCTAAAGTAGTGCTCTTTCATCCTAGATGTCAAAGGTGAAGAGCTTTGGAGGCACAAAACAAGGGTGGTTTGAGGAGTGGATTTCCTTAAGCATATTTTATGTCTTGAGCCTATTGGGGATTTTGTTTAGGTGGACGTGTTCGTAGATTTACTTTGGGTGAAATGGGATAACATGTGATGGTTGGTCCCTGCCATGACATATTCTTTGTCTACCCATTTTTTGCAGCTTTGGTCCATCTCTGTAATTAGTCCAGAATATTATGTCTTGATCCCATGTGATTATCATGCCTTGCTATAGGTTTTTTTTTGTTTATGGGGTGGGATTAGATAGGGTTAGAAGAATGGGAAGCTTGGAATTTGTTTTTGAAGAAAAGAAAGACTATAAATCGAAAGTTGTGTGGGAAAAATTAGAAGCATGGGGAGAAGTGAATGCATTATAAAGAAATGAAAAACTATAAATCTAAAGTTGTATGAGCATATCAATGTACTTATTTTTGTTGATTAATATAAATCTAATCTTATACATAAAAAAATATAACATAATATATTTTATTTCAAATACAAAATTTGGAATCCCATATCCTTATTCAAACAAAAGATATCTTTATAATAAAATATATATTTTAGATTACATTGGCTTTTCAAAGTTAAGATCTAATTAAATAAACAAGCCTCCTCAATTTCTTCTTCTTGATCAAAGTGCAATAATACAAAAAGAAAGGTGAGATGTACACATAGGTACTTGGTTATCACCTCACCACTCATGACTGGTGTGTTATGACCACACCCAAAAGACATGTCCTATACCATCAAATGTTTCTTAATCTTGATTTTAGTTTTATTTTTAGGTACCACTTTATTTCCTTTGATTATTTTTATCTAGTTTATGGTTTTCACCAAAGTTTCATAATTGGATAAACATAGTTCTTCCAAAAAAGATGGTTCAAATGTTTGAGTCTCCTTATTAATTGTGTTTTTGTTCTTCATTTTCCTTGTATTATTTTCATAACTATTTCCTACCATGTCTAGTTCAAGAAGATAATAGCTTATTAGTTATCTTTTTTTCTTGCAAAATTTTTAGTGAGTTAATAGGTCCTATTGTTAAACTTAGATGCTCTAATACCATGTGTAGCATGTTGGAAGATGATGTTGTCTAGCAACATGAGCATGATATGTAAATTTTGCATGATCATGTGTTTTCATTGATGTAAACATTATTTTGGATCATCCTAGCATGGTTTAGAAGTGTTTTTGAAGATATTTGTATAGGATAAGTTGGTCTAGAAAGTATAACTACTCAAAAAAAATATAAGTATCAAATCAACCAGTATAGTGGTTTAGTGTGTCAATTTTTGGGTCTACACTCCACTGCAATAGAGATATCACTCTACGATTCTAATAGTAATTTGTGATCATAAAATAAATCTAAATCCAAGACTTTTTTTTGTTTAGTGAAGTACCTTGGAAGATGTGAATGACAGAGTTCAGCTCTATATATTGCAGTTATTTCTAGTACGATGTGCCAGTGTGGGAGATTCCCCATTCCTTCACAGATGATTATTTTGATTTTTTATGTTTAAGATAGGATTCAAGATGTTAGTTGAGTGGGAATTCAATATGGTATCATGTTATGAGTTCCACGTGAGGTGAATTGGGTAAACAAATGAGGGTTTTTTGTGTTTAGGTCTTAATTGGGGCCGACCTAACATGTTTAATGTGTTACGAAGGATTGATATGTGTTGCAATAATTTTTAGGACCTATATTAGGTCCATCTTGACCTATCTTGAGGTAAATTAAATTTTGAATTAAGGCGCAAGATGAGGATGAAAAGTTTGGGTGATGAAAATTTCAAATTTTGTGTGTTACTTCCAATTAGGTCAACCTAATTGAAGTTACACTTGTTGTGGATATATATAGGAGATTTATTTTTGTGTTTTAGAGTAGACGTGTGAGTAATAAGAAATTGATGACATGTATGGTGTTCCACCTACATGTGTGTGATGTGATTTTGATCAGAATTATGGGAATTTGGAATAGAGCAGAACATTGATCTAGATCAGTGCATAGATTGATTTTGTAATTCATTAGAACTATAATCCAGCATCTGATAGATGTTATTGTATCAGTTCAATAGGCTATAATCCACCCCTTCTTTCTTCTATCTTATTCTTTTTGGATAGTGAGTTTACTAGATAGTGAGTCCACTTGTAGTGAGTATTTATGTAATATACTATGTTCGGATATAATATATTGTGAGCTAACACTCACCATGGTTTTTCCTATTTTTGGGTTTTCCACATAAAAATCTTGGTGGTCATGTGTTATGTTATTTTGTGGGTGTTTCATGCTTTCATTCATTATTACAATTGAATATGTTTTTTTAATTGGATGGCTAATGTGTCAATGGTTTAATAAAATGTTGATTCACCCCCCTCTCAATATTTTGGATGTTCAACAATTGGTATAAAAGCTTGGATCCATGGAAGGAGCTTGACCACTTTGGGAAGATCTTGATGTTTGAACACATGGCTGATAGAAATTTTCCTATTCCTCTGCAAGATATTCCTACTATTAGATATATAGAAGAAGATTGCATGCTTGACAAAGATGGAGAACTGAAAGTTGCTCTTGAAGATCTTAACAAAGTTGAAGAAGAAAAAAAAGATTTGAAGGAAAATATTAAAGAGGAAAATGAGTGCATTAGATAACTAAGATAGGAAATCAAGAAGTTCAAAGAAAGACATAATGAGATGAATCAATAATTGAAGCAAGAAAATGAAGATCTCACCAGATTAAAAGTACAAGTGGAAGAAAATTAAAGAGTTGAGGAATGTCTAAATGCAATGGTGGAAAGAAAATCTAATGAATGCATGAGGCTTGAACAAGAAGTGGTAAAACTAAGATCAGGTCTAGAGAAAGAAAGAAGTCATAAAGACAAATTCAAGACAAGTTCTACAATGCTTGATGAATTGATTGCAAGTTAAAAAACATCTAAAGAAAAAAGTGGTTTATGACTTGAAAAAGGAGAAAGCTCAAAAGCAACTCAAACACCTAATGTAGAAAAGAAGATAAATGAACCAGAGAAGACTGAAGACAAGAAGAACAATGGAAAGATTCATAATCAAAGAAACAATACTAGAATACCCCCTATTAGACAACCAAATTCTCAAAGGTACCCATATTTAAATAGTTTTTTTTATTTTTATAATAAATTTGGACATAAAGCAATGGAATGTAGAAGTACAATGAATCATAATGTTCCATCCTTTACTGGTCAATGATTTACATGCAAAAGATTTGGGCATAGAGTAAATGAATGTAGAAGTCAAATGATGAATGGATATAACAGTGGTAGAATGATTCAATCCTTCAATGGTTACTATTATGCATGCTATGGATTTGGACATAAAGCTAATCAATGCAAATCTAGAATGAATGGAAGAAATAATGCTCAAAGAAATGTCATATGCAACAATTGTAGAGGCTTGGACATATTGCTAAATTTTGCAAAAGAAAAAATACAAGGAAGGGTAATCTAATAAACAAGAATGAATAATTTGATAAACAAGAATGAACTAGTCAAAAATATTGATCTGAATGAAGTAAAGAAGGAAATGGAGAAGATATGGAGAAAGAAAGAGGAAACTAAGAACACGGAAGAGCCTGTACCATCCTCTAGTGTAGATGTTTCCTCTGGTAACTAAGCCTATAAATATGGCTTAAGGGGAGCTTTAATGGATATCTTATATCCCCCACCTAAAAATAGGTGTTGAAGCCACAACATGAGGACATGCCATACGGTTTTTAGGGTTTTCCAACTTTATGGTTTGAAGCATTTATTGTAGAATTAGCTCAAATCAAAGAATTAAAAGGAATTTTATAAGGAAAATTCATTTCATCAAAATAAATCAAAGCAGAATAGAGCAATAAGAAGTGAATTTAAAGTGCAAAGGTGATTTAGAGCTAAAAGCATCAAAATCCTAGTTTGGCAAAGTAGAGGAAAATGTATTTAGCAATTCTTACATACCCTAGTTTTTTGGAATTGTTTGAATATCATGAAACACCAAAATTTGTACATGTTCCTCAAAATCCACAACCCAAGTTCAAAAGATACCCCACTAGAGCAATAGAATATGACCCTATATGTGCATTTTCACATATACTTTATGGAGGTTTACCTATCAAAGATGTTAGGGCATACATTCATGGAAGTATGGATGATTTCTCTCTTGGAAAATTAGTGGACCTATGGATGAATGAGCTAACTGGATGAATTAGTGGTACCAAACTATAGCCAAGAAGAAGTTGGATGTATGGCAATTTTTTTCAAGTTTTAGCTATGAAGAGAAGTATATTAGAATGACCTTAAGAAAAATTCACAATCAATTTATGTGGATTGATTGACCTCATATGATTACTAAGGAAGTTATTAGATAAATAACTAGTTTATGGTCTAGTGGACTGGTTCCAGTCTTGAAATTCATCAAGAACAAGGATGTAATAGAGAGAAAAAGTGCTACCTTTGATCAAAGAGCCCTCACAGTGAATCATATTAGGAGTCTGATAGTCAGATATGTAGCTATGCTTATTGGATAGAAGATTTAATATACCAATAGAGACAATTTGGTCTTTGCCATTGCAATTCATGTGGCATAGGACATAGTTGAGAACAATGCTAATTATGACCTCTGTGAGTTTCTCCAACAATAATTGATGGAGAAATTGAAAGAAAATAAGAAGTATATGTTCAAGTATGGAACACTAGTGGTGTGTTTTCTCTTTTACTTTTTGAGGAAAGTTCCAGTAATTGGGAAAGTCAATTATTCAAGTACAAGACCTATTGTACACCAAATAGGAGATTATGTGAGAAGTCTTGGAGATATGAATGCTCAGCATTATGCTCTTGTAGCCTTCTTTGAAATATTCCAAAGAAGAATGAATGAGAAGCAAAGGATTCAAATAAATGTAGTGGAAAGATACAAGAACGACATCACTTTCCTAGTTTGCATAGATTTTTGCATCATGGAAGTTGTGGAACCTAGGACCATTTGAGTTTTGAATATAAGTTATGAAGTGTCATAGGTAGAAATTTTTGGTTGTGGAGAAGTGCTGCTAAATAGTCCCAAAGATCCCAACAAGCCAAGATATGGAATTATGAAGAAAATTAAATGGAAGTTCACCTAGAATTTATGAAATCATAGATGAGGAAAAATGTTGATGTTGTTGTATACATATATGCAAAAGCATTTTTCATCTCAAAAGAAAAGGTTAGGTTTGCTAGAGAAAGAGCTAGAGTTGATAAGGCTACAACAAAAGCCTCCAATAGCTCTAGAAGATTAGGAAGATCTGCTACCACATCTCTTCATGAAAATGGTGAGAAGACGAAATCCATAGATAGTCCTCTGATAAGGGCCAAATCCCCTCCAATAGTTCATGCCACTAGAGTAGAAGAAAAGAAAACTACCACCACAATACCCCCTATTGGTTCTAAAAGGAGGGTGAAGTAGAAAGAAATGAGGCAAAGGGAAATTGGAATCAATGTTGCTAAGGAAGAAGAGTTGGAAGAAGATGAGGCCCCTCTTATTAGGAAAAGAAAAATAATTCATATTGTGGATACAAATAGTGAGGAGGAAGTGGAGAAAGAGAAAGAAGGATTCAAAATACAGAAAAGGGAAAAGGTGAAAGAAGCCAAGAAGGCTCCTTCAAAGAAGAAGCAAAAGAAAATTGAGAGACCTTACTCCCCTGTAAAGGTTGAAGCACTTTTCAATAGTATAGTGCAAAATGAGATGCTAAAGGAGACAATATAAATGTATAAGCAAGTTGATGAAATAGACAAAGCTGCAATAATTGAAGTTATAGTTCAATGCATTATTGTGTTTGAGGTAGATATGCACAATATCTAGAAGGATATACCGGATGATGTCTATTTTGTTTTGTTGAAACGAAGAGAAGATGTAATAATGGAGCATGAAAAGATGAAATATGAAGCTCTTGAGAGAGTTGGTGCTCCTTTGTCTAAAGTACACCAATCCACTTTGGCTACCATCTATAGAAATGAGCTTAGAACTAAGAAAAAATCAAATATTCTTATGGGAATGGATCAGAATGATCATGACATGATTCAAAAAGAATGTAATGATGAGGTTGAGGAACTTGTACAAAAGTTAGGTATAATCTTAGCAACTAAATAAGGCTTAAATGATAATCTCGATGCCACAAAATTAAATGTGGATGATGCTCAACATGAGCATGAGTCAATGATGAAGGTACTGATGCAAAGGAAAATCTTGATAATACTCCTTTGGACATAGAAGAACTATCTCAAGGAAATGATGAAGAGGAAAAGGATATAGGAGAAGAATTAGTGATCAGAGAGTAAACTACTAAGGATAACACCTTTATTCCTCCAATTACTCAAGATATAGCAAAGGAAAAGTCCACTCTCCCACTGGTAAATGATAATCAAGGTGATCCAGAGACACTTGTTCCTCCGAAAGATACTGAATAGGCCTGTAATGTAGGTGACAAGCAAGGTGTTGATAAAAAACAAAGGCAAGTAAATGAGGAGAATGAAAAAGGAGAAGAGCATAAATACAAAGAAGGAGATGAAGAGAAAGAGGAAGATGAAAACAAGGATAAGCCCTTTGGTGAAGAAGATAAGACAAAAGAAGATAACATTGAGATTGTGAAAGATGAAGAAACTAAAGAAAACTTGGAGTTACCTAAGCCTTCTGGTGAAGCCTCCTCTAGTAATCCTTTGAAAATTTTGTTGTCTAAACAAGATTCTAACTAGTTATTTCATCTCACTTGTTGCAGTTGCCCATGCAACAAGGAAGTGTAGTCTTGGATAAAATTTCTCCCATGCATAAGTTGCAGCTAGATGATTTTTTTCACGCATTAGAAAGAAATGAAATTATTGAAACACACCCAAAGAGTAATGAATTGATGGATGAAGTTGTGAAAGCATTGCAGGAGATAACTCTTGATACATACATTGATACATCATTATATGTAATGGAGAATTTAAAGGGTGTACAAGCTTGTGAAGAAGAAGAAAATAATTTATTTATGTATTGTATGAAGTGGTTGAATGCCACACAAAGTATAAAGGTCACCATGGATGTAGTGCCCCTCATACTATTCTATGTTATATTGGTAGTTAATCTATTTAGGATTAGATATTATGACACTTTGTTTTATGTTGGACTTACTACTATGATGATATTTTGATGATACTTTGGTGATACTTCTATTACTTGATTTTATGCACATGTTATGATTGATATATGGTTCATTTCAGTATGTGAAAGTAGAATAATTCTAGATAAACTCTTGTCCCTACAAAAATGTCACAAGGATAAGGGAGGACTTGGTTTCTCCAATGAAAGCTCAAATCAGAACACTAAGGGAAAAGACAAAGTAGTTGAAGCTGAAGCAAGATCTGTTGTAACAAGCAAAGTTTAGAACTCTAGAACATTTACAAAAAGACCTCTAGCTAGGCAACCAAATGCTCAAAGGTACTTATCATTCAATGACTACTGTTTTCTATGCAAAAATTTTGGACATAAGGTTGTAGAGTGTAGAAGCAAGAAGGAACCAAGTACTCAATGCTTTAACTATCACAAATTTTGTCACAAAGAAAGTCATTGTAGAAGTGAATTATCTAATCCAGCTAGAAGGAATGGAATGAATAATCTCTTTCATTGTAATTGCTATTTATTCCATGGTTATGGTCACAAAGCTAATCAGTGCAGATCTAGGGTTCACTCAACTAAGTCAGGAAAAAGATGTTACAAGTGCAGTCAACTCGAACATTATGCTAACACATGTAGATATATTGCTCTGAAAACGTTTGAAAACAAAAAGAAGGTTGCATAATCAAATGAATCTAAGAAGAAGACTATCATAGTTTGGAAGAAAAAGGAAATGAGTGTGGGGAGCTCTTCTATGGTACTGGATCTCGATACAAGCTCTTCTGAAATCTAAGCCAACTATCTTGGCTCAGGGGGAGTTTTGAAAAACATATCCTGTCGGTTCCCCCTCTCCAAAGTAATATTTATGTGTTTTCAACTTGACTAAGCTTGAACCGGTTGGTGATATATGATGAAGCTTAATCTAGTTGATTGAAAAGTGAAGTATTATTGATGGCATCATCGATGTAAGTTTTTGGCAGAAAAATCGTAATGAGCAATTAAGGATAAAAGGTGCAGTTTCAACTCATTACTCACAGTTTGCAAAGAAGGAGAAGAGGTTCCATTGAGTGATAAAAAGATTGAAGAAGCTAAGCACGACAATGGAATCTGCATTGGTTAACAATGAATTCAGTGGTGGTATTCCACTAAGGTTGAAGGGAGTAGAGTTGGATGAATTTGATCATTGGAAGATGAAGGAAATGGAACTAGGGTTGAAGAATGATGAATTGCAGAATGTAAGTTCCCTGGGTATGAATTTATGGGGAGAATTTCCTTGGATTGCTGACAAAGATTCTATCTTTTTCCTATTGAGTTGATTCAAGGATTGCAACATCATTTTGGAAAAACCCTATCTGATCACTAAGGAATCCATTGAAGCTATTACTAGATTGTACAGTGTTGGTGACCTCCCTGGGAAGAAAACGATGAAATACAAAGACATGGAGGAACATACTAGATCAACAAAGACCCTCAAGCTCTACTGATAAATACCATTGATGATCATGCAATAAGGTATGTTGCTTATTGTCTCACTTACAAAATATTTTTTTGAAATCATAAAGGTTCTACATCAGCTATTGTTGTGTATCTTGCACATAAGATGGTGAAGGAAAATAAACAGTTTGACCTATGTAGCCTAATAATGGAAAACCTAATTGAGAATTTCAGAATGTCTTTGGTTAAGAGTTATCCCTTTTGGTTTGGGTCTTTGCTCATATGTTTAGTATTTTAGTTTATGAGTTCGCTATCATCAAAGGAGAATGTTAAGTGGAATTTCGGCATCCCTATTGGAAAGAAAGTTTATAGATATTGGGAATGTATGGAAGATAAAGCAAGTGCATGCAAAGTTTATTCCTCATCCTTGCAAATGAATTTGTGCTCTAGTGTGATAGTGTCTAGTGTTATGCCTCTCAATTAGGTTGAGGATGGTTCCTTCTTCGGTAAGAAGGAGTTAGAGGTTGCCATTGGTGGTTCCCCTCTAGAACCTAAAAGGAGGAAAATTAACACAAAAGATGTCATCACTATCTCAGAAGAGAAGGAGAAGGAAGAAGAGTCTTTACCTAGATCCGACTCTTTCAATCTAGATGAAGTTCATTTGGTGTTGAATGAAGGCGATATGAAAAAGATTAGTGAAATGTGGTATTTATGCTCTTTGATTAGTAGGTCTAGAATTGAAGATGCCTTAGTTGATTATCTACTCAAAAAGGGTATTACTGTTTCAATTGTTTTTGACTTGTTACCGGATGATCTAGTAGAATTTGTTGAAGAAAGGTTGCTGCAAAAAGGATTTGAAGGTCATAAGATCCAAGCTATGATTGAGAGAAGGTGCGTCAAAGCCAAACAAAAATTATCCAAGAACATTGGTGAGACAAGAGAATGCATTAAGGAGATGTATGACATCTTCAAGTATTTTCTCTAGTGGCCTGTTGTTGTTGACAACTTTAGAAGAAAAATTGAAGCTATTGAATTTGAATTGAATGATATTGGAAAGTGTTTTGACTTCTTCAAAGATAAAGATGGAAAACAAACAATAAGAGTTGGTAAGTTGCAAGCTGAGTTATTGTCTACTCAGAGACAAAGGGAAGATTTGGTTAGAACTTTCTGATTGGTTAAAGAAATTGTTAAGGTCTGGCTTGATCATCTCTCTAGGATACTTTTTGATGCAGAGGATTGTGAATGATAGTGTTTGTCTCTAGATTGTTCATCTTCATTTATGTTGTTGACTCTACTAGATAGTATATGTGCCAGAATGGTTTCTGTAGTACAAGCTTGGAAGAGGATTCTTCCACCTGTGAGAGAAAAGTACAAGAATTTTTTTTTTGTGAAAAGTGTCATTTTTACTTGATCTCCTTAATGTTTTTATTTGGCCCTTTTCCTTTTATGGGAAAAAGGGAGAGAAAAATGAAGAGAAAAACAAAAAAAAAAGGAATTGAATTGCTTGACAAAGGGGGAGCGCTTGGAGGTTTGGAGTTTTGTTTTTGTAGTTTTTATGTCTTTGAGTCTTTTGTTGTTTTTCCATTAATTCCAAAGGGGAATATTGTTGAGAAGTTGTTGAGATGATTTAGCATTGTTGTCATTGATGTCAAAACCTAGGATCTAGAAGGTTGTGCTCTAGATGATATACAAAAATGATCTATCCTATCAAATGATATGATGTTGTGTAGTGTGGATGTTATCCTTGATCTAGATATGGTAGTACTTCTTTTAGGGGCATCCATGGAAGACAGTTGATGAAAAATAATGAAGGATAATCTATCTTTTGATATTGGCTATTGTGCTCAAAGCTTATCTCAAGTATCCTTGCTATTCGTACATTCATGTAGCATGTTACAAGTTTTGGTATGTCTAATTGTGTTTCTCCGATTGATACTGAAATCGATGGAAATCAAGATTTGGTCTTGCTTATGGCATTCCCATTGGCTCCAGAATATATTTCATGTAATTCAAAGTTTTCTATCTTTTGGTAATTATGCTATCTTATGTATGAACTATTTATGGGTCCCTTGGTAACATGGTAAGAAGATCTTTATGTGTGACCTATCTTTTGGGTCTGGTGCTAGCATGCCAAGCCTTATTGAATATTTCAAGGTTGTTCTTCATGTTGACATGTTTTTTCTAGGCCAACTTAGGAGATTACGAAGACATTGTGTTTGGCTGACTTGGGAGATTCTGAAGGCGATGCAATGGTATAAGTAAAAGTTGATTTTGTTTGATGAAGCAAGAAGTATGGTGTGTGCAAGCAGATAAAAGGGTGTGAAGGATTATGTGATAAGAAAGCTAAAGGAAAGTGTCTGGAAGAAGTAATCTATTTTACAGAGGTTGTGCGAGGAAGGTGGATAGAATATTCTTGATTGGATCTATTGCAGACAGATATTGTGCTCTAAACTGGAACTGACTCCATGCATATGTAGATGCAACTTCATCAGTTCATTTTTGTCAGTGAGATTATTTTGTAATTAGATTTATTAATCGGGCAGTGAGCCCACCGATAGTGAGCCTTACTTGCAATGAGCAATTTGGCAATGAGACTTTGTAAAAACCACCTTAACCTATGTTCTATAATTGAGAATTAGCATTCTCCATGGTTTTTCCCTTCTTGGGTTTCCATGTAATTTTTGGTGTTCATTGTGCATGGTGTTGTTATGTGTTTTCGTGTTCATATCTATTTAATTATTATCCGATTGATTTAATCTTGCTCTAGACTAATTAAAGTCAAAAATGTTTTATGATAACTGATTCAACCCCCCTCTTAGTTATCTAGACTATTCAATAGTAGATGCATTAGTCTTGTGGATCTATGGATCTATCTTTCTTCTGGACCAATGTTTTGGTGTCTACCTCTCAGGGGGAGCAGGTAGTGTCATGTGTTGTCATTGTATAAGTACTATGTTTCCAATTTCAAAGGGGAAATCAATGTAAAACATCTTTTTCCTTTTCCATTGATGTTAAAGGGGGAGAGGAAGATTAAGAGTATCATGTGAAAAAGAATATCTACTAAGGGGGAGAATCATAAAGAAAAATCATAAGAAGTGTGTTTAGTGCTTGTATGTTGTCTTTGATGGTTTTCCACATCATGTGTTTCCATCAATGACAAAGGGGGAGATTATTGCAAGAATGAAGGTGTTGTCATTGATGTCAACTAGTCAATTGGTTATCAATTGGTTGATGTTGTCATTAGTGTCATAGATGTAGGTTATTGGTTGCACATGTCGAGGATATTGAGAAATTTTCATTGAAGAAAGGTTGCATGTGTTTAGTGGTTGCTCCAGGTTTTGGTTTGAGTTTTGCTTCTATGTGTGTGTGATTCAGATATGTTGATCATGGTTGTTGGAAGCTGCTATATCCATAGTTTTGGTTGTTGATTCATTGTATAGTGCAAGTTACGTTCACCATTTGTGAACTATGGTCTTTTGTGTTTTTGGATGAGGTCAAGGAGAGATTTTGTTGGTCTAGATTTCTCTTTGGTAAAGTATTATGACTTGTGGTTCTAGAATTAAGTTGTTATGATCATGTTGAAGATAATTTTGGTATCTGGAAGGTTCGTGCCTAATTGTTCTATGTGTTTTACACTGGTTTTTACGACCTTGTGTTAAGCACTATCTTTGAAGTTGATGAAATGTGTTGGGACCTATTTGGGTCCTCATCAAACATGTATTTGGGTCACTCTCATTCTAATTCCACCTTAGGATGGTTTGGTGTTGACCTAATTTGAATTCATTTATGGATGGCCAACTTTGGATATGTTTCAAAGTTGAAGATGGTATAAATATATGATTAGTTAGTGGTGAAAGTAGAACAAAGATATAAGTGTAAAGAAATAGAGTAGATAGATGTGAAATATATGTGAATCAGTTGGTGTGTGTGATGTGAGTGTGGTAGATTAGTGTGAAGTCTAAAAGCTTAGTTTTCAGATGCAGTGAGCTAAAGGTGTACTCTATCATTCATGCATGTTTGCAAGTGGTTGAGAAAATTGTGGTGGAAATATCTATTGCATTGATATTGTCTTCTCTTTGTAACATATATCTTCTATATTCTTTGTATCTCTATGGTAGTGAGCCTTTCAGGTTGTTATCTCTATTGGACAATGAATCCTGATCTGAATAGTGAGCCCTTGTTTTTGGAAGTGATCCTTATTTCTCAGGCAGTGAGCCTTTGTAATCAGTTTTGATATTCTCTACAGTGTGAGTTAATCCTCACCGTGGTTTTCCCTTATTGGGTTTTCCATGTAAATTTGGTGTTGTTTTGTTTTGTGATGGTTTTCAATTTCTGCACTTGCACTTAATGTTTAATCATTTAGCTGAGTTAAGAATTGCAATTTATCTAAGTATCGGTGAATGTTTTAAAAGGTTTAAATTTGTGGCAATTGATTCACTCCCCCCCTCTCATTTGTCTTGTTCAACAAGATCATCATGGTTTCCCCCATCTAAGTTCATAGAAGTGGAAAATAATAAATTCAACTCATTATTCACTTCTTCATCGATCTTAGTAATCTCATCATCATCATCATCATCATCATCCAAATTAATCACAATAGGAGGTTTTATGATTATTGAGTTTGAATTATGTTATTTGATTTCTTATTTTGGTGCAAGTTGGATTTCTTCTTGAATTGTTTCTATAGGTGTGGGTGGTGTTGGTTTATTCTTTTCTTCCAATTGGTGAGAAATAGCACAACATCTACACCTACACTCTTTAGCATTTCAGTTTCTTCTTGCACGATTTTCAAGTTTTGAAGGTGTAGGAGTAGGTTTATCAACCATTAGTCTCTTTTCTTTCCTTAAGGGTGGAATTGAAGGAACCACTAGGGGTTGGGAAACTGATGTCCCTTTATGTTTATAAACTTGTTTTATCTTTGGATGCACAAAAGGAATCATTTAGTTATCTCTTGGTCTTTTGTAGGAGATGGGTGGAGGGACTATGGTGTACTTATCTTGGTTATTTGGAAGGGATTTTGGCTCAATAATAGGTTCATCCACGATGGGATGGGGACAAGGAAAAACTATGGACTATCAAACTTGGGAATATTGCTAAGAGATAATTCCACTATATGTTTTGCTTTGAATTTTTGATATGATTTGAAAAAGAAAATTTCACGAGGATTTATAAGTTCCATAGGTCCAAGCCAAAATAAATCCAATGAAAATTTTCCATGGGAGTGCAAGGGATTAAATCCACTATGATGCACTATAAATGTCTCATTTCCAACAGGAAACTTTATGCACTTGTGAATAGTTGATGGGATGGAATTCATGGAGGGTGACCATGAGTAGCCTAGCTTCACATGGAATTGGTCCAACAATGGGATGATGGAGAATGACACATATAATTTTTTTGGTCCAATTTTTAATTGAAGAGTGATCGAACTTATTGTAGGGAAAGAAAAATAATTGTGTTTTAATCCATGTTTTTTATTATTCATAACAATCTTGCTAAAGTTCATGCATAAACAAGAATTCCTTGGTGATCACATTTTCTACACATGCGGGATCAATAAGTATTCCTTGTGTAGGTATGTGTTGTCACATGAAATTGCACCCTGATGAGCACGAAGCTTAGCATTCCAATGACAAAATGGAAACAACCTCAAGGTGTGAGACCTCTGTGCATATGAGATCAAATCTTTGGAGAAGGCCTGCTTCCTTTTTTAATCCAAGTGCAAAGTGTTGGTCCAACCCAACACATGAAAACCTACCACTAACCTACTCTAACAGCTCACAGGAGAAAAGGGGAGAAGAAATACATGAAATGGAAATGAAGGTGATACACCAAGATGGAAAGGTAACTTCTTCTTGACTTAGAGTGCACAATACATCATTGAGGAGGGACCAAAAGACCCACACAGTTCTCTATTTGGTTGATTTCAGGGGCATACAAGAAGGTTAGGGTTTGAAAAAGCGCTAGAAGGAAAGAAAGGTTTCTCAAACCAGAAATTGTAAACTATTTAACACAAACATACATGCATGAAAATACATAAACACTTATATATGAAGGTAATAACTTGCTCAAACACAAAAGAGATGAGAAGAGGAAACCTTGATCAATTTCAATAATGTGGAAGAAAAAAGCTAATCTTTACAATGGCATAGATGCAAAATTGTAAGTCTACAAAAGAAAAACCCCAAAGGAGCCAAAGGAAGAAGAACCTTAAAAATGAATACATATTTTTTTTATAGATTAGGCATAACTAAGAAACACAAACCAAACCCTAACCCTAACCAGGGTTAGAAATGAAGCCTGTGTGTGCGAGATTTGAGCAATACCATGAAAGATGGCAACTAGGGCATAGATCCACCAAAAATTCAACAAAGAGAAATAAATGGGCATGGGAGCCCATGAAATCCACTTTCAGAAGGCATGGAGTGTAATTAATGTTTCCCTTGAAGCTCAGGAATCAAATCTAGGCACTCAAAAGTCAAATCAAGCCTCAAAAACACACCTAGAAAACACATCAAAATGCAAGGTTGGGGCATCGGGCCCGAAAAACACCTTACAAGCTTGAAAAAAATGGTCTGTACCCCAAAAAAATACATTTTTTAGACATTGACAATCAGGAGATCAAGACACGAGCATCGGCGTTACCGCTTACCTCATGCTAGGAAGAAGGAAAGAAGAAAGTGTGGAGAGGAAATGAAGCATTAGGGGTAAGAGGGAAGGCTTACCTCTGAAAATCAGAGGTAATGGAGATGAGATACCTCTAAAGATCAAAGCATTTGACACTTAGCCGAATTCAGAGAAAACCATCGGGGAAAGGGCAAAGGCTTGCCTCCAAAAATTGAAGGTAAAGGAGAAGGTTTACCTTCTACAAAGGAGAAGGTAAAAGAGGAAGACTGAAATCCCACCAGAAGTAAACTTTTGAAGGTTGAAGGGAAGCCTTACCTCTTACCTCTGAAAGTAATAGGTAAGGTGCAATAGCGAAGGCTGAATACCAATAGAAGAAAGTTCAAGGAAAGAGGAAGGAGGGAAGGCCGACCCCCGAAGTCCGACAAGCCAAGACTTAGACAAGTCTTGAAACTTAATCAAGCTTTGGTGGTCAGAGGTAAGGCCCGAGGCTTACCTTGAGAGCTTGGTAGAGGGTAAAGGGTAAGGTTGAAGGCCGGCCCTTGAAATACTTAGAGGAAAGATGGGAAAGGAGAAGGAGTGATGAAGAAAGCATGAAGGAAGCGAGTAAGAGACAACCTAAAAACTTGAAATTCTGGGAGTTAGAAAAATTTGGAAAACTTCAAGGATAAAACATGCATGATAGCCTATGGGAAATCTCTCAAATCAGATATCAGTGATGGGGCATCAAAGGGGGGTATGAAATGTCAACATTAATGGCAACTTCTATGGGATGATTGCCTGCTAATCATGGGATCTAGATGCCTTATCGGTCCACTGGGCATGGAGTCATGAAGGGAAAAACTTAATAGTTGGGCCTACTCAAAGCAAAACAAAACATGTGTTGCTACACTTGGAGGAAAGCATGAAATCTAGAACATACATTCCCTTAAGGAGAATGCAAGGTGTGTAAATTCACTTCATGGAAAACAAGATATTTACAATATGTACACAAACTAACAAAAAGCAAAGAATGGAAGCTTGCCTCTATCAAAGATGAACCTTTTGAAGGATTTGATCTCCCTCAAACCATAGTTACAAAATTCACCCAACTTTAACCACTAAAAACTACTATCAACATGCATGGAAATGAACAAAATTCCTAAAAGGTGAAGGGTCATTTCCATTGTGTCATTGGAATGTTGAGCTTCATGCTTAGAAGGGTTCAATTTCATGTGACAAAAGTATGTTATTGATATATGGCTAGCAATGTATAGAGGACCATCGGGCACATGTCTAAGTACATCATCATTAGTGAAACGAATGTTAGGTAATAAAGTGGTTTGGCCCTTTCAAGGTTGAACTTTAATGATACCAACCATGTCATGTAGGTCATCCTAATTATCATTTTTATTATTATCATCATCACTTATGTTCTCAATCATATCAACATTCATCACATCATTATTGACTTCACTAGCTTTCACAAATTTTGTTGAATGATTTTGCATTGGATTAGTAAAGATTTACAAATTTTGATTGGGTGGAGCAACTGACCAATTAGCTTGATCATTGACACCGTCCAACTAGATATGATTAGAATAAATGAGGTCTTGAGATTGATGTTTAAGATGCTTTCATAGTTTTGTATCATGTCCACTTGTGTGATGATAGTGACAAAAGGAATTTGAATTGAAGTGCGGTGGTGGAGGTTTGGTGGGATCCATTAGTCTAACAAGAGGCAATAGAATAAGGTTCTTATTCAAAATTTACAATAAAATTGAATGGAGGGAATCAGGAAAAGGGGTAAACTATCTATCTCTTGCTCATAATTGGTATGGTGTTGAAATTATTGCATCAACTTGAGGCTCAACATGGTTTGTTTGAGATGAATTAATTTTTAAAAATATCTTGTTTGGTTTCTTGAATTGTTGATAACTAGTTTGATGTACGGGCTCAAAGTTTTTAGTATGTTTAGATGAAGATGCCTCATACTTATTAATTTAATTTTAATAATCACAAAGCATCATGCAAAAACTTATAAAGGGTGAAAAATTTTGAAACAAGACTTTTTCTCTTAGTTTGTTTTGCAATTTATTAGTGAACATTCCTTGGAATTCTGCATCAAGAAGACTGAGATCAACTTGTGACAGTATCAACTGATAGTAGGTTATGAAATCCATAACATTTTCACCTTTTGTTTGTTTGCATCTCATTAAATTAGTTATGTTGATCTTGGAACCAATTTTCATTTGGAAATGGTTAAGGAAGGCATCAACAAGCTCTTTGAATGAGTGTATTGAGTTATTGGGCAACGAAAAAAACCATTCAAAGGCCACATCTTTTAATGACCTAGGAAAGAGTAAATAGCTAACAACTTATTGTCAAAAATAAAATAACTACACATGGAAATATATGTCATTATATGGTTTCTAGGATTTCCTTTACCATTGTATTTCTCAAAGTGGGGTATCTCTATGTTTTGTGTCATTTGTGCTTTCAATGTCTCAATTAATGAGCTCTTTACAATGTATTGTGATGGTTGTCTATTTTGAGCTTGGTTTAATGTTGATATTTGTTGTTGAAGGGATGTCACCTTTTGTAAGAGTTGGTTTATGATGGAATCATTTATTTTTGTGTTTTGAGAATGAGGTGAATATGGTGGAAGTGTGTATGTTTTAGGTGGAGATATATATTGCAAGTTTTTGAGGGGTGATGGAATTGGAGATATGATATTTGAGTTCACAAAACTGTAAGGATTCCCAATGGAAATACCTAAAGTTGGAGCTATATTGTTGTTTGGTTGCATCATTTTAGTAATAGTTGGGTTTGAGTGTGTGAGAATAGAGGCAATAGTTGTAGGGAGAGAAATGTGACTTCCCCCTTGACTTTGAGTATATCCTAAAGCTTGAGTGCAACTAGCCACTGTAGGAACATGATTGTCTATAATGTGGGCTAGGCTATGTACTACCTCTAATCCTTGTTAGTTATCAAGCATTTTCCTCATGTTACCTATGACATGAACCATTGTGCCAGCAATATATTCTATGCTCACATAATCTTGAATTTTTTCTAAGGTTTTTTCTAATTATTTTAGTTTCTCTTGAGGGACATGAGCATCATGGTTTCAACATCAATTATAGTGGTTGATGGTAAGGTCATGGGAATTGTGGCATCATGGATGGAAACCAAAATGGGTTGATTATTGATAACACTTGTCATGATGGAGTTAGAAAACTCAAGATCCACAACAGATGTAGAACCAGCATGAGATGCCATGAGTCTAGAACTATGCATCACTAGAGTATTGACAATAGGACACCAAGTTGTGAAACTCATACAAGTTTCACAACATTAAAATTGCACCCAAGGTGAACCCAAAATATTAAAATAGGTACAAAAAACACTCAAAAATAGGAAGTAGCTAGTAGGAACAAATAGGAAATAGAGAAATAAAGGTCTCAAAAAAAAATCCAAGACAAGCAAGACTTGGTCACCCAATGGCGACTAGGTCCTGCTCAGGGGTTTTGAAAAATTAGCTACACTACTTAAGGATCCTGATTCTATTTGTAGACAATTGAAATAGTAACTAAATTTCTAGAATTTTCTTAATGTATCCCAATATAAAGCACGATGTAAATATATACCAACATTGAATTTTTTTGAACAAGATTGAATGCAACTTTCAAATCTAAAATGGAATATGTGACTAATATAAGATGCAAGAACCTAAAAATGATAAATTTTAAATGTAAATTTTGATTCTAAACAATGCACTTTCTTTCACCAACTTAACTACATGCAAAAATGCCTAAAAATATGCAATTATTGATTACAAAAAAGAGATATGCAAGTACAGTGCAACTAAGCATACAAAGATAGAACAGTAGGAAAAAGTTGGTTGAGACCCCTGTACAAGGACTGGGTCACCCCTGGGTGAATGGATCTTTGTACAGGGGTCTAAAAATTTAAAATTTGAGTGTTTAGACTGATATTTAAGATGACTATTCCTATCTGCAAACAGGTTGTACAATGACTATTTTTCCAAAAAAAATCAATGAAATGTAAATGCAAATGTATGACAATTTTGGGACAAAAAGACACTTTTTAAATGCAATTTTGAAATGAAAATATGATTTAAATGACTAAAAACACAATATAATGCAAACTATGATGTAATATGATTGCAATATTTTTGAATTTTTATATTTTTTATGATGTAAATATGAAACCCTAAATGAGAAATGCAAAACACTACAATGATGTAAATCCTAGATCTAAAGTTTGAAAGCCTACCAAATTAGAAAGTTATGATGTCAAATGTTAGGTTCACCAAAATGAAACATAAAAATTTGTGTTCCCTAAGTTTAACATGCATGACTTAGGGTACATTTTTTATCATTTATATATGTTTCATTAGGATATAGATCAAAAAGGTGTATAGATTAACTATCAACCAAATGGTGAGCCAATCAGACCTAGATCTATATCCTTTTGAGGATAGGAATGATTTGAAAATTATTGAGATTGATTAATCTAATTAAACTTTATGACCTAATGTAATAGATGCAATTATCTAACAATTGATAAATAGAAACAATCAAGTTTTGATAGATCTAGAAGCTGCAGAGGATTGTGTACCTAACTAGAAAAATTGGTTCTACTGCATATACAAGGACTCAGTCACCCTTGAGTGAATGGGTCTTTGTAGGGCTATCCCACTCAAATTTTAAGTTCCTCTAATGTTGGACCTAAGCTTCTATTTTGTGCATGTCCCACAGTCGTAATATCTTAAATAAATCTTGTAGGTGAGTTTTTGTGTCTTGATAAGAATGGTGAAAATAAATACAACAATGCAAAATGGATCTTCAAGATCTCATCAATCCACTTTAGCCATGCAACCTACACATTCACAAATTAGGGAAATGTTGTAGCATATAGGGGCTTGCCTCATTCAAACCCTGTGTAAGTGTTTCCACTTCCACAATGGCAATGTGAATGATAAAACCTTGAATGGAAAGGAAGGAAATGATGAATGAACACAACTTTGCAACTCATTGCCCTTCAATGGCTTCCTTGAAGGACTGAATACATACACATATCTTCAAGGGTCTTGGATCTTGCTTGATAGAATGCTTGAATGCATGAATTCTTGGATACCTACAACAATGTTAGTTTTCCCATATCATGAACATGAACACACATAAACTTTGACATGATGTTGGATCTTTAATTGTTGTAATAATGCTCTGATATGCTACTCTTGAATTGTTCTTGACAATAATTTTCTGAATAGGATTTCTTCATAAAGTGTGTTTGATTTCAAATGATAAAATCACTAGGTATTTATAGGTGTTTATCCAATTTCCTAAAAATTGGATTCAAAAATCTAACACTTCATATTTGAATTTTGGATATTAAAATACCACCATTAACATATTTGAATTTGGGTCCTAGCTAAGAAGGGGGACACATTTGCTCTTGGGAAAATGGGTCATGGCACAAACTTCTAGGACACTCTTGATCCAAGGTGATTTAATGATTGAATGTATTTTTTTAATATTGATTCACCTTTGGAAAATGGTAAAAATAAGGCTTTGGAATGCATAATTTGGCAAGTTAGAAGCTTAATTAAGTCCATTAAATTAGGAGGCCATAACATAATGTGAAATTGTAAAGGTATACAATTTTCTACACTATACTTCCAAACCACAAGAGCACAACATCACTAGCAGAGAAATGTGGATCATCTCTCAAAGAATCTAGAAACCAAATAGCCAGACTACAACACAGACAACCAAACTGCAACCAAATTCTGACATCAAAGACTTGTACCAAACTCACACTTTACTTATACTTTTGACATCAATGACAATCAAACTGCAACAACAAAATATCACAATCTAAACCAAAATAGTCTTGTGTTTCATTTGCTTAACTTGGTTCTAAATCAACAACATCACCCCATGGTGGTGATGGAGGCTCTTTAACTCTCGTCCCTCATGAGTGGAAGATTCTTAACTTCAAAAATCTTAAAAAGGATTTATGTGCTTGGGAAGAAGACAATCCTTCTCAAAAGAATGTAGATAAAATCTCTTCATCTGAGTTGGAAGCATGTTATGGTCTTGCATACAAAGTTCTTTATAAACATGGATATAATGAAAACATGAAACAAAATTATAGGGATCAAGAGAAGTTTATACCCTACTTTTCCAAGCAGGGTCTAGGTTTCCATCATTTCTCCCCATCTTCATCTAATGCTTTATCATCTATTGTATGTATGGTATCTTGTGATAAGAAAGTAAGCTTTTCTTCACAATGGAAAGAAATTTCCCCAACTATTGATCAAGAGAATATCTTGTTGAGGCTTCTCAAATCTCGCCTAATTACTCTTCCTCTAAAAACATGAAATAAATTCTAAAAAAAAACTCATTTTGTGCATATCATTGAGTGCATGGTCATTCTATGAATCAATGTTAGACCTTGAGTAACAAAATACAATATCTCAAGGATTGTGGTGCTCCTTCTTGTGTTGATGCACCTAATTCCTCTAATCAATAATGATCTTCATCCTATCATGTTGCTCATCACTATGTGGCATTTGTCACTTTATATTTTTTACTCATGGTCATTCATGGTGGTACAATGTTAGGTGCAACCATATTTTTCATGACAACATGATAGTTCTTGGTGTGGTTTTCCTTGTATCTACACTTGGTGAACAAGGATAATTAGTTTTGGGAGGTGTGCATTCTTTTCAAGGATCTAATTTCCCCCTCTTTCTCTTTAAAATACCAACATAGAAATTATGTTAACATTTTAAGGGGGGCATCCATTGGCATTATTTTCTTGACATTTTTCACGCATGTTGGACTTGGTGGCGCATTGACATTGGCATTTTTGCTTCACTTTTTTCATATGTGTTAAACTTAGTGTTGTGTTGGCATAACATCTTGATCATTTTCTAGCACCTTATATGAGTTATCAGGGAGTATAACTCTTGGTATGATTGACATGGGTGCACACTTGGTGAATAGTGGACTTCATTAGACCTAGCGTGTTTCTCATTTTTCTACTTTAACTTGGGGGCTCACCTAGTGAATATTAGACTTCACTAGCTCATGGTGCCTCTTTTTTGTGAATCACCTAGCAAATATCAAACTTTTCTATTGTGTGAGTCATGAATTCCTTAACATGGCCACTGAGCATAACACAACTTTCTTTCTAATAGAGCTATGTGTTTCATGAGTGTTTGGCATAACATAGCTTTCTATCCTTGTGGAACCCATCATATTTCATGGACACCTAGCATAACACGGCTTGCTAGCCATTAGACCCATGTGGCTCATAAGTGATTTTACATCCTTGTGAGAGCATCATTTTGTTGCACAACATATTCAATGGATGAAATTTGGTATTTGAGATAATTTAAGACTGAGGCCTCTTTTCCCTACTGGCTCGAATCACTTTAGTACTAATCTTGTGTTTTTGTTGTGTGTATTTTTGTGTGTCTTCTTCATGTTCACATTGTGTTTCCATCATGTTTTTTTTCATTTTTTTATCATCTATATGTTATGTCATGTGTTTTCATCGTGTATACTTCATGTTTTCAACATGTATGTTTGCGTACATTGCCTTATTGCATTTCACTTCACATGTGTGTGTTCCTTTGTCCCTATATTGTTTTGTCATAGGATCTTGGATCCTAGGGGCTTGCACACTTCCCCTATATTCATAGTCATCCTATCTCTTCAATATTTGAACAATTGAACCCCTCTTGACATATTCTTCATTTAGTGTGAGTTTGAGCATAAGTTCATACTCTCACTAATGTGGGGGCTAAATGTAGTGTCAAAATTTGTCACCCTTGACAATTTCACACTACCTTGACACCCTATGTAAAACCCCTCCACTTTTGACCTTTCATGACGTGTGAGTAAGTTGTTGATTTGTGATGCCATGATATAATATAAATTTAGAACTTAATGAAATAATATAATATAATAAATAAATTATGACATGATTAGTAAAATAAAATAAAATATAAATGGAAGTAATAATATGATAAATAACTTAAATACAATTGGGTGCTTTTGTAACTTGCCTTGAATGTTTTGCATGCATGCATGGAAAAGGCCATTTATTAAGTCTCTTGTAGTGGGGGTGAAAATGGGGGGAAAAATAATGATCTTCCAAAAATTTGGGGAGGGCAGACAGTTTCATTTTTATGCGTTCTTGTTTGTGTTTTCAGATATCTACTCGCCTCCATGTTCCACAAGAGGGGAATGGAAAGTCACCTACATTCTTCACGGGAAGGTCGCACGAAGGAGTTTAGAAACCCTCAAGCAGTATCCAAAATTCCCACAACAACCAAGAACTTGACCTTAATCATGGCAAGTACGTACATCTTTCATGTTCTATATTGAATTGAAACAAATTCTTTTTTTTACATGCGAATATTTTATGTAAATGTCAGAGAAGATACGATATGTTGTAATATCAACCATAATGTTTAGCATTCAAAACTTCTGTAAATAATTTACGGAAATTTAGTAAAATGATTGTATCATGATCCGTAATGGTGAAGATTCCCTGACAGCCAGTGAGCTGATTCCTATGCTTTGGTCTGTATATCTCTTGATAATTCTTGCTCTGAGTTCTATGTCAGTATCGCTTTCTATAGTGCAGGTCTAGTTTTCTGATGAACGAAATTAACACATTATTATAGTGCAGGTCTAGTTTTCTGATTGGTTCAATTAGCAACACCAATAATTTCCATTAGAATATTGTCCCTATTTAAAGTTAGGGAAAAATCCTCATCTCTTAGAGATTTTCTCCTATCTATTATATACATTATTTTTCGGTTAATAGTGAGGAGTGATTTCTTTTATATGAATAAATAAGAAATGTTATAAAATAAAAGATTACTCTAATTGGATAAGTATTATTGAATGAGTATTTAATTGTATATGTAGTTAAAGTAAGTTGTTTAAATAGATAGGTTATTTAAATTAGATCATTTTAATTTAATTTTAGATGATTTAGTCTTATTTAGATTGAAGTAAGTTTTAAGAATTTAAATTAGAGAATTTTATCTTATGAATAATTGAATTTATGTTTCTTAACATATGAAGTAGACAAGTAATTGAGCAAGATTATAGAAGATGTTGGATTAGTTAACCATAAAGTAATTAATTTGTTGTAGATAGACGAATTAAGTGGTTTTAGTAAATAAAAGAGTAATTGAATTTAAAAATAGAGGTTGTTGATTTAGATATACAAATGTAACAATATAGTAGGTGAATTGGAAATTATTGGAAAGGGAAGAAATATATGTTTCGGCTTAAATTGGAGGATAGTTCTTGGGTTATGTCATGATAAGGAAAAAATATGTTTAGATAGTTATTTTTAATTTATTAATGAGTGTATAAATAAAGTGTAACTGATTAATTATTATTATTTATTTATATATGTATAGATTTATATACGCATATATTTGTATGACAATAGTATTGGATGATTTTTTTCATATTTAGAAGTTGATAAGGTTCATATGATTACGTTTGAGTTGGGAGATGTTTATTGTTTTGTTCATTGGGTGTTTTGGAAGTTAAATAAATGAAGTACATTATCTCTTGAATGAGAGCTTGTCCTTAGTTTAATTATAGTTGAATTGATAATAGGTATTTGAAGGTTGATTTTCTTTAATGTTTTCATTTTGAAGCAGCCTCCTATTGAGTTATTCTGACATGTTTTCCCTTTGAGTTATTTTGATTTGAGGTCTTGTTCAGTGAGTTCATGTTGGTATTTATTTGGGAATTTGTAATGTTGGTTTACCCTCATTTGCGGATTCTTGGGTAGTCGTTCTTCTTGGGCTTCTAGAGGTGGGGAAAGAAAATGTTGCTTCATAATTGGTTTTCATTTTGGTTCCTTGTGAAAGGTTTCTCTTATGTTCAATTTGATTTTGGTGGGTTTAGCCTTGCACTTGAAAGTGGTTTTCTTTACTTGAAAGTTCTAGCGTGAGATGGTGCATGCCTCACTTGGTGCAGTTATTTTGTTTGGTTTTGGTATCTTGTGCAAGTTGGCTTGCCTGTTTATGATTTTGAGACTTCGTTGCTAGTAGGGGGGAGTGGCTCTCGATGAGGGTCCAGCACCCAAAGTGGCTGGTCTAGGGTAGCTCATTGAGAGTTTAATCAAGTGAAAATATAAAAATAATTAGGGGGTTGGGTAGTATCACACATTAATTCAAATAATATAGCCTCACTCATGGCTCAAGTGCTCGTTTAGACTTGAGATGAGTGGGAAGGCCTGGAATGGCAAGGTCAACTACATTACCCTCTGCCTGGTAATCTTGGAAGGTATGTTGATCCCACATAGCATGTATAGGGGTCCGACGACCGGTAGAGGTGGCCAAGGTAACCTAGGTTGGGGGTCCGGTAGCCTAGGAAGGTTATGCCAAGGTAACCCATAGCAACCTATGCGATGACACTACTCTCTCTAGCAACTGTGTGTGTTTTTTGTTTTCCCCTTGTTGTTCTTGAGCCTCTGGAAGTGGATGTTGTCTTTTGTTTGTTGTTGCTCTTGTCGTAAAGTCTTGTTTTCCATTATTCACCTGACTGTTTTGGTTGTGGATCTTTCTTGTCAACTCCTAGCACGAGGGGCGGGCCTTCAGGTCCACGTGGTCAGGTGAAACGTGCTTTACACCCCATCGGGTCCCCAACTGAAGATCACGTAGTGTAGAGTTGTACTAGTTGTAATGATTCCAGAGATGTACTAGAGTTGGATCCAATCTTGATGCTTTGTACTTATTTCTTTTCAGTTGTATTGTTCCATGTTATTGTACTATTCCTGTTCATGTTGGGAAGTACCATTGTATTGATGTAAACCTTGAATGATGTATCTTCATGTTATAAATGTATTTTTTATGTTAATGATATTATCTTATGGTTACTGATGGATGCTTATCTTTTATGTAATATATGTTGATCCTTGTAATATTATGTGTTTATTGTTTCTCAATATGTGGTCCTTAATGGTGTTGTATCTATGGAAATATTTATACTTAAGTTCATAGATGTGATGGATGGTTTTATTTATATAACGTTATGGATTTATGTTCATTGATAATTAATTCTATATATATCAGTTAAGTGGAATACTTGTAATTGTCAATCGTCTTTATGGGAGTTGAGTTATGTTAGAGATATTTGAAATGTAATGCAGTCAAGTAACCCCAAGGGACTTAGTTATAGGTTGTTTATGCATGGGTTATTACTGGTGATATAAGTATTGTGCACTTCACATTAGTTTACTTTTTAAAAAAAATGTTTCATAAATGTTGGGTGTTTTAGTGTCCTTTGGGGTTTGCATGGTAGGGTGTTATACCCTATTTTACCCATGACTTTAATTATAATGAAAATTCACCAATTTTTTGATTGGATCAATAAAATATATAGAATTCTTGGTCATCCCTATTGGGACACTTTACGACATTCAATGGCATCACTGTCCTTGAAATAAAATTTTGAATATTTAAAATTTCAATTGGTGGGCTTTTATGATTTGAAAATGACCCTAGGTCAGCCCCTACCCAAAGGATTACTTAAAATGCATATAAAATCATGTTTTCCTCTCATTTTGAGAAATTAGAAAGCAATTTTATGATGAAGGAAGCAATTCATGAAAGGAGAGAAAAATTCAAGATGCTAAGATCAATCAAGGGAATATTTGTGAATATTATTGTAGCAATTCAAGATCCAAGCATCATGTCAAAGTGTATGTGAGTTCATTTTTTCTTGTTTTCATGTTTGTGAAAGCTAACCCTTTTTTAGGTCTCAAAGAAAATCAAGCAAGAAATATCCAAGACCTTGAGGTGTTCTGATGTAGTACAAGGATAGGGGTCTTTTCAAACAACCCATCTAGGCAGCCATAGTATAAAATGCATTCTCACTCCACAATCATAAGCATATGCAAATAAAAATCCAATGGAAAATATTTCCAACTCTTCTTCATCAACAATGCATTGAGAAAATCAAATCTTCATTTAAACTAATAGTTTCATTACAAGATTAATTGTGAAATGCAAAATCAAACTAATTTAGATCAATCTCAACACCTACAATTTCACCTATGAATCCCTTGCAACACTCAACCTGTTGTTGGTATCTTCCTCCATAAATTCTTCCTACTACTTCATTGTTGCAACCCTCATCAAAATATTTCTTTCTCTTCTCTTGGGTGTTGGATTCCCATACCTGGAGCTTCCAAATAAAAATTAAAATCACTCCAATATGCCTCCAAAAATTGCTACAACCCACTACCTCTATTTTGAAAAAAAAAATGCCTGCAAGAATGTAACTCCCTATTGCATGTAACCTCTCCTACAACAATTTTGGTGCCCAATTAATTTTCTAGCTGCACATGGGCATTATGATTCTCTTCCATGCCATTCTTTACTATCCCAAAATTCAATTTACTTAATTTGGGCATTATTTTTTAAAATTTTAACATTTAGCTTGAGTTGCATATTAACTATGCACTTTCAAATTCATCAATTTACAAATTTTGGGCTAATAAAATAAAATACCAATTACATTAGTTTAGCCCCAATTTTAGCCCAAGAATAACATTAAAACATTAAAATACCTAGCCAATTGGATAAATAATTTTTCACATGCTTTGAGAGTGTCGAACTAGGTGCTTGAAAATTGCCTACAACAAGCCAAAAATCAAACAAAACAAGATTTTTTTTTTCTACAAGATTTCCATACACCCCTAGATGCTCTTGCATCATGTTGTGTATGACTTCAATCCCTCAAGGAAGCCATTGAAGGGTGGTGAGTTGCAGCACTTTATGGATTCATCATTTATTCCTATCATTTATCATTTTATCATTGACATTGCCATTATGGAAGTGGAAACACTATCATGGGGTTTGACTAAGGAAAGCCCCTAAATGGTACAACCCTTCCTCTCTCTTTGAATGTGTAGTTTTTAGGATTGGAGAGGATTGAAAGGAGTTTGAAGATCATTTATCCATTGTTGCATTCAAAGCCCTATACCTTGTCAACTCACGAAAACTCGCCTATAGAATTATCTGACAATGATCCAACAACTTTGCAAGTGGGAATCAGGAGCTCATATCCAACATCAAAGGACTAGAAAAATAGACTTGGGACACCCCTACAAGGACTCAGATGCCCTTGGGTGCCACTATCCTTCTATTTCAACTAATAGAAAATTTTCAAAATAAGTACACAACACCCTGCCCTTCCCAAATTTTCCTACAAATCTTTGTTTCAATTTGTCAATTGTCACTTGAGATCTTAAAATTTTCATATTATGGAAGATCGTTTAATTAGGATAATCAAGTAAATTCAATTTTAATCCATTTCCAAGGGCTCTAAAGGATCATATCTAGGTTCGGTTGACTCACATTCATCATTGAAAGTCAATCTAATCACCCTGTTGATTTGCATCCTAATGTACCTTTGAAAAAGGAGTAAAATTAATCCTAGGTTTAAACATTACGCTTATGGTTCTCTTTTTCTATGTTACACTTTGCAATCATAAATAATGGGTTATAAACACATCTACAATCAAGTTACATATTTATACTTTTTTATGCCTATGGATATATATGTGTATAGATTGTATACACATATATACATATGCATAGAAATTATTTTCTTAACATAATGCAACCAAACAAAAGATAAGATTTGAACTAATTTTCAATAGCAAAAAAGAGGGAAAAAAATTAAAGACTTATATCCCTGAATGGAATATTGTTTTTCCCTATTGTATTTTATACAGATTTTCAAATACACAAAATATTTTACACATAAAAACTCCCATGAATTTCAATATAAAAAAGAAAAAGTAAAAAATTTCATTTGACCCATTAGTAATTTCCTTCACTTTTTTCATTCTTATTATTATTTTATTGACTCCTCTTTCTCCTTTTCCTACAAAACCCAATCAATCAAATAAAAGTGTCATCTTCCTCCTTGATTCCATTTTTTAGTGTAGTTTCTCCTTTTTCTCACCTTGTTCTCCTTCTATGCAACCTTTTGCATATAAAACTACCCTAATTCCTCCACTCATTTAGATTTATTTTCACTCTAAAATCATTTTCCTTCTCCATCAATGTCATTTGAGTTACAAGTATAGTCAAGCTGAGCTCCAGGAAAGTTTTCTAAATTTCATTTCTTTCACAATAAATTTCCCACATTTTTTCACACGTGTAACTTTTAATATTTTAAATTGTTTTTGAATTAGAATATCTAGAAGAAAGAAAATATGTATTTTACTTTAAGCTAGCATAAACAATAATTTCACCTAAAGAGCAACAATACTTCTACCACCAAGATGGTAGCCATGAGAGAAGGCGAGAAAAATATTGGCATCATTCGCATCAAGTAAAATAAGATCAAAGAAAAAGTATATTTTTTCATAAACAAAAAGGAAATAAAAAATGACTTATGACACTTAAAGAAATAATTTCAATATAACCATGTTTGCACATTTAAACATAAGCAAACAAATATTGCAATGTAATGACATTTGGAAAATCATATGAAATCCTATGGTGTGTGTGTGTGTGTGTGTCTAACCTTTCTTAGAAGACATGATATGCTTTTCAACCATCTCGATCTACAACCCACTTCCTATTGATGTTCTCCCTCCTCAATTGGGAGGGGAAAAAACAATGTCCTACATTTGCCTCATTATCCACAAGGTAGTTAATCCATCACAATGATAATCATATTTTTATTTAATTTTATCATAATTCAATTCAATAATCAATTATCAGAATTAATGACAGGATAAGATCATCATACTTTATTTCATCATTTAAAAAATAATATTTATATTCCACATACACTTGAATAAATATATAAATGATTATGTAATGGAAACTATATATATCCTAAATTTCCATAATTTTTAATTACATCATCTAATTATTCAAACATCATCTAATTATTGTAACAAAGTTTAATTGTTCAAAAAATGATGTGTGACACTTTAAAAGGTCATCTAGAAAGACCTTTTTGTATTAAATTGGAGTTAATTCTATATAATACAATTGTGAACATATTTTTATGGTGGATTTTTACTCTATAATATTTTTCCACAAATAATATTTTTGTCTTGTGAAACTTGCGATGCCATAAAATTCCATTGATTCTATATGTGTTAATATTTATATTTGGTACATGTAAGTAACTTTTAATTGATCACATAATCTTAATAATCTATTATTCTATCCTATTGGTCCTCTATAATGGGGTGAAAGTCTCCAACTTGGCATTAGAGTGTAGGTTTTTTTGGGTGGTATCTAATTCATTAGAATGGAAACTCTATCATTTACAATGGTGTAACCCTACAATTGATATTTTTAGTTGGTTTATAATTAGATTCAAATAAAATATTTTAAGGATCTTATCTTGAATATATAATAATATTAACTATATTGAAAGAACAATAAGTTTTGAAATTGAAAAGTTTGATGGATTAAACTTTGAACTATGGAATTTGTAGATGGATGATCTTCTAGTGGAAAAAGACTAGTGACATATAACATCTTCTTTTATGAAAAACATGGGTATACCTAATAAGAATAAGATAAAACTACATAACAAATCCATAAGGATAATCTAGGTGTCTTTAAAATTCTATTTTAATTAGTAAATCTTAAGAGATTCCAACAAATTCATTGTAGAAGTTAGATATGTTGTATCAGTTCAATAGCCTATTGAATAGTTTCTTTTTAATAATCAATTGTATTATTTTAAAATAAGGGAGGGTGGCTATGGAACTAATTATTTAAACAATTTTAATTTTATAGTAAGTCAACTTTCATCAACATGAGTCAAAATGGATGAAGAGGAAAATTATATTTTATTAATTTGTTCCTTACCAAATTCATAGGATAATGTTGTAATATCAATAATATTAATTATGTAACACTTAACTAAAAATATGATTGGTAAATTTTGTTATGTCAAGAAACTAGAAAATGTTCCATGGATGATAACTCATTTGATTCCCTTCTAATAATAAAAAATTGAAAAGAGAAGAGAGGTAAGAAAAAGATAGGAGGTAAGAGTTCTAAGGGAAAGGATAGGTATAAGTCTCTAGGTAAGTCTAAGTTAATGATTGAATTTTGGCAAGAAGAGTTAGATAAATAAGTATTATAAATTGAATAATAAGGATGGATTATTTGGAAAGTCCTTTGACATTGATGAATATAGTAGCAATGCTATTATTTCTACCAATGTTGTTGATGATTCTTAGTTAATTTATTGAGGTGATTCTTTTCATATGACACCACAAAAAGAGTGGTACTTAGATGGTATATTTGTTTTAGATGATATATATTTGATGTTTTTTTTTGGAAGGGTCAATTCTACTATAATAGATGGTATAGTAATGACAATCATAGATGTATTACATATACCAAGTTTGGTAAGAAAACTTATGTTTATTTATAAAAGTTATATATATATATAAGTGTTCATATCAATTTTGATGGAAACTTGTGTAGATCAACTAAAGGTACTTTGGTTCTTCTCAAGGTAATGTGACATGGTACCCTATATAGACTAGATGCATCAATTTTATCTAGTAGTGCTAAAGTTACTATATTTTAATTAGGGATACTATGGAAATTTTAGTTAGGTAATTCAAGTGAGAATGAGAATATATTGGAAGTTCTTGTTTACTTTTCTCATAGTTTTAAATTTTATGAGATTTATGTACTAGGAAAGTAGAGTATAGTGTGGTTTAACCCTAGAAAAACCTAGGTAGAAGATATTTTTTAGGTGATGCATAATAATTTGTTTGGTGTTATATCCCATAAATTAATAAGTATCTATACTATTTATCATTTATTTGTTATTATTCTAGGTATTTACTTAGATATATCTTCTTGGCATCAAATTTGAGGTGTTTCTCAAGTTTAAGGATGTATATGTCATAGTTGAGAATCAAACCAATAGAAGTATAAAGTTGCTTATGATAGATAAGATAAAGTTGTTTATGATAGATAATGGAGCTCAAATTTTCTCTAAATATATCAATGTATTTTTCAATCATTTTGGGATTATGAAGCAAAGGGATACTCATAAAACTACAATAGAATGGGGTGGTAAAGAAGCTAAACATAAATTTTCTTGAGTGGGCTAGGAATATTTTGAGTAGCGAAGGTCTAAGATAATATTTTTGACAATATATGGTGAGCACCAAATGTTACTTAAAGAATTGATCTCCTACTTCCTACTTCTACACTAATAAATGTTGGAAGTGGATTCACTCCGAGAGGGGGGGGTGAATCAGAGTGATATAATTTTTAATTTTTGACTCTGAAAGCACAATGAAACTTTTTACTAATTTAAACTCAATGTGGCAGACTTGTTTATGCAAGTGTACATTAACACTTAAAATCAGATTGACATGAAACTTGATTAACATTTACAACTCATGTTAAAAGCATCATATGATATTGTTCAATTAGTGTGTGAACAATCTTGTATGTGCTTTTGAAACAGAACTACAACTTTTCCCAATGCACTTTTAATTTTCTTAACAAAAGGCTTTTTAACTTTGCATGACAAACTTTTTAAATAAGAAAATATTGAGCACACTAAAAGTATCAGAGCATTGACTAAATGAGCACATTAACATGAAACAGAATGAGAGACAAATAATATCACATAACACTAAGATTTCCTGAGTGGAAAAACCCTCTTGGGGTATAAAAAACCACTCGCTAAAATTTCCTTTTTATTAATCAAAGAGCTCCAACTATGTAACAATGTGGAGCACCAACTCCCATAATCTTCTGAAGGACCAACTTCATCAAGCATTCAAGATATTGCAACCCATCAGAACCTTATAACTACAATCATTCTTTGCAGTCATAAAATTACAGTAGGATACAAAATGATTTTGCAATAATGCCCAATTCAAAAATAATCTTTGTAATACAATCAGAGATGAAAACAATATGAGCCCACTTTTCTCTTTTTACATAATGATTTCACAATAAGCAATACTCTGTCCAGACTATTTCCTCTCTTCACATCACATCTTTATGTGTTTTTGTAGAGATACATATATACAATGTTTGTAAAACGGTTATACATCTTTGTCAAGAAAACCTGTATTCAATAACTAGAGTTTATGAACTGGTAAGAAACATAATATTTGATCATGATGCCAATCAAGGATTTTTAAGAAAAAAATCAATGATATGAAGATGAAATGCCACTGTGAGATGAAACCCTTGAGTTTACACTCGGGTTCAAGGTAGTTTCAGATTAGTTAAGAAATTTATTTGAAACTAAAACAAAGTTTTCCTCTTTTACTTCTCATTTACCAGATTTACCTTTGAAAGATCAAAATAATGCATAGATATTACCTCTATCATGGTGGATTTAACCTGCAAACAAAATCCCTAAATTTCTTCATGAAAATTGCCCAAACGACCGCTTTTAGCTCAAACGAAGACCACCAACTATCTTTCCATCCATCAAAGACCAGCATAACTAAAAATCAAGTCAGAATACCACAACAACCTTGATCAATATGCAACTGTAATTCTAGCATGGTGGCGCTAGGGTTCAGTTCTTTTTGTTTACCCTATTTCTCCCTTCATTGAAACTCCAAAACAAAATGAATGAAACTTGAAATCCAAAAAAAATCATATTACAATCATTTTGAAATCCATGTCACTAATACAATGAAACATTCAATGAGTTCCAAATCATAAACCACACATGTTTTCTAGGTCAACACAGCCAACATACTCATTAAACAATAATACTGTCGCTGCCAAGTAAGAAAACCAAGTATAATACATATGCCGACAACCCAAGTCTCTAAAAAAATATGCATTAACTATTGTGCAATGAGTAAGCCCGAAACATGATCGACCTTCAAAGACATGCCACCTTTCCAATCACTTTATAAGTGATAACCATAGTGTATATTGTCAACCTTTAAGTGCTAAAGCACTTTAAAAACAAATAGAAATATCTTAATGCTGGCCAACTTATATCACAAGTAAACCATATGCTAAGATATTTAAATGAATATGAAATGTGAATCCATATAACATGTGAAAGCCCAAGAATGTCAAAATACTTTTTATAAGAAATGATATGAAAATTCTAAGCAATACCATTGCTTATGAAGCTATAGTAGCCAACTCAAGGATACAAGACTGACTATGTAACAATACAAACATCTCCACCTCATGTATAATGCAATAACCATTGTGAAATATATGTATAGCATGTTAACATATGCACCAAACTAATCAAAGAATTGTGAGACAGCCATGAAGATCACCAATAGAATTTCCATGAAGACATAATGAATCTTGTCAATGATGCCATCATCAAACTGATAATGAACAACTGAAACAATATACCTATTGTACAATAAAGAAGTGCCAATCTATTAAAATGAATTCAATTGTTCCATGGTATCACTTGAAAACTAATACCACCTAAATAACTTTTATCTGCACATAAAGCTCAACATGATCAGTACCACAATATGTGATGAAAAAATGCACCCAAATGCATCAACCCAAAGCATGATCACCAAAATACTAAATATGACAAACTGAACACAAAGAGCACCAAGTATCATTAGTCACTAGACCAATCACTAATCAGTTCAATCACCAATTAGTTTTGTCATCAAATACAATATACCACAAAGAGAAAGCCAACAATAAAAAGCTTGATATATGAAGTGTGGACTGGAAGAAGATAAATAGTAATACACTTATGGGTATTTTGTTGTGAGGAATTTTTTCAAGTACCTATATAATGGTAGACTAATTTAGATCCAAAATATAAAAAGTATGTTTCATTACTTATATAGAAAATTCCAAAGGGTGCATGTTTTGGAATCTAGAAGTCTTGAAGGTTCTCTACTCAAGGCATGTGACATTCAAGGAACTTGGAAATTTTCTAAGGTATATTAGTCAAAGAGATTGAATGGGTTCATTTTAAAATAAAGATGGAGAAAAAAAATATTGTAGATGTTGAATAAAATAGTGGATATTAAAATTTATAATTGGGATAGGGAAGCATATCTAAGAGTAAATAAAATGAATAATAGGGTGTAGATGTGATGGGGACTTCACTACAAATTATAAGAATGTCTACTAGGTAGTAGAGATCATCTAAAAGGTATAGTCCATGATATTTTTGTTATGCCTTTAATATAACTTGTATTGATAGTGAACCAAGTTATATGGAAGAGGATCCAATTTCCAAAAATAAAAATTCTTGGAAGAATTACATGGATAAGGAGATGATGGTATTGAATTAGTGTAGGAAATGAAATTTGGTTGACCTTATATATTATACGAAATCCATTAGCTACAAGTGGGTGTTTAAGATAAGTTTAGAGTAGATGGATCCTTTGAGTTGTAAAATGCATTTTTGGTGGAAAAGGGCTATTCCAAGTTTAGGGAATAGATCTTAGTGAAAAAATACCTTTTTACTAAGTTAAGTTCCATTATAATTTTTTTATCTATTGCTACAAAACTTGATTTAGAAATTGAGTTGATGAATCATGTCAATATGTAATACTATTTCATGTAGACTTAGAGAAGGAAAATATTATGGAATATATTGGGGGATACAAGTACAAGAATAAAGATAAACAAATTTGCAAGTTGAATAGGTCTCTATATGGGTAAGGTAGCACCCATGGATGTGGAACTGAAAGTTTGATACACGTGTTAGAATCAGGTTTTGGGATAAGTGATGTTGATTATGTGGATAATTCAAGAAGGTTAGTGATAATAATTTAAGTATTATTAAATTTCAGTGATATGCTTACTATTAGAGATCATAAATTAATAATTTTGGTTAACTTAAATATTAGTTTTCTAATAAGCTTCATATAAAATAATGAAGAGCTTCAAAATAAATTCTTATAATGGATATATACAAGGATATGAGTAAAAGAAAAATATGGATAAACTAGAGTAAGTATCTTGATATATTATTTTAGAGGCTTAGAATGTAGGATAATAAGTTGGTAATTTCACCTCTACGAGTTGGCACAAAGTTGACTATGGAACAATTTCCTAAATTTATGGAGGATTTGAAGGACATGAGGAAGGTTTCATATGCTAGGTTGGCACAAAGTCTCATTTAGGTAATGATCTACAAAAGAATAGATATTATTGTAATAGTGGGAGTTATAATTAAGTTCATATTGCTTCTAGGTTAAGAATATTAGACTCGTGTAAGAAAAATGTTTAGATACTTAAAGGGAAATCTAGGAAATTTCTTGATTTATATTGATAATATTTATATGGGTTGTGTTGAGTTCCTAAAGATTTGTTGATTCTAAATGAGCTAGAGAACTTGATAATTGAAGGTCTACAAGTAGATATGTGTTTTTTTTTGGTGGAGCAGTAAGTTGGGTGAGGAAGAGAAAAAAACTCAACTAATGAAGGATAATATATGGCCACAACACATGCTTGTAAGAAAGAATTATGGTTGAAGAGCTTAAGTAATAGAATTAGGTTTAAGATTAAGATTTGACTTGTGTTGAAATATGATTCATAGAGTAGATTTTTTTATCTTAAATATCAATGTACAATATCAATTTATGAGGGAGATGGTTGAGAATGAGAAAGTATAGATGGATAAAATAGACACTCAAATAAATATTGCAAAATATTTGATAAAACTTGTATCTACTTGATTGGATTAAACTATGGTTGATATTTTGGGTATAACTATCCTTGTAACTCTATCTTGAATGGGTTGAGATCAATCTTTGGGAATTTTGTAAGTTCCTCAGTTTACACCTCAATTTCAATCTGGGAGTGTAGGCTTGTGAAAGATATTGGGGCTGTTTTCCTAAGGGTTGAACCTAGAAAGCCAAGTGTGGATGAATGCAATTGTTTAATCTAAGTTTGTTCTACAATCCGACTCTTAGTCCTCCTATCAATTATGTGACAAGAGCCTATATTCACGCAATCTACAACAAAAACTGATTAACAAAAAACAAAAAACAATGTTACTATTACACATAAAGAATTTTTTTTTTTAAATTCAGAAACACACTAAACTTTGTTCAAGCACATTTGATAACTACACCAATTAATATTTATTGAATGCAATCTACTGAATGAAATTCATACACATTAATAGTAATCAAAGATAATTGCAAACTAGTTTGATTACAAAGAAATAAATGTAAGACTAAACACTTATTACCACATGACGCAATCCTACTATAATAATCACCAAGTACTTGATGAAGTGGGCCATGCCTTCTTTGCCTATTGGTTATGGATCTTACACACACAAACTACTCCACGCTAACCAACGTTCATTCAAATTACTTCATAGTATTTTAAGTTGCAAAATAGAGATATGTAGCAATAATAATAGTACCTATCATCTATATCGACTGAGTCTCTATTTATAGATATCATCAACCAATCAAACTTATAACCACTAAAAAATAAAAACATAGAAGAGTCTTTGGTTGTTTCGACCTGCGTCCAACAACCTTAGAAGATAATCAAAAATAGTTTGAAGGCTTTTTCCACTGTTTCAAAATGGCATAACAACTAAAAATAGATAAACACATCTTAGCAAATGTTTATCAAAATGACAAATAATTCTTGGATGGTCTTCAACTCCATCCCACCAATGCCCTTATCCATACGCTATCCATTAAGCATCCTCTGCTACCAAAATCACAAAGAAAATCAATAAATAATCAAAGTATTTTGGTATATTCATAGGTTTTCATCTTTACTTGTATTTTATAAAACATATTTAGCTCATTAACAAATGGTGACATGAGCAATAGAAAATAATACAAAATGACAAGGTTTAAAGGAAAATAGGAAGGAAAAATAAAGACATATTTCACCATCATCATTCCCCCTAGCTTAGGATTTTGCATGTCCTCATGCAAAAGAGTGTAAAGTACAAACATGGAGAAAAAGGGGCTAGTTTTTGCATTGTTTCAATGACTTCCTTAACCCATGACTGGTATAATGCTTGAATCTACTTTTCATGTTCTTTAATTGTCATGAGGGATGTTCTAGAGGCATATGTCTATTCAATTGTTTCCTTGAGCTGTTGAATCTCTTCTATCTATTAGGAATCAAGAGATCACGCGTCCTAAACCTGTCTCTGAAGTGCCTCATTTTCCTTAGTAACCCTAGCCAATAAATCCTACAATGCTTGAATTTCCTCTTTTAACTTGGCTACCAAATCTTGCAAACCTTGTATCTCTTTTTTTGCTAACAGAAGGTTCTCCTCTATCAGTTTAGTTACTGAGTTTTGTAGGCCACAAATTTCCTCATTTGTTAGCAAAGGATTTCCCTCCTCAAATTCTACCCCTGCTTCTTGATTTCTAGTTGGGGGTGTCTCCATAAGTTCTTGTTCATTGTCAACTAGTGCATTCAACTCCTACTTTTCCATTTGGGGAGATAATTTAGTGGTCCTCTATTCTACAAGGTTGTCAGTGGCTTCAGGTGTCAACTCAACATGAAAGCCTTGAATATTGGTATCAGTATGAATATTCTCCTCATGTGACACAAACCCTTCCTCCATACCCTGTGCATTCTAATCAAAGGGTTCCATTATATTTCCTTCTTCTACGGCTATCACCACCCCCGGTAAGACTGGAGGATGGGACTGAAGAAGTTGGGTTTCTTGTTCACACCTAGTTTCATTTTCATTAGTAGTCATAGGTGCTTCTCTTTTCTTCCTCTTATTTCTCCTTTATAGCTACCTAGAAACATTTATTGACTTCCTTGTTTTGTGATTCACAACACCTAGAACTATGAGATCACCCACTTCTTTTGACTATTCAGAGCCTAGAACATTGCTAGCTACATTTGCTAGATTTTCCAATTTTTTGTTTGTAGAAGCAGGTGACTTCTCTTTAGTTGGTGATTTTTCCTTAGTGGGTGATTTCTCTTTGTCACCAGGAGCAGTTGAAGCTTGTTTCTTTGAAGAGATAGGGGAGACTAAGGGTGTCTTTCTATGTCGTTTCCGCTTACCCCTAGATTCCCAGTTTGGTGTGCTAGTTTTGACAAACTTGCTACTAGTAGGGGTAACTCAGGGGCTCTTGGCTAGTTTGTTACTTAAGGCTAGGGTTTTCTTGATATCCTTCTTGGAAGCCCTCTTTTTTGTAGGTTTAGGGGAATCACCAGAAAGTTATTTTGTCCCCACATCTTCACTATGTTCTTCTAGAGAACTTTAATTATTACTACCCTTATCTGATTCTTTGCCTTCAAACTCCTCTTTTTCAGAAGAACTAGGTGGGTTGATAGGATAATACTCCTCTGTCGAGTATTTTGGGGTGTCTTCACCAAGAAGTGAATCCCAATCTTGTGGAGGAGAGAGCTTTTTCAATTCCCTTCCAATTAATAACTTAATGAGGCCATGGTGAGCTAATGAATTTTCATGCCCTTTTTGAATTTCTTTCTGCATTTGGTTTACAAAGGAGTAAAGAAAATATGGCAAATTCACAAGCATTCCCCATCTCAAATGATTCATAAGTTGAAACTTCTTAGCATAAACATATACATACCTACCTTTGCAGGTTATATATTGAATGATGAATTTTGCTACATTGTCCCAAGGCTGCAAAAGTGAGATTAACTTGGTGACCTATCCAGTGATGATTTCCACAAAATCCCCTTGTACCAGGAACTTCTTGCATAGAGGTTCAAGTTCCATGGCCCATTTGGAGTTACCCGAAAATTAATTCTCCCCTAAGAGTGGAAACCTAGAGACATCGACTACAGTTTCCATTGAGAAAGGAATTGTTAAACTATGGACTCTTGCTTCCATTTTATGGAAGATCATTACGAAATCCTGTGCAATCTTGTCATCATACCCTCTTAATTGTTTAAAGTATGCATCCCATCCTGCTTGTTTAAATATTTTATAAGCCTCTACAGCCTTTAGTGCCCTCAGCTCGTCCATAGTTGAAGGCTCAAAAATGATGATAGTGTTCTCCTACCATGACACTACTAGGAGGTCTCCACAACCAAAAGAATTTGTGCAAATGAAATTCACTAGAAGACATAGAAACCACCACTGAAAATAGGTGTTGAGAATAGTAATTAGTTATCGACTACAACTTAATCGATGAGCGGTTAATGGGAAATCAAATTTGGAAAGTGGGTTGCAGTGTTTGAAAAATTGGTTTACACAAATGTCATCATAGCATGTTACAGTTATGCTCATAAATAACAACAGTAATGGTATTAACTAAGTGAGATCAAGGAATAATGAATTTTGGCATGCTAAAAAGGATACGGAAAAGATACGATGTGATGGTTGAAGACATGACATGGCGTGTGACAAGACATGACCTGTTTGTGGGTACGTAACCACTCATTAACCAAAAAAATATATTTAATAAAGAAAAAGTAAAAGAGAAAAACCAAAATATATTGATACCAATGATTGCCAGTGGTATGGAACAATGACATAGAAGCAAGCACGATGAATGGAGAGTGGAGATGGTGTTGGTGTTGATATGGAATTGCTAGCCTAGTAGTGTCGATAATGAAATCAAAGGCACCACATGGGGTCAACAAGACAATGCAACAGGAAAGACATTAGGTGAACCACAACCATTATTACCCAAGTGGAGTACAACTAGTAGGCTTCCATGGGTCAAGATGAGCACAATGAAGTAATGACTGAAAGCACATAATACCTGGACAAGTAGGCAGCAGGAGCATGTAAAGGGACCGTGAAAATTGATCATTGTGCCAGAGGTTAGGTGAGGCCAGAAAACCATTTAGGAAGCAAACATCACCTGGTAGAAGTGAAGAGAACCAAGTGACAAAGGCTCTTGTCCAGAAAAAGACAACAACAAAGGTCACATAAGTGAATATAGCACAACATGAGTTGTAAGTAGCCCAAAAGTGGTGGTGGCTATGAAGATGGTAGGAGCAACCCTAAAAATGATGAGATAAAGGTCTAGTCAACCTACACTACCAACGAACAACCAAAACTCAAAGATGAAAGAAAACCCTAGCATAGAAGTGACAAGAAGGTAGAGTTGTGAACCTATAGAATTATTCGCTTCTTTCTTTTTTCATTTTTTTTATTTTTTATTTTAAAGTTCCTCCTATCGCTGCCTAGAAGTGTTGGAAACCTGATTTTTCACCTCTAGGATTTATTTAATAGTTAACGCTCATTGAAAACCAGTTTTCAAATGTTAACTAGCCAACAATGCTCGAGATTTTTCATTGTTGGATCTTTTATTACATTATTTTTTTGACATTCTGAAAAGTACCTAAAAGGTATTGGGAGAGACCATAGAAACCTTGTCAAGGAGATGGAGTTCCTTAGGTAGATTCGAGACAAACTCTTCCCTGGAGAGAGGCCTTTTGTACAACTTCAATCTTTGGTTGTTGACAATTAAATCCATGCGATCAAATTCCATCATGAGGAGGTTGGCATCCCCGTTATTATAGACCATCTCAATTTCATAGGGCTTGAGCCACCGGGTGTAGAAGTTTCCCTTAAAATTTTAAAAATGGGAGTCATACAAGAGTGGCCAATCACCTGGTTGAAATGATCATTGTCAAATGAAATGATCATACCAAAGAGTACGCTAGTTCTAGACAATTTCTACATGGAAGAGCACTTGTTGGTGAAGTTCATCTAATGAGTGGAGCTATGCAATTCATTCTTGTTGTGCATTAGACAAGTTCATACCCAGCTGAAGTGTTGTGTGAAGAGTTTTTACCTCAAAATCGATAGGGAGAACAACCCTCTTACCATAGACAAGCTCGTAAGGTGTAAAACTAGTGGTGGTTTTCCATGTAGTGTGATAAGCCCACATAGCTTCAGGAAGTCGCGCAACCCAATATTTCTTATGGAGAGAAATTGTCTTGGTAAGAATGTTCCTGAGTTCTTGGTTGGTGACTTTTACTTGACCATTAGCCTATGGATGGTAAGGTGAAGACTTGCAATGTTGAATCTCATATTCATGAACCAAAGTAGAGATGAGGTCAAATGTGAATTGTCGACCTTGATCTATAACTATCTCACACAAAACACCAAATCGAGTAAAAATCTTGGAATAGAGAAATTCAACCACCTTGGTGTCCTTGGCATGCTTCAAAGCAACAACTTCAACCCATTTTGTTACATAATTTGTACACACAAGGATATATTCCTTGTTCTGAGATGGTGGGTTGACAGGTCCAACAAAATTAAGCCCCCATTTTTCAAAAGGCTTAGTAGAAAACTAAGGATGTAGAGGCATTTCATCTGAGTACATGGGGCAACCCATACATTGACATTTGTCATAGTGTTGAACATAGTGTTTACAATCCTTGTGGAGTGTGATCCAATAGTGGCTTATAGTCAAGATCTTTTGAGTAGTCCTTTGAGCAGAAAAATGTCCTCCACAGGGTTTTGTGTGGCATGCGTGAAGTATGTCGATGACATCATCCTCGGGTACACATCAGCACATGATATTGTAAAGGCCATGGTAGAAGAGCAATCTATTGAGCCATGTATAATCACCACTAATTCCAACCACCTTTTAGTGTTCCCTCAGAGAGAAATGAGGTGGGAACTTGCAAGTAACTAGGTAGTTTTCCATGTCAATGTACCAAGGACTCTTTATTAATATAGCAAAGAGATGCTCATCTAGAAAGGTGTCATCAACTAGAACTAGTTCATCATCTTGCTATTGTAACTTGGATAGAAATTTTGCAACCACATTCTCATGACCAAGATTATCAAGTATAGTAATGTCAAATTCTTGAAGCAACATTAACCATCTAATAACTCTACCAGTTATAATAGGTTTATTCATTAGAAATTGAATTGCAGAATGATCAGTATGAACAAACACTTTATATCTAGTAATATAATGATGAAACTTATTAATTGCATAAACAACAGCTAAGAACTCCTTTTTAGTGATTGTATAATTTACCTCAACCTCAATGAAAATTTTACTGATGTAGTAAATGGCATAGAAGAGATTATCTTCTTTCTGCCCAAGGACAGCCCCCATGGAACAATCTAAGGAATCAATGTGGATATGAAAAGGTACCTCCCAATTTAGACCTCTAAGTACTGGTGTGGTGACAACCTATTCTTGATGGTTTCAAAGCCTCTTGAATTTCTAGTGTCCATGATAAAAGGACATCTTTCGCTATCAAAGAAAACAAGGGAGAGGAAATCTTACTAAAATTTTGGATAAACCGCCTATAGTACCCTGCATGGCCTAGAAAACTACGCACATCCTTTTGGCTAGTGGATGTAGGCAAGTATTGAATAATCTATATCTTTTTGGGATCGACTTGAATACCCTTAGTAGAAATATAATGACCAAGTACTATCCCTTCTATCATAAGCATATGGCATTTTTATGGCTTAATGATAAATTAGTATTTATACAACACCTGAGTACCTTTTCTAAATTTGTTTAAGCCTCTTCATAATTATTACCATGGACAGTAAAATTGTCCATATACACCTCAACACAATCATTTACAAGATTCGCAAAAATGCTCAAAACTTCCCTTTGAAAAGTGGCAAGGGCATTACATAAACCAAATGGAAAAATGTTATAGGAAAAAGTGCATCAATGAGAAGTGAAAATAGTCTTGTCCTGATCCTAAGGAACTATGTGAATCTGGTTGTACCAGCTAAACCCATCTAGAAAAGAGAAGAAATTCTTACCTACAAGAGTGTCCAACACTTGATCAATAAATGGTAATGGAAAGTGATCCTTTTTAGTAGCTTTATTTAGTGCTCTATAATCAACAAAAATTCTCCACTTACCATTTTTCTTAGGAACCAAAACTAGAGGAGAGACCCACTGAATATCTGAAACAGGATATATAAACCCAACATTTAAGTGTTTTTGTAACTCCTCTTTAACTATTTCATGCAAGACGGGATTGAGTTGTCACTGTGGTTACCTAATTGGATGAGTATCTTCTTCAATGTAAATATGGTGGGTGTAGGTGTCAGGATGAATGCCACGCATGTCTTGGTATTCCCAAGAAAATGCATCTTTATTCATTCTAAGCATGGTAATAAGGTCTTGGATTTTTTCAATGGTTAATTGTGGATTAATATTAAGTGTGTGATTAGGAAAGATTTCTATAGCTTCTAATTGTGTAGGTGAGTTAATGGCTAGTACTTGAGAGGTGGATGCCATATCACTAGAATTTGTAAAAGATAAAAATGAACTATACAAACAATTATGAGGTTTCAACTAATGCAATGTGACAAAATTTTGAATAGATCATGAGCTACCTACCAATGGAAAGTTTCCAAAAGGACATTGGGTATTTATACCTTAATGGAGAACCATGCTTTCAAAAATTTCATTAAATGTATACTTGTTCTTAAGGAAATTAACAAGATTATTATCTTCAGTGGGTTCTTCAATGTCTAATGCTTGATCAATTATCAAGATTGGAAATAACTCATCCAAGTCACTATCAACACATATTGGATCCTTCGTCTCTAACAAGGGTTGTGATGGCGGGTATAAAGTCAACTATTTCTTGTGCTCACCATTGGAAATGATCATATTTCCTGACCGACAATTGATGAATGCATCTGTAGCTACTAACCAAGGTCATCCCAAAATCAAGGGGTATCCCCCCAGCTTAATTTTTGGCTGCAAAATCACAAAGTCAGTTGGGTATTCCCATGAGTCAATAGAAAGTATTACATCTTCAATCATACCCTCTAGTTTGACCAAAGATCGGTCTTCCATTTGAAGAACTATGGGGGTAGGTCTAACTCCCTCTAGTGACAATCTTTCCTTTGTTTCATTTTTCATATCATTAATTGCAGCACCCAAATCAACAAGGGTATTAGGAATACTTACTTTACCAATGGATACCTTAATGATAGGACTCCCTGGATCTGAGTACTTTGGAATGGTTATGTTCCTAAGCATAAGATTTTCCAATTGTCCAATAACCTGGATGGTCTTTGGGTCTTGCTTCTTCTTTTGCTTCCAAGTACATAGGTCCCACACTATTTTTGTATATATGAGAATGTCCTTGATAGCCTACAACAAAGGAATCTTGATGTTAACATTGTGTAAATCATTAACAAAATCAAATTTAGGTTGAGAGAATTCCCTTTGTATTGTTTCAGACTGAAATCATTCAGGAAAGGGAGGTTCTTTGACTGGCTCTACTTCAAATTCTTCATTGATCTCTGTGATGGTGGGCCCCTGAAGAGCCTTTCCCGGTCTTAAGTAAATTCCATCTAATTCTAATGTGTTTATAGGATAAGTGGGGTAACTTGTTGCCTCATTATTATACATAGGTTATGTTTCCTTATTGTTTGGATTTGTATTTGGTTGGGTTTGCATTGTTGTAGGCTTCAGTGGTTGTGTTGGATTGCTTGGTTGAGTAGATGATGATGGTATAACTGAAAGGAATTTTTGTGATTGCTAGCATGGGTTGATCAATGTCAGGCCAAATTTACAAATAAATTTTCAATGTGGATCAAACACCATTGACTAATGTCATGATAAGACCCAAAAAAAATCCTCAAGTGCGCCAAACATTCAAATTTTAATCTCCAAGGATCCACAACATGTTACACCCATCATGTCGGCCATGAATAGGAAAACCCAAACATACCAAGAAAAATCTTTAACCATGAGCACACTGATTAATACGGACGTACAACAAAGATAGAGAACAATCTAAAAACATCCACATACTAGAATTATACCATATTTAATCAAGAACACTAACAGAGACTACAAATATTCATGCGAAACTCTGAAACTTGTGGTGGATGGACTAGATACAGTCAACAATAAACCCTTTAGTCTATAGAAATTGATCTTCAACGTACAAAACAAAACACCTTCATGACCTAAACAAAACACCTTCATGACCTTCACAGTTCCACTGGGAACCTGCAATACTTTCTTTTACAATTTTCTCAATATCCTCGACATATACAACCTTCAATACATCAAGTGCTAATAGTGTTGACATCAATGACAACTACATATCAGCAACACAACCACAACATCCAACAACCTCCCCCTTTGGCATTGATGGCAACAAACAATGTGAAAAACACCATCAACCCAACTCTCAATCAATACTTACTCCTCCTTAGATTCTGACTCTTCTTCCTTGACTTCTTCTACAATATCTTCTCTCCAAAAGACTCTTTACTCCAGATAAGCAGCAATTTTTCACGACTCTTCTCCCCCTTTGACATTGATGGAAAAGATAAACATTATATTTCCACATACAAGCTTTGAACCACATATCTACACATTTGACTACTCCCCCTGAGTAGCAGCCATGGAAACATCAATCCGGATTAGGAAATATCTATGAAGCACATAGATTGATGCAAATAAATGCATCTCTAGTTCTTATCAGGAGGGGTAATCACCCCTAGCACCCCTCTGAATACTCAAAAGTATCCTTTGGCAACGGCTTGGTGAAAATTTCTACAATCTATTCTTTGGTAGGTACATACTCTAGTATGACTTATTTCTCACTCATTTTTTCTCTTAAGAAGTGAAACTTGATTGATATATGCTTGGTCTTAGATGTAGCAATAGATTCTTTGATATGTTTATTGCACTTGAGTTGTCACAGTATATGGAAATAGGTTCATCATATACTAATCTGATATCTTTCAGCATCTATTTCATCCACATCACCTGAGTATAGTTGTTTGTAGCAGCAATATACTTTGCCTCAGTAGTAGATAGAGAAATGGAATTATTCTTTTTTCTCAACCAAGACACCAGCTTCTTCCATAGGAAGAAAGCACCACCACAAGTACTCTTTCTGTCATCTACATCTCCTACCCAATCTACATCAGTATATGCATTTAAAGTAAGATCATCATCCTTAGGATACCAAAGCCCAAAATCAACTGTTCCTTTCAAATACCTGAAGATTCTCTTAACAACAGTCACATGATACTCTTTTGAATCAGCCTAAAATCTAGCAACCATACATACAACATTCATAATGTCTAGTCTAGTCTAAGTTAAATAGAGCAATCCACTAACCATCTACCTGTATCTTGTTTGATTTTCCTTAGGAGAATCATCATTTTGTGTTAAATTACATTTGATTACCATGGGAGTACCAACAAGTTTTGAGTCATCCATGCCAAACTTCTTCAACAGTTCTCTCACAGATTTGGACTAAGATATGAAGATCCCCTTGTCTAGCTAAGTAATTTGCAATCCTAGAAAGAACTTCATCTCTCCAATCATACTCATCTCAAATTCGCTCTTCATTTCATCAGCAAACCTCATACATAGATTATCATCTCCTCCAAAGATAATGTCATCAACAAAGACCTCAATAATTAATTATTTATCATGATCCAATTTGAAATATAAGTTGTTGTTAGCAGTATCTTTATTGAATCCAAGCTTCAGTAAGTATTTGTCTAATCTAGCATACCAGGCTCTGGGGGCTTTCTTGAGTCGATATAAATCTTTCTTCAATCAGAAAACCATGTCTTCTTTATCAGCCAGTTGAAATCCATCAGGTTGTTCAATATATACTTCTTCTAGCTCACCATTCAAAAAAACTGACTTCACATCCATTTAATAGACTTTGTAGCTCTTGTATATAGCATAAGAAAGAAATAACCTTACGGCTTCAATTCTAGCAACAGGGGAAAAAATTTCTTCAAAATCAATACCTTCCATTTGTGAATACCCTATACATACCAGTCTGGCTTTATTCTGGACCACTTTGCCTTGTTCATTCAACTTATTATGAAAGACCCATTTAGTACCAATCACATTTTTGTCTTTTGGTCTAGGAATAAGTAACCATGTATCATTATTTTCAATCTACATCATTTCTTCCTTCATAGCTTCCATCCAGTGTTCATCATTCCAGGATTCTTTGACATCTTTAGGTTCAATCTTGGAAATTAGGCAATACTCTTCTGCAATTTTTCTTCTAGTTTGCACACCTTTATTCTTATCTCCTATAATTTGATTTTCAAAATGATTTAGCTATACATACATCAAAGTTTTAGGATTCTCTCAAACTTCTGATTCTTTTGTTCTTTCTTCTGTACTTGCACTTGTCTCTACTTCCTAACTATCTTGATTTACCCGAACAAATTGAAGTTGTCTTACTGGAACATATGGAAAAAATTTAAGTTGTTTTTGTTTCTGAACATTCTTCCCTTTGTTTGTATTGTCTTCATCTAAATCATATCCACAATATCTGGATGATTTAGTAGAGTCCTCATCAACTCTGACATTTGCACTCTCAACCATTTTTCTTAATCTTTTGTTATAGCACCAATAGGCCTAGCTTCTAGTAGAGGAACCTAGAAATATTCCTTCATCACTTCTTGCATCAAACTTTCCTATATCATCATCTCTCTTGATGTAACACTTGCTTCCAAAGATCTTGAAATATTTAATAGTAGGCTTATAATTAAACCATAGTTCAAAAGGAGTCTTACCAGAATTACCATTTACATTTACCCGATTCAAAGTATACATAACAGTGCTTAATTCTTCACTCCAGTAGATGTGAGGCACATTTCCTTCAATCATCATTTTTCTAACAGCATCTAGAATTGTTATGTTTTTTCTCTCAGCAACACCATTCTATTCACGGGTTCAGGGAGCAGATAACTGTCTTCTAATTCCATGCTCTTCACAAAAAGAATTAAACTCCCTGGAGGTGAACTCGCCACATCTGTCTAACCTTAAGCATTTGATTTTCAGACCTTTCTCATTTTCTGCCATAGCTTTGAAACTTTTGAACTTTCTAATGCTTCACATTTTTCTCTTAAGAAAGCAACCCATATCATTCTAGAATAATCATCAATAAGCAGCATAAAGTACCTTTCACCATGGAGACTTATGACTCTGGAGGGACCACATAGATCAATATGTACTAGCTCTAGCAATCCATTTGAATGATGTTGTTTTCTTTGAAAAGAAACTTTATTCTATTTTCCCATCTGACACTCTTTGCAAATTGTGCTAGCAGGCTTCACTAGCTTAGGTAGATCTCTTACTAGTTGAGTGGAACTTATTTTGACAATGTTATCAAAATTCACATGACACATCCTTCTATGCCATAACTAGCTTTCATCTACTTGAGCAATTAAACAACTTTCACTAGTAGCATTCAGGTGAAAAATATTACCTTTTGTCTATTTACCTGAGGCAATTACATTTCTAGAACTTCCATATATCCTGCATCTTCCATCTTTGAGCCGAAGATAATATCCATTGTCCACCATTTATCCAACACTTAACAGGTTGTGCTTCAAGCCTTCAACATAAAGAACATCATCAGTGTTATCCTTACCACCAAGACAAATAGATCCTCTGCCACGAATCACACAAGCATTGTTATCTCCAAATCTTACAACCCCACCGTCATACTTCTCTAAACTTACAAATTTGTTTTTATCACTAGTCATATGATGTGATCATCCACTATCAATGACCCACTCATCCTTTTCTACAATTTGGGCTACAAGAGATTTCTCAACTTTAGCAAATTCAGTAGCCACATGACTATTTTACTTGATAGCAATGAAAACCCAATCATCTTCATTTCCATTATCTTTATCACACTCATCATCAATCACACCTTCTTCAGAAAAATAACATTTCTTTTGGAATCTAGATTTGTGAGACTTAGATCTAGGAACTCTTTTAGGACACCTTGATGCAAAATGACCTATTTTACTACAAGAAAAACATTTTATGGGAATCTTTCCTTTATACTTACCTTGTCCTCTACCTTCTTTCTTCACAATCAGTTGTTTCATTTCTTCCTCATACTTGAATGTCTTTCTAGAACTCTCTCCCAGATCATATCTTTGCTTGTTTCTTCTGGATACAGTAGCCTTAAATGTAGTTTCAGTCTTAGAAGCAAATTCACCAAATTCACTCAACTCAAAGGCAACAAGTTTACCAATCAGTGTACCCCTTGTCACATTCGTCAATGATCTAGTTTCTTCAATAGCATGAGCCTTTGCTTTGTAGGAGGGAGGTGTTGTGCAATTTTCGCACACATGCCCCACTGGAGGCGGGGACCCTCTTCTTTCTTTTGCATCTATGCCTCTTGGCTTGGTCAAATTTTGGTCTTATTCTTATTGGGAGGTTATTTTGGGATTAATTCTAGACTGGGTTTGATGAGGACTATATTTTGAGGCTCTAGGGGAAATTTGTCTATCTTGGAATTTGAAAATGGGGATTTTGAAGTGAATTTTCAAAGTTATATGTAAATCCTTTTTGCACTTGTGGATAGAGGACGAAAAATTGGGTCAAGTGGATTTTTGAACTTTTTGAAAATTCCTTCTAGAAAAAAAGTTATGAGGTTTAGGGGATTTTGACCCTACAGGGAATTCGGGTATTTTCGTCCCTGATGGAAATCCCTGAAATTTCCATTTTTGGAAATTTCCAAGACCCCCTCAAAATCCCAAAAAATTTCAATAATGGAAATTTTCTTTTTTGCACCCATGGATAGAGGACAAAAAATTAGGCAGGGTTGTTTTTTGAATTTTTTGAAAATCCCTTCTAGAAAAAAAGTTATGAGGTTTAGGGGATTTTGACCTTGTAGGGAATTCGGGTATTTCCTCCCTAGGCAGAAATCCCCGATTTCCATCAGCCTCTTGATTTTCCATAATTGTTGCATTTCGGAGATTTTAGCATCCCACATAATTGCCTCACCCTAGGAAATCTCTGAAATTTCCATCGCCCTGTCATTTTCCCGAGAATGCATATGAAATCATCGCTAAAATTTGTCTTGCCTAGAAATTCCTGAAATTCCTCCCTGGCCTGATTTTCACGAAGGGCTCAAAACCTTGAAATTTTCATTTTTGGAAATTTCCATGACCCCCTCAAAATCCTGAAATTTCCAAAAATGGAATTTTTTTCCAAAATGGAAATTTTTTCTCAAAATTTTAAAATGTTCCCAAAAATGAAATTCTTGAGATGGAGAGAAAATTTCAAATATAAAAATTTCCAAAAATGGATTGGATTTTTAACATGTGAGCTACTAATGATGACATCATGGAAAGTTTCCATAAAAAAGTGTAAGTTTTTTTTTCAAAGGCCAAATTTTTATTCAAGTTTCATTTGGATTGGATCCTTAAGGGGTTTTCTGATGTTTTTCTGAGCAAGATACCAAGTATGCTGCCAAAGCGGGATATAGATTTCAGGATTGATCTGGTACTTGGAGCTAAGCCTATATGTTGGGCTTCGTACCGGATGACAACCCAGAAGCTTCAAGAACTTCGTCTGCAATTGGAGGAGCTGTTGGCTAAGGGGTTTATTCACCCAAGTGTTTCCCCTTGGGGAGCACCCATAATTTTCATAAAGAAGAAGGATGGTTCTCTCCATCTGTGTATTGATTACAGGTAGTTGAGCAAAGTAATGGTGAAGAACCAATATCCCCTACCCAGAATTGATGATCTTTTCAATCAGATAAAAGGAGCGAAGATATTTTCTAAGATTGATCTCAAATCAGGGTATCATCAGTTGCGGATTGTGCAACCAGATATTCATAAAACAACATTTCGCACTCAATATAGACATTACGAGTTCACTGTAATGTCGTTCGGGTCACCTTCAATCTTCATGAGCTTAATGAATGGGGTGTTCCAAATGTATTTGGATAGATTCATCCTTATTTTTCTCAATGACATTCTGGTTTATTCCAAATCTATGGAGGAACATGAGGAACATCTAAGACAGGTGCTACAATGCTTAAGGGACAATCAGTTGTATGCCAACCTGGAAAAGTGTGAATTCTATAAGACTAAAGTTCAATATTTGGGTCATGTCATTTTAGGTGAGGGAATTTCCATGGATCCTCCAAAGATTCAAGCCATTGTGGATTGGCTCGTACCCATGAATGTCTCAGAAATTCATAGTTTCATGGGACTAGCAGGCTATTATCAGTGGTTCGTCCAAGGCTTTTCTAGGATTGTGCATCCCATTACCTCTCTTTAGAGGAAGGGGAAGAATTTTTTTTGGTTAGATCAATGTCAGTTAGCATTTCAAACTCTTAAGGAAAAGTTGACCAGTGCACCAATTTTGGCAGTACCAGATCCTATGGGGGAGTTTGTTGTATGTACAGATGCTTCCTTGGAAGGCTTAGGGGTCGTTTTGATGCAAGAAGGGTGAGTGATTGCGTACAAATCCCGTAAAATTAAGGATCATGAATTGAACTACCCCACACATAATCTTGAGTTGGCCATTGTGGTTCATGCTTTGGTAAGATGGAGAAATTTCCTTTTAGGGCATCGGTTTGAGTTGCATATAGATCATCGTAGTCTTCAATACATCTTCATGCTGTCGAACCTAAATGCAAGACAAAGAAGGTGGATGGAATTCTTGTGTGAATATGATTTTGAAGTAAAGTATATCTAGGGCAAAGAGAATGTGGTGACAGATGCTTTGAGCCGACATAGACATGAGATTTTTGTAGTGGCTCTCGAGGTTGATTTGAGGAGTCAAATCCTCACCGCCCTCTCCTCAGACAATTGGTATCAAGAGGTGGAATCTGAAATTGAGTCGGGCAGAACTTTGGAAGAAAAAATTGTTGGATACTCACTGGATTCTAATGGTGTCTTGCGCTATGCAGGCCGAATGTATGTACCTCCTGTAGAGGGTCTTCACACCCTAATCTTAACTGAAGCCCATCGGGCACCTTATTCGACACATCCTGGAGTTAAGAAAATCTATGTAGATCTACGCTCACTATATTTTTGGGTAGGATTGAAGTGTGATATCACTGATTTTGTGGCTAGATGTCTAGAATGTCAGAGGGTTAAGGTGAAGCATCATCATCTGAAAAGTTTGTTGCAGTCTCATCTTGTTCCAGAATGGAAGTGGGACATTATCTATATGGATTTCATTGTTGGCTTTCCTATGTCTTCCAAGCGGCATGACGCTAACATGGTCACTATGGACAGACTGACCAAGGTAGCCCATTTCTCTCCTATCTGATCTTCCTATACTGCTTCTTTGGTGGCCAAGGTGTTCATGGAAGACATTGTTCGATTGCATGGGATACCATGAAGAATCATTTCTAACCGAGATCCAGTATTCACATCTGCATTATGGACATCTTTGCAGCGGTCCTTAGGGACTCAATTGAACTTTAGCTCTACCTACCATCCTAAGACAGATGTTCAGACTGAGAGATTCAATCAGTTGCTTGAAGATATGCTCTGCATGTATGTCATGGACCAACAATCACGTTGGGAATATTATCTGCACTTGGTCAAGTTTTCCTATAACAATGGTTACCATAGTTCGATCAGCATGGCTCCTTTTCAAGCTTTATACGGTCGTCCTTGTCATACCCATTTGAGCTAGGATTGGTTGGAGGATAGGGTTCTCCTTGGACCCAAAATGCTTCGAGATATGGAGTAGCAAGTAGCTCACATCCGAGAACATCTTATAGTAGCCCAAGATAGGCAGAAGAAGTATATTGATGCACATAGAGTTGATCAGCAGTTTGCAGTTGGTGATCGAGTATTTCTTCGAGTACGTCCGCAAAAGTGCCCTATTCGTTGTGGAAAGGGTTCTAGGCTTGCGCCCCGCTTTGTAGGACCATTTGAGGTGTTAGAAATAATTGGTCATGTTGCCTACCACCTAGCCTTGCCACCCAATCTATCATGGATTCACGATGTTTTTCAAGCTTCATTCCTTAGACCATATTTTCTTGATGTCACTCATGTACTTGATTGGAATGCTCTACAGGTTGAGGACAGGTAGCTAGCTCTTGAGCCCATGGTCATGCTATAGCATCGGAGACTCGCCCTCAAGGGTAGAGATATTGAACAGGTGTGGGTTCAATGGGACCTGAATGACGAGACTTCAGTGACACGGGAGGATGCATCCCATATTAGAGAGGCTTACCCATATTTATTTACTAGCTTCCAGGAGTAAGCCATGTTCTTGGGGGGGAGGATGTAATACCCCTCACATTGCTGATACTCTTTGATACTCTTATGTGAACATGGTTGATATTTGGTTTGTGATGGTGATTAGTTCACCAACTTGGTTGTGTGTGGATTCATTGTTTAGTTGGTTTGTTGCACTTGACATTACTTATGATGTTTGATGATACATTATGTGGTGGTTATATTATCTGGTTATGCCATGGTTTTCCTTAATAATATATGAAGTGATGTTGTGATTCTATGTTGCTATGGTTTCTAATGTGTTTGTTAGTGAGTCTTAGTGAAAGGACGAAGTGGCATCACTCGCTTGCGAGTGCCCTGCTACCCCACGATTTCCTTTCACGGTGTGTCTGCAATGGAGATTTACATGTTACTTGATGTTTGTTTGTATGCAGGAATTGCAGGAATAAAGTCTCGATTCCACCTGCTTCGGCAGGACAAGGCGAGCATTAAATTAACCCAATGGGTACGATGTTGAAAAAGGGAGTTGAGGAAATGTCCCCATCCCAAGTCTTTCACCTCGTTGTGAGTCTTGTTGTGTCATGGTTTTGGCTTTGTCCTTGTCTCTGTATTGGTTGTTGTTTATTTATTTTAATTATGGTTAGTTGTTATTTAATTTATTTTTACTTTATATGGAATAAATTAATGATATTTTGTGGATATGACTAATTGTGAGTAATTGTAATTTTGGAGTCAAATATTGTAAATTAAAAGATATTTAATTAATTAAAAAGGTGTAAGTAATTAATTTAAATAAATAATGTTGGTGATAATTATAAATTATCTTTTTCAAGATATTAAAATTAGAAAATCAGAAGAGAATATCTTGTGGGGATAATATCATGTGAAAATAATGAATTTTTAATTAAAAAATTGTGAGATAAGTGTGAGCTTTTAAAGCAGTAAAAAAGAACCAATGGATGTTTTGGATTTTTGAGAAAAAAAGAAAGAAGAGCTTTATTTATTTTTCATTATTTTATGGTGAGGAAAGGAAGTTTCTACACACACACAGGAATGGTTTTTTTTGGGTTTTGTTTGGAAAAGAAAAAAAAAAGATAAGTACTTTTGCATTGCTTTGGAGAAAATTGTTCTGTAAGAAAAGAATAGCAAATTGATTCAGAAGTTAGCTGAAAGGAATTTGAGAAGGATCTGCAGAGGGAGTTCATTTTCAAAAGAGGAAAAAGGGTTACCGTGTTTGGATTCGTCATCAAACGAAGGACTCCAGGTTCTTTTCGATTAATTTAATTCCTTCATTTTTTATTGTTCTGTAAGAGAAATGAAAATCATGTCTGCCATGTTTGAAATTGATAATTATGTTTAAAAGAAGATTTTGTTGTTGAAATTCATTTGTATCAACTTTTAAATCTTCTATGGAAAATGGATGTGAAATCTTCTGGTCTTGCTTCAACAAAACTAGTTTTGAAAATTTTATTGGAAAAGAAAACAAAATTATTCTAGGGTTAAATTATGCATACCCAGATTTGCAATTTGTCTAAAAAGAAATCATATTGATATTTATTGTAATTTATTTTAATTTATATTTAATTATATTAGTTTGCCAAAAATATGTATATATATGTGTTGGGGTTAAATCTTGTATGCCCAAATTTATTCTGAAAAAAAAGGGGGACTGTTGATTCATTATATTATTTATTCTGTAATTTATAGGAATATATATATATATATATACCTGGGCATATATTATCTTATGTCCTTTTTAAAAAAAAAATGTATATTTTCTATACAGTTCGAGTTTCGTGCCCTGGTTTTGGGTATAAAAAAATTAAAAAATTTAAAAAAAAAAGAAAAAAAAAGGAATTTATATTGGTGGTGGTGGTCAGCCGAAGCCATACCACCCACGGCCCCCCTATGGTTGCACGCAATCACCACTGACTGCGTACAGTAGCCATAGGCTGTTGTATGCAGCCAATGGGGACTGTGGCCTCCCCACGGGGAGGTATGTAGTACCCATTGTGTTTTGTCCTTTTTTTTAAATTCATTTTTTTGTAGTTTTTTATAGTATATATATTATATATAATATATATATGTATATATATGTATATATTTATATATATGTGTATATATATGTATATATTTATATATATGTGTATATATATGTATATGTATATATATAAATAAATATATATCTGTGGGTAAATTTACAGTGAATTATTCTGTTAATATTTATGATATGGATTAAATGCATGATTTTAATATATATATATATATATATTATTTGTATGTATATATGCATACATGTATATATGCAAAAAAAACATATATATATGAATATGCATATATATATAAATAAAGGTGGTTGTTTATGCTGTGATTGTGGAATAATTAGATAATGTTAAATTTACAATGTTGTAATGTAATTGAGGAAATTATAAATAAATTGTGTGAATTAAATTAAGTTGAATATTCTTGTGTAAACTAATTTATTTATTTTCTTGGTGAAATTATTTTGTGACAAAATATGTTATATGGTGTTGTTTCGTGTGATTGTTTACTCTTGAAATTATTCGTTGAGTCAATTGTGGTTTTCTTTTTTATTGGATTTGTATCATGTGGGAAAGCCCTTGAGTTAGTGTATCCTTCTATAGGAGCTTAAGTTGTTGGTTAGGGACTTCTAGAGGTGGCAGATTGATGTTGTATATTTGATCTTGTAATTTGATATTTGGCCCTATGTTTTGGCTTTGGTTGTGATTTGAGTTACACATGGGTTGTACCATTTTATGGATGTGTTTCATATAATTTTGGTGAGATGTTTTTTCCTCACAGATGTTCCATTTGTTGGTCCAATGTTCTTGTGGTAAAAACTCCTTGGTGTTGGTTTTTTTTTTAGGGTTCTAGGGAGAGTGGCTCTACGTGGGGGTTGGCGCACAAAGGGGCTATCAAGGTAACCCACGTTATAGTTAGAGTAATTAGTGATAACCTAAGTAATTAATTAGGGGGTGGGTAGTTAAACATTAATAACATAATAATGGATTCATCATCCACCTATCAGTGCTATCATAGACTAAAGGTGGGCTGAGAAGGCCATGGTTGGCATGATCATTGCCTCGTCCTCACAAGAGGTTAATGGTTCCACATGAGTAACCCTATGGAGCGGCGCCTTGAGATAGGCTGTCAGGAGAACAATAGATGGAGGCGACACCTTGTGATAGGTTGTCTGGATAATCCATGTGAGGCCATGCGATGACACTCTCCTCTAGCATTCCATTTGAGTTTTTTTATTGAAATCCTTTGGAAGTGGTCTATTGTTATGTTTTGGAAATTTATTGTCATTATAAGTTATTCCTTTGTGTTCTCTTTCTTTTTGTGTCTAGAGTGTAGTCTTTCTTTACTGTTTGGATGTGCTTGGTCGAGGATCCTTCCTTGTTTACTCCTAGCATGGGGGTGGTTGGGTGGAACGTGCTACGCACCCCGTTGGGTCCCCTTGGATGCAGTTGTACTATTTAGTGCAAAGTTTTGCTGATGCAGTTGATCCAATATTCATATGTACCAAATGTATATTTTTACTCCAAATGTATTTTATTTATTGATGTATCACTCCCATGTGCATTGGGAAGACTTATTATGTAATTTCGTATATGTGATCATTGAGATGTACTCTCAAACTGATGTAATGTATTATCATACCATGTAATCATTCTTGAATTACCATATGTAAATACTGTCAATGTTATGTTGTATTTGTGGAAATATGTATTTAATAGCTTCATGATTAATTCATTGTAATTTGTTTGTATGGTTTTATATGGATTATTCTTATTAATTTGGTTATCATTAATGGATGTTTTTAAATGGTGATATGTGAATGAATGGATACATAATTAGTAATTTAATGTTCATCTATTATCTTTGTTATGGGATAGTTTGGTAATGTCACCTCGTGTACCCCAAGGGATTTAGTTGTGCAACTTAGAACATTGTTATGATGGGAATACCTAATGTACTTTCCTTATGTTCTTTAAAAAAAAAAAAAAATTGTTGTGTTTTTACTTGTTCCTTTGGGGTTTGCGCGATGAGGTGTTACAAGAATAATCCATTCATGACTTAGCATGTTCTGATATTCCTAAGGTTCACAAACCATCACAGGGTTGCATTCTTTAATGTACCTAGGAACAATTTGAGCTTCTACACGTCATTTTGATAATCATAGTTGTGGCACAACACATCAAATTCAAACCAAAACATATCAGGATCCTGAATCAAAAGACCATGAAAATTTGGTAAAGGAGAGTAAGGAATATTCTTCATAGGGGCATCTTGTTTGAGATGTGTGATTGGAAACTCAAAGGTAATCGGATTATTTTTGGCCAATGCCCTATTATGATTGTTGTTGTTGATGATGATGTTGTTGTTGTTGGGATCCATGACATCTAGTGTGCAAGGGGTAAAGTAGATTTTAAATGGCTCCTGGGTTTCTGAGAATGGACTAGCTTTTGGCTCATAAAATTCCCAAGAGAGCTTTTCAACCTTTCTTCGCAATACTTCAAAAGAACTCAGATGGGTACCTGAAGGTGTCTCACTGGTAGTAGACTCTATGACACACTTCTCAATATCAAGTTCAGGTAACTCTAATGATTGCAATTTAGTTTTCAATTTCTCTCAAGTTGAACTACTTCCTTTAATGGATGGATTTGACCTATTTTGCAATTCTTTGGGTTGTGTTCCCTCAACGGATGTTTTTGACTTAGATTTCTCAGGTTGTAAACTACTTCCCTTTCCTTTTCTAATAAATCTTCCTCTACTATACTTACTACAATTCATGCACCTAAATGAATTACAACAGCACAAATCAGGAGTATTAACCTTAACAAGGTCAACAATTGTATAGGTTTTCCTCTTGATGTACTGGTCCTAACTTAGCTTGCTATGATTTCAGGCCTTTAATATCTTTCCCCAACAATGATGAAAAAATTATTGGACTAAAATCTAGTTGATATTTTTGGTATAACTATCCTTGTAACTCTATCTTGAATGGGTTGAGATCAATCTTTGGGAATTTCGTAAGTTCCTTAGTTTACTCCTCAATGTCAATCTAGGAGAGTAGGCTTGTGAAATATATTGGGGCTATTTTCCTAAGGGTTGAACCTAGAAAGACAAGTGTGGATGAATGCAATCATTTAATCTAAGTTTGTTCTACAATCTAACTCTCATTCCTCCTATCAATTCTGTGATAGGAGCCTATATTCACATAGTTTGCAACAGAAATTGATTAATAGAAAAAAGTAAACAGTATTACTATTACACATAAAGAACATAATATATTAAAAAGGAAGAAACACACTAAACTTTGTTCAAGCACATTTGATAACCACACCAATTAATATTTATTGAATGCAATATGCTGAATGAAATTCATACGCATTAATAGTAATCAAAGATAATTGCAAACTAGTTTGTTCATAAAGAAATAAATGTAAGACTAAACACTTATTACCACACGATGCAATCCTATTGTAATAATCACTAGATAGTCGATGAAGTGAGCCTTGCCTTCTTTGAATATTGATGATGGATCTCATGCACACAAGCTACTCCACTCTAATCAACGTTCATTCAAATTACTTCACAGTATTTTAAGTCACAAAACAAAGATCTATAGCAGTAATATTCTTATCATCTGTATCAAATGAGTCTTGATTTACATATTTATAGATATCATCAACTAATAAAACTTATAGCCACTGCTAAAATAAAAACATAGAAGAGTCTTTGGTTGTTTTGGCCTGCATCCAACAACCTTAGAAGATAATCAAAAATAGTTTGGAGTCTTTTTCCACTATTTAAAAATGGCATAACAACTTAAAATAGATAAACACATCTCAGCACATGTTTATCAAAATGACAAATAATTCTTGGACAGTCTTCAACTCCATCCCACCAATGCCCTTATCCACGCGCCATCCATTAAGCATCCCCTGCTACCAAAATCACAAAGAAAATCAATAAATTATCAAAGGATTTTGGTATATTCATAGTTTTTCATCTTTCCTTGTATTTTATAAAACATCTTCAGCTCATTAACAAATGGTGATAGGAGCAACAGAAAATCATACAAAATGACAAGATTTAAAGGAAAATACAAAAGCAAAATAAAGACATGTTTCACCCTCATCACTACTACCAAGTTCATTTGGTGTAGAGATGAAATGTGTTTGCACCATTCTCAAGCATGAGGTCAATATCTTGGAGTATGATACTACACTATCTCAAGCAATAAATATTAATTGGTAGAATTTTGGGGATTGGATGATATTCACCTACAAAAATTCCTTATAGGAAGAATTTTTCTACATACTTAGTTGTAGTGATCTATGATGAAGTTATAGTTGTTGTGGTATAATATTAATAATGATTTATATATGATAATCATGTTAAAATTATTTTGGTATATCACATGTATATTGATTTACATGTAGGTATGTTGTCGCTACAATCGCAAGGCATTTAAAGAATAACTCACAACCTCATATGTGTTTGGTGTTGTTGGAGCATGAATGGTGATGGCAAAGAACATGTAGTAGAATTACGTTTCATGTGGATTATCTGAGGGTGGGATAATATATTACAAGAAGGAAATATATATCAAAATTAGTTATGCTTTTTGTTATGTTGGTGTGAGCTACCAGAACTAAGGAGTTGGTAGTGTTTGTTATATTGGTAACATGTATATGTTTTGATAGTGTAAAGGATGTAACTATTAATTAATAATATATGGTAGAGGTAGGTTATATAAGGTGATTACCCATATGTAGGTGTCATAATTTGTGTTTTATCTAGTATATTAATGTAGTGTATGGTCAAGTAATAGTTACATGACTCACGGTATTTTATGAGTTCACTATACTTTTAGATAATTGGTGCTCTTAGGAATATATCTATATAATTTTGTTTGAATGTGCCAAGGTTGTATCAAGGTTATGAAAAAGTTATAATATAAATTAGATAAATTTATACATTTTTTGTGTGTAAACACTTGAGTGATTACAAAATAAGGGTATACTATAGATTGAGATTTTATAAAATATTTTCCAAAGACCTTTGTTGAGAAAATGTGTCTCAACCTTGCAATTACATAAGGTACTATTTAGCCAACAATGATGGGGGTCTGTGGGGGGGGATTCCCCCCTACAAGGGGTCTCATATCTCATATCTGACGACCAATATTTTATTAGCTTGACTTTTCTTAGAAGGAAACCCTATTTTATGAGGGAATTGTATTATGGTTGTGTATTGCGATGTATTATTTGAGTCTGATAGCAATTGTGTTTCCTCTAGATCTCTGAGTGGTGATACTCCTATGAGAAGCTTGCTTCGCAAGTATATTGTAATCTTTGTGATTTCTAAGTAATACATTGGGTGGATTTTGGAGTGTGGGGTTTTTCTCCTAAAATGGTTTTCCCCATGTAAATCATTGTGTTGTGGTATGCATGATATTTGTGTTTATTTTAAGTTTCAGTAACTATTAAATATTTATGAAAGTTTTATATTTTTCTCCTCTCAAGATTAGTGTAAGAAGTTGTTTCACTACCTCAGCTTCCTTACAACCTTGATGTATTGAATTAGTGATTATTTTGTTAGATGCATAGGACAAATAAGAGGGGGGTGAATCATTTATATACTTAAAAACAATCAATCCCTCAATATCATTCAAACCCTTGATAGCCCTTAAACCCTCATCATGCATTAGCAGAATGTAACATATGAAAGAGTAATGTAAACACATAAGAACACAAAATTTACATGGAAAACCCAAGAAGAGAAGAGACTTGGTGAGGATTATCTCACATATATATGTATTTCAAAAATGAATATAATTAGGCTCACTAGCAAGGGCTCATTGCCTAGAAAAATAAGGAAGGCTCACTACCAAGTGGCTCACTACTAAGGGCTCACTGCCTAGAAAAAGAAGGAAGGATCACTACTAGGTGGCTCAATACCAAGAAGATAGAAGATAGAAGAAGACTATTAAAAAGAGATTAACTATCTCAAGAAAATAGGAGAAATTCACCACTAAAAATTTATGCCATCTACAAATTTTGACTCACTACCTCTAGGATCTTCAAGCACACTAAAAATGTAAACCCTTCTTCTCACTACTTTGGATTCATAGGCATTAAGATCACACTAAAATCACGACACTTAATCAAATTTTCATATTTTTCATACCTTCTATAGATCCACACACATCCCCAACAATTCGCCTTACTTATATACCATCCACAACCTAAACAATCTCAATTAGGTCAGCCTTAATGAAATGTATGCACCTAAAATGTGAAACACCAAAATAGGTTGGCACCAAAAACCTCCACGGTGGAAAGAAGTGGAGGAAAACCACACCAAGGGTTAACTAGGACCCAAATCCATGTCACCGTGCTACTCAAGGGTATGTGCAGGATCATCATGGAAAAAATAGGCCCTTAAGTGGCAAAAAATTTAGAAAAATCAGAGTTAGGAAACTTGACGTAAAAATTTGAATAAGTTATCTATATTATTTCAAAAATATGTAAGCATAGAATTTGTAGCAAATTGAATGTACTTTCTAAACTACTAGGTTTTTTTTTTTTTAAATCTATTTGGTGAAATTTTGAAATTTCAATGCAGTAGTACTTAAATTTCAGGGAAAAAATAAGTAGGTGTCTATCTGACTGCCCTAACCACAATAAGATGATAATATTTTTTTATAAGATTTTAGACATAAGTAGAAGACTCATGTCCCTATGTGATGCATATTTTTTTATAATTTTTTTCTAAGTAAATAATTAATTATGAATTTTTTATTACAAATTTTAAAAAATAAAAAAACTTGTATGTCTAACCACCTTAACTTGGTCAAAAATTCATGAAATTCATTTCTTTTTTTTTCAATCCTATAGTATGTGAAGCATAGAATGTGATGCATGTTTCAGATTCAAAAAATCTGATATTGTTTGAAAGCTATAAATGTTTTTCAATCAGCCTATCAATCAGGACTTTAGTTGTAATTCAAATAGAAAATAAGTAATAATTATTTATTAAATTCAAAGTAAAGCATAATTTAGATTGGTGGAAAGTTGAGAATCACCTTTAAAAACCCTTTTCGTTTCATCAATTTTGGGTTAAAAAAAAGTCGTCGGCCACATACCCTACAAAAACCCATCATATCACCACTTTTTGGCCCATCATCATCCTGCACATACCCTCAACATATTTATATTCCATGAGGTACCTCCACAAATAGCGCTAGCATGCAAGGTCCACCAAACCTAAACTAACACTGTAAGCAACCATATACATGCCTCTCTATGTCATGTGGACCACACAATAACACTTCATAGAATCCACACATCTCAAAATATTCTAGCATCATCAAAATATTCCACAACTCTACCACAACCACCTAAAATTAAGAACACCATCATTTTGTGCAACTAGACACACTGCCATAGAACACAACTTACTAACCAACCTTGCAGAACACCTCAGTATCTAAAACCTTGAGGTAATGTAGATATGGACAATATAAGAATGTTTCCAAATCTACAATACAAGAAACTTCATTTTGAAGAAATGCGGAGCAATCTCATTTCTCCTAGACAGCCTTTTACACAAACAGGAAAACTATCAAACACAACTTTCACTACAAAACAATCCAAAAACTAAAACTCTAGATATAAAACCTTTGAACACCTCCTATCATCACATCCAAACTGCAAAAGCATATCTTCAACCATGAAGAAATGTGGAGCACAAAACTAAACACACCTTTGTCACACTACACACTCTTTTATTCATTTTTTCTCAAAAACACTTGGAAACCAAGTGAACTTACTACAACTACAACTCTTATCCATCAAGACATCAATGACAATATTGGTGATAGTACCACAACATCTTCTTATCAAACCACAACATATCCATACTATTACAATTACTTGAAAACAATCTCCCCAACTATGACAACACCAACATCCTTCATAATCTCCATACAGTTGACATCAACGACCAACACTAGTAACTGTTGCCATCAATGACAACACCAATACTATACTTGCACCAATCTCCTTCTTTTTCATTGATGGAAAGACCATCTCTTTGAAAAACCATCAACAAAATTAACCAACAATAAATCTACAACAAGTAGCACTCCCCCTGATTGGGGAAACTTTTCATACTCTCACTTTGTTACTCCTCAACATTCTCCCCCCTTATGGAATTTAGTTCATATTCTCTTATGCACTATTCAACCAACTCTCTCCCAAGAAACTCTAGCTATTTCTCCTACAATAATATTTTGAACTATTGCTTTTCAACCACTCTAATTGTCTCTCCCTTTGACATCAATGGAAAAGGGCCATAAACTCATCTAACTCTCTTTCCTGCATACTTCACACTTCATTGTACTCATTTTCTCTCTTCCTTTGACAACATTCAAAGGGAAACATCTACACCTCTGACACATCATCTACTTATAATTTTTATTTTTTTCTTTCCTTTTTATATCACTTGCAACACCAGAAAGCAATTGCACTCTCTTCCTTGCAATCACATGTATGCACTCTCCTTTCTACACTCTCCTTTTTTCACTCTCCTTCTTAGGGGCACAAAATATGCTCCATCTGACTACACCAACATCACTACTACTTACTCCCCCTAAGAGGTAGCCTCTAACATAGTCTAGGACCAAGAATATATCTTGAAATTCTTCCCAAACAAATAAACCAACTTATGCATCTAATTAAAGGAAGGAGCTCAGAAATAACCCCTAACTTCTATTGAAGATACTCAAAAGTATCTTTTTTAATACCTTTGTAAAGATATCTACAACTTGATCCTTTGTAGGCACATATTCTAGCTTCACCTCAATCTCTACAAATTTCTCTTTTAGAAAGTGATACCAAATAGAGATATATTTTGTTCTTGAATGCATTACCGGGTTCTTTGAAGTATTGATTGCACTTGTATTATCACATAAGATATGAATAGGTTCATCATATGATACTCTGATATCCTTCAATGTTTGCTTCATTCACAACACCTATGTACAACATGATGCTACTATAATATACTCTTGTTTTGTAGTAGATAATAACATTGAATCCTACTTCTTACTCAACCAAGAAACCAATTTTCTTCCAAGAAATAAAGCACCACCACTTGTACTTCTTCTATCATATGTACATCCTACCCAATTTGCATATGTATATGCACTCAAGGAGAATTTAGTATCCTTTGGATACCACAAACCATAGTTTGGAGTTCCCTTCAAGTATCTAAATATCCTCTTTACTACTGCAACATGAGATTCTCTTGGATCTTCTTGATATCTAGACACAAGAAAAACTACATGCACAATATCCAATCTAGTAGTAGTTAGATATAGAAATCCACCAATCATTGATCTATACTTGCTCTGATCAGCCTTAGGTGATTCATCATTATTTTTGAACTTGCAACCAATAACCATATGGGTACACACTAGTTTAGAATCCTCCATTCCAAACTTCTTCAACATTTCCTTGACATATTTTGACTGTGAAATGAAAATTCCTTTTTCTAATTGAACTATTTATAATCCAAGGAAGAAATTCATCTCCCAACCCATTGGCATCTCAAACTCTTTCTAAATTTCCTCTAAAAAACTATTTCACGTACCTTCATTTCCTCCAAAGATAATGTCATCCACATACACTACCACAATTAGGATTTGTTCTCCTTCAACTTTGAAATATAAATTACTATCTGCATTACCTTGTTCAATCCTTTCTACAATAAATACTTATCTAACCTTGCATACCAAGCTCTAGGGGTTTTTTTGAGTCCATACAATTCCTTCTTCAATCTATAAACCATATCAAAATAATCTGATAACTAAAATCCTTCTGGATGTCCAATGTATACCTCTTCTTCCAAATCACCATTCAAGAATGAAAATTTTTCATCTATCTATTATACTTTGGAGTCTTTATGTGGTGAAAAATCCAAAAACATTCTAATGACTTCCATCCTTGCCACTAGAGCAAATGTCTCCTCAAAATATATTCCTTCTACTTATGAGTAGCCCTTATACACAAGTCTAGCCTTGTTTTTGATAAATTTTCCATCCTCATTCAATTTGTTCCTAAAAACCCATTTAGTTCCTATCACATTCTTATTTTTGAGTCTTGGGACCAATTCCCAAGTCTGATTCTTCTCAATATGTTCCAATTCTTCTTTCATATCCTTGATCCAATTCTCATCTTCGCATTCCTTAGTCACTGTTTTAGGTTCCACCTCTAAAATTAAATAGAAATTTAAGTGTTACTCTATCTTAACTTCTTTCTTCCTTGTCAACACACCTTTTTATTTAGAATGGTTCTTATGCACATACTTAATAGTCTTATGGATCTTTTTTGAAGCTTCTTCATCTTCATCTATGATCTCTTTTTCCTTATCTTCATCTTTTTCTTCTTCACTGCAAGGGGATTCATCATATTCATATTGTGTTATGTTATCTATGTTAATCTAATTGAAAACAAAACACTCTAATGAAACATTAATCTAAAGAAAATTAAATAAATTCAAATAAGCAAGATTTCTTCAGAGCCGTTTCATTTTCCTCTATCTCCAGGAGTTTGAAGTTGCTGCTCTCAGATTTGATGTTAGCTCCTCCAAATGGCTGTTGTAGAATGAGAATGCAAATGAAAACTATTCTATATGCTGGTGAAGATGGGATTGTTGATATGGATATGGACAGGGGCTGTGATTATGCATAGGGGCTGTGAATGAAATGTATCATGATTCTATTGCTATTGCTATGATTCTATGCTATTTATGCTATGAAAGTACTCTATGAATGCTAATGCTACTTGCAAATTTGGCTATAGTTTACTTGCTTAAACTTCTATATGATTTGGAGCTCCCGGCAGCTGTATTTATAGATTTTTGCAGGCTCCATCCCGGCTGGCAAGAATCTACGGCTATGAATTTGTCTGGTAAATTTGAATGGTGAGAGATGGAGAGGTTGAGAAGAAGATGGAAGAGGTTGAGAGGTTGGAGAGAAGGATGGATTCATGTCTTCAACCCACGGGAACAAGCCTGCACAGAAACAGAGAAATTTAATTTTCTGTTTCAACCGTTTGCTTCCCGGGAGTTGAAGATAAATCCCCAATTAAATAAATAAATTTATTTAATTTTATTTATTGCTTTTGATATTTGATTTTTGATTTTTGAAAACTATGGAAGAATTAATTAAATATTTTGTAATATTTAATTATGATGTGACTTTAGAAGATTTTGAAATATTTAAAAGATTTAATTAAATATTTTTGGAAATATTTAATTATGAATAGATTTTTGAATCGAATTAGAGGAATTTTGAAATGATTTAAGAATGAATATTTAAATTAGATTAGAAGAAATAATTAAATATTTTGGAATATTTAATTGTAAATGATATTTAGAAGAAGAATAATATTTTAATCTTTATTTGAATAAGATATTCAAATGAAGATTATTGATAATTAATATAAATAAATCATAATGTTTATTTAATTAATTAAGAAATGAATACGAAAAGATGATTAAATAAACTTATTTATTTAATCGAAATGAAAGAATGAAGAAATATAAATAAATTATTTAAATTTATTTATATAGATAGAATTGAAGATTTTAATTAAATATTAAAAATATTTAATTAATTACCAGACAATGTGATGTGACCATTTTAAGGTGTATACATTTTGCCCCTCTTTGAAGTGATGTGTTTTACGCATTGCTTCAAACAATTTTGAATTTTTCCCCAAATGTTGATAGTCGAAATAATGATAAGTATATGCCCCCGCGAACGATGAATCGATAAAATTTTGAGTTTTCATGATTTTATTTTTATTTTTTATGATTTTTAAATTTTTTTGATTTTTATGATTTTGAAGATGTCGATTCATCGTTCGAAACTAATGATTTGAAGAAATTGACCTGAAAAGATATGAAATGAAAATTTGATGAAGAAATTGCCCCTGCTATGTTAAAATATGATAAAATGCCCCAATTTTGTGTATTGAGATGCCCTGATTTGATGATGTTTGTCTGATAAATTTGTTCCCAAGGTTGTTGGAAAACAAATATAGCTGATAAATTTGCTTTTAAAGTTGTTAAAAACAAATAGTTATTGATAAGTTTGCTTCTAAGGTTGTTAAAAACAAACATGATTTGATAAATTTTCTTTTCATGATGATGAAGAACAAATGATTTGATAAGTTTGCTTCTAAAGTTGTTAAAAACAAACAGGATTTGATAAATTTGTTTTCCATGATGATGAAAAACAAAACGTTTGATTGATATGTTTGCTTCTAAAGTTATTAAAAACAAACGTAATGTTGATTAATTTGCTTTCCATGATGATGAAAAACAAATTGTTGTTGATTTGATTTGATAGGTTTCGATTGATAAGTTTGCTTCCAAAGTTGTTGAAAACAAATAGGATTTGATAAATTTGTTTTCCATGATGATGAAAAACAAATCGTTTGATTGATATGTTTGCTTCTAAAGTTATTAAAAACAAACATAATGTTGATTAATTTGCTTTCCATGATGATGAAAAACAAATTGTTGTTGATTTGATTTGATAGGTTTTGATTGATAAGTTTGCTTCCAAAGTTGTTGAAAACAAACACTAGATTTGATAAATTTGCTTTCAAAGTTGTTGAAAACAAACAGTTGAATCATGTATTCCGATTTGATTGATTTGATTGATTTTATGATCCATTTTGATTTGAATAATGGTATGATCTTCTGATGTTATTGACAATTTGATCTTCTGATGTAGGAGCAGGTGGTGTGAGACCAACAAAATATGGGGGTAGCACCTCATAGTGTTTTCATGTGATCAGCTTTGATTTTTTTTTTTTATTCAGACATTGTATACTTTTCCAGCTTTTGGGAAAATTTATGAATGCAAAATGCAGATTCTAACATGAATGCAAATCTATACTAACCATGCAGGATATTCATACAATATTTCCATTTGGAGAACTTATTCATGCTTTTTGTATCATCATAGATCTTTGAAATGTTGAAAGTTAATACAAGCATCAAAGGGTATGTTAGCACCAGTGATGTCCTGAGTATTGCTTTCATGATTTTTAATATAGCAAGTTAATACAAGCATCTAGGTATAATTGAACCGAGATGACCTGAGTATTGTTTGCATAAACAGACAAGAGTTAATCCTTTTCCCATGCGAATTCCGAAATGTCATCCATGATACATAGTAGAGCATGTCTCGTGACCAATTTGCATAGTACTAATGATTTCCTCGCAAACAGAAGACAAAGAAAAAATCATACTCCTTCCTTGCTTTTCTAGTTCAGTACATCATCGAATTGCTCCAGAGATATGATAAAAAAATCAAACAACCATTCCATTCTTGCTTAAAGTATTTCAAACATTTATTCAGATTAAGATCATTCAAGTTTTAGTTATCATTATTGATATTCTCACTTCGATAGTTGTTTGGATCATGTTGTTTCGATTTTCATTGGCATGAATATGTTTGTAATTGATTTGATATGACAATGTTTGTTTTGTTTTGTCAAGCTGTTATTTGTCTGTTTTTGGAATATCCTGAAAGCTCGTTGCCCCTCTCTTGTATGTTTCTGCATTTTTCCCCCAGTGTAAACACAACCTAAAGATAAAAGATATGTACAAATTTCATCAAGCCATGATGAAACCTAAAGATTCCCAACCACATGATATGGATATGAAAGATATATACAAATGAAAGATGCAGATGGATGATACTGAAAGTGAAAACAAGACATAAACTAATAAATGGAGGAGCCCATTTTGATTACAAGTAACGCCTGTTTGTCAGGTTTTCACTACTTGTTTTTATTGCACTTTTTCAAGATTTTTTTGATTTTTTTGATTTTTTCAGGACTTTTTATGATTTTTTTTATTTTTTAAGATGAAATGAGATGATATGACTAATTGAAGGAACAAGATTCCCCACAATATAAGAGAAGATGCATGACAAAGGATATGGTATTGAAGATTTGGATGAAGTGAATAGGATAAGATGTATGATTTTCAAGAAGATCCTTAACCTTGCCAAGATCAAAGGTGGAAATGTAAGGAATGGGCATAGAAATGACCATGAATGATAAGATGGATGAAACTTGTCCCTAAATGTAGAGTGCGAGAGGAATATGGAAGATATGATATGGATGATAGGGAGATGGAGGAAGGACTTAAGCATCAAGTTTCACAACCAAATATCCCTCTAATAAACCATGGCAATGGAAATTAGAATCCTAAATGTTGGCAGATTAATAATAGAAGAATCTAAGGACTTATGCAAAAGTTTGGATTAAAGGAGAATGATGGGGGATGAATGTTGGATAATGGATAGGAGGTTGGAGAACCTGTTGATGGATAAATGGAAAGGTTGGAAAGATCAACATTGACACACACCTTGAAGGGCGGTGGAGTGATGGAGGAAAAATGGATTTGGAAGGTGATAGGTTATTAGATGGAAAATTGGAGGAAACTTTTGGATTAGCAAATTTGGATGCGAATTTAGATTTTATTGCTTCTATGAGACTTTTAGGAATCCACATGAATTTTGACTTTGATATTTACTTTGTGGACCTTTGTGGCCGTTGACATTTTTCTTTTTGATTTATGGACCTTTGTGGTCTTTGAAAATTTCCTTTTTGCTTTGATGGGCCTTTGTGGCCTTTGGAAATTGCCTTTGCTTTGATGGGCCTTTGTGGCCTTTGAAAATTGCTTTTGCTTTGATGGGCCTTTGTGGCCTTTGAAAATTGCTTTTTGATTTTTTGGATCAAATTTTCTTTTATTTTTGCATGACTCTTCGAGGAGACATGTTGATCCTTTGATACATGTGGATTTTGATATAGAAGCTTTTCATATTTGGCATCCAAATTGCTTCCAAGAGCAATGGGAGGGGTGGATTGAGGTGAATGATATGGAGGTATGATGGATGAGTTAATGAAGGAAGAATTTTGAAAGTGGATCAAGGATATGTGTTTTTGTTGTTCTTGAAGAATAGGAGATGGAGAAATGTGGGACCCTAATATGGATGAAAGGATTGATGAGCTAAGGTTGGAATGATAAGGACCAAGGATAGATGAATGGTTTGATGAACTAGGATAAGGACCTAGGATAGATGGTGTTTTTATTGGACTAGGATAAGGACCTAGGATGGATGGAGAGTTTGATGGACTAGGATACCTAGGTTGAGTATGAGGTGTATAACCAAGGCCATGAGAATATGGATGTGCTTGGACAGAAAGGGGTTCTAGGATACCTTGCTCATGAAGACCTAAACCTTTTCCTTTGTAATTCATAATTTCACACATTCGTTTACCAATGGGATATGTTTTGTTTGTGAAACAAGATGCGGATGAGAAGATAGGTTTTGGAAGTAAACTAGAATGGATAAAGGAGGAGGATGACAATTTATAGGTGTGGGGTTCATGGATAATGTGAATAGGTGTAATAGGCTCTTGACATGGGGATGATGGGGTGTTTTGATCTTGACTTGGAAAAGGATTATGAAATGGTATGAAAGGAATATCTTGATCATGAGGAGGATAATCATCTTCATGGGATGAAAGGGTATCCTTGAATGGAAGATTATATTGATCTTGATGAGGAAGGGAATCGTGAAATTTTGTAGAAATCATATCTTGATCATCAATTGGTAAGACATCATTAGATAGGATGGAAGAAATATCATGCTCTTGTAATGCAATAGAATCATGGGATGGTATGGATTGATTAGATGATGACGAAGAAGAACTTGGAAGAACGTTTGTCTCTTGAGATGGAAGAGGATTATCATGGGTGAATAATGAAAGGAGGGGATCATCATATGGTCCTTGAGAGATGGGATCTTGATCAAAGATAGGAAGGGTTTGTAGAATGTTTTGATCAAGATGTGTAGAATCATTGGATGTAAAGGATATGATAGAAGAAGGTGATTGAATGGAATCGTTATCTTGAGTGAAAGAATCATGAGGTTCATTTGGAATTTTGGGGGATGAAGATAAATGCATGACATGATAGGATTGGTCAATTTTATTTGAGGGCTTAGATTTGGGCTTCTTATGTAACCTTTGCAAAAATTCAAAAACATTGAATTTGGATGATGTTGCTTTTGGAGGAGAAGAGGTTACATTCATATTTCCGTCAAAGGACTTCATAGTTGTGCCCCCTTGTATTTCCTCGATTTTCTTTTGGAGTGCTCTTGTTTGTTGGGGAAAACTACTAAGATCATTTAATGGAGTTTTAGTCTTTTCAGGATCTTCCTTAATTTTCTCCATATTGTAGTTAGAGGGCAATTTGGCACCTTGGTTTGCTAAGAAAAGAAAGTAGCCTTCTTTATCTCGCTCTAACGTCTTGTCCAAAATTATGTGAAACTGTGGATCCTGTTCAACTTCTTGAATCATTTCATCGGTTATCTCATTATTTGAACTATTCCCAGTATGAAACCTACGAAAAAGATTTTGTTCCCTATCACCCATGTTGTAAATTGGACAATAGGCATATACTTTTGAAATGTTTTTCTAGACTTAGATCACAGGTTTATAAGTGCAAAAATGATGATGTCTTGATCTGATAAGATGAAAAACTTATGATATGATCAAATAATGTTTCTAACTCTTGATTGTGGCTTCCAAGATGAAAGGATATCATAATCCTGTTGGGGAAGTTGAATCAATAATCAAAAAATTGTTTGAAAAGATGCACTATTTTGAGATTTGATCCTAGTCTTGAAAAATGATGAGTGTGATCAATGTAATTGTGAGTTTTGGATGATCTTTATCTAAATTAATGTAGTGAAAACACATCAAACAAATTGTTGAATAGTTGTTTTAAGCCCTATGCTAAACAAGAAGTGTATGACCAAAATATTGTTTAAAAATTGTTTTCACGGGTTTTACACATGATAAGCACTTCAAACAGACTCACTCTTAGTTCTCAAGTAGTTCATCATAGTAATCAACAGCCCACATCTTAGAACTGCGTCGACTCACACAGCCATGTCACCCCCGAAAGGGCGCCCGTTTTTTTGTCTTTTCCAGGTGCGTACTCAGAGTGACGGAAGTGGATACCGAATCCCCTGAGCAAACAATCCTTGGCAGTTATATGGTGAGTATCTTGGGGGTAGATTCTTCCCTCCCCTGCACTGTGATTGAAACAATGTTTAGAAACTGACTTAGTTAGTTACTACACTAGGTTCATAGTAAGGGTTTCCGTTCGGTGCGGCAAATGATAGACTCCCTTGAGAGACCTCCCTACCTTTAGAACAAAGGCTTTGGGGATGGTTATCAATGCACACTACCGTCAAAAGAGGGTTTCCCCAATTTTGCTTTAAATTTTAGAGTGGGGTGGAATAGCCTGGCTTTGGCTTGAACCCACTTGAGTCGTTCCTCTTGGGTGAGTACTTTTTCCCACAAGAGCAGGCTCTCTACAAGGTTTTAACAAAGCTTAAAAAGAAATAAAAAGAAATAAGTGAGTTTGGCATTTTGATCACCCAGTTAAGGGGAGAGCATAGGCCTATCACCGAGAACAAAGCAAACAAAGGTTCAATTGTTAAGCACCAAATGAAAATTTTCTAAACTAAGTGAAGATGTTGCTTCACATAAACAGAAAATTCATTTTAAGCCTAAATTGAGAAATGAAGTGTCTATCCTAAGATTGCTTTATTTTATGCTTTAGATGACTACCCTAGGATTGCTTAATTTTATGCTTTAGATGACTACCCTAGGATTGGTTAATTTTATGCTTAAAAAATTTTTTTAACTATCCGCGGCTGCGTCGGAATCAGTTAAACTAATCTACAGTTACAGATTACAGAATACATTCTTTTAATAATTTGCGCTGCAAAATACATCATAGGCGCTGCAAAATAGATTATGGGCGCTGCAATAGTCATCACGGGCACTGCAAAACTGATTATGGACGCTGCAATAGTAGTCACGGGCGCTGCAAAAGTAGTCACGGGCGCTGCAATAGTAGTTACGGGCGCTGCAACAGTAATCACGGGCGCTGCAATAGTAATCACGGGCGCTGCAACAGTAATCGCGGGTGCTGCAACAGACTTTAAATGCGCTAAACTGGAGGTGTTCTTCCGAAACGTGTCGTCTACGCTATTCTGCTATTTTTTTCCTGTAATCAGTCAAAAGAAGCTGCAAAAAGATGTTAAAAAGGGGGCAAGAGCCCCACGGTGGGCGCCAAAAATGTGTTATGTTATCTATGTTAATCTAATTGAAAACAAAACACTCTAATGAAACATTAATCTAAAGAAAATTAAATAAATTCAAATAAGCAAGATTTCTTCAGAGCCGTTTCATTTTCCTCTATCTCCAGGAGTTTGAAGTTGCTGCTCTCAGATTTGATGTTAGCTCCTCCAAATGGCTGTTGTAGAATGAGAATGCAAATGAAAACTATTCTATATGCTGGTGAAGATGGGATTGTTGATATGGATATGGATAGGGGCTGTGATTATGCATAGGGGCTGTGAATGAAATGTATCATGATTTTATTGATATTGCTATGATTCTATGCTATTTATGCTATGAAAGTACTCTATGAATGTTAATGCTACTTGCAAATTTGGCTATAGTTTACTTGCTTAAACTTCTATATGATTTGGAGCTCCCGGCAACTGTATTTATAGATTTTTTCAGGCTCCATCCCGGCTGGCAAGAATCTATGGCTATGAATTTGTCTGCTAAATTTGAATGGTGAGAGATGGAGAGGTTGAGAAGAAGATGGAAGAGGTTGAGAGGTTGGAGAGAAGGATGGATTCATGTCTTCAACCCACGGGAACAAGCCTGCACAGAAATAGAGAAATTTAATTTTCTGTTTCAACCGTTTGCTTCCCGGGAGTTGAAGATAAATCCCCAATTAAATAAATAAATTTATTTAATTTTATTTATTGCTTTTGATATTTGATTTTTGATTTTTGAAAACTATGGAAGAATTAATTAAATATTTTGTAATATTTAATTATGATGTGACTTTAGAAGATTTTGAAATATTTAAAAGATTTAATTAAATATTTTTGGAAATATTTAATTATGAATAGATTTTTGAATAGAATTAGAGGAATTTTGAAATGATTTAATAATGAATATTTAAATTAGATTAGAAGAAATAATTAAATATTTTGGAATATTTAATTGTAAATGATATTTAGAAGAAGAATAATATTTTAATCTTTATTTGAATAAGATATTCAAATGAAGATTATTGATAATTAATATAAATAAATCGTAATGTTTATTTAATTAATTAAGAAATGAATACGAAAAGATGATTAAATAAACTTATTTATTTAATCGAAATGAAAGAATGAAGAAATATAAATAAATTATTTAAATTTATTTATATGCAGATAGAATTCGAAGATTTTAATTAAATATTAAAAATATTTAATTAATTACCAGACAATGTGATGTGACCATTTTAAGGTGTATACACATATCCTTCTATTAGTACTGAACTCTATAGTGGTTCTTCATCCACCATAACACTTGCACTTTCAACAATCTTCTTCAACCTTTTATTATAGCACCAATAATCTTTGCTTCTTGTAGAGTATCCAAATAAGATTCCTTCATCAAATCTTGCATCAAACTTTCCTAATATTTCTTCATCTCTTCTGATATAACATTTTCTTCCAAAAATTCTAAAATAATTTATAGTAGGAGGTTTACCATACCATAATTCATAGGGAGTATTTGAACTATTCACTCTTCCTTAACCTTTGTTAAGAATGTAGACTATATTATGAATTTCTTCTCTCCAATAGACTTTGATAGATTTTCTTCCTTCATCATTGTCCTAGTAGCTTCTTGAACTGTTCTATTCTTCCTCTTCACAACTCCATTCTATTGAGGAGTCATAGGAGCTGAAAAATGCCTCTTTATTCCATGATCTTCACAAAAGCTATTAAACTCGTTGGAAGTGAAATCACCACCTCTATCAAACCTTAAGCACTTTATTTTCACATCCATTTCATTCTCAACCATAGACTTGAATTATTTGAACTTATCTAGAGTTGTTGATTTTTCTTTAAGAAATGTCACCCAAGTCATTCTAGAATAATCATTAATCAATAGCATAAAATAATTTCCACCATATGAGCTTCTTATTCTAGTAGGCCCACATAGATCTATATGCACCAACTTTAAAGGACCTACGGTAGAATATTACCTTTTCTTGAACCTCTCCTTTGCTTACTTTCCCACTTGAAATTATTTGTAGATCACATTGATAGGATTTTTAATCTTGGGAAGATCTCTCATAGCATCAGTAGAACTGATCTTCACTAGGATATCAAAATTTATGTGACCCATTCTTCTATGCCATAAGCAACTGTCATTGATTTGAGACATAAATCATTTTTCACCATTTTTAACCAAAGTATCAGAGCTTCCTTTTTTTCATTTCGCAACCACCATCTTGAAACACAAGATTATACCCTTTGCTACACATTTTTCCTACACTTAGAATATTATGCCAGAGACCCTTGACAGAAAGAAAATCATATGTATTATTCTTTCTATCAAAAATAATTGAACCTTTTCCACAAATATTAGTAGATGTATCATCACAAACTTAATAATACCACCATCATTCCTTTGAATTTTAAAAATTTACTCTTATCAATTGTCATATGATTTGAGCATCCACTATCAATTATCTAGTAATTCCTTTCTTCTCTTTTATGAAAAGAAATTAACATAGTTCCTTCAATTTTTTTGATTAGATAAGCAAGGAAAGGGCCCTAATCCCATGGTTACAACCATATGAAAAAAAAAAAAGGAAAAGAAACAAGGTGGGAAACAACACCACCAGCTAGCATCAAAAAATAACATCTAGGGTGGCACATAGGACATATATCATAACCATAACCATAGACCAACCATAATTAATCAAAAACATGAAGTTACTACTAGATTACTTAAAGCTACATAGACCATTAATCAAATCCACCATGTACCAAGTAGTCCTAAACCATAACAAAGCTATTATGAAATAGCAGTCCAAAATCTAGAAGCAAAAAGACAAAAAAAAGGAGAGCAATCATTAAACAACAACAAAAGAGAAAGCCATTACTTGGATTTTCTCAATAGGTCCCCCTATTAACCAATGAGGGAGATATACTCCCTCTAGTCAAGTCCCTCTGAATCATCCAACACCTTCAAATCATTAGACTTACACAATTTTTTTAGCTTCCTGGTAATTTTTTCTTGTCCAAAAATAGCACCAAATATTGCTCTTTGCATTAGTCGATTAGTCACCTTCATCAGCGTGACCATGGCTTTCTCCATATCATCCATCTGTACCTACAAATAAGTTAGTCTACTTTTCATATAATCCATGCTAGAATCATTAGTATTAATCTCATTGCCAATATTCTTAGCATTTGAATCAGTCATATTTTCATTCTTTTGGTCCTCCATTTTAGTTTGCTCCTCACCATCATCTCCCTTTTCTTCTTCTAAGTCATTTTCCCCCATATCATAGGTAGAATCCTCAAAGTCCATCCCATCAAAATATTCATCAATCTAGGCTTTGAAATCTTCAATTTCCAATTCTTCCTCTTCATACACAGATTTTTTGTTTTCCTTTCCTATCCTTAGAAGCAACCTTCACATAACATAGTTCCTTCAATGTTATGACCTATTACCAAAGCAATTTCCTTCACATATCTTTCAAGATTAGTAGAATTAGTTCCACATTTTGAGCCATTATGATAGAAACCTAGGTTGGAAAACAACTCACTTTCCCAATACAAAGGTTTCCAAACCACCTTTCTTCTCACAAAACCAATTTTGGCTTATTTTCCAACTTTTCACCTAGACACTCTTGTAGGTCTGCAGACTTCCTTTTCTCCCCTTAACTCTCATAATCCCTTAACAACCCCTATAAAAACTACCATTTTAGGAACCCATTAAAGCCTTCTACAACATGCATCAAACCCTTACAAAACTCCCTTGGATCAACTTTCCCAAAAATATGAAATAACGTTGTCCAAGACCTCAATTAGGTTAGATTTACAAAGGAAATGCACTTTAAACTTTCCATTTTACCCAAAACTCGATTGGGAAGCACTCATCAGCCTGATAAATCACTAAATACACAACCTTTGGGGAAAGTTGGGCCATACAACACCCCTAACTCTAAAACACTTTCTTTTCTCAATTTACACTAGGGTTTATTGAGAAAATATCTCACAGACCTCTCCAAACCTTGTAACTAATTCAAACACCCTTATTTAAGCTTGTACATGCTTAAGAGTTATAGAAATATCACTACCCCCAAAGATTTCTTTGAAACCTAGTCAAAAAATCTCCATTTTCATGCTCTTTTCCACTCACACCCATTAAGGACAACAACTCAAACTTCAATAATCCTTTCTTTATGCACTAAACATTCACCCTAACATATAGACCTATTCAATGGGACCCATTTCACCAGTCACCAACCGTACAGTCAGTGAAATGGTCCCTTAAAACATGATTTTTGTGTTACAAACCCTTAAACAAGGTATATAATCCTGCTTTCAGAAATCAACCTCTAAAATGTTGTAGATTTAATGAAACATCTCCAAATTAGATCCAAAAGAAGGCTAGTTCATTGCTCCAATTAATTCCAAAGAATTATGTGACAAGTATCAATAGTATGGGTCTGTCACAAGCTAAAAACAATGAAAAAACATAGAAAATGCAGTATAATAGAGATATCTTTATTGAAAATTCTTCTTCAAATATCCTAGAACCCCTTTACAATGAGATCTTCCTATTTTTAAACTTGTTTCCCTCCTAAGAAAACTATCCCAACCATACCACAACTGACATTTGAAATTAAGTGACCGTTGGGCTCTTAAGCCTTTACAATTTTTGCATTTTTGCACTTTATTGTTGACAACTTTTTTTCCTTTTTGCAATTTTTTCATTTTTTGACTCTCTAATCACCTAAAAAATTATTAATGGTCTATTTAGAACTTATTCAACCTAAAAACATGACCCCACACTAGAAAAATGACATTTTACCTATCTAGACAACTTTAGCCCACATTGACAATTTCTTGACATGATTTACAACTTTTATAATATAGACCCAAAAGACCCTAGAGTTTCCAATTACATCAAAAACGGTCTCATTAGACCTTATTTAGACTCAAAAAACTCCAACATCTTAGACTCTAAATCTTAGACTTAACTCTTCATGTAACAACTAGAGAAAAATCATTGAAATGGATTGGTGCTCCTACACCATTCACACCGCCTAAAAAGGTTTCCAGGCCTCATGGAAACTAATATTCCATTGTTCCTCCTTTGAAAAATTCATTCCCTTGACCTGAAAAAGACACCTTGATTGGTAAATTCAGAAAATATTCTTTATGATTACCATGCTTGAATTCGTGGCCAAATTGATATGGCTTCTCTTGCTTTGTTGCACATTCTCTAATCTCTTTTCCATTTGTGGCTGATATAGGACCTGCATCAACTGCCATCTTCCTTGTCCATTCAACATACTTATAAAAAATAACATTGCCCTAAATTTTCTCCTTGTCTCACTCTTTCCTTTGCCTTGAATTTAGGCATCAAATTCACTATCCTCAAAGCATTTTCACTTTTAGACCTATACATCATTGTTTTATCAGTCCTAGGAGCCTTTTTCTCAGCAAGGCTTGACTATCCTTCAACTTTTGCAACCACTATAGGACACAACATTATTCCAACTAGAATTTTATCATCTTTCCTCAACCCATCTTGCTTCATCAATTCACCATTAACCTTCTCTAGGTCAGCCTCCATCTTCTTCTTCTCATTATTCTTCTCTTTCAACTATGCATCACCCTGTAATACCTCTGTCCTAATGTTTGCAACCTTTGTCATGGCTACCACCTAATCATTCTTGACTTCCCCAATCTACACATAATCCTTACTACCCATCATGATTACCTTAGTTGTCTTGATCTGCTCTTTATTTTCTTCTTGCAATGGAAGCAAATTGAATGTGTCCCCCTCATGCTCAATCTGATATGTATTAGCCCATCCATCATAAATAGCATGTTTATCAAATTTTCATGGTCTTCCAAGAAACAAATGGCAACATTGCATTGGTAGAACATCACAAAGTACCCTATCCTTGTACCTTCCAATATGAAATTCAACTAGGGCTTTCTCATTCACTAGAAGTGACTAAACATTATTTAACCATGACACCTTATAGGGTGTTTCATGAGGAACTTTTACCAAACTCAACTTATCTACCATTTCCTTTGATACTATATTATCAGTGAAGCCTAAATCTATCACTAACTTGCATACTTTACCTTTGCTCTTGCAGGTGGTCTTGAAAATATTTCTCCTTTTCAATGGTTCTTTCTCCTTGGAGGCCTTCAAGAGTCATCTTTACAACATCAAAGCTTCACCAACTTCTATTCCACAATCAAAACTTGGAGAAGTAACACTTTCCTCTGCATCCTCTTGCATAATTTGAACCCTCTTTTCACCTCTTCTTTCACCCCCACTAGAAGTAGCACCAAACTTAGCAGGACACTTAAAAGATGGATGTCCAAACTCACCACAATTATAACACCTTCCTAAAAAAACATTAGAACCACTTCCTTGAACAGTATTTCTGCCCCTAAAACTTGTTCTTCCATCTCTCCATCCACCTCTAGATTTAGCCACTTGTTCTTTTCCATTACCAGCATCTTCTTGTTCTTGATTAGATTGTTTTGGTGTAGAAAAATTTCCTCTCCCTCTAGAAGTTCTGCCTCTTCCTCTTGTTGTCTTCTCTTGTCTCCTCTTCACTTACTCTTCAACCCTTATAGCCATTTGAAAACATTCTTCTACTATTTTTGGTGTCATCAAATTGATTTCATCTTGGATATTATACCTCATTCCATTAAGATATGTTGCCACTTTTTCTTCCTCATCTTCCTCATGTCTTGTTCTTATACTTAACCTATAGAACTCCTCGGTGTATGCTTGCACATCTAAGTCATTTTGCCTAATATTTTGAAGCTTTTTAAGAAATTGAACATTGTAATCATTAGGAAGGAACTTACCTTTGATTTTTTCCATTATTCTCTCCCAAGAAGTGATATTGGTTTTCCCCTTTTTCTACCTTTCTTCTTACACAAAATTCCACCACATCAAAGAATCTCCTTTTAACTTGGTCTTAGCCTTCTTCACCTTGTGTTCTTCATCTACCTCTTCACTTTCAAAATAATTCTCCATGGCTCCTATCTAGTCCAAGAGCTCTTCACCATCTAGTTTACCCCCATACATAGGAAAATCCATTTTTCCATGTCCATCACCTTTCACAACCTTCAAAAGCTTCAACATCCTCACATCCTCTAGATCCAATTCTTCCTCTTCACTAGAGGTCTCTTCCTCTTCATAATAATTCTCATTCATTTCAACCCCAGCTTTAGACTTCAATGTAGCCATCTCCCTTTTCAAGGCTTCTAATTCTCTAGCCTGTTGATAAATCTTCCTAACAGCAGTACTTCCTTTAGGAGGCATTTTGATTCCTCCAATGACACCTTTTCCTTGCACACAAACCTTTAACCTTCTCCCTCAAGAGACCTACTCCTTTTGCTCTGATACCAACTGATTGCAACCTAGGTTGGAGAACAACTCACTTTCCCAATACAAAGGTTTCCAAACCACCTTTCTTCTCACAAAACCAGTTTTGGCTTCTTTTCCAACTTTTCACCTAGACACTCTTGTACGTCTATAGACCTCCTTTTCTCCCCTTAACTCTCAGAATCCCTTAAAAACCCCTACAAAAAACTACCATTTTAGGCACCCATTAAATCCTTCTGCAACATGCATCAAACCCTCACAAAACTCCCTTGGATCAACTTTCCCAAAAACATGAAATAACATTGTCCAAGACCTCAATTAGGTAAGATTTACAAAGGAAGTGCACTTTAAACTTTCCCTTTTACAAAAAACTCAATTGGGAAAAACTCTCTAGCCTAAGAAATCACTAAATCCACAACCTTTAGGGAAAGTTAGGCCCTACAACACCCCTAACTCCAAAACCCTCTCTTTTCCCAATTTACATTAGGGTCTATTGAAAAAATATCTCACAGACCTCCCCAGACCTTGTAACCAATTCTAACACCCTTATTTAATCTTTCACATGCTTAAAAGTTCCAGAAATATCACTGCCCCCAAAGATTTCTTCAAACCCTAGTCAAAAAACCTCCATTTTCGTGCTCTTTTCCACTCAAACCCATCAAGGACAGCAACTCAAACTTCAATAATCCTTTCTCTCTGCACTAAACATTCACCCTCACATCTAGACCTATTCAATGGGACCCATTTCACCAGTCACTGGCTGTACAATCAGTGAAATGGTCCCTTAAAACATACTTTTTGTGTTACAAACCCTTAAACAGGGTATATAAGCCTACTTTCAAAAATCAGCTTCTAAAATGTTGTAGATTCAATTAAACATCTCCAAATTAGGTCCAAAAGAAGGCTAGCTCATTTCTCTAATGAATTCCAAAGAATTATGTGACAAGTATCAATAGTACGAGCCTATCATGGGCTGAAAACAATGAAAAAACACAGAAAATGTAGTATAACTGTAACTAAGGGTTATTTTCAGGTTAGATTAAGGTTAGCAAATCAATGAAGACAATAAACCCAAAGAGATTACAAAATACAATGAAAGCTAAAATAAAGAACGATTATACCTATTAATCACCGAGACCTCCATGATTCACTTTTGTAACACCTAGCTTTTTGGCTGATGTGTTGCCCTCAAATTCGACATGCGAGCAATTTGGAAATACAAGTCTAAGTCCTACACCAAGCTTTGAAGGATTTGAACAAATGTCTATGCCTAATGCCTATGACAATGTGCGTGAAATTCCTATGCCTAAATATGCCAAAATAATAATGTAATTCATGAACGTGTAATGTCTCTATGTAATTGAAAAAGGAGAGGAAAATGGCATTTTATAGAAAATGCCATTTTGAATGGATGGATAAGATTGACTTCTGACAAAGACCTAAAATCAGAGGCCTAGATTAAATCTAACAATCCCTAATCAGGGTTAGGGAAAAGTCATTAATCCAGCGGTCGAGGTGCCATCTAAGAATATCGAATCAGTGGTGGAGAATAAATGAGGAAATTAATTCAAAAATAAAGATTTTCAAAAATGAAGAAGATAAAGACTGAACTGAAGATCAGATTTGGAAAAATCAAGAATCTGCCCGATTACTTGAGTTTTGGAGGAAAGTTACCATTTTGAATTAAATTAATTCAAAATATGGATTTTGTGAAATAATAAATAATCAATTTTCAGATTATTTACTAAAATGAACTCACTGTTAAGACTGTGATGACATTTTAAATAATTTTATTTATTTAAAATGAGATGAATATTAATTTCAACAATTAAATAATTAAAGATAATTATTTAATTTAGCAGATAAGATTAATTAATTAAATAAATTTAGAAATTTATTTAATTAGGGGAAGACAGATAATTAATGGTGTATTTAATAAATAAATAAAATTTATTTATTTAATAATCATGAAGAATAAAAGGACATGAATTAATTAAATAATTATGAATTATTTAATCAATAGTCGAATGTGGACCAAAGACATAATTAAATGTCATAATTATGCCAGGATAAAAGTGGTAAAAATAGAGCTTGCAGGCCTAGGTCATTTTTAAGTGTCTACATTTTGCCCCTCTTTGTCATAATATCGCTTGTCATGTTGTGACAAAGAAAATAAGTCAAATCCATGCCCCAGTGAAGGTATAGAGTATCAATGCCCCCTCGAGAAATTTTTCAAATTTTGGGTCGGCGGCTGAATTTTTTTTGTAAAGGGTCCCGATAAGTCAATTTGATGACTAGAAAAACAATGGCGCAGCTGGTTTTGGATTCTAACATGTTTAAGGCAGCCAACAAGGTGGTCAAAGTTGGTTAAATGAGCCTCCAGTAATAACCCAGTTGAAAAATGCAATTTTGACTTTATAAATAGGTTGACAAAGGGGTAAAACTCAATTCATTCTTACTATTTACATTAGGTCAGAGCGAAAAGGAGTGCAGCAAGGATGGTGATTCCAGTGATAGAGCATCGCGGCGAGACCATGCAGACTTTCAGACGGCCAAAGGGTTCAGAGCCAGTGGTATGTACCCCTATCCTCCTTTGTAATTTTTTGTTTTACGTGCCAAAACTAGGTTTCTAGGGGAAACAATGAATGCATCGCGACGCATATGCATTCGGGTAAGTCGCATTCACCTTCGCGTTCGATGCATTTGATGTGTTGTGATGCAATTGCAATGGAAATTTAGGGGAGGCCGAGGTTTTGCGCCGCATTTGCCCAAAATTGTGACGCATTCGCCTGTTTGAGTGGCATTTGAAGGCTGGAATGCCGCATTCATCAATTTGTGACACAATTGACTGTTTAAGCAACACATTCACATGGAATGACACAAGTATCAATTTTTGTAATGCAAATGCCACAATGCAATGCATTTGAGCAACCAAACGACGCAATTGTTATGTTGCGATGCATTTGAAGTACGAAACAACGCATACGCGTTTTTGTGACGCAATTACCACGATGCAATGCATTTGAGCAACCAAATGACACAATTGTTATGTTGCGACACATTTGAATTACGAAACGATGCATACGCATTTTTGCGACGCAATTGCAGTCATCACGACGCATTTGACTTTGATTTTGACTAGGGCTGATTTTGATGTTTGTGAAACCTTAAATGCTTTTGATAATACTGACAGTTGTATAGAAGATACTGACACATTATTTGGCTTTATGCAGAGATAGCTTGCCCTGATTTATACACGTGAGAGTAGACCAACAATCTTTTGATTTGCGGATCAGCTGACTCCATGGGAGCGGCGACGACTGATGCGGCTGGGATTGTTCTATGTTGCCTATATGCCCGCTATTCGGGAAAATAGGGGACTATTTATTATATTATGCAAGTGTTGGCATTCTGAGACTTGTTCTTTCCACCTGCCGACAGGAGAGGCTAGTATTAGACTCGAGGATGTCTACCACATTTTACAGGTGTCGATCTGAGGAGAGCGGATCGTCTATGACCCTCGCCATGATGAGTAGAGTTTCTAAGCATACTATCGAGACGAGGGTGTAGGGCTCGGCATCCAGGGATACAAGATCCGATGGGAGTTCATGGCGGAGCACTATGCTCATTTTGATGCCTTCTTAGCGACACTCATTGGTGGGATATTGATTCCTGACTGTTGAGGACATGGGTTCCCTATTGGCTAGGGAGACATCTTGGTTGGTATGAGGAGGGATAGGACTGTGTATGCGTGGGGCCCTTATTTATTGGGGACACTCTACCATCAGTTGCACGAGGTTTCTTATAGGAGGGCGGAGAGTATCTCGTGTGGTACCACATTGATGATGATTTGGGACTGGGAGCATATTGCTATATTTTGCCCATCGATATAGAGACCTCAATTGGTAGAGGGGATGCCCTATGCCTACTACTATGCAGGTGCCCTATAGTAGACACAGATGGGCGAGACAGGTTGGTGGCATCAGAGGATTGACACGATGGTGTCCTTTATCTAGAGGTCATACAAAGATTGTCAGCAGTGGAATGATGAGGTGGACCATCTCATCCTATGTAGACAGTATCAGTATTTGATTGGGAGAACAGTGCAGAGCTCACTGATTATCGAGATGTATTTTCCACAGCGTGTCCTTAGGCAGTTCAGAGAGCAGCAGGGTGTACTTGCAGGGATAGCCAAGTACGCTCGATCGTCCAAAGAGTATGCTTGGGGGCTAGCCCTTCCAGTAGCCTTCACTGAGCAGTAGATTGATGGGCTAGGAGCCCAACCGTGGGGATGGAGAGGTGGGATTGCTGATCCCGAGACCACAACAGACTATGATCTATGGTGGTAGGCACACATACCAGTGCCATTAACAGATCTTGATGGGCCAGCACCTGTGGACAGACGGTCAGTGATACCTCGTGTGTCGAGAGCCAGGTGAGGAGGCAGGGATGGTGACAGGGGTAGAGGCCGAGGGAGAGATGGAGGCTAGGACAGAGGCAGGGATGGTGGCAGAGACGGAGGCCAGGTGGAGATGATGGAGATGACGGGATGATGGAGGAGATGATGGTCGGGAGGGTGCCCCATGGCGAGGGTAGCATTAGATGCTATCCCCGAGGTGGAGGATGTGGCCCAGAGAGATGGGAGGAGGATGTGGAGGTGGCAGAGGTGGAGGTGGAGAGACGAGAGGAGGATGTGGAGGTGGTGGAGGCTGAGGTGGAGAGATGAGAGGAGGATGTTGAGGTGGCGGAGGCCAGACAGGAGGAGGGTGTGGCCAAGGTGGAGGTGGAGAGATGGGAGGAGGAGCAGCTGAAGCAGGAGGAGGATGCACAGGTGGATGTGGGAGAGGATGATGATGATGACGATGATGATATGGATGAGGCCAAGAGATTCCTCAGATGGAAGATGGTGGAGGGAGAGGAGGAGATACCGTCCTCCTCGGGATTGCCCCAGGATTCCACGACAGATCAGAGGGTGGTCAATTTATAGCAGAGACTAGATGAGAGCATGGCATAGGTCAGAGCACTGCAGTCAGAGCTAGAGGTGGCTCGGGTAGAGCTGGATTAGGCAATGATCCACCAACAGGACTTAGCTCATTGGTGTGTCAATTTTGTAGCGTTATGCACAGGGCCCTCTGGGGATATTGCTCGCGAGTTGGATAGGGTGAGCACGAGGTTGGGTCAGTATAGGACCTTATATGAGTAGGAGGTGCCTCATGAGCAATGAGATCCGATACTATTACGCTCATAGACGAGGACAGGCAGTGGCCACCGATCAGGGAGTGGGAGCAGTAGCAGGAGTCATACAAGTGCAGGAGGGTCTACCTCGTCAGGGCACACATAAGGGCACAAGTCCCACCACTCTCATAGGCATTCTTTGAGTCATCACTCGAGCCACAATCACGGGTCTACTGGTTCAGTACAGAGGCAGCTACCAGTAGTAGATTCATCTACTTCTCAGAGCTAGGCAACAGTGACATCACAGGTGTCCATTACCGTGGAGATGATTCCATAAGTGTCAGTTCCATTGGTGGCATAGTAAGAGGTTGCTACAGGTCCACCCATCATTTTAGTGGCATGTATGATGTGTGTGGATTGGCGTGTTGTTGGTACTGAAAGTTAGGGTTGGGTGTATGTTGGTGAGTATGAACGTGGGATGAGTAGGTTGGGATATGTCCCCCAGCCATTTGTGTCGTTACTTGGGGAATATGGTGACCATGAACATTGTGATGTGCTAATAATGCCATGGGTTGTGTTGTTTGGCCACCTTGTGCAAATTGTTGGGTTTGTACAAGGGGAATGTTTGTATTTGGTCCTTGGGAGGCAATGACATGTGACTGTGTTGTCGTGTTAACATTTTGTCCTTGGATAAAGATACATATTTTGCCTCCTCCCAAAGGATTTTGTGAAATACCAATGAGGGGATATGTCGAAGGTGTGCTCATGGTAGTAGATGTAGCTATCAAGGGGGGATTGGTGTGACTTGATGATACCCTTCGGCATTTACTATCGTGGTAGAGGGAGGGTTTGAATAATTTTCCCACATTGCTAAGGAGCCAAAGGTGGTTCCAGCCGATTGTGACAGTATTGTGGGTGTTGTGGGCATTGTGGCCGATTGTGATCCTACAATGGATGTAATGTTTATCGTATTGGAGGTGTTTGGGATGCTGGAAGTAGCATGCACTATCGTTGTAGTGTCAAAGAAATTATTTCTTGTAGTCTTGGAGGTTGACCACTATTTGACAGGTTATGCGCGTTGTTGACATTAGGGTTTGGAGATGTTGATCTCAATGTGTTAATGTTGAATCCTTGAGGTAATTTGGCTCCTTGACTTAACACTATGGCCAAATATCTGTCTTTGTCATATAGGACCATTTGTTCGACGAATTGAGAGGCCTCTGGATCTTGTGCCGCTACCTCTAGGTTTTCCTCAAGTATTTGACCGTACTCATCCTTATGCAAGAATGGTTCAAATGGACTGTTTGATGAGGATGGTGTTGTCGCTAGAGGTTGATTGTTTGTATTGCCAAATGGATCATCGAAGGTCCAATTTGGGTCATACGTGAGATTGTTGACAGTGGATGTAGGGTCTTGTCGAAAGTTTTCCATTTGTCGTTGTTTTTGGAGTCTAGTTTCCACCATAAAATGAGATTGCTCAAATGAAAATGACAACTAAATGCAAGGATGACACTATGCAAGGTCTAAGTTCAAAATGACGACTAGGATGACTAATGTCTTTGGATTTTTGGGAATAGAATATGTAATGTCTAAACTTATAATGCAATTTTAAGACAAGGGTACCTAAGCACTTCTAAGCTCAATCTTTATTCTCGATTTTGGTTACTAAAGGACTTTGTTGAAAAGGACAAGATGACAAGGTCTAAATGACTAGTGAGTTTTCCTAACTAGACTATTGAGTTGGAAAATCTCACAAAAGGGACAATGACTGAAAAAGGGATTGATAATTAAGTCCAAGAGAACCTAGTTTCGAAAGCAATGACATTGTAATTGTACTAATATTTACCTAATCCAAAGTATGCTAGGACTAAAACCTAGGGACAAACTAATGCCTAATGTATGCAAATAACAAAAATGAAGGGTGAAACCTATGGTGAAGAATGTAACTAATGTTTGAAAGTTTGAGCAATTTCAAAATTGGTTTCTGATAGAATCCTTTTGGAAACAATGTTTGACAAATGTTTGACAAGGTGTAAACTTCATATTTGACTTTGTGTGACATTTTTACTTGTGATAGGTGAATGCGTCATTTGAGGCCATGAATGCATCATGGTTTTGCGAATGCGGCTCAGTTTGAGCAAATGCGGCTTGGGGACTGACACATGCGACTCAGTTTGGAAGATGCGACTCTATAAGTTTCACATGCATCGCGACGTAGATAGATGCGATGTTCTAGATATCAAATGTGGTTTAACAGAGCGTTTGTGTTTCAGAAAGTCAATTGCAGTTCAACAAATGTGACACAGTTTGTGAAAATTGAGTTTCTTCTCATTTTGATGGAAAATTTTATCTGTCTAATGTTGAATGTTTTGTTTAGAAATGTAAATGTGGTGAATAATTTTTGAGTAATCCAGCAAGCACTTGACAAGCACAATTTTTTGGGTGTAAACAAACACACATAAGACAAATACAATCCTAAAAGGCCAATAGGCCAAGGGTTTGTATACTTGGTATAGCCCACCGATATACCCCGAATTGGTGATAAACACCTTTCCTTCTTGAGAGCAGATAGCTTAGAATTTTGGTGGCATTGGCTCCCCTCCACGGCTCATTAATGTCATTCGAGCACATCAAATTCATATTCTTTGGGTAATGACTTCCTAAGAATTGCTATCTCTACTCAAGGGGATCAGTAGTGAGTGTCTTCGGGCATGATACTATACCTTGCACTATATCAAGCAATGACCAATAGAACGGTTGGACACTAAAACAAGAGGTTTTTAATACGGGCATTTCGTTCGTGGAGCATGATCCATGTGGCAAGAGTCCCCTTTTGAATCCATCTCGTCGGAACCACATGCATGATTCTTGGGCTTTCCCCAAGAATCCACTTTTGTATACCAGTTGGAAGTCCCTCGGTGTCAGGGTACTACCGGTCTGAGTTGTCTTGGGGTGAGTAATTTTTCCCACCAAAATAGGCCCAAGTTCTAGAGTTAGTAATCATTTCTCTTACACCCAGGATCGCTCAAAAGCGCAAGGGGAGAGGATACTTTGATTACTAAGTCATGAAGGGTAATAACATAAAAAAGAATGGGTCTGATTTTATGATCACCAAGTTTTCACAAGGTGAGAGCATACTCGCCTACCATATTGCAAACACAGTCATGCAAATTAGAAGACATTGTTCTTTTTAATTGCACTAAAAGTAAGTGTGTACTAATCTAAGAAAAATACAGACATAATGTTTTAGTGTTTATTCTTTGACATTCGAACCTGCAAGACCACGAGTTAGAAGTTTAAATTTTTTCCTTTGACCCACAAAAAGTAACCACCAAATGCTGCAAATAAAAATTAGTACCACGAAAACCTAACTAGGAAGAATGCAGAAAAACCAGAATAAAACAAACAAAGAAAACAAAAAAAACAAAAAAAAAACTGAATGCAAATCAACAGAAAATTTTACCAATCAAATGCGTCACGACAGAGCGAATGCGTTGCTCTGTGTGTCAAATGTGGCTCAGGAATTCAACTACAACTTTCTAGACTATGATTGCGACACGACAAAGCGATTGCAATTTTTGGGTGTGTGAATGCATCACAATGCATCAGATGCATCACGATTTTTAAAAAAAAACTACTGCATCACTTCGTACCTGTACCTGCAAAAATGATAGAAAACGCACAAAACTGTATGAAAAAAAATAAAAAGAAAAAAAGTCAGGTTCACCAATGTAACTAAGGGTTATTTTTAGGTTAGATTAAGGTTAGCAAATCAATGAAGACAATAAACCCAAAGAGATTACAAAATACAATGAAAGCTAAAATAAAGAACGATTATACCTGTTAATCACCGAGACCTCCATGATTCACTTTTGTAACACCTTCTAGCTTGCTGGCTGATGTGTTGCCCTCAGATTCGACGTCCAAGCAATCTAGAAATACAAGTCTAAGTCCTACACCAAGCTTTGAAGGATTTGAACAAATGTCTATGCCTAATGCCTATAACAATGTGAGTGAAATGCCTATGCCTAAATATGCCAGAATAATAATGTAATTCATGAACGTGTAATGTCTCTGTGTAATTGAAAAACAAGAGGAAAATGGCATTTTATAGAAAATGCCATTTTGAATGGACGGAAGAGATTGACTTCTAATGAAGACCTAAAATCAGAATCCAAATTAAATCTGACAATCCCTAATCAGGGTTAGGGAAAATTCATTAATCGAGCGGTCGAGATGCCATCTAAGAAGATCAAATCAGTGGTGGAGAATAAATGAGGAAATTAATTCAAAATAAATATTTTTGAAAATGAAGAAGATAAAGACTGAACTGAAGATCAGATTTGGAAAAATCAAGAATCTGCCCGATTACTTGATTTTTGGAGGAAAGTTACCATTTTGAATTAAATTAATTCAAAATATTGATTTTGTGAAATAATAAATAATAAATTTTCAAATTATTTACTAAAATGAACTGACAGTTAAGATTGTGATGACATTTTAAATAATTTTATTTATTTAAAATGAGATGAATATTAATTTCAACAATTAAATAATTAAAGATAATTATTTAATTTAGCAGATAAGATTAATTAATTAAATTAATTAATCAATTCATTTAATTATAACAATTAGTGACATATTAAATAAATAAATAAAACTTATTTATTTAATAATTAGGAAGAAATGACCGAAGAAGAGTAATTAAATGAATTTAGAAATTTATTTAATTAAGGGAAGACTTAGACAATTAATGACGTATTTAATAAGTAAATAAAATTTATTTATTTAATAATCATGAAGAATAAAATGACATGAATTAATTAAATAATTATGAATTATTTAATCAATAGTTGAATTTGGACCAAAGACATAATTATGCTAAGACAAAAGTGGTAAAAATAGAGCTTGCAGGCCTAGGTCATTTTTAAGTGTCTACAATAACAAAGATATCTTTATTGAAAATTCTTCTTGAAATCTCCTAGAAGCCCTTTACAATGAGATCTCCCTCTTTTTAAACTTGTTTCCCTCCTAAGACAACTATCCCAACCATACCACAACTGACATTTGAAATTAAGTGACCATTGGGCTCTTAAGCCTTTACAAATTTTGCATTTTTGCACTTTATTGTTGATAACTTTTTTGCCTTTTTGCAATATTTGCACTTTTTGACTCTCTAATAACCTAAAAAAATAGTAATTGTCTATTTAGACCTTATTCAGCCCAAAAACATGACCCCACACTGGAAAAATGACATTTTACCTATCTAGACAACTTTAGTCCACATTGACAATTTCTTGACATGATTTACAACTTTTATAATATAGACCCAAAAGACCCCAAAGTTTCCAATTACATCAAAAATGGTCTCATTAGACCTTATTTAGACTCAAAACACTCCAACATCTTAGACTCTAACTCCTAGACTCAACTCTTCATGTAACAACTAGAGAAAAATCACTGAGATGGATTTGTGCTCCTGCACCACATTAACAAGCATTCATCACTATCTTCATCAGAATAGTCAAATTCTTTATCATTAGACACACCATTATCTCTTTCAACATAATAACTCTTCTTAAAAAAAAATTACTTTATGATCCTTAGGTTTTTCATTTAAAAATTTTATTAGACATCTAGAAGCATAATGACCTATCTTTCCACAATTCAAACATTTAAAGGGTAACTTATCTTTGTATTTTCCAGTGACCTTTTTTAATCTCCTTACAAATTTTTCTTCCACCTCATCAACATCATTTGGATCTGATTCATTATTCTTCTTTTCTTTGTAGACTTTAAAGGAAAATTATTTATTTTTAGCATCTTGACCAAACTCTCTTGATTCATAAGAAATTGAATCACCACTTCACTTTCTTCCAGTTTACCACCAAGAACATTGATGTAATTGACAACATCATCCACTCTGAGCATGTAGGCAATAATATCTTCATCTTCAGACATCCTTATAATTTCAAATTTGGCTTTGTAGTTATGCATCTTTGCTTTCTTGACATAAATCATCTCCTTCATAAATTCTTTCCAACTTTGTCTAGAATTATTTTGTATATTTTAGACTTATCACCTTTCCAAGTTTAGAATTTGAGAGACCACTTAGGATATCATTCCTTTCTTTACCATTGCTCTCATATTCCTTTATTTCATTATCACTAGTTAGACCAATAGAAAGCATAGTATATCCCTTTTGAACTAACTGTAGACACCAAATCCAAGAGAGACCAAAAAGGACTCCATCATAGCTTTCTAGTAAGCGTAATTTGTTCCATCAAACATACAATCTTTGACACCCTTCTTGTGCACCATCTGGATCTACCTCAAGCAATTAAGCTTTCTCCAAGGAACCATAGCTCTAATACCAATTGTTAGATGCACAATAAAACTGAGAGGGGGTGAATCTATTGTATACTTAAAAATATTCAATCCCTCAATATCATTCAAACCTTTGGTAGCCCTTAAACCCTTATCATGCATTAGTAGAATGTAAAAATAGGAAACAGAAATGCAAACACATTCAAACACATAAGAACACCAAATTTACATGGAAAACCCAAGAAGGGAAAAATCATGATGAGGATTAGCCCACATATATGTGAATTGCAACATCGAATACAATTAAGCTCACTACCTAGAAAAAGAAGGAAGGCTCACTATTGGGTGGCTCACTGCCAAAAAGAAAGAAGATAGAAGAAGACTATTACAAAGACATTCACTATCTCAAGGCAATAGGAGAAATCCACCACTAAAAATTTATGCCATCTTCAACCTTTGGCTCACTACTTCCAGTAACTTCAAGCACACTAAAAATGCAAACCCTTATGCTCACTTTTTCGGATTCATAGGCATTAAGCTCACACTCAGATCACCAAACCTAATCAAATTTGCATATTTTGCATAACTTCTATAGATCCATGCACATATACAAAAATTCACCTTACTCATTATGACCAATGACAGTATAGGTTAACTACACCCGATCCATACGAATTTGAGGCACATTTAATCCACTAAGCATCATTCCCAATAAGATATTCAATATCAACAAAGTGAAGAATCCATTAAAACTAACATGTTAAAACATGAAATCTTAACAAACATCTATTCTAAGACATTTAATCTTATCCTATTGGGGAAGTGGTGTCACATTGATGTGGAATGACAACCCTTTCCCAATCCCTTGGATAATATGAGTCTTTCCAATCGATTTAATTGATTAAAATCGATGGAAACTGATGAAAAAGATGAATGAAAACATCATGAAAGCTAGATTAGCATGATAAAAGCTAAGATGTGTGTTGTAAATGTTTGCAAATCTATTCTAAATGTATGCAAGATTCAAAGATGTAAGTCCTAATTCTAAAATATGCTAAATGGATGCTAAGCTAACAATGCATGAAAATTAACCTAAAATGCTTTTAAATATTTAAAACATGGATGCAAATGAATGTGATTTTCAATAGCATAATTTTGCTCTGAAAAGGTGGATCTCTATTCAATAGATACAAAGTCTATTTATAGAATAGGCAAAGAGAAATCGATGGTCAAGATTGAAAGAATCCATCAATGGTCAGGATGGATAGAAGATGGAGGCATGGATCATAGATTCCCATCAAGGGTTGAGAATGCAAGTTGATATTTAATCAAGGGCTCACAATCATGCAAAGAACCACAGTAACAAAGCTTGCTCAAGAAGTTTGTTGAAAGTTTGTTACAAGGAAGAATCTTCCCTTTTTTGAATGAGTGAAAAGGGAGAATATTCTCTCATGGATGAGGAAAACTAGCATTTAGTAAATTAAAACAAAATTTTAATGTGCAAATGGAAGGAATATTCCATGAGAATATTCCCTTTTGGAGGAATGTGCAAAGGATGAATATTCCCTTGCAAGTGGGAGATCTAGAATTAATTAGTAATTTGATAATTAAAACAAAGTTTCAATTATGCAATTTGGAGGAATTTAGGATATTCATTAAATAATTAACTTATTGAATGAAAAGGGGTCAAAATGACATTTAATTAAATAATTGAGATTATTTAATTTAAATGAGAGGACTTAGGGTGTTAAAATTAAATATTTTGATTTATCCAATTTAACAGGACAAAAGGTTAGCATGAAATGGGTAGGAATTAACCTAATTATATTAATCAAATTAATAGATGAAAAATGAGTCATTTACTTAAATAGCTAGGATAATTTAATCAAACAAGCGAAAAGAGGATGGATTTCAAGATGAAATGGTGTTAATATATTGGATTCAAATGTGTATATCATTCAAGACATTTTTAAGTGTCTACACTTGTATACCATCCATGACCTAAACAATCTCAATTAGGTCAGCCTTAATGAAATGTATGCACCTAAAACATGCAACACCAATTTATAGCTTGGTACCAAACACCTCTGTGGTAGAGAGAAGTGAAGGAAGACCACACCAAGGGTTAACTAGGACCAAAATTCATATCACTGTACAACTCAACACATTTACATTCCACGAGGTACCTTTGTAAATAGCACTAGCATGCCATGTCGGCCAAACCTGAATTAACACTACAAGTGACCATATGCATGCTTTTCTAGGTCATGCAGACCACACAACAACACTTCATCACATCCACACACTACTTTAGAATATTCCAACATAATATAATATTTTGTAACTTTTCCACAACCACCTAAAACTAAGAACACCATCATTTTGTGCAACTAGACACACTACCACAGAACACAACTTACTAACCAACCTTGCAGAACACCTCAACACCTGAAACCTTGAGGGAATGTAGATATATAAAATATAAGAATGTTCCCAAATCTGTAAGACAAGAAATCTCACTATGAAGAAATATGGAGCAATCACATTTCTCCCAAATAACCTTTTACATAGACAAACAAACTGTCAAACACAACTTTCACTACAGAGCAATCCAAAACTTGAAACTTTGGATATAGAACCTATGAAAACCTTTGATCATCACATCCAAACGACATAGTCATATCTTCAACCATGAACAAGACTGGACACACCTCTATCACACTCCACACTCTTTTATTCAAATTTTCTCAAAAGTGCTTGGAAACCAAGTGAACTTACCGCAACTACAACTCTTATCCATCAAGACATCAATGCCAATACTGATGACAACACCAAAACACCTTCTTATCAAACCACAACACATTCATACTAGCACAAGCACTTTACAACAATCTCCCCAACTATGACAACACCAGCATCCTTCCACAATCTCCATACAGTTGACATCAATGGCCAACACTAGCAGCTGTTGAAATTAGTGACAACACTAGCAGCATACTTGCAATAGATTTTAAATGACATAATTATGAACATCCTTTATTGGTTTGTTTTCTCATTTGATGGTTTATGACATAAAATATTTCTTTCATAAGTAATCATGTAAATACATAATTTTTTATTACTTTAATATGTGTTGATATTTAGATTTGGTATGTTTTATTATCTATTAATTAAAAACATAATCTTAAGAGTTTATTATTCTCATTTATCATTCCTCTATAATAGGATTGAAATTTCCTGTTATTATGTGTAAAAAATAATCAAAGAGTAAAGAAGAGGGATCCTTAAATTAAAAAGAATCAATATGAATAAAATTTAAATTTATTGTTAATTCAATAAATCAAAATTTAATTTTGAATGTGAGAGGAAGAATGAGAGAATAAAGAAAAATTCTTGAAATCAATATTTTAGTCAAGAGGAAATAATCCCTTTATAAGATAAGAGAAAAAGTGGGGGTGATTAGTCAATAAGAGGAAGGAGTACTAGAATTTTCAAGAGGGAAATCAAGGGCCAAGATGTATTGATTAATGAATGGCTAGGATTGATTGAAAATTAGGGTTTAGATTAAAGTTTTAGTCATGTGACAAATTTCACATGAGGGATAAGGGATAGGTTTAGGATGTGCATTAGGGGGGAACTAGGGAATATTTTAATTTGAATAGTTGAGATTTGGGGATGTACTATGAAATAGATGGATGATATGCAAATTTGGTTTAACTCTTGTGGTAAGTGTCTAGGTTCAATGAATCTAGACAAGGTCTTAGTTAGTCATGTGACTCTCAATACTAAATAAATAATAATAAAATTATTTAATTCATTATTGGAGAAGGGTGATGTGGAAGGATAAATTAATTAAATAAATAATAAATATTTATTTAGTTAAAGTAGGGGATAAGAGTGAAGGATAAATTAATTAAATAAATAATAAATATTTATTTAATTAAAGTTGGGGATAAAGATGAAGTATAAATTAATTAAATAATTAATGAATATTTATTTAATTAAAGTGGGGCATAAAGGTGAAGGTTGAATTAATTAAATAAATAGTAAATATTTATTTAATTAATGGCTAGGATAGGGTAAGTCAAGTGTGGTTACGTATGATCAATTTTTAAGTTTCTATGATTTTCCCTTCTTTGATATGACGTCGTGATTGTAAGAAGTGTTGTATCAAAGAATAATAAAATAGAGTGCATGGGAAGGGATAAGGACTAATGGAATGATACCTTAATCATTAGAAGGATGGTAATTAGGTATTCCCCCTAAACATGACATGGAGGTTCAAAGAACACAGACGTGCTCTCAAAATGGATGGGATGGTTAGAGGATGAAGGATAAGAGGCCATGAAATAAGCTAGGTATGATGAAGGTCTAGATGCAGAGTGAGGATGGATGATCATCATGTTACAATGGTATAAGAAACCTATATTTGATATTATACTTGGCATTATGCTTCAAGGTATAAGGAACTATGATGATAATGTGCCAAGTATGTGATAAAAAGGTCAAATGCAAACATATGCCTTATAACACCATGATATGTAAGACCATGATGCCCTTGTGGAAATATAGTGCAAGAACCATGATAAATCCAAACAATGAGAATACACAAACTCAACAAGAAAGCATGCATAACAAATAAAAAATAAACTAGGATTATGTCCCTAGTCAAGTTGAAAATCGATTGATTGATTGATCAATTGATGATGAGGATAGAAAATTTAATGATAAGAACAATTTGTACCCCCAAGGATTATGATGTTAAAATAATAACAATTCCTATATTGATAAGGATACATACCTATGATGATAATTTGATTAATGTGGACCAATGGATTATCAGTTGATTTGGGTCAAAATGGTGGGTTGTGTTTGGATGATGAGCTAAATTTAAAAATTGAATTACATGGATTAAGATTGATTGCATTTGGTGGATTGATTTGGGATTTTTTGATTGAATAGATGGAGGAAGGAAAATTAACTAGATGGGATAGGATTGGAGGATGAACCAATGACAAAGGAGAATCAAGGCTTGGTAAAAGATGGATGGAGGGATAAATGAGTTTGATGGATAGGAGTATAAATTGATTACATAGAGGATACAAGGATAAAAGGATATGGTAGGATAGAGAAATATATGGGATCCAATGACAAGGGAGGACCAAGGATTGGTAAAATATGGAATAATAGCTTATCTAGGAGTGAGAAGGATTAAGTGGATGGATATGAGGATGGAGCTCCAAGGACTATGTTGAAAATGAGTAAGATGCCCCAAACTCGAGGTATTACAATCATAGATAGAAGGTAATAATAAATTTAATAGATGGAAGGATAGTGCATAAGAGATATGGATGGTGGAAAAACTAAGGTTTTCATTATCCAAACCATGCAAATATATTTTTCCTCTATTCTTATCAATAAGGATAAGGATAAGGATAAGGATGTGGATAAGTGGATTTGGAAGATAGTGGATGAATGGTAGGGATATGGAGTAAGGACTCAAGCGTCTAGTTCCATGTATGGTATCCCTTGAATATATGCTACAATGGAGCATGGGAATTTGGATCTATGCTCATAGATGTTTGTAAAGTTATAGCATGATGGAAGAAAATAAGGATTTATGCAAAGGATTGTATTAAATGGGTAATGATGAGGGATGAATTTTGGATAATGGATGGGGTGTTGGAAGACATTTTTATGATTGGATGGGATTGTTGGTAAGATAAACATCAAAACACACCTTGAGGGGTGGTGGAGTTGTAGAGAAGTTATATTTAATTTAGATATTTATATGGAGTGGAGATGAATTTTGGGACATATGGACCCAAAATTAATAGAGGAGATGATGGAGTACTTAGGACAATGGATTTTGGAGTGAAAGGGTTTAAAATGGATTTTGAGGATGAGGTATTATTAGATGGAATGGAGGACTTAGGAGTGGATGAATATTTTGGATTAGAAAGTTTGAATGACAATTTAGTTTATATTTTGATATGTATTGCTTCTATTAGTTTCTTTTGGATCCATGTGGATTTCTTACTTTGGTTTTTTCTTCATGGGCCTTTATTTCCTTTTAGATTTATATTTTTTCCTTTCGATCATATTTAGATTTTCTTTGGAATGTATTTTGGAGGGGACAAGATGATCCTTGGATGTATATGAATTTTTGTATTTATGTGTTTTATGTTTGGCATGCAAATTTCTTCCAAGAGAAATGATATTTGTGGATGGAGAGGAATTATATTGATGCATTATGGATGGGTAAATTCATGTAGGATTTTGGAAGGGATTTAATGATGTGTGCCTTAGTTGATCTTGATTTGGGATTTGAGGTGATGGATAAATAAGATGGAGGGATTTTGAAATAGGAGTGATGGGTGGTGGAATGTAAGGACCCAAGATGGATGGAAGGGATCAAGTACTTATTTTTGGGATATAGGGACCCAAAATAGATGGAAGGGATGGAGGGCATGGTTTTGGAACATAGGTACCCAAAATAGATAGAAGGGATTAAATATTGTGCTTTGGGACAAAGGGCCCAAAATAGACTTGGAAGATAAAGGATATGAATGTTTAGATTTAAGTGGAGGGGTATGGGATTTGGTAGGGGTAGAATATGTGCCACCATATTGAGATTAATAGCCAAGGCCATGATATTTTAGATTATATTTGATATGTAAGGGTTCTAAGATGTATTTCTCATGAAGGACTAACCCTTTTCCTTGATAGTGTATAGTTTGACAAATAATTTTTCCAATGGAATACTTGTTATTTTGGAAGCAAGACACAAGTCCATTTTGATGGTATAATCAAAAAGAGAAATACTCTAGATCATTCCAAATCCCTTGTTGTATATGATCATTATTGTATTTTTTACTTTTCTTTAAGGTTACTACTAATATGATCTAGATCCCTAAGTCCTAGAAATTCTCACAAAATGTATAGTCAAAGTGTTATAGTAAAGTCATGTAAATTAGACATGATATAGATGAGTTCATTTAAGTTCAAATATGCACTTCCTATCTTATTTCTTGAAAAAAAGTAAAAGTAATAAATGTTTTTTCTACTAAAATTTGTAAAATTCAACTCAAAATTAGATGTGATTTTGGTTACACTAAAACATCCATTCATATAGTTATTCTTCACAAGAGATTAAAAGGATATTTCAAAAAATAAGAAATATTTTAGTATAGAAGATGACTCAAGATTAGGATTATTTAATTTATCCAAAAATCATATCCCATCCTATTTATTTTTCCACAAATAAAAATTACACTTATTTACGATTTCATGTCTTGTTCCAAATGTTAGGATTTCATATCTTGTTCCAAATTTTATGATGTCATGTCTTTTTTAAATGTGAGGAGGTCATATCTTGTTCTAAATTTATAATTTCATCCTAATCTAGATTACTAATGTCATGATGTCATATCCTTTTCCATGTCAATTTTTTGCATATCATAAACTATTACAATTGGTAAAAAAATTATATTTTTGTATAGTCCAGTGAATTCTTTTAATTTTGTAGGTTGAATGTCAAGATGAAATTTCTTGATCTAGATCTTGATCTTGTAACTAAACTTGATCATGATACCAAGTTGGATACTAGATCCTAACAACTTGTCACTAGCAATGAAAACTTTAAAGAGACTTTTTATGGTTTTGGTCTTGAAGATTTTAAAAGAAAATTAAATGGTGGAAATATACCATATAGGAGGAAGTTTCCATCTTGTTCTATTTTATTCCAAGTGTTAAAAAGTCTGAGAAAAACACTAAAGTAAGATAAACTAAAATTGTGGAATTACATCTAGTAACCAAACATGATCATTTATGACTTGAAGTCCAGTTATTTTTTCCTACATATAAAAGTAAACTTGGAATGAAATTATTGGATCCTAATCATTCTAATAAAATTTATAAATCATGATCATGACATTTCCATATCCTAATATTGATATTTTTGTTAGCATCACTAATGGATCTAGAAATCCTTCATATTTCAAAAGTTTACTACATCCTGACCATTAGTAATGGATGATTCCTAGCCATTGGATTGTAACCAAATTTCTGGAGCTTTCATCTATCAAAGATCATTAGTTTTATTTTCACTAGAGAGAAATTGTTGATACTAGTGGAGTTATATAATAAAATTATTCAAAATTTCTTTAATGGTTTATTATTAACAATGAGTCTTTGTTGTGAATTATAATGTATGAGTATGCAATGGATGTCTAGTTTAAATCACTAATAACTTTATAACTATAAGTTTTTTTATGTAATAAATCTAAACTTTCTCATTTTCTTATTATGAAATATATCATTAAATTGTGTCATAATTGGGTATTTAATGGGTCTTTGTAATTTAAAATTCCCTTGAAACTTGCACAATATTTTTTGGTTAAACATATAATAGTTAATTTGAAATTTGTCTCTTGTCCATTTAATAATTCCAATAAAATAGAAAATTTAGGATCTCTAACCTTACTTCTCCTTAACCTTTATTTTATTGTATTTTTATAAATATGGTTTAAATTCAAGAAAACATTAATAAAATAGAAGATCAAATATTCTAAAGTGTTTTTAATATGACTAGATATAATTGGATTTTTTTATCATGGAACACGCATTTAAGGTTTGAATGTATAAATCATGTTATCTTTTAAATATAACCCTCTCTTCCAAATGTTAGTACATAAGTCCCTTTGTTTAAAGGGCAGTTTATTGAATAATTTGTATGGGTGATCACACAAAGCTAGTTTGCAATTTCTGGGAGATTCTATTTTTTGCTGAAATTGCATATTTTTAGAAAATATAATGATTTAAGCCTTAAAAATTTGCATTTAAAGCATTCCAATTGAAGAGGGTTTGATAAAACTACCTTAGATCAAACCCCCTTGGATAGCACCCCACTAGTTTTAAACCATACCTATAACAGAGTTTCCTTTACACCTATCAAAATGTTGATAAAAAACCAATTTTGATTTACCTTTTTGGGGATCCAATGAATTCATTTAAAATTTATTTTTTGTAATTATGTAGTCCTTATTATAAGCTTCCCAAAAATTATAATTTTAAATAAATTTAATTTAATTATTATATTTATTTTTTATTTCTTGTGAATGTAGGTTTTTCACCGAAAATCAAGCTCTTTGTTGCACATGTAGAAAAATAGAAGATTATAAAAAAAAATTGAAAAATATGAGCACAAAAGATATTGAAGCCCTTGATCCAACAAAAAAAAAATTGAATTTCGATACATAAGAAAAAAAATTATGTGTTATATAGTCCGCCTATGTCTGAATTGTAATTGGTTTGACTTCGAAACTTGATTAAGGAAAAAGTATTCAATAAAACACTATGAAACCAATTGGAATCACTAGATATCATAGTTACAAATTAAAATTTTATCCTTCATGGAAAAAAATTGTGTTATACGGTGAGCGTCACTCCTTAAAAATGGTGTTTACTGAAAAAACTAGTTTTCGAAGGAGATGGAAAAAGAAGTGCAATCTGATTCCAATTTTTTTGAAAAAAATATATTTAGAATATATAGACAAAATTTCACAAATCACTAGTTTGCATCATCTTTAAATTCCTCATGGTTTAGCCGCGATAGGTGCCCAAAAGTGAAGATTTAGTTAGAAAAAATTAGTTCAGTGTCCAGTTTGGCCAAAAATTGTAAACCAGTATTGTGGGATCACCTGTATCTAAGTTGATAAGTTCTAAACATGTGCATCAACCAAAACATTGTGGTGTGGTGAAGCTTTAGCTACTTGAAAACCTTAATCATGATTATTAAGGGTGAGTAAAATTTATGATCTAATTATTTATAATGTAATTGGGTTCTTAGAAGATATGCTTTCTTGGTGCTACTTGAACAAGTTCTCTTACTCATAGTGATCATTTCCTAACCTTTTTTAGAGAAACATTAAAAATTAAAGTTGTGCATGGTCTTCTTAGTCTCCCTATCATCTCACCTTGTTGATATGTGTTGAGCCTATAGATTTATCCCCTCTTTTTATTTAGAATCATTCCTTTATATGAAATTAATATGTTTTCATTCTAATTGGTTGAATCATTCTACCTCCTAGTTGATCCACCTCTTATGTAGGTTTATCCCTATATTTGGATGTTGTTTGTATCATAACAAAATAGATATGAGATAGATGTTACTCTCATCCTACTATAGGTATTCATGAGGGAAAATTTTCATAGTCCAAATCATGATCATGGAGGAAGGTCCATCCTCTCATATGATTATTGTGATGAATTCATCACATGGTTAGAGAATTATTCCACTTTATCATGTCATGTGTGGTTCATTGGTGATGTTGTCTTTTATATCATTTTTCTTTCCATGATACCTTATGTACAAAATTTTTCAATGTGGCATATCATTGTCACACTTGCAAACACAAGAAAACTATTCATCTATTATTTTCTCATTAATTTCTTGGGAAAAATCTTGGGGCGTTATAGGTTTTCATTCCCACATCCTCTTAGATGTCAGTCAAACCATTTGGGATGTGAAATGAAGGAAAATTTCACTCTCATTCCAATCCTTGTGCCTATTATAGAATAGAATCATGGACTAGTGTCTAATCTTCATCTTAGAATAAACTCTACTTGCTTGTATGAGTGTCATGGTGACTTGGCAATATCACAGTTATTTATGTTGATATTATTGGTGCATTGTCATTGCAAACATTAAGTTTCATTATGCTCTATAATTATATCCCAAGTGTGTACGCATATAATGTGGCTTGTTGATGTCACATTTACATCATGATTGGTATCTATATTTTACTACAAATGCATTGGGGGAAATATTGAGAAATTACATATCTAACCCATGATATATTGTAATTTTTTGGTATCAAACTAAGTGTTTGAAGTCCTTGATGTGAACTTATGAGAATTTTATTGACCAAGAATTTATGTGAAGTTTTGTCACATTGTAGATGATTGGTGAAAACGGTTTATAGAGTAAGGAAAATAAGTGTAAGAAACCAACAAATAGCTCATCATAGATTAATCCAATATATTGGGATTCATTCAATATTATACTAAGGTTATTGAAATCATAAATAGAAGAGATATAGTGGTGATGGAGGATATAAAAAATAATGGCATAAAATGTCATGACACTCAAGGATTTTGCATGGATATAAATTATGTTGAGGAGAACATCATAAAAGAAGAAATGTTCACTATTTCCTTATTGAAGGATAGGAATAAGTTGATATTTGATAGCTCGAGATACTCAAGAAGCTTAAATATAGATTTGATTTATTGGACTAAAAAGATAAAGAGATGTTTCAAGTTTAAATAAATTTAGAATACAAAGATAATCAATCATTTCACAACAAAGTTGAAATGGTATGCTACTTATGATGGGACTCAGTTCAAAAGAGATGTGTATAGAACAAGAAGTGAAATATATTTCAATAGGATTGCATGGTTGGTAAACTTAATGAGAATTTTATGCTAACAAACTATATATTGCATTAGCACAAGAATATCCAAACTCTATACCAAAGGAAGATAGCTATGAAGGAGTACATATAAGAGTTCTAAAACATATGCAGTCTTTGGGTATGTAAATAGATTTAAAATCTCGATATAAGGTGAGTTGTGTGTTAATATGAGTTTCATCACATGATTAGTTTGGAAAAAAAATGGTTCCCCTACTTAGAACCTGTGGCTATCCTTAAGAGTCTTAATTGATTGTATGTTGTGAGGCTTGCTAAAATATCCCAAATAGAGAACACTTTGGCTGGTTTGTTCAAGGGACTATGTACAGAATATCAAGATTCATTCACATGAAATGTAATATTAAATTAGTGAAATAAATCAGTACTAACTAGCACCAAACCTCTAATCTAATTTTGAATATGTTTAGGTTTTCATTTAAAATTATTAAACTTTTGACAAGTAATTTCCAACAATAGTTTGAATGAAAATAATTTAAAACCTTAAAACAATGACATCTCAATCAAAATAAGAATTTTTCATCATGGAATTTTTGAAAATTTATTCCTATAATTTTATCCCAATTTTAATAAAATATAATTCTAAATTTTATGGCAGCAACATATATGTAAAAACAAAAAAATTACCATGTGAATTTTAAAAAGTCATTAAAAATGTTATGCCTTATTTGAATAGGAATTCACCATCAAACCCTAAAAATATACTTAATTAATAATTGAATTAACAAAGAGAGAAAAGGATAGTGAAAGTAAAAAAGAAAAAGAATCTAATGTAACAACCCAATAGGTTGTACCAAAAAAAGTATATCAAGTTTTACATGTTCTTTCATTTTCACACTCAAGCAATGATACTCAAATAATTATTCTATTCATATGGAATAGGTATTCATCTATTTATATGATATATGAATTCATCTATCCATACAAGATAGGTACTCTTCTATTTATATCTATCTGAATGGGATGGGTATTATTAAGTAGCCAAAAAAATGATTTATCAAAAAAATTGTGTAATAATTCTTCTTTATACAATATTCTTCCCTATTGGAAAAAAATAAGGCTACCATCTACCAATATTAATAAAATTAACTTTTCATCTCATCTCATAATTCACCATAAATCATTGAGGGTGCAAGAAGATCAACTACAGATCTTCTAATTATATATAGTGAATCTTACTTGTTATATTTAAATTTTTTTAAGTATTTTATCGAGTAAATTGGTCTATCCAAGTTTTTTAAAAATATAAAATCCACTACAAAAATTTGAATATTGGGAACTATTGTGTGGTCTCACAACACACCCCAAGTTGCCTTTGGTAACATGGGGACCCTAAATTTTAAAATACCCTATTGGCTAAGTGAAGTGCAAAATCCATAAATATGTCGCATGCAAAGAGGAAATCTAAAGGGGTTAGTGTGGTATCGGGTGTTGGATAACATCTGGGTTGAGTCAAGTGTTTTAGAGAAATTGACCGCATCAGATTTTAATGAAGTTTTCTTAGATCAAAGTATCAAGGGTACTTAATAGATATGCACAACTAGGTGGATAATCTAGCGTAATACAAATTGGTAGTAGCATTAAATGTGTTAAAGTGGATGGGTCGAGAGTTGACCGCTTACTCAATTAGAGTGTGTCAAATATCGACATCAAGTAAAGTATCATCCAAAAAAATAGATAAATAGACGTTCAAGGGTATCTTATGGTAGAGGTAATTCCTGATGTAATCCTGGGAGCCCCTTAATGTCCAAAATGCCTAATGATGCTTAAATCCTCAAAACTTGAAAACCCGACTAGGTTAAGTAAATCATCATTATAATCATAATTTTTCTTTTCAAAAGGATTAAGTGGATTAATGCAAGTTTTAATAATGATTTATTTTGATGAATTGATCAAGTGTATAACATTTTGCTTGTGATGTAATGCTCTATCATGCAAGTCGTGGAAGGATGACGGTTGTGGAAGAGCAAGTTGTTTTTGGTTCTTGCAGGAAGCAATGAAGAGTGAAATGATAATAATTTTCTGACAGCCAAGAAAAAACTCAAAGACAAGCCGAGGAAATAACTGAAGGAGAATAGTGGGGAATCGAATAACAAAGGACCCGAGTTTTAGATGCTAGCAGAACTAAAGGTTTTTCCCAACTTCCATTTGTGGGTATTTTTTCTAGAAGCGAAACCCATCATCAAAATCGGGAATTTTAAAAGAAGGTTGGTATTTTTGTTCCCACATGTTGAAGACTAAAATATCTTGATGTTCTTTTATCCATGATTTTAGGCATTAGAGGGTCATCACTGAAAGTCAAAGGATCAACTTTGACTGTATCTTCAAGGGCCATAGAAAATATCTATTGGCATGCCACCTATGCTCTTTAGCCACATGTTTTATCTTGATTGGATTATTATTTCTAATCCATGTGCCTTTTGTGTTTGACTACTACCTTGTGTTCTATAAAACAAAGGGAGTCATTCTTTTTTAAGGGATCAAAATTTGTTGAATCAACTAGACTTAAATTTGGAATATCACTAATTTTATGTTTATGTCATGTTTATTGTTCAATTCCAGTATAAAAACTTGTATTTACAGTAGATATTTCTAATACTAAAGCAGCTTGAAGGTCATTCTAAATCATAAATCTTGCATAACTGCATGTTGTTTACTCCTATTATAAGATTCAATTTGTTACGCTAGACTTGGGTACATTTTGATGTTATTTTGGTAGTAAACAGTTTCTTTCTTTAAACTGTTTGCATTATTTTATATGTAGTTGTGAAGAAATTTGGTGAAATACAAAATAATTGGTCCTTTGGTTTAGTTATTTATTTATAAATGTGTGGATAATAATTGGGAGCAATTAATTTCTTAGACCCTTTTTCCTCTTAATTCTAATTTTCTTGTTGTTCTTCTAAATGACTTGGAGTAGCTAAATGTAAATGGTAATGCATGTCATATTTGTTGAGATATTTACATTACTAGATTGTTCAAAAGTTAAAGGATTCATTAAAACTAGTAGGCCCCTTATGTTTAACAACAATTGCACAACGAAACCTAAGTGAACCTAGTGAGTCAAGACTTAACATTCTCAAGCCTTGGGATAGCTAAGATTACCTTTAATTAGGAAATCTAGTGATTCTTTCAAGAAAGATAGGTTCTCTTGTTTGAGTAGCAAGTATTTATCTCTGTAACATCATAAATTGTCACCCATGATAATTTCACACTATGTTTTCTCCCCCTTAAGTGCATGGACCTAATTGTACACCTAATTTCCTAAATTATACATTTTGTGGCCCATTTTAACATTTACTGATAAATTGCAAGCATAAAATCAAAGCATTCATTTAATATTTTGTCTTTAACACCTTAAGTCCCACAAAATAGGGTTGGGACACAATTGGCTAGGGCTACTTAATCCCCCTATTTTTCCTCCAAAATTGAATATTTCATTGTCGGCATTTTATTATTTAAATTTCAAATGTCCAACATCAACTCTCGAGATTTAATTTTTAGGAAATTAGAATAATTGCATATAAATACCTAGTTATCGCATCATTTGAAGATATCTAGAAAATTATTGGAGAAATTAGTATCAACATCATTATCAAGCAAGTCAAGAGTATCATTTCAAATATTTATTGTAGTAATTCAATATCCAATCATCATGTCAAGGTGTATGTGAGTATATCCATGTTCATGTTATCATATTATTTGTGAGATCTAACCCTTGTAGGTCTTCAAGAAATTCAAGCCAATAAAATTCAATCCTTGAGGAGATTTATATGAATTAAGTCTTTTAAGGAAGCCATTGGAGGGTGGTGAGTTGTAGTGCATTGTTCATTCTTCATTCCTTTTCATCAATTATCCCTATCCCTCAAAAGGATAGGCTATCTTTCATTGAAATTTCCATTATGAAGGTGAAAACACCAACACGGGGTTTGACTAAGGCAAGCCCCTATATGGCACAACCCTTCCTCTCTCTTTGAATGTGTAGGTTTCAAATCTGAAGAAGATTGCGAGAAGTTTGAAAGTTAATTGTTCATTGTTGCATTCAAATCCTACACCTTCACAATAAATAGAAACTCAATTACAACAATATCTGATAGTGTAAAAGTCAAAAAAATAAGGATCTTATCCAACAGTAGATGACTGTGAAATTAGATTTGGGATCCTCCTAGTAAGACATAGTCTCCTAGGGTGACTAGATCCTCAAAAATCAACCTTAGATTCATATGTCAAGTGCACAATACTCTGCTCAGTTTACTTTTGAATTCAAAATTTGTCTATGATTTTTTGTGTCTATTGTATTTGCATCAAAATAGGGATTTGCATCATTTTCCCAATCATTTCATTGCATTTCATCCTTATGTCCATTTTAGATTTTCTCAAGGGCAGCTTGACTCACCTTTCAGGTTGTGAGTCAGTACTATATCTTGTCCAAATTTATCAAACCCCCACCACCTTAATTCTAAATGAAACACTAGGAAAATGTGACTAAACCCTAGTCAAATCCTAGGCCCCCTTCCATTTTCTCATATTTTAATCTGCATGTTATTGTGTGTATAACAACCACATTAGCTAGACCATCCTTTAGTTGCAAGCTTGTTGCAGGTGTTGTCATTCATGTCAACAAAGCTTGATGCAAGTGTTGTCTTGTTAAAGGCAGTATCTCTAATGTCAATAGAGTGGTAGTATGTGATGTAATCAGTGTTTTGATCAAAAGCATTGTGAATGATTGTATTCTATGTCTTTTGATGTAAAATATTGCATAAAGATATGAAATAAAACATGAAAGAGTTTCATGTAGTTAGTGACTCAATAAGTTGTATAGAAGAAGCTCAGAAGAATACTATGCATTCCTCTGCATTTAAAGATATGGTCTTACAGTTTGGAAGTTATATAGAGGCAAGTTTGAAGTATGTATGTTCCTATTTTCATAACATAGAAGTTACCACATAAGTTTCCAGAGCTAGTAGTGTGAAGACTATGGTGTTGCAGTTAGGAAGGCTCAAAGAATGCTCTGCATTTCTCTGTAATTGGTTTTGTGGTCTTGTGGTTTGGAGGATGAGTTCAAATTGTCTATGTGTCTTCTCATTTCATGTTTCAAGTGTTGAGGTGTACTTTAAGTATGGTTTTCAATTTTTTATCTCGACTTTGTTTTTTGGGTTTGTAAGAGATGATTTGTGTTTGTTTACTTGCACCAAAATGGTGTTACATGAAGTGGTAAAAGGAGTGTATGGGAATATTTTTCAATATCATTTAATGTTTGTAATGTGATTCACATGATGTTATCTAGTCTCTTTGGTACCACTTGTTGTCTAGAGTTAATTTATGAAAGGTTAAGTGTTTGTTGGGCCAACTTGGTATATTGAGTTGTTTATGATAAGTTTTTGTGATGTATGCCAACATGGGAATGTGCGATAAATTAAAATAGATCTTTCTTATATCCCGGCTTGGACCATATTTGATTTATTCTTCCTATGGATTTTTTGGAGCTGACTTATTATGGCCATTGCATGTTTCATGTCTACACATTTTAGCTTGGCCAACAAGGAAAAAAAAATTGAAGCTTGTGGAAGATATAAATGGAAGATCAAGTGTGAGATCAATGGTTTTGGTGTGTGTTTGATGTGTTTGAATTCAAATGTGTCAAAAGAAGTAAGTTGAAGGTGGAAGAATGTGTGTGAATGTGTGAAGAAGTATATGAAGTGTGTTGAAGGCAATGATTCGAAGGCAGAAGCAAATGAGTGAGTGTTGAAAGTAGTGAGCCGAAGGAAGAAGTGTATGAGTGAGTGTTGAAGGTAGTGAGTTGAAGGAAGCACTATGTGGTGTGAGTAATAATTTTATGTGCTAAGAAAGAGTGTTGAAAGCACCGAGTTGAAGGTAATAGAGGTGTTGAGTGTTGTGGTGTTGGGTGATCACCATAATTCAACAAGTGTTGTGTGTTGTGGTTGTAGCCTCTTTTTGTAAGTGCAATATTTTGCAAGGAGTTGTAAACTTCCTTTGGTTGAAGCCATAAAACTATGTTATAGGGATTTGTAGCTTCCTTTGAGTTGCAACCCATAAAACCTGTTGTAAATCTTGTTTCATTTTGTGAGGCTAGATTTGGATAGCAGCTCCAAGCAACTTTCTCATCGTGGTTTTTTCCTTGTAGGGTTTTCCACATAAATTTGGTGTTGTGATTGTGTGCTAGTAATTTGAATACTTTAATTTTTTTAAGGTAGTAATAAGTTTTGATTGATAAAGTTAAATTGAATTAATTGTGAGATATATTGATTCACCCCACCTCTTAGTATATCTATGTTTTCTAACAATTGGTATCAGAGTTGAGTTCCTTAGTGCAACCTAATAGATGAAGGTAGATCTTGGTTTAGAAAACATGGCTCAAAAAGAGTCCTCCTCTAAAGCATCATTTTTTATGGAAGCAACTATTCCTTCTAGAGTATGAGGATAGAAGCTATCATACTTCACTAGGGTATCATTTTTGGAGAGCTACAAAGAATGATTATACTAGACCTGCTCATCCTTTTACTAATGCTAACACAAAGAAGGCCCATGAGAACAATTCTAAAGCAAAGAATTCCATCTAGAGTGGTCTAAAAAAATTTGAGTTTGTTAAGGTGGTACAGTGCAAAACAGCCAAGGAGATATGGGATAAACTCAAAAAACTCTAAAGGAAATGACAGTGTGAAGAAAGAAAATTTGCAATCCTACAGGAAATTATTTGAGAATATGAAGATGAAAGAAAAAAACATAGCTAGCTATTTGCTTTGGGTAGATGAAATAGTCAATGGAATTAGAGAACTTGTTGAAGATATAACTGATTCAGTGGTTGTGAAGAAAGTTCTAAGAACTCTCCCTCACTTATTTGGCTCAAAGGTCTTTGCCATTGAAGAAGCCAAAGATCTAAAAAATCTTACCATGGAAGAGTTGTTTGTATCTCTCACCACTTATGAAACGAGGAATGAAGTTTAATGTACACACAAAAGCAAAGCTACTTTCAAATTAGTGAAGAAAGAAGGGACATTTGGTTCACACAATGAATCTAAGGAAGAAGAAGTAAAGTTTTTGAGAAAGCTAAAGAAAGGATCAAGCAAGTACAAAGGTAAATTACCTTTCAAATGTTTTAATTGTGGAAAATTTTATCATTATGCTTCTAAGTGTCCTTTTGGAGAAAATGAAAATATCAAAAAAGGTTTCAAGAGGAACCTCCTCTCCAAAGAAGAATACAACTCCTCAGAAGGAGACCACTACTCATTAGATGATGATGGAGGAGAATCCTTATTCATGGTCACTGTGATCTCTGATAGTTCAAACAATAATGTGGATGAAGAAGAAGGTGGATTTAATTATGAAGGTGAACTTATTTATGCTCTTGAAGACTTGGAATGTGCTAGAAAACTAGAATAAAGAACAAAAGGCCCTGATTAAAGCCAAGATAAATGAATGCATAAATCTTGAGAAATCAATCCTTTTACTCAAATGGGAATTAGAGAAAACAATGTCTGAAAATTTGGAAGTTGATATCAAACCTCAAGGAAGATCTCACCATGCAAGAATTTTCTCCAAAAACAAGTTCAATCGTGCATTTTTTGTTTATTGTTTCATTTACAATAAGTGTGGTCATAAGACTATAGACTGCATGTCTGAAATGAATAGAAAAAAAAAATTAAGCATAAATTCTCTTGCTTTTGTAGTGGATGTCAATGTGACATGTCAAATATACAACAATGTTGGGCATATAGAAAAATATTGCAGAAGTGATTTGGAAAAATCAAAAATTTAAAAGGCGGATATCACTAAGCAAGTCAAAGGAACAAACAATGAGGTTGAAAACTCAATGGTTGTTCAAACAAGATTTCATGCTCAAGGAAAAACAAATCTCTAGGTTATAGAGAGTGGTTTTTCAAGTCACATGACAAGTTCCAAAACCAAATTCATCAATCTTGTTAAATGGAATGGAGGATCAGTCAATTTTGAAGATAATTCATCAACAAAGATCTGTGGAAAGGGCACCATAAGTATTGATGGAAAATCCAAGAAAAAATATGTTCTCTATGTTAAAGGTCTCAAACATAATCTTCTTAGTGTAATCCAAATGTAGCAAAGGATATAATCTTATATTTCATTATTAGGGGTGTGAAATCAAAAGAGAAAATTCTAGAAAATTGGCAGCAAAAGGAGCTAGGATAGAAAACAAGTTGTATAACCTAAAAGGTGTTAATGGAAGAATTTGTCTTCTAGGAAAGACAAATGAATGATGGTTGTGGAAAAATAGGATGAGACAAATCAACTTTGATAACCTTGTGAAGATCAGTTCCATGAAAACAGTGAGAGATATGCCAAAGATTGTCAAGCTTGCAAGAACTATGTGTAAAGAATGTTAGATTGGGAAGTAGACAAAGATATGGTTCAAGACCAAGAAGTATTATTCCACAAGACCTTTAGAATTAATTCATACTAATTTGTGTAGACCTACCAAGAAAAAGAGTCTCCAAGGTGAAACATATTTCATGTTACTCATTGATAACTTCTCTAGAATGACATGGGTTACATTCTTAAAAGAAAAATCAAAAGCTTTCAATAGGTTTAAGATTTTCAATTCAATGGTTTAAAATGAAATGAATGCTAGAATCAAGTGTTTAAATTCTAAGAGAAGTGGTGAATTCACATCAAATGAATTTTAGAAATTCTATGAAGAACATGGGATAAAGAGGCATTTGTATGCTGCTAGAACTCTTAAGAGAAAGTCCCCAAGACTCTTACCAAGTATGTTGTTTTGCAAGATGGTGTGTTCCTTGGTCTTCCTTGTCCATCGCGACACTTGGGTTTGTGACATCGCTTAACTACCTCCTGTGGATCTTACATAAATCTGGCAGTTGTATCGGGCGTTGACAAGTCGATCTTTTGGTGCAACAAAAAACACCAATGTAACAATTGGTATCAGAGCTAAGGTCACAGGTTCAAACCCCTTGCTTTTGCTTGGGGGTTGTTACAAGATGGTGTGTCCCTTGTTCTTCCTTTTCCAGCACGGCTCTTGGGTTTGTGATATGGCTTAACCACCTCCTGTGGATCTTACATAAATCTAGCAGTTGTATCGAGCATTGACAGGTTGATCTTTTGGTGCAATAGTAACCACCAATGTAACATGTTCAAAAGAATTATTTAGAAGATCAAATAATTGGAGGAAATAATGGAGTGTAGACCAAGAGAATATTTTCAAGGACACATGAATAGGTAAATTTATCTTTCCTATCAAGAATAGAACCTAAGACTTTTGCTAATGCTACCAAGGATGAAGGATAGATTCAAGCAATAGAAGATGATCTAAATCAGATAGAGAAAAAATAAACTTGGGAATTGGTGCCAAGACTTATAGAAAAGAATGTGATAGGGACAAAATGGGTGTTTAGAAACAAATTAAATGAAGATGGAGAAATGGTGAGAAATAAGGCAAGGTTGGTGTGCAAAGGTTACTCACAGGTGGAAAGAATTGACTTTGAGGAAACATTTGCTCTGGTGTAAGTGCTCTGGTGTAAGAGTGGAGGCAATCAGAATGTTTCTTGCATTTTTTGTCCACAAGGACTTCAAATTATATCAAATGGATTTGAAGTTTTCCTTCTTGAATGGTGACTTAGAAGAAGAAGCTTACAAAGATCAACCTGATGGATTTTAGCTTTCAAATGATCCAAACATGATGTGCAAAATTAAGAAGGATTTTTATGGTCTCAAAAAAGCCCCTAGGGCTTGGTATGTAAGGTTGGACAAGTACTTACTCCAACAAGGCTTCAAGAAAGGTACTGTAGATAGAAATCTTTACATTAAAGTTGAAGATGGAAGAATTATAATAGTTGTTGTGTATGTTGATGATATAATCTTTGGTGGGAATGATGAAATGTGTAAGAAATTTTTTGAAGAGATGCAAAAATAATTTGAAATGTCTATGATAGGTAAATTATCATTCTTTCTTAAACTCCAAATTTTACAATTAGATTATGGTATTTTTATCTCTTAAGAAAAGTATGTCAAGATATTCTAGAAACACGTTTGGTATGGAAAATTATAAACCAATGAGTAATCCTATAGTAATAGATTGTCATTTGAGAAAAAATGATGAGTCGCCTGAGGCTGATTAGACTCTATATAGGTCCATGATTGAGAGCCTTCTGTACTTAATAGCATAAAGGATTGATATTATGCAAGTTGTCTGCTTGGTTGCAAGGTTTCAAGTTGATCCAAAAGAAACTCATATAAAGGTAGTCAAGAGGATTTTCAAATATTTGAAGAACACTCTAGATTATCGATTGTGGTATTGAAAAGGTAATGAATTTTCTTTGAGTGCATATATTGGTGCTAATTGGGATGGCAATGTTGATGATAGAATAAGCACTAGTTGTGGAGATTTCTTTTTGGGAGACAGGTTGATCTCTTGGTTTAGTAAGAAAAAATACTTAGTGTCCTTATCTACAGCAAAAGTAGAGTATATAGCTATACCATCCTGTTACACCCAAGTGTTGTGGATAAAGCAAACATTGAAGGATACCAAGGTAATGTATGATGAGACCATTCCTATTCTATGTGACAATATAAGTGCCATCAATATTTCAAATAATTTGATGAAGCATTCCAGAACGAAGCATATATCTACCAGGTATCACCTCTTAAGAAAGAAAGTTGCAAAGCAATAAGTAAGACTGGAGTATGTGCCCACAAAGGAATATGTTGCAAACATATTTACAAAGGAAATTTCAAAGGAAACCTTTGAATATCTCAAATAGAAGTTAGGGGTTGTTTCCCCTCCTTATTCTAACTAGATGTATAGATGGTGCATCTATCCAAGGGGAGCAATTCAAGACATAAATTTATCACTAGATTAATGAGGGATACCTCTCAGGGGGGGCAAGTAGAAGGATGATAGGGCTTACATAGATATGGGGAGCCTATATGTTGTTGCATGTACAGTTAAATACCATTATCCCTTTTCCCTTGATGTCAAAGGGGGATAAAATTGCATATCAATTCGGTGTTGCCATCAATGCCAAAGGGGGAGATTGTTGCAGCTAGTTGCAAGTGTTGTCATTGATTTCAATAGAGCTTGTTACAAGTGTTTCCTTGTTAAAGGAATTATCTTTGATGTCAATAGAGTAGTAGTAGGCGATGTAATTAGTGTTTTGAATAGAAGTGTTGTGAATGATTGTATTCTCTATCCTTCGATGTAAAACATTGCATAAAGATATGAAATTGACCATGAAATATTTTCATGCAATTAGTGGCTGAGGAAGTTATACTGAAGAAACTCAAGAGAATGCTCTATATTCCTCCACATTTGAAGATATGGTCTTGCAATTTGGAAGTTAGACAAAGGCAAGTGTTAAGTATGTGTGTTCCTGTTTTCATATCATAGAAGTTATCATAGAAGTTTCCAAAGCTAGCAGTGTGAAGATTGTGTTGTTGTAGTCAAGAAGGTTTAAAGAAATGCTCTGCATTTCTTGCAGTTGATTTTTTCGTCTTGTGGTTTGGAGGATGAGTTCAAATTGTTTATGTGTCTTCTCATTTCATGTTTCAGGTGTTGAGATGTATCGCAAGTATGGTTTTCAATTGTGAATGATTGTATTCTCTATCCTTCGATGTAAAACATTGCATAAAGATATGAAATTGACCATGAAATATTTTCATGCAATTAGTGGCTGAGGAAGTTATACTGAAGAAACTCAAGAGAATGCTCTATATTCCTCCACATTTGAAGATATGGTCTTGCAATTTGGAAGTTAGACAAAGGCAAGTGTTAAGTATGTGTGTTCCTGTTTTCATATCATAGAAGTTATCATAGAAGTTTCCAAAGCTAGCAGTGTGAAGATTGTGTTGTTGTAGTCAAGAAGGTTTAAAGAAATGCTCTGCATTTCTTGCAGTTGATTTTTTCGTCTTGTGGTTTGGAGGATGAGTTCAAATTGTTTATGTGTCTTCTCATTTCATGTTTCAGGTGTTGAGGTGTATCGCAAGTATGGTTTTCAATATTTTATCTCAAGATTGTGTTTTGTGGGTTTGCAAGAGATGCTAGGTTTAGTGTTTGTTTTCTTGTGCCAGCATGGTGTTGCATGAAGTGGTAAAAGGAGTGTATGGGAATGTTTTTTAATATGATTTAATGTTTGTAATGTGATCTACATGATGTTATCTAGTCTCTCTATTACCGCTTATGGTCTGGAGTTAATGCATGGAAGGTTAAGTGTTTGTTGGGATGACTTGTATATTGAGTTGTTTGCACCAAGTTTTTATGGTGTGCGCTAGCATGGGAATGTGTACTAAAGTAAAATAGGTCATGCTTATCTCATGTCTTGGACCACATTCAATTTCTTCTTCACGCAAATGTTTTGGAGCTGACTTGTTATGGCCATTACACATTGCAATGAGTTGAAGGTAGAAGAATGTGTGTGAATGTGCAAAGAAGTATATGAAGTGTGTTGAAGGAAATAAGCCGAAGAAAAAAGTGAATGAGTGAATGTTAAAGGTAGTGAGTTGAAGGAAAAAGTGTATGAGTGAGTGTTGAAGGTAGTGAGCCAAAGACAGTAGTGTGTAGTGTGAGTAAGAAAGTGTATGTGTTGAGAAAGTGATGTTGGAGCATCCAAGGTGAAATGGAAATCTTGTATCACTAAAAATATTGTTTTTTTTTTTTCATTTTTAATAAGGGATTTGGGGGTTAGGAGGATAAATATTTTAATTTCTGACTATGTAATTTTCTTTGGGGAAAATTGTAATTGTAATTTTGGTGGAAATTATGTAATGGTAAATGTTTCTAAGGGATAAATGGGAAAATATCCTTCTTGGGCATCCCATTCTTGGTGGGGACCACTTGGGGTGCATGTGCTTGCATGTTAAATTGCATGCCTTGCATGTATTTGCATGTTTGTGCAATAAGCTTTGTATGTTGAACTGCATGACTATATTTGGAGCCATCAAATCCATTGGGAATCATTGAAGGTGTCATAGTTGGCAAAGACCATTGGTCAAAAGCTAGGCACCCATACATGTAGGTCATACTTGCAATGAATAATTTTATATTTTATATTTTATTCTTCTCAAAATGGGGTGTGGGATTTCAAGGTGGTTATTAGAGGTTGTTTTGGAAACTAATGGTGGTTTTCTCCTCACATAATTTATATATAATGATGCTTACTCATTTGGAAAAGGGGGGCTTTTGGAGATTTGGTGGTTGCATGCGCAAGTGTTGTCAGAATGAAGCTAAAAAGTTAAGTTGTAGATTTTTGTGTGTAAATCCCATGTTGCATGGGAGCATATGAGCTCCACGTTTATGTAATTCATTTTCAGATTTTGAACATGATACATATTACAGATTTATCTTCCATATTATATTTTTCTTGATAATTTGATGCCTTCTTGCATAGTGTTTTATGTGTGTTTGGTTTCATATTTGAAAGGGACAAACTCCCTTCTAATCACTAGTATCAAAGTATGTTGAGCCTTCTTCATCAAAAAGAGTGTCAAAAGTAGTGAGGTAAAGGTAACAAAGGTGTTAAGTGTTGTGGTGGTGGGTGATCACCAAAATTCATCAAGTGTTGTATGTTAAGGTTGTATCCTCTTTCTATAAGTGTTGTATTTTATTAAGGTAGTTGTAAACTTCCTTTGGTTGAAGCCATAAAACTATGTTGCAAGGATTTGTAGCTTCCTTTCGAGTTACAACCCATAAAAATTGTTATAAATTTTGTTTCATTTTGTGAGGCTAGATTTAGATAGTAGCTCCAAGCAACTTTCTCACTGTGGTTTTTCCCTTTTATATTTTTCCATGTAAATTTGATGTTGTGATTGTGTGATAGTTCTTTGAATTTTTTATCTGTTTAAGGTAGTAATAAGTTTTGATTGATAAATTTGAATTGGATTAATTGTGGTATATACTGATTCACCCCCTCCCCCCCATCTTAGTATATTTTGTGTTCTAACACCTTTATTTACCTAGACTACCTACATACATGTATCCACTAGATCAAGGTATAACATGTATAGTTTTATTTTTTTCCAAGTTTTGATGTGAACTATAAAGAGTGGGTATGTAGCCTTTTTAGTGTTAAAAGATGCAGTACAACTAGAGGGTGGGGTAAATCAGTTGTCACAAAATTCCAACTTAATACTTCAACACATATCAATTCAAAGCTGTATTATTCTATTATTAAGTATAAGCATGAACCATAGATAGCATAAATTAAATTAACATAATGAACACCAGATTTTTATGTGGAAAACCTAAGAAGGGAAAAACCATGGTGAGGATTAACTCACAGTATAAAGTAGTTTCAAACTAAAAAAATAAAAAGGCTCACTGCCAAGGGTTCACTTCCTTGAAAGGACTCACTATCTAGATACAAAATATCACTGCTTACAAAGGAAGTTCACTACCTACAAAAGATTCACAAAAAAAATTGGGCTTCATAGCCAAAATTGAACTGAGAATAATGCACCTAACAAGTGTTGATTCAGTTCTAGTGATGCTCAATAGACTGACTTAACACACTTCATCATTTTCACTCACTTTCACATTCACTGCTACTTCATTGTTCGCATATACACACACACTTCTCTATCTCTTAAAACTATCCAACATATACATATATATACCTGATCTATCTGAAAGCATCAATTAGGTTAGCCTAATTAGATGCATTTCATATTTAAAAATACTAAGTGTCAGCTCCAAGTATTCACAAAATATTTCCAAAAATCAATTCAAACATTCAACATGCTACATCATGTCAGCATAGACCTAAGATAGGTTGCACATATATCCCCATAGAAAAATTAATTCACTGTATCACAATTAACTTAAGAAGTCGGCCAGGAATAGACTTCAATGCAAAAAGCAACAAACATTTTTTTGGTTTCCACAATGTTGTATGAGCACCAGAGCACATACTATTCTGAACATGCATTCCTTTAATGACCATAAACAATTTCCAAAAACTGCAAATAGTAATTGTTAACTGTGGAGGAATGTGGACTAGAATACCAAAGAGTAAAGCTCAAATACTAGTTCAAATACCAAATCAGACACTGACTTAGACTTACATCCACAACATGGTGACATTAATGAAAACACAAAACTATAGAGATAGTCATTCTTCTCTATTCTTCCAACAATCTCCCCCTTTGTCATTCATGGCAACATGTGCCAAAAATACATATTCAAAGACTTCTCCAATCTCTTCAAACTCTCGCCCAATCACTCCAATTTCTCCCCCTTTGACATCAATGGAAAAGGGTGTCCAAAAAATGATGTAAGCATGGTGACATCAAAATTTACAAGAAGATTCCAATTCTTCAAAAACTTCTAGCCATCCAAAAAAATTCAAACAACAATTCAATTAACTTTGTTTTGTTCAGATTCCTTTTCCTCTTCCTTTTCTTCTTTGCCAAAAGAACAAACAAAACAACAAAAATTGAACATTCAGGGTTCAAGTAAAAATGACAATTTTCACCTCAAACACCTTCTTGTACCTTTCTTTGAGAATTGGACACAACTTCCAGTTAAATGTAGTTGAATCCATTCTTGTGCAGATGCTTTCCAATAAGCCCAACAGAGTAAAAGAAGATGACCAATATGAACCTCTTATGCATTAGTAAGTATTCTAGAAAGATGGTCTAACTGAACCTCAACAATCTCCTTAAAGAGCCAGAAGGTTTTCACCATGTCATCTCTTTGTCTTTGTAAAACAATTATTTTAGCTTGCAATTCTCCAACTCTTAGCCTTTGTTTCCATTCTTTGTATTCAAATATATCAAAGTTCTTTCCAATGCTATTCACTTCAGATTCAATTGCTTCAATTCTACTTCTGAAATTATTTATCGCAGCAGGCCACCGAAGACAATACTTGTAAATATCTGATATTTCTTTAATGCATCTCTTCGTTTCTATGATAAGTTCAGATAATCTTCACTTAGCTTTAGTACATCTCTTTTCAACCAAGGCTTCAAAATTGTGTCCTTCTGAACCTTCAAGAAAAATTCTTTCTTCAACAATCTCAACTAAATTTTTTGGTAGGGATTCAGAGACAATTAATACATCAATACCTTTTTGAAGTAGATATTCTACTAGAGCATCATCAATTTTCAGTCTGTCAATAGGAGAGGCTACATTCCATATCTCACCAATCTTCTTTTTTCCTCTAACCAATGTAGTTTGGATGTCATCTGGATTAGCAGATTCAGATCCAGGCAGAGATTCTTTTTCCTTTTCTTCTAAAAATACAATGATGTCTTCAGTCATAACTTTTCTTTTCTTTGATTTCGGAGGGGAATCACCAATGTACAGCTTCCAATTCTCTTTTATCGGAGGATGAACTCACTTCAAACTAACTCAGTGCTGACATACCGGAGCAAAGATTTGTTTTCAAGGATGTGAAATAAGATTTGCACATACTTACATTATCTTCCAAAGCTTACAAGTATATGTAGACTTGTTTACCAATAGGAATACCAGATTCCCACATAACATTATCTTTTCCCAGTAGGGAACTCAAAAAGTAAAACACCAAGCACACAAGCAAAGATCCAAACCGAAAGGGATAACCCTCAACCACTGACATTTGAACATTTTTAGAAAGATTCCCAAGCAATAGACCACACAAATCAAATTTCCTATTCTCCTTAACCATCATATGTGCAATATAAACATCAATAGCTAATGTCGAATGTTCACAATTTCTAAAATAGATTTTGTAAGAAACAATGTACGCAACATACCTTACAGCTAATTCCTCCAGAGTGTTTATCAATAGGGCTCAAGGGTCTTTACTAATTCTAGTTAGTTCCTCCACATCTTTGTACTTCACAGTTTTCATTCCAAGAAGATCCCCAATACTACATAAGCCAATAATCACTTTGATTGCTTCCTTCGAGATTAAGTAGGGTTTGTCCAATACAATAATGTCATTCTTGAAATGATTCAACAAGAACAAAATAAAATCTTTATCAGCAAACCATGGAAATTCTCTCCACAAATATATAGCTAGGGTTTTCATGCTCTGTAATTCATCTTCATCTAGCCCTATTTCCATTTCTTTCATCTTTCTATGATCAAATTCTTCCAATTCAACTCCTTTGAGCTTTAGTGGAATGACACTACTCGATTCTATGTCCATTTTTGTACTTGAATTCTTTAATCGAAACCTCTTCGTTTTTCTTCTTCCCCTTTTGTAAACTGATAAAAGATTCCAAATTACCCATGACAATTTCTTTGAATTTCCTTCAAAATTGCTTCAATCTCACTTCAAGATTGCTTCAGGGCACCTTTCAAGTTCTTCAAATTCTCAATTAATCAAGAAGACTCACAAATTTCAACTTATACACCATCGAATTTACCCTAAAATGCATTAAATGCGACAGGCATCAAAAAAGCTACTAAAAACATTATTCTCAACACAGAAAACCCTAATTCGGTCCGCACAACATCATGAAAACATGTTTTCTTCTGGTTCTTTTTCCAAAGTCTCTAATTCTTCATTCTTCATATTTCACCCTCATGCCAACCTATGACATGCCATTTATTCAGGGGGTTTTTATGATTTTCTGATAATGCTCCCCTTAAGACCATGCTAGGTCTAATTCCCAGAGGAATCGTTTGTACCAGATGAGGGTACAGACACATTTGTGGCTTCAAGTTTTTCTTCTTCTTTATTCTTCCATATCTTATTCATCTCTTGCTTCATTTCTTCTTTGTCAACCTTCTTTACCAGATCATTCTTCTCTACCAGAGAGGACTTCTTTCCTTTCTTACTTCTACAAACCTTTGAAATATATGTCCAAGTTTATTGCAAATATAATAGACAACACTTTTTTGTTTACTCTAACCTCCATTACCTCTTGACCTACATTAATTTGCTCTATGTCCAAATTTTTTACAGGTATAACAGTAGCCATAAAAGGATTGATTCATTTTTCTTACATTAAACCTGTTCCACATTACCCAACTGATCATTCTCACCTGAGATCTACACTCAGTAGCTTTATGTCCAACCTTCTTACATTCAAAACATTGTCTAGTGAAGGGACCAGAAAACTGACTCTTCCTGCTCCTGCATTTTGTTGCCTTATGACCATATTTATTACATAAAAAATAAATGCCATTGAAAGAGGGATACCTTTGTGCATTAGGTTGTCTCACAGGTGGTCTCCTTGCAAAATTCCTTGAATTTATTTTTTGCTTCCTTTTGTCCTGAGTCATTTGATTTTCCTTAGAACTTTCACCTCCATCATTTCTCAAGCCAACTTTGTCTTTACTTGATTTTTGTCCAGCAAGCAATTCTCCAATTTTATCAGAGCTTGATTTGAAATTATTCTCACATAGTTTTTCCTTTTCCAGTTCAATCCTTAAGTTTACTACCTCTTGTTCAAGTTTAGAGCATTCATCGGACTTATTTTGTACCATTGTATTAAGACATTCTTTAATTCTCTTCTACTATCACTTTCAATCCAATTATCTCTTGTTTTAGCTGCTCACTCACTTCTATGTGTCTTTCCTTGAATTTCTTCAATTTTTCTTTTAGTTTCTGGACACATTCATTTGCTTCATCCAAATTCTCTTTTAGACCTCTATTTTCTCTTTCCACTTTTTCAAAATCCTTATGAGCAGTTCGAAGCTCTCCTTTATCATCCATCTAATCAGCCTTCAGGATCCTCCTCAAGCGGTTAAGCTCTTCACCAAGGAACCAAATATCTTATACCAATTTTTAAAAGATGCAGGATAACTGAGAGGGGGGGTGAATCAGTTGTCACAAAATTCCAACTTAAAAGTTCAACACATATCAATTCACAACTGCACTATTTTGTTATTAAGTATAAGCATTAACCATAGATAATAGAAAGTAAATTAACATAATGAACACCAGATATTTACATGAAAAACCCGAGGGAAAAACCATAGTGAGGATAAACTCACAGTATAAAGTAGTTTCAAACTAAAAAATAAAAAGGCTCACTATCTAGATACAAAAGCTCACTGCTTACAAAGGAGGCTCACTACCTACAAAAGATTCACAAACAAAATTGGTCTTCATAGCCAAAATTGAACTAAGAATAATGCACCTAACAAGTGTTGATGCAGTTCCTGTGATGCTTAATAGACTGACTTAACACACTTCAACATTTTTTCTCACTTTTGCATTCACTATTGCTTCATTTTTCACATATGCACACACACTTCTCTATCTCTTAAAACTGTCTAACATATACATATATATACCTGATATATCCACAAGCATCAATTAGGTCGGCCTAATTAGATGCATTTCATATTTAAAAATACTAAGTGTTGGCTCCAAGTATTCACAAAATATTTCCAAAAAGCAATTCAAACATCCAACATGCCACATCATGTCGGCATAGACCTAATATAGGTCGCACATCTATACGCATAGAAAAATTAATTCACTGTATCACAATTATCTTAAGAAGTCGGCAAGGGATAGACTTCAATGCAAAAAGTAACAAACATTTTGTCGGTTGCCACAATGTTGTACGAGCACCAAAGCACATACTATTCTGAACATACATTCCTTTAACAACCATAAACAATTTTCCAAAACCGCAAAAGTAACTGTCAACTGTGGAGGAATGAATACTAGAATACCAGAGAGTGCAGCTCGAATACCAGTTTAAATACCGAACCAAAATACCGGATCAGGCACTGACTTAGACTTACATCCGCAACATGGTGATATCAATGACAACACAAAACTGTAGAGATAGTCATTCTTCTCCGTTCTTCCAACATGTAGGCCCCTTTTCTCAGACAAATCCTCTTGGATTTCTACCCACTAAGCTAGTCATTGGTTCATTAAATTATTTTTCATTTAGACAAAAATGTGTTAACTATTTTATATTAAATACACTCTTAATTAAGTAAAAAATATATTTAAAATCCTATGGTGATGATCTACTTAGTAATAAACTATCATTAATTTATTTATCTGAATTTCTCATTCATTCATATTTAAATAAAATAATAAGGTGTCCTTATTACTTCTTGGAAATTTTAAAGAATGAAGCCACATACACCATTGTTACAACTATGTGAGGCTATAAATGTAATAGTTCAATTGTAAGGGTTTAACCTATAAATATGAACCAAAGGCATCATTAATACCAAACACTATAAAGAGTTTTGGTTTGTATAACTTGTAGTCTTGTTTAAAACATTTAAAGAATAAATAATAAAATTTAATAATAATGAATATTCAATAGATTACTTAGCAACTAATTTGATGTATTTTTAAAAAATATCAATGCTACAACATATTTAAATATTTAAATTGAAACAAGATTATATATAAAGAAAAAAAAATTTAACATACTATAATTAATAAAATGAACATTTACGAATGAACAATTATCTTTTCGATTAATTATAAAAAATTGTCTTAATAAATTGTTACATAAATATAAAAATGATTCTTTAACAAAGGTATCATAAGTTGCTTATAACCTCATAGATAGTGTTCTCTGTTCTTTCCAAATGCTCTTTGTCAAATTCTAAAGCATAAACCACTAATCAAAGAACAAACTATATGATATCCATTACATGCAAATCCAATACTGAATTCTAACTCAATAGTCTCATAGAGAAAGCTTTCTAAATTTTTTGAACAATTTCTGTTGAGTAAATATAAATGAAACTTTTGTAGAGAATGGTCAAATGGGAAATTATAATTGTAGCTTCCTTCCACACTTTCAGCAGTTGTAGTTAAACCATGTTTACTTTTCCATACAATGGAAAATAGAAAAAAATCCAACGTTGCCAAGGGGCAGTAAACTTTTAAAAGAATCAATGAAAACCTTCACCACCCCTCTCGAGTAGGAACTAAATTCATTGGAAACTGTTTAGCTACAGGATTTTGTTCTTAAATTATCACAAGCAATCATTATATTTTTAACAGTATTTGTCATGTTCCAATTGATCTAATTATTAATTTTTTGGTAGAGAAATGAGAAAATTTAATTAGTATAGATATTTTAAATACATCTCAAAAATGTGGAGAGATATCAATTTTGAATTATTTTATTTACTTAAAAGTTATTTTATTTTACTTTGAAATTATTTTATTTAGTAAAATACATGAAAACATAAATTTTATATGCTACTTATTTTAGAACTATTATGTTTATTTTTTAAATATTAATATTTTGACATGGAAATAGTTGTCAAAATTTAAGGTGAAAGATTAAAAAAATTGTAACACATTCACCCTTTACACTCAACCCTTTGTTGCCATTATAGAGGGGCAAAATAACAAACAATATCAATAAAATACAAAAAAATCTAAAAATGAACATACTAATCAAACTTACCACCTTAAAATCCTAGGAGGATATAAGTAAAAATAAATAAATATACATTTTATAGAATTGCAATCATAACAATTTGATTTAAGAACATGTAATATTCATGGATTTAACAAGAAAAGAATTGATTTAATATGTAACTAGTGAGCAAAATATATTTGCATACTTGTAAATAACTCTTGTACATAATCCTCTTCTTCTCAATCTCTCACTTCTCACCTCTATTTATAACCATAAAAAGTTTTTGTTTTCCTACTTTTTTCTCCTTTATTTTGCTTTCAAATCTTTTTTCCTTTTCTTTATTTCATCAATAAATAATAAAGATAATTGTAAATTATTTTTAAAAAAATCATAAAAATATGAATAAGGAGAAAAGAAAAAAAATGGATAAGGAAAACAAACTATTATTTAAAAAATTATATGCTATCAACTTTAAAAATAATGCAGATAAAAAAAAAATCATTGTTATTTTATTTTTTTATTTTTTTATTTTTTTCATGAACAATAAATATTTGAATTTTATTGTTATTATCATTATTTTATTACTCTTATAAATTAATTAATAAATGTTTTTTATAATTATTTTTATCATTAATTATAAGGTTCTAATATGTAAGAAAGAGATTATGACACTAAAAATGTTTCCAAACCCTCCATGCACCATTCAATATATGGATAAATTTGATAAATAATTGTACCTTGGTTGATCTATTATTCACAATTACAAAGGAGAAAGATGTGATCTTTGAAGGAATAAAAGCCACATACATGATTGATGTTGAATGTCTGCTTTCATAAATGCATTTGCGTTTGATCATGTACAAAATCACCATCAACAAGGCATCAATTATATCAAACAAATTGAATTCATTGAATATTCATTAGATTAAATACATTAAAAAATGGAAAAAAAAACCTTTAGAAAACACCATAAAAATGAAATCCTACAAAATGGGTCAATTTTATGTATAGTGTATTTCAAAAGTAGTTTCCAAGGGCTTCTAACTCTTACAATGAGTTTAATTTACAAGTTTATTTGTTATTTAAAATTGAAAGATTGAAATGGCATTCCCTCCCAAACCTTCAATAGTGACAAAATAGAAGAAAATTACCAAAAGAAACTTATCTTTAAATAATTTTGACTTTTCGATGCATATCATGCTCTCTATGTGCACACTTCTCAAGTGTCCTAGGCACCCTCCTAAAAATATTTCTACAAATAGATGGAAAAATTATCAAGTTATAGCTCAAGAAGGTCCAAATCAAGCTCACCTTCATATTCATCATCTACAACCATGTTTTGTTCCTTTATTTTGATAATGAAGCATCCTAGTCCATAGTCACATATTATAACTTGTCTACATAAGTTACTTTTATTTTCTCGTTTATATTATAGGCTTTCTGGTTGAAGTGAGTGTCTTGACTTGCTTCTCTTCAATACATGCATTGTCTACTACAACATCTCACTTTTTCTACCTCACAATAGCTTTCTTTGAACAATGGTCCTATTGAATCAATGACCTTGAAACCTACAATCCCAAATAAATTGTGTTGGCTTCTATGCAACCAAAAAAAAAAATTTAATAAGACAAGGAATTAGTTTCTTTCGTATACAATGAGACCTTTAGGATGAAGATCCTACAATTCTCAAAAATTAATCATCACATTTTACTTTATTCCTCCTTATTAAGGACCATTTAAATAACCCATCATCACTCATTAACTTTATTGTGAATCTAGAACCCTTTGCTAAATCATTTTCTGACCATTTGTTACAACTCCAATGCTAAAGCTAGAGTTCTTTCATAAACCATCATCACCCATGAAGTGTAAAAAGCTATGTATACAAGATCTAGTCCAAGTTCAAACTCTTTAAACTATAGGCCAAAGCATTGCCTAAAGATATAAGTTGTGAATGAGTTACAAGGTGAGTTGAGTTAGAGCTTATCTACCACTCAATAGAAATAACAGTATTCATTGGGGTAGACAATTGATTTAGAATTTAATTTGTCTATCAAGGAGCCCTATTGCTGCATCTCTTTCTTTAATACATCTCCACCTCCATCACAATCATAAGTAATGCTCTATACAAGAAAAATTAATGTGGCCTCCAATCTACTACTTCCATATAGAAGCATATATGTGTTAGATTTATCATATTCTTGTGGAGCATTTTTTTTAGAATGTTTTCATGGACATGAATGGTATACTTTCCCCCTAAATAATCCTTTTCTAATTTTTTCACATCATATTCAAATATTCAAGATTGGGTATGAATGCAAGCATAATCGATAGAATATAAAAGATTTCAACGCTCAACCACAATTGATTTGATCACAATCGAATCCTCTAGATAAAACTAGGGTTCAAGGTCGCTCAAGTCTCACAACTTGAATTTGGATATCTAGTGCATCAATAAACCTCTCAATTTCAAACATGGATGCACATCTCATAGGTGATATGACATTTAAATCCAAAACCCTAATTCCATCGAAAACAACGATGCCCTAATCTAACATTAATCACTAAAATTGAAGAACCCTAACCCAGAATCGGTGCCCTAATTCATTTAGACTTAAAAGGATGATCATTGAAACACTGAGGGAAAAATCTAATGTAGATAAATTGAAAGAAATCCACCCAAGGTAAAATCAAATGCAAATGATGGAGTAACCTTGAAATCGAATGGTAATGCAAGGTGAAAGTAATGCTCGAAATGTACCATTAAATCAACAAGGAATTTCAATAAATCCACAAAGAGATTGTGAAAAACCCTACCTATGATCATGAAAATGTGAAATAATGGCAAAAACCTTCACTCATAAACCTTGGTCAATAACCTCACAAGCACAAGATCAATCCAAACTCATCCTCACAACAAATGCTAGATCGCCCCCAAAGCACTTCCTTAAACTCACAACTCAAAATGAGCACCAAATGAGCATACAAGAGTATAAATCAACCCCATAAAGAACAATAAATAGCAAGTATGATGACCAAGGAGACAATAAATGCGTTGAAAAAAAATTACGCCAAACTTCAAAGATTTGAGACAACTACGGACTCGGGGAAATCCGGGTGCCACGGATTTTAGTGACAGTTTAAACACCTGGGGAATCCATCAAAACATGAATTCCACAAACTCCAATCCATCAGGGAAATATACCTAGGATAGATTTCCGCGAGACCCATTCCTTCGAGACATGGAATTCTACGAAAATCAATCCCTTGGGAAAATCCTACAAGGAAATATTTCCGCGAAAATCACCAGAACTTGCACAATTTTTGCCTTAGTGAAAATTTCATGAGATCCTCACATTCTAGGCCTTATTCAAAGCTTGAAATGTTGCAAATAAAAGCACCCAAAGTGCAAATAAAACAATGTGACCAACAAGGTGAAGTGAACCCAAAACCCCAAAGGAACCTATCCCTTAAGGGCAAAAGGTCAAAACTAAAACAAAACCAAAAGCAAGCAAAAGAGGTTCCCTATCTCCAGTGGGGCATGTGTGCAAAAAGGTGCACAACAGGGTTGTTTCCCCTCCTTATTCTAACTAGATGTATAGATGGTGCATCTAGCCAAGGGGGGCAATTGAAGACATATTTGTATCACTAGATTGATGAGGGCTACCTCTCAGGGGGAGCAAGTAGAAGGATGATAGGGCTTGCATAGATAGGGGGAGCCTATATGTTGTTGCATGTACAATTGAAGACCACTATCCATTTTCCCTTGATGTCAAAGGGGGATAAAATTGCATATCAAGTCAGTGTTGCCATCAATGCCAAAGGGGGAGATTGTTGCAAGCTTGCTGCAAGTGTTGTCATTGATGTCAACGGAGCTTGTTACAAGTGTTTCCTTGTTAAAGGAGTTATCTTTGATGTCAATAGAGTAGTGGTAGGTGATGTAATCATTGTGTTGATCAGAAGTGTTGTGAATGATTGTATTCTCTATCCTTTTATGTAAAACATTGCATAAAGATATGAAATCGAGCATGAAATATTTTCATGCAGTTAGTGGCTCAGGAAGTTATACTGAAGAAACTCAAGAGAATGTTCTATATCCCTCCACATTTGAAGATATGGTCTTACAGTCTGGAAGTTAGACAAAGGAAAGTGTGAAGTATGTGTGTTCCTATCTTCATAGCATAGAAGTTACTGTAGAATTTTCCAGAGCTAGTAGTCTGAAGCTTGTGTTGTTGTAGTCAAGAAGCTTCAGAGAAATGCTCTGCATTTCTTGCATTTTATTTTTGTGATCTTGTGGTTTGGAAGATGAGTTCAAATTGTCTATGTGTCTTCTCATTTCATGTTTTAGGTGTTGAGGTGTACTGCAAGTATGGTTTTCAATATTTTATCTCAAGATTGTGTTTTTTGGGTTTGCAAGAGATGCTAGGTTCAGTGTTTGTTTTGTTGCAGGGTGATCCCATAATAGTGGTTTACAATTTTTGGCCAAACTGGACACTAAAATTATTATTTTTAACTAAATCTTCACATTCGGGCACCTATAGCGGCTAAACTGTGAGGAATTTGAAGATGGTGCAAACTAGAGTCTCATCAAATTTTGTTTGTAGATTCTAAAAATATTTTTTCAAAATTTTGGAATCAAATTTCACTTCTTTTTCTATCTCCCACAAAAATTGATTTTTTCAGAAAACAACATTTTTAAAAAGTGATGCACACCGTATAACGCATAACTTTTTTTCCATGAAGGATAAAATTATAATTCTTTCAAATTTGACTTGTAACTCTGATATCTAGTGCTTCCACTTGGTTATATAGTTTTTTATTGAATATTTTTTCCTTAATCAAGTTTCAAAGTCAAACGAATTATAATTCAGACACAACGCGACCGTATAACACGTAACTTTTTTTGTATATGCCAAAATTTTATTTTCTTTTTTTGGTTGGATCAAGAACTTCAATATCTGGTGCAATCATATTTTTCAATTTTTTTTTTTGATAATCTTCTATTTTTCTACATGTGAATAACAAAGAAATTCATTTTCAATGAAAAACCTATGTTTAATAAAACTTAAAAAACAAATACATAACAAAACCAAAACATATTAAAATTATATTCATTGGATAGCTTGTTCTGAGGAATACCATAATCATTTGAAATAAATTTTAAATGAATTCATTTGATCCCCCAAAGCTAAATCAAAAGTGATTTTTTATCAGCATTTTGATAGGTGTAAAGGAGACGCATTTATAGGTATGGTTTAAAACTAGCGAGGTTCTATCCAAGGGGTTTTGATCTAAGGTGATTTGATCAAACCCTCTTCAATTGAAATCATTAAAATGGAACTTTTTAAGGCTTAAATCATTATATTTTCTAAAAATATGTGATTGCATGAAGTGGTAAAAGGAGTGTATGGGAATGTTTTTAATATTATTTAATGTTTGTAATGTGATCTACATGATGTTATCTAGTCTCTCTAGTACCACTTGTGGTCTAGAGTTAATGAATTGAAGGTTAAGTGTTTGTTGGGATGACTTGGTATATTGAGTTGTTTGTGCCAGGTTTTTGTGGTGTGCGCTAGCATGGGAATGTGTGCTAAAGTAAAATAGGTCATTCTTATCTCATGTCTTGGACTGCATTCAATTTCTTCTTCCCGTGGACGTTTTGGAGTTGACTTATTATGGCCATTACACATTTCAGCTTGGCCAACAAGGAGAAATTTTTTGAAGCTTCCAGAAGATATAAATGGAAGATCAAGTGTTTGATCAATGGGTTTGGTGTGTTTCCAATTATGTGTTTGAAGTGAAATGTGTCCAAAGCAATGAGCTGAAGGTAGAAGAATGTGTGTGAATGTGCAAAGAAGTATATGAAGTGTGTTGAAGGCAATAGGTCGAAGGAACAAGTGAATGAGTGAGTGTTCAAAGTAGTGAGTTGAAGGAAAAAGTGTATGAGTGAGTGTTGAAGGTAGTGAGCCGAAGTCAGTAGTGTCTTGTGTGAGTAAGAAAGTGTATATGCTAAGAAAGTGATGTTGGAGCATCTAAGGTGAAATGGAAATCTTGTATCACCAAAAATATTATTATTTTATTTTGTTAATTTTTAATAAGGGCTTTGGGGGTTAGGAGGATAAATATTTTAGTTTCCAACTATGTAATTTTCTTTGGGAAAAATTGTAATTGTAATTTTGGTGGAAATTATGCAATGGTAAATGTTTATGAGGCATAAATGGGAAAATATCCTTCTTGGGTGTCCCATTCTTGGTGGGGACCACTTGAGGTACATGTGCTTGCATGTTAAATTGCATGCCTTGCATGTATTTGCATGTTTGTGCCACAAACTTTGCATGTTGAACTGCATGACTTTATTTGGAGCCATCAAAGCCATCAGGAATCATTGAAGGTGTCATAGTTGGTAAAGATCATTGGTCAAAAGCTAGGCACCCATATGTGGGTCATATTTGCAATGAATAATTTTATATTTTATATTTTATATTTTATTCTTCTCAAAATGGGGCGTGGGATTTCAAGGTGGTTATTGGAGGTTGTTTTGGAAACTAATGGTGGTTTTCTCCTCACACAATTTCTATATAATGATGCTTGCTCATTTGGAAAAGGGGGCCTTTTGGAGAGTCGGTGGTTACATATGCAGGTGCTATCAAAATGAAGCCAAAATGTTAATTTGTAGATTTTTGTATGTGTAAATCCCATGTTGTATGGGAGCGTATGAGCTCCACGTTTATGTAATTTATTTTCAGCTTTTGAACATAATACATATTGCAGATTTCTCTTCCATATTATGTTTTTCTGGATAATTTGTTGCCTTCTTGCATAGTGTTTTATGTGTGTTTGGTATCAGATTTGAAAGAGAGAGGCTCCCTTCTCATCATTGGTATCAAAGCATGTTGATCCTTCTTCATCAAAAAGAGTGTCAGAAGTAGTGAGGTAAAGGTAACAAAGGTGCTAAGTGTTGCGTTGGTGGGTGATCACGAAAATTCATCAAGTGTTGTATGCTAAGGTTGTAGCCTCTTTCTGTAAATGTTGTATTTTATAGGGAGTTGTAAACTTCCATTGGTTGAAGCCATAAAACTGTGTTGCAAGGAGTTGTAGTTTCCTTTGTGTTATAGCCCATAAAACTTGTTATAAATTTTGTTTCATTTTGTGAGGCTAGATTTGGACAGTAGCTCCAAGTAGCTTTCTCACTGTGGTTTTTCCCTTGTAGATTTTTCCACGTTAATTTGGTGTTGTGTTTGTGTGATAGTTCTTTGAATGTTTTATTTGTTTAAGGCAGTAATAAGTTTCGATTGATAAAGTTGAATTGGATTAATTGTGGTATATACTGATTCACCCCACTCCCCCCCATCTTAGTATATTTTGTGTTCTAACACCTTCATTTACCTAGGCTACCTACATACATGTATCCACTAGATCAAGGTATAACATGTATAGTTTTATTTTTGTCTAAGTTTTGATGTGAACTATAAAGAGTGGGTATGTAGCCTTTTTAGGACCCCTTGCTTAGACAATTCCTCTTGGATTGCTACCCACTAAGGGATTCATTGGTTCGTTAAATTATTTTTCATTTAGATGAAAATGTGTTAACTATTTTATCTTAAATACACTCTTGATTAAGTAAAAAAGAATATTTAAAATCCTATGGTGATGATCTACTTAGTAATAAACTATCACTAATTTATTTATCTGAATATCTCATTCACTCATATTTAAATAAAATAATAAGGTGTCCTTATTACTTCTTGGCAATTTTAAAGAATGAAGCCACATACACCGTTGTTACAACTATGTGAGGCTATAAATGTAATATTTCAATTGTGAGGGTTTAATCTATAAATATGAACCAGGGGCATCATTAATACCAAACACTATAAAGAGTTTTGGTTTGTATAACTTGTAGTCTTGTTTAAAACATTAAAAAATAATAATAATGAATATTCAATAGATTACTTAACAACTAATTTAATGTATTTTTAAAAAGTATCAATGCTACAACATATTTCAAATTTGAAATTGAAACAAGATTATATAAAAAGAAAAAAATTGTTTAACATACTATAATTAATAAAATGAAGATTTACAAATGAACAAACTAATGATTTATTTGGCTTCCACATTTAACTTGTAAATAATCTAATTTTTAAATAAGAAAATTAATTTCAATCTATTGAAAACAATCAAATCAACTAGATGAATTTAATCAACCTTAAACAAAATAAGAATATTGCTTCATAAAATAATTGTATGCCTTTAACAAATTTAAATATTCTAACCTATGATTTTGCTAAAATATACATAATTATATGAACTATGATTATGGATTGCAGTTGTGGAACTATGATGTAAAATATTTAAAAATATGCAAATTAATACAAACAACATTCTAATTTTCTATTTTTATTTAAATTGTATTTTTTTCTATATTTTTTATAATCTAATACATGGAAATGGATAAGCAAAGACTATAAGAACAAACTTAACTTAGATGATGAAAAATGATTACAAGATACAGTTCTAACAAAATAAATTAAAATATTTAAATATTCAGCAAATAAATATTATAATCAATAATATTATACATTTATCCTTATGTTTTCACTTATTACTTTTATTAAATACATTTCATCATTCTTTGATATATTTTTTTTTAATTTGCAATTACTAATTTTTATCATTCAATATAATAGTTAAAAAAGGCATCAGGTAAATTTATGGTTATCAATTCACTGCAGGGAAAATTCACCGTCAACAATTCACCCCATGACAAATTCATCTTAATGAAAATTCATCACTAGAAATTCACCGCCATAGAAAATTAAGCTAGTGGAGAATTTTCCTTGAGGTGAATTTGTCATGGTAGTGAATTTTCCAGCAGTGAATTATTGACAGTGAATTGCCGACAGTGAACAAGTTCTGTTGAGTAAATATAAATGAAACTTTTGTAGAAAATGGTCAAATGGGAAATTATAATTGTAGCTTCCTTCCACACTTTTAGCTTTTTAGTTGAACCATGTTTAATTTTCCATACAATGGCAAATAGAAAAAAATTCCAATGTTGTCAAGGGGCAGTAAACTCTTAAAGGAATCATTCAAAACCTTCAACACCGCTCTCGAGTAGCAACTAAAATCATTGGACACTGTTTAGCTACAAAATTTTGTGTTTAAATTATCACAAAGGATATATCACATAATATTTATAATATAGTAGTATTTGTCATGTTCCAACTGATCTGATTATCAAACTTTTGGGAGGTAAATGGGAAAATTTAATTAATATAGATATCTTAAATATATCTATCTAAAAAATATGGAGATATATCAATTTTGAATTAAATTTTATTTATTTAAAAGATATTTTATTTTATTTTAAAATTATTTTATCTACTTAAAATATGGAGACATAATTTTATGTGCTGCTTATTTTAGAAATATTATGTTTATTATTAAATATTAATATTTTGACATGTAAATGGCTGTCAAAATTTAAGGTGAAAGATTAAAAAAATTTGTTAACACATTCACTCATTACACTCCACCCTTTGATGCCATTGTAGAGGGGAAAAATAACAAACAATTTTAATAGAATCCTAAAAAAAATCTAAGAATGAACATACAAATCAAACTTACCATTTAAAATTCTAGAAGGGTATCAAGTAAAAAATATAAATGAATATACATTTTCTAGAATTGCAATCATAATGATTTGATTTAAGAACATGTAATATTCATGGATTTAACAAAGAAAGAATCAATTTAATATGTAACAAGTGCTACGTAGTGGTTAGTACTTGCCTTTATAGTATTTTAATTATAGTATTTTAAATTTAATAAAAATAATGTAAGTTTTGTTTTTGATACGGTAAGCAACATTTACAAGATGTTGTACCCTTTACATAGAGAGCGACAAGGGCCAATAAAGTTCAGGACCAAAAACCATCAAAAGCCTAAGCCAAAAAACTAACACATCAGACCAACAACAGACAGATAAAAAAGGACAAACAACAAACTAACTGGTATTTTCCCAGTTCTTCAGCAGTAGATTAACAACATCATCCCCAACCCATTCATGGCCATCATCAGCATTCTTCTTGTCCATTTCATCCTTCATAATTGCCAACAGGATGTTGGTAACACAGTGGACTAGGTTGATAGTGAAACAGGTCAAGCAACAAATTTTTTTGTCCAACTTCTCCATCCTTTCCTGCAACACACGGAGCTCCTCCCCATAATCTGTAGTCTTCACAGTATCAACATGCTCCATGTCCAACGGGTCCGAGGATAGGGAAGTCGAGTTCTCCTTCTGCACTTTGCTAGTATCAGAAATAGAGTGAGGCCCTCTAACATACTCCTCCTCCCCATCCCCAGACTCCTCCTCGTCCTTGCTCTCTTTGTTGTTAGATTGCTCCTCTTCTGAATCCAATTCATTTACCTGCACTTTCTTGTTATTCTTGGCCAATCTACTAGATCTCCTAATGATGGTATCGCCACCAGACACCACCATAGCCACGACCACCGTATCCCCTTTAGAATCCTTTCCCACCACATTTTTACCTCTGCTATCCTTGGTCAGAGGCTCCATCAAACCCTTCACTTCCTCCTTACCTTTCTTCTTTGGGGTGGGTTTGCAAACAATCTTGGCAGGGGTTGACTTGAGCTCACAATGACTAGCCGCAACACTAGTCTGGGCAACACCCTCATTTCCCTTAAGCTTTTTGGTAGCAGGTTTAGGCACAGAGACCGGATGGGATTTTCTGATGGGACCTTTGGACTCGGCGGGGGAAATGTTGGTCACAGCGGGAGGCTCAATTTCCTCACTACGGATGACATAAATGGGTTTTGGCAGGCATAACGCAAGATGGAAGTGGTAGAGCCTCAAAATGAGGCCTTGGTGAAGCGGTAGGGGAGGAGTATCATTAGGATTTAGACTAGCAACCTCAATGCATTTTTCAACAAAACTCTCTAAATCCATCAGAAGGAAGAAAAGAAAGCTTAACAAAATCTTATGCCTGAGGTGATTTAAAAGAGGGAAATGGTAGAAGTAGTAGGTTTTGTACCTACCTTCTAGAGTCACGTACTTCATAAGGGTGAGGCAGACTTGGTTCCAAGGCTGCGGAAGAGCCTCTCTCTCAATGTTAATTTTGTTAAATGTAATTTTTGTTAACGTGAATAAATTAAATGTTAATTTTGTTAATTATAGTATTAAACATTAATGTTAATTTTTATTAAAATTATATAAATAATTAATCATTATAATGTAAATTGTATGATAATGCGTGCCTATATTCTAACTTAATGGAATAAAAGATTAATAACACATGTAATCGTACCTCAAAACTAAATATAACTCTTACATATATAAACTTAGTTTGTTATAAAGTGTTCTAAAATAAAATTTCAAATAATTTTATATTTTTAAATGTCCTATATAAAAATTTGTGTTGCTGGCGTTATTTAAATCGTGATCGTGTGCAATTAATATTCCACCCATAATGTGGTGTGTTGTCTATGCATGCCAAAAAACAAAAGGGTAGAGCATGTTAAACTTTAAAAGCAGGGAACAAAAATATTAAAAAAGAAAAAGATGGCAGCGGTGAAATCCAAGGGTCAGCAAGTCTTCAACCCTTGTAAAATAATAGGAAAAATAGGCAAAATAATAGTTCAATTTTCTGAAAAATAGACAAAATAATAGCTCATTTCCACTTTTCCTGAAAATCTGTCAATAACACAAAACTTCTTAGCCAATCAAATTGATGAGAAATAATTTTTTATAATTTTTAAAATTAAATATTTTACAAGTTCACTTTACAAAATTGAATTTTATGTTTTTTTTTCAAAAAAAAAATTATTTTTGATTGGTTGAAAGCTAACTTATTAATAACTAATTAACTAAGAAAAACAAATTATTGCTATGACAAGTACTAACTAGTGAGGAAAATAGATTTGAATACTTGTAAAAAAAAAAAAACATTTATTTTCAATTAGTTTGTTATTTTATTTTATTTTATTAATGAGCAAAAAATATTTGAATTTTATTGTTATTATCATTATTTTATTACTCTTATAAATTAATTAATAAATATTTTTTATAATTATTTTGATCATTAATTATAAGGTTCTAATATGTAAGAAAGAGATCATGACACTAAACATGTTTCCAAACCCTCCATGCACCATTCAATATATGGATAAATTTGATAAACAATTATACCTTGGTTGATCTATTATCCACAATCACAAAGGAGAAAGATGTGATCTTTGAAGGAACAAAAGCTACATACATGATCAATGTTGAATATCTACTTTCATAAATGCATTTGGGTTTGATCATGTACAACATCACCATCAACAAGACATCAGTGATATGAAACAAATTGAATTCATTTAATATCTATTAGATTAAATACATTAAAAAATGGAAAGAAAAAAATTACTTTGGAGATCATCATAAAAATAAAAGCCTACAAAATGGATCAATTTTATGTATAGTGTATTTCAAAAGTAGTTTCCAGGGACTTCCAACTTTTACAATGAGTTTAATTTACAAACTTATATGTTATTTAAAATGGGAAGATTGGAATGTCATTCCCTCTCAAACCTTCAATAGAGAAAAAATACCAAAAGAAACTTATCTTCATATAATTTTGACTTTTGGATGTATGTCATGCTCTCTATGTGCACACTTCCCAAGTGTCCTATGCACCCTCCTAAAACTTTTCCTACAAATAAATGGCAAAATTATCAAGTTATAGCTCAATAAGATCCAAACCAAACTCAACTTCATATTCATCATCTACAACCATGTTTTGTTCCTTTATTTTAATAATGAAGCATCCTAGTCCATAGTCACATATTGTAACTTGTCTACTTAAGTTACTTTTATTTTCTCATTCGGACCATAGTTTTTCTATAGAAATGAGTGTCTTGACTTGCTTCCTTCAATACATGCATTGTCTACCACAACATTTCACTTGTTCTTCCTCGCAATAGCTTTCTTCAAACCAATATTCAACAATGATCTTATTAGAACAATGACCTTCAAACCTACAATCCAAATAAATTGTGTTGGCTTCTATATAACCAAAAAAAAATGTTTTAAACAAAAGAAAGAATTAGTTTCTTCTGTCTACAATGAGGCCTTTAAAATGACAATCCTATAATTCTAAAAAACAAAAGAGAAAAAAGGTATGAATCATCACATCTTCCTTTATTCCTTCTTATTTTTAAGAAATACCATTTACCTGACCCATCTATTACTCATTAACTTTAATGTGAATCTGGAACCCTTTGTTAAATCATTTTCTGACCATTTGTTACAACTGCAATGCTATAGCTAGAGTTCTTTGCTAAACCATCATCACCAATGAAGTGCAAAAGGCTATGTATACAAGAGCTAGTCCAAGTTCAAACTCATTAAACTGTAGGCCAAAGCATTGCCTAAAGATATAAACCGTTTAAGCTTATCTACCACTCAATAGAAATAATAGTATTCATTGCGGTCGACAATTGACTTTAGAATTTAATTTGTCTATTAAGGGGTCCTATTCCTGTATCTCTTTCTTTAATACATCTCCACCTCCATCACCATCATAAGTAATGCTCTGTACAAGAGAATTTAATGTGGCATCGAATCTACTACTTTCATACAGAAGCATATATGTATTGCTGGATTTATCATATTCTTGTGGAGCATTTGTTTTGAGGATGTTTTCATACACATGAATCGTATACTTTCCCCCTAAACAATCCTTTTCTAAACTTTTCAGATCATATCCAAATATGGCTGGTACAAATTTCAATTTTCTACAACCTTCTAATTCAATCTGAAAGTGGAGCAGCTGAGAACTGGACAATAGATTCCACCAATTGTGAGCTAGACAAGTTGTCTTAAATAGATTCCACCAATTGTGAGCTAGACAAGTTGTCTTAAGAAACAAATGTCTATATTTTGATATCTAGACATGTTTTGATTAAGATAAAAACGGCAAGGGCTCGTATCTATTACAAGACAGCCATCAAGACGAAAGGAACAAATCTAATCAAAGGTAAAACAAAGAGGACCAAACAAAGACCAGCAGAACTTTTGATCAGAGCTAGAAACCAGAAAGAAACAAGAAGCTAAAGAAATGATATCTGGACATGTTAGGCAAGACTTAGATGTATCATTATCTTTGCTCAAGGCCAAGTTACCACTCAATGCTAAATGTCTCAAAGTGAGATTTTTAAGAAGAAAGAGTTTGCACAAGAATATTTATAACTCTCTTCAATAAGCATGCCACTGAGGCCCCCTCTTCTTATTATATCTAGAATTTGCAATTACCCTAAATGAAAAGTTGGTGGTAAGATTTGTAATACGGTTGTATCTATCAGTTGTAGCTATGTCAGGCAGGAAAGGCCCTTAGGGAGGAAATAATACTTTTCATCACTCTTCTATAGCTTCCTTGTAAATTTGTTGACAATTTCTAGACCTTGCAAATTTCCTAAAGGAATCCCATAAGGAATTGAACTAAATGAACCAATTTCCTGCCATAAACTTTACATTTCATTACATGAGAGAATTGTTAATCTAGTGATGCTCGTTCACTTCAAGCACCATCCACAGCAACAGTGTTCATGTCGCCACATGAAGATCTAAAAAATTTAAATTTTGTAGATAAAAGCATTAATCAAACACCTAACACTATTCTCACTTCTTTCCATGGGAATGATTTTCAAGCAAGTAGAGTGGTCTTCCCTGACATTGATGGAGATAACTTTTTCTATCATCGTCATTTTAAATCTCACAACCATCTTCATTTGTGGAACTTTCTCCATAAAAATGGTAATTCACCCCTGGCAGATCGTTTTCGAAGACTCTTCTGTTATTTGTCAATGTTGTAGAGTGGGTCATCCCACCATTAGTTGTTCGAGCATCAAGGAACACGAGATGATTTGGAGGAAAAGGGAATTTAAGTATGCTACTGCTGAGGAGTGTTTCATTTCCTTTTAGGATATGCAAAAGGATGGTAATAGGGGGAAAGCTTCTATTGACTATTCAGTGATGGATTTCTCTTCAATGGTTCTTGGATTGGATAACGATTTTTCTGGTGATATTGAAAATCTCTCTTGTTCCAAAAAAAAAAAGTTTAGGGTAGTTGGATCCTTATAATAAGATTAAGCAAAAATTGTTGGAACATTTTGGTCTCAAACCGCCCTGAATTTGAGTTGGTGGTTGTGAGGTTATGTAGTGTCCTGATTATTTGTGCGTTGTTGTTTCTCTTAGATTCCTTACTATTCTTTTGTACTTAATGCCTATCTTTTCTAACTTTTTGTACAAAATTCTGAACTCTATCAAAATCAAAAACATTCTCTCACATCATATTGCAAACAAGCTCTAAAAAACTATAAATGCTTGTGATTGAACAACTCTTTATAAAGAGTTGTTTTTCTGGAGCCCCCCATATCAAAAGTTCAATAAACTTTACTTTTCAGTCTTTTTACGTGGAAATGGTTTTGGAAATCATGCACAAGTTCCTCAAATATTCATTGCCCAAGGTCTCAATGTTTTAGTATCTCCAAGCTTTTTATTCAATAAAACATCATTAAACTACTCTTACTTGGTCTATGAGCTTTCAGCCTCTCTAGTTTTAACTATGGAATCAGGAAAATTTTTAAAAATTGAAGTGCTAAGTCTGAAATACCAAATGCCCAATAACTTTTAAATGCTCAGAGTTCAGCACTTGGGCCTCTCAGGTTTCAGACTTCAAGATCGTTTTCTTCCCTTTTTCACTCACTTCAAAACTTTTGAACTCTAGACCCGAATTCTAAGTCTGGAATTTGGAGAGTTTCTGACTAAAATAGATTCTGAGGTTCAGTTTTAATTTCATCAAAATCTACACCATCTGATTTTGAGTCAAGACCATTTTCTTTCAAAGACATATCCTTTATTTGCAGGTGACTTTTTGCAATAGGCCTGTAGTTTAGAATCTCATCTATGTCAAGCTCTTCTTCCATTTCATCTAGTTCATGTTCATGCATCCTCCGTTTTGCTGCAACTTTATCCAGTTTGGATTTCCTCTTAGCATCTTATTTGTGCCTTCTTTCCTCCTCCTCACCTTTGTGAGCTTCTTCCCCTTCCTTGAGCCTTCTTCTACCTTTCGTAATATTCCATCTTTCTATGCCCCTCTCTATCATGTTTTCTCATTTCTCTTAGCTCTGCAAGTCTCTCTTCCCTTTTTGACTTTAACCTCTCTAACTCACCTTGGCAATGGCTGACTACTTGAATTTGGAAAGTATTCTTATCATTTTGATAAGCCTATTTTTCTCTACAAGGTCTACAGCATATTGTTCTCTGCTTTGCTTGATTGCTTGCTTTTGTTGTCACTCAAAGAAGATTGTCTATAGAATGTTTCAGAGTCTCGGTGTTCAAAATGTTGGGTTTATTATGAGCTTTTATCATTATCTATGATAAAAATGGAGTGCCAAGGACAAGCCTATGAGAGTTCAGGGTTCAGTCTTTTAGAGCTTCAGACTCCAAGGATTTGGGCCTTCACTTTCATTTTTAATTTATGCTTTTTTCCATCAAATACTACGTCTTGTAGCAGCTATTGGACTCCCCGCAAATAAAAGTGGAACTTCAAAATTAAAATTTTGACATTTAAATTTTAATCACAAATTTAAATAAATATGTTTCAATAAAAAAAATCAATTCTTAGAATGAGCATCTGATTCTAGTTATACGTATGCATATCAATATTGTTCAATGTTGTAAATATTAAGTGATAGTAATTTTGATTTAATAGTTTGAATTAGAGAAGGATTTAAGTTTGATTCAAATTTACAAATCTAAATTAATATTTGAATTTGGATCTAAAATACATTTTGTGAGGGTTGTGCAACTTTGATTCTGAAGCTTGAAATAACATAGCCTTAGAGTTTCAAACTTTCAATAGTAATTTGCATTCTTGTTCATTGTTAGTAATTAAGTTGGTGTGAAGAATTTGGAGTTCAGCCCCTCAACGTTCTTTTGTATGCTTAAATTTTCAATTCAGAAGTTCAAATCAAATCAAGTATAAGACTCGAATAAATTATTCATTTTATATGTTTAAACTCTGGAATTCAAACTTCAACTCCTACAAGTTTTCAAGTCAGTATAATACAAACTTGGTGTATAATTAACATTTTGCAAATTCTAATTTGATACGAAATCTAAACTACTAATAGCTCCAAGTTTATGTTTGTTCTAGTTCTGACCCCAAATATGTAACCCAAACATGTAGATTTAAACTCTAACTTCAAGATTAAAATATCATTATGTTCATATGCAACTTGATTCCTAATGCCTCCAAACCTAGAAATGCATTAAGACAAACTTGTTCAAACTTTAAAAAGACTCTTTTATACACATTGTCAAACTTGATGAATATTTCAAGAAAATCATTTTTATTCATATGATCAAGGATGACCAGTATCATAAGTGACAAAGGGCATTTGCAAATAATTGTCACATCCCCGTAAACAGGACCTTTTGACATTAGCAATGTGTGGTCAAAGAAGCAACGTTGGAGACAAACAACATTTAATGAGAATGGCGTAGCATGCACGTAGGACGTTCGGCGAAACGAAGGGGCATGGCGTGCCAGTTAGAGATCCTTCTAGATGGCAGGCTACGTGAAAAAAAAAAAAAGGCAAAAAGGAAGACTTTAAAAGTATTGCAACCCCCGTCGTCTCTCATTAAGTCTAGTTTTGGAAGGCAAAGAGGGGAATGCGTATGAAAAGGAAAGGAAATGAAAGAAAATGGCACATAGGAAGTGAGGATTAAGGAGATTCTACAGTCTTTCGCTTGACATTTTTGGAGGAGACATGAGCAGAAGAGGCGGGAGGAGGAGAAAATGCGAGCAACAGAGAATGGAATGCATGGGGGAATGAGTAGAACAGGGATTCAAGTTCCCCAAAATATGTCTGGAGAAGTGTTCCCCACATGTTGATTCCACCACGACAAGGTTTGTGGGTGTGGCAATACTAATACTTTGGCACGTTTCATCTATACAATGTTTGAGCAGAAAAGACTTTCCCCAAGGATTTGGCTTTGGCACAGCTTCTTCGGCTTACCAATATGAAGGAGCAGCCATGGAAGAGGGGTGCAGACCAAGCATATGGGATACTTTTTCCCATCTCTTAAAGCATAAATGGTAGACGATATTCATCAAACTGTGTATAAGTGGGAGAAAGAATAAGGAGAAACAAGAGAATGATGGCGTACAGGGCTAGAAATGAGAGGTTGGACGAGATTGGAGATGGGCAGTCCAGAGCGTGGCACAGCTATTAGAAGGCGCCTGAAGTTGAAAGAGGTCTCATGGAATACAAATAATGCAAGATATGCACACCATCGATCTGTTGTAAAGGCCTTAGGAATATTTGAGCAAAATTAATTGGCAAAGTAAAGGAGAAATAAAAACAGAGCCAGACATCCATTGTCCACATCGGTCCTGCTTATGCCGCCAAGAGAGTTTGGAACAGGGTCTGGTTATCCAGCTAAGTATAAACATTTTCCAAGTAGAATTGGATTTGGAATTTCTTTCTTCTAGTTGTCTTATATGGATTTAGGGAAGACCATGGTAGAATAGAGAATGATAATTAAATTAATATTTTGACTTAAGTCATTTGCCGTAATCCCTCAAACTTGCCACAAAATTAGTAAACATACTGTAAACCCATTTATACGTTTTATACGACGTTGGGATCATGCTATTTTACATTGCTACCTGTAAATATTTTCAGTATGATTTTCTTCATATGTAATGGCTCTGCATGTCAATAAATTCCTCTAATTTAATACTTAGACATCTTCAGTATATGGTTTGAGTTGCAAGCTTAAAGTCAAGCCTCAAATATGCTAATTGTTGAATCCTTGTCAATTCCTAGTAAAGGGAACTGTGGGACTGTAGGTAACATTGAACGAAGTCTATAATGAGACTTAAATAATTTAATATTTCCTAAATATCCCAAACTATATCCACTCTACATAGTTAGGGGTTAATCCCTTCAAGGTTATATTATTTTATCTATGAGTGCCAATATATTGTGTTATTTCTTGCTGGTTTGCAAGATAATTGGCATGGAAATTGGCATGGAAACTAATATTTTGGATGACTTTCATGACAAGAAGACCCCTGTAAACCAGTGATGGTCAATGTTGAAAAGTGCATTTATGGTTCTTAATTGATGTACAAGCCTTAATTAAGTATAAGGGTATGGGTTAGGATGGAGTTAGGTTAGCCATCTCATTATAGAAATGGGATAGTAGTCAAATTGGTCGATGATGATATCTTGATTGTCACTCACCTAATCAATTATGAAATATATTCACTGACATTTAGAAGCACTCAACTTAGGAACTAAGAATTATGAATTATATTATATAATTCTATCTATTTTGAAAACCAAATAAGAAGTCAGATTTAACCCTTACGAAAGTAATCTCTTATATGTTCTCTCTAAATCTAAATACTTATAGTGCATAAATAAATACTTCAATAAGGGTTCTAGCACCGTTGAATGTGCCTCTATGGCCACACTAATGCATGACATAACTTTTAATAACTTTATTGATGGGCAGTTTCTTCATATGTGGTATATAGTATATCCGGTCATAATCAACTCAAATGTTTATAGCCAATAGTGGCATAAGAAGATTATGTAATCATTAAGTTACTAGTCCATGGCCTAGCAAAGTGTCTTCAACCTTAATGTCTATCTTGAAATTAGAGAGTGTTATATGGCGAAGAGTTCCTATTAGACTTGGCAATAAGCCAAATATTATTTATGATCTTTCTAATGTCATTCTTATCGAAATTATATCTATGCCAAATAGCTAATACTCATCTCTCATAGGCTTAATATCAACATGGCTTTTAATTTAGTGAAAACTATGAAGATTTATATGCTTATAATATTGAAATTATTGGATGTTGAGTTATATATATAAGGTATCCAGATGCACATAATGATGTGATCCTCTGGGAATTTCTCTTGAACTAAGACCATTTTAAACATAGTGGATTTCACCAAATAATAAAGGATATTAATAGATTAATAATATAATTGTGTGTATATGTATTTGGATTTTGATGCAATGGATATAGTGTTGCCCACATTCCTAAGTAGGATTCGGGCAATGATTATAACTTTAAATGAGTTCATACAATTATTGTATGCCCTTCAATGATATTTATTTGCCTCTTGAGTATAAGAACCTCAATTGTGAACCTATTACATGAGTTTCAAATGGGATGATTTCTTATGGGTCATGTGGACCAAGGTAATTTTGTATAAGTAATAAGCCTATCCCCTAGGTCAATGAGATGAAAATATAAGAGAGTCAAAATGTTCAAACAAGATTATAAATTTAAATTGAGTGGAGATTGATCCAAGAACTCAATATACTTAAAGGGAAGTGAAACCTTGGGTTATGGGGAAACTTGTGTGTAGTTCCTTTGAGAGACTTTGCAAGGAGAACTACGTGTGACTTTGACCTATTTGGAAGCAGGAACGTAGGCGGTCCTTGGGCGAAGGATGCCCCTGTGACTTCAAGTCTGTAGGGGGAGGGTCTAGGTGGGGGTTTAACTCCAAGGGTTGGGGTTTCTCCTAATTGGTTGGACCTTTGCTCCTCCATAAGCTTTAGTTTGAGGTTGAAATGGGTATCAAATGGGTAATGAATTGAGTTAAGGGAATCTAATAACTTGTATTTGATGCATGATATGTTTTGAATGGTAAATGAATAAAGTATGTGATTTAACTAATTTAATTGGTAATTGATTATATGTTTAAGTTTTGAAAAGTCCATCACATGTTGGTTCTAGGTGACCTTATGTGTTGTGAAAACAAACTCCATATCTAGATGTCTCTATGTATAGGCCCATATATGTGTTGACTGTGATTGTGATTCATGTTATGTATTACCCGTCCAAGAGTGAACCTCCGGGATATTTTGAGCAGTGATAGGAAGTCATTAGACCATGCCAATGATTGATTTTTGGGAAACTATGAGGGATTATTCAGCATTCACCTAGTTCACGGAGGTGAAGGTAGTAGGCTACCCTAGTTATGATTAAGATATGGTAATGGTTGCATGAGTAGGGACCCATCTATGTGGGTAATGGTAATTCGGGGCTAACTATTGCATCGTGGGGTTTCATTGGCTATCACTAAGTGAACAGAAGTGACCGAGGCTAGTGTTACCCAGGATTGTGAAGAAGATAGCGGAAAATACCACTAAGGTCACAAGGTGGTATATGTCAGGAGCTACTTCTTCTTGGGTGGACAGACTTGTTGTCGATGGCCTATAGGTGATTAAAGTCAGAATCCATTGGGTTTGGTGGGTTCACTACTTGGGGAAACCCTTGGGATGGCAAATGGACCCACGGTGTAGTATGGGAGGCACTGAATCCTCTTCCCATTTGTCGATGGTGTAGAAGACTGGGAGGAAGGATAGTACCCATGGTGTAGTGTGAAATGCACCAATATTCTTTCTATATGGGATGCATAATGGACATCAGTTATCCTTTGTGATGTGTTAGTTAGCCATTGTTATTATGTTATTTGATGTATGGTGGAGCTCATCACTATGTTTATGTGATGTATGATGGAGCTTGTCACTATGTATTTGTGATTTATGTTGAAGCCAGTCACTAAGGTATTGGTGATATGTGAATGAGATAATAATTGTGTACTTGTGATGTACATATGTTCTAATCTCATTATACTTGTGATCTATGTATGAGACAGACACTATTATACGTGTGATTTGTGTATGAGACAGTCACTGTTGCACTTGTGATTTGTGTATGATCCAGTCTCTATTGTACTTGTACTGTGTATGATCTAACCAGCTTGTGTATATGGGGGTATGCTCATGATGACCATTGTGTATAATCTTTGAGATTATGGTATAAATGACCTCTTATGAATATTGTGAATTTTTGTACATTGGTGTATGGTAATGATTGGTATGGACCCAACACTTGATGGAAAAATTATTATCATTATATTATAATTAACTATGTTGATAGCTTACATGTACTAAATTAATAGTCATGGGTTAAAGGTGAGATAAGAAATCTCATACTAGAGGAGAGATTGAACTCCCTCTATCATTGTGGGGCAAACTACAATGCCTCTGATTTCCATGAGAGGATACGTAGGTAGGGTCATCATGAACCCTCGAGGCTTAGGTTGTAGGTCTAGGAAAGACTTTGTCCTTGGGACCTTACCAAGGGTTGAGTGTAAGCATAAGTAGTGTTGTTGATTTTTGTTGCCACCATAGTGAATGCAAAGCTATTGAAATTAACACTTTTGATTTACATGGAATATAATTGGTTGGTTAAGTTGGTAGTTGTGCTTTTTTTTTTTTCTTAAGTTGTTCCCGAGGGGTGGATTTTACAATAATTTGAAATATGAAAACAACTAAAAAGATGACCCAATCGATGATTGATGATTTTCAACTTGACAACCCTTTTGATAAATCAAGATGACCAAAATTATTTTGAGATTCAAACATGACTGGTCATCTTAAACAAGAACTAAGTGACTCAGTTAAGCAAAATGGCATAAATGTCTTTGACATGACTATAAATATGAAAAGGTAAATGACAAAACATGACTAAGTAGACTCAAAGCTTAAATGTCATGTTTAAAATAGCAAGTGCATGGACTGTAACAAGGAAACTATACCAAATCATTTCAACGAACCTTTAATCACTCCTAGATCCTAACTAAGAATTGTAATATCCAACTATATAAACAAAAGAAAACATTGCTCAAGGTTGGACAACATGAAAATAACTCAACTCAAATCTACCCTTCCCAAACCAAATAGATTAAATACATGAATGAAATCCAAGAATTAGTACATGGAAGACAAGGCTCCCTAATCTTGAAAAGATAGGGGTGTGTAGTTGAGAGGATAACAATGTGCTTTCTTAAATTATATTATATTAAGGAGTCCTAACAACTCATGCTCAAGTTGTAAGAGAAGTTGTTTCATAAACAACAAAGTGTGGGTGTGTAGTTAGAAGAGCATGCAATAAATAAATAATCAATGTTGACTTAAAAAGTCTTCAAATGTAAAAGTATTCCATGATTAATTTCTCCATTTTGCTTGTGTAGTTAATTCTCAGATTTTTTGTAGGCATAGCTCAAAGTGCTCTCAAAAGTTATTAAATTCAAGTTGGAATGAAGATGAAAAACAATTTTAGTTGATTATTCAAACGAAGCCATGAAAATCATGGACATGAAGTAGACTGCATTTTGTAATAGAAATGTGAATTAGAAATGGTAAAGATGAGTTCCCTTTACATAAGAAATATCTTTGCATGACAAAGATGAAGATTGATTATAATGACTCTCTGTTCGAACGCACGCACAACATTTAATTAATTAAATAAAAATATTTAATTAATATGCATGTGCACGCAATTGAGTTAGAATAAATAAATAGAAACCAGGTCTCTTTCATTAAGTGTGAAGCGTGACTAGATCTTTGACTTGGGTGGAGATAGAAGATGAAGTCACAAGAAAGTCTTTAAAGGGACTTGCTTCAAATGTAGGTAAGTAAGTCACTGTGTGTTGGAATTTCTAAATGTTGTGCAAGTGTAAAGTTACATGGAGAATCATGTGCATTTTATGTAGGCTAATGAGATAGGTTCATTAGATAGAAAAGTAAAAAGTGCAATCCCCAAGGCTAGAGAAAACTTGATTAAGTGAAATGTTTTCTTAATGCCCACATACAAGGATAATTAACAATGGTTGAGGAGGAATTTATTCTAAACTATTGAAGCTAGGAGGAATATGCTTCATGGTACTCATTAATAATGGTAGACCTAGCAACTTTGTAATAATAAATGTGAAAAAAATTATGGTTAAAGGTAAGTGTGCAATCTAGGTCATACAAAGTCCCTTCTTTGTCTTTCTCTTCTCTCTATTATGGTTTCTTCTTCTTGTTCCTAAATTTTGTCCTCTTCTTCTTTGCCTCTCTTTTCCTCTTGTCTTCTTCCTCAAAAATCCCTCCAATGTCTAGAAACTTCCATGAAATCCCACCTAAATTAGATGGACCACTCAACAATCTTATAATAAATGCTTAAACCTCATTTTTTAGTTCAAAAACTATGCTCAAACATGTTATCCTTCATTTTTTATTTTTTTCATTAAATGTGTCCACAAGTAGGCAGTTACAGCTCCAAATGGCCAAAAAATCAAATTTTAAATTGTAACAAACATGTGTGATGGCGAATGAAAGAGAAAATTAAAAGGGGGGCCTAAAGTACGATGCCCCTGCATCTAACTACCAAGGTACAAAAATTTATGTGCCCCTACTCACTGCTAAATCTCTATTGCTACAAATCACAAATTTTGTTGTTGCAAGTTACAAACTAGATGTTGCAAGTTAGCAACCATGTTACTATAGGTTATTGTCTTTGTTGGTGTATTCTAATTGAAATGACTTTGAATCTATTAGGCTTAACCAAGTGGCATCCTCCATTGGTCTATTCTTCCATTTCATTAGGTACTCATTGTATTCTTTGTCCCTCATCTTTCTAACCACTCTAGAGTTCAAAATACAATCAATTTTCTCTCATTCTCTCTTTGGTAGTTGTTCTATCCATTTTTATAGTGGTGTTTCCTCCCTTTCTTGTTGTTTTGTTGTCTCTCCTTCATAGTGTAGAATGCTTTGCCTAGACCTGCTCAAACATGGACAAACAAGCAAACATTAGTCCTTAAACAAGTGTAAACAAGCATTCCCCATGAAATTCATTCAAACACAAGAACATGAAATCAAAGTAAAATAATCAAATAAACTACTAATGAAATTCTATTCTAAATGCTCAAACCAGCATCCCATGGGGGAATTGGTGCTTCTTTGATGTGGAAAGAATCTCTTTCCCAATTCCTTGATAAGCTTGATGATAGATGTGTGATTCTTGATGCAAAATTCCAATAACCTAGCTATGGATGATCAATTATATGCTAACTTGGATGAAATTGTGGATAATAAACTTGCATCAAAATCTAGATGATTGTTGATCCCAAATCAATAGAGAAGACCTCTATTTATAGTGAAGAAGGATTGAAGATTGAAGAATGGGGAGAATGTGGGATTAGAATTTGAACCAATGGCATTGTGCCACTTGTCAACATGCTAATGAAGGAGATTGGAGTACATTTTGAACAATATGCATGTTTAATGCATGTAGGTGAAATTTGAATTTCAAGAGGTGGCTTACAGTGTAAGGAGAGATGTAAGAGGAAGTAATGCCAAGTTGGCTCAAGGAGAGGACATGTAAGAGCCTTCAATTGAGCTTTCAATGCAAAGGTGGAGGACAAAAGTCCTTTGGGAGGGAAAAGTCAAGTGAGTGGAATATTCAAAAGAATATGCCATATTTGAATGAAAATAGGCAGAATTACTAAATCAAATAAATTGATTTACAAGTGCAACTTGCAAAAGCTAAAGGGATGGAGGATTAGTGTTAGGAGTTAATTAATTTAGGATTAATTAACTTCGATTGTGACATTTAATTTAAATATTTTGAGTTTATTTAAATCAAATGAGAAGATATTGGAAAATTAGTATTTTAATTAAATAAGATTGATTTATTTAATTAAAGGAAGAACTTTAGGATTTAATTAAATAAAGTTGACTTATTTAATTAAAGGAAGAACATTAGGATTTAATTAAATAAATTTGATTTATTTAACTAAAGGAAGAATATGATGAAATAATCTAATAAAGTGTATTATTCAATTTTAGAAGGAATTAAATTAATTAAATAAAGATTATTCAATTAATTGATTAGTGTAGAAGTGATTAAGGAATAATCGGTGTTAGTCAATCATAATCGAGTGCATGATATCAATCAGGATCTTTTGAGTGTATACACATAGTAAGTATATAAATTAGAACTATTAAAAAACGAAGAGATGTCCAAACTTAAGGGTAGCTCTAACTCATAAGAATTTGGAGAAAAACTTTTGATAATTTTGCACATCCAATCTTTTTCCACTTGAGCTTATTATAGGTATGACCTAGAAATATTTTCTTTTGTATATGTGCAAGTACTAAATCTCCCACTTCAAAATTATTTTCTCTCTTCAATTCTTCTTTCTCTTTATATTGTTGGTTTCTCCAACTAAGTCTTTCCCTTACTTGCTAATGCAAATCTTGCATATATTTGGAAAACTCTTCTCCTCCAACACTTATTTCATGAATCTTGGCATTTAAAAGCTCCCTTAATTCTGACATACCCATAGGAATGTATCCATAAAAAAATTTAAATGGAGCCTTACTGCTATTGTTGTTTACTACATCATTATATGCAAATTCAACTTGAGGCAATATCAAATCCCATTTCTTAGGCTTGTCACCACCCAAGCATCTTAGCAAATTTCTTAACCTTCAATTAACAACTTTATTTTGTCCATTCATTTGAAGATGATTTGTGAAACTAAACTTTAAATCAATACCTAACTTCTTCCAAAATATCCTCCAAAAATGTCATACAAACTTAGTGTCACAATCTAAAACTATGCTTTTTGGTAAACCATGCAATCTAACAACATTTGTGAAGAATAATTTTGCAACATGTGTGGCATTGTTGGTGTTCTTGCAAGCTATAAAAATGAACCATTTTTTAAAATCTATCAAAAGTCACAAAAATGGAATCCTTACCTCATTGTGTTCTTAGCAGTCCAAGCACAAAATCCATGCTTATATCATCCTACAATTTCTCCAATACAAGTGATGGTTAATATAGTCTTGTATTTTGACTCCCTCGTTTGACATATTGACAAACTTGACATCCTTGCATAATTTTTTTTAATTTCTACCCTCATCCTTGGCTAGTAATATCTTTTTAATTGTAGAGATGCAAAATTAGCATCATACATAATCATATTCCATTCAACAAATAAATCAAGTTTATTTATCAATCTCCTAAAGTCATCAGCTTAAATCAAATAAATCAAACTTGATCCTATCATCATCCCTTTAATTAAATAAATCAAACATCTATTTAATTAAATCCAATTCATATTTCTCCTTTTCTGATTTAAATAAATCAAATATTTAAGTCAAAGAGGTCAAACTCACCTAATCATCATTAAGCTAATCTAACAATGATAAATACTAATCCTAACCACTTGCATTCTCTAGATATGCCACTTGCACCAATAAATCAATTTATTGATTTATTAAAATCAACATTTTCACTCAACATGGAATATTCCCTAGAATTTGAAATAAAAAACAAGTGGACATGTACATCCAACAAGTCATTTATGAGCTCTTACATGGCTCTTACATGTCCCCTTCCAAAGGTCAAACTCAACATTCATTGCACAAATTTGAATTCAAACTTCCCTCTCTTGGGCACATTTCCCAAATCTTGCACATACATCAACCAATCACATGATGACAAGTGGCCTCTTCCTATTGGCCTATTTCTTAGTCCCACATTGGTCCCTCTTCAACTCTTAGCATTTGAAAATATTTAAATAGAGGCTTCACCTCAAGCAAATCCTCCACAACTTGATGCAAGGTCATTCTCTTTGAGAACTTATCTTGTCCATTTATCATCTCCATATCCATAGCAATTTCATCACTAGCTTATCAATCAAGGATTGGGAAAGGGCTATTTTCAACAATAGCACCAATCCACTATGGGATAGGATTAATTTCATGTTTTTATATGCTTTTGATTGGTTTCCATTGTTTCATTTTATTGCATATTTAGCATGATTTGCTATCTCATATGGATGCTTGATTTGTTGTATTTGACTTGGCATTATTACTAATGTTCATTGAAGTTGAAATATGTGATGTTTAGCAACCACATATTAAGCTAGAAGGAGGGAACCTCAACAAATATCTCAAATAGTTTCTTTTTTACCTTGCTGGTTGCAAGCTCCTCCATGATAGTTATTATCGATCTTTAATCTGCCTTCTATGCTATATTGTGGGTTTTATGTATATGTATCAATTTTTCATCTAAAATTATCTCTATGTTAGAATTGTTCCATTTGAAAGTCTGTGGTATTTATTGTTTTCTTTTATCAGAAATCTGCTAATAAAACATTTTGGTTACAAGCCAAGGTTACATCTACTGATCTTAAAGCCCTTAGCATGAATAGTTGGTGGGATACGCTGGTCTTTCCATTTATATTCTAATCATATTGGTTTGACTACGAGTGTCTTGTTGGCTATTTGATATTCATAACATATATCTAGCTGTATCTGCTACGTAAGGTATTTACCCTGCCAATTTCTTGTTTCGGTTCCTTTCCACCATTATATGCGCTTATGGCACTAGTATTGTTGGGATGAGCATCAATCAGATCTAAAGTGGGTAATTTTCTAATCCTTAAAGTCCATTGACATGTTGACAATGACTTAATGAAATGCAAATGAACCATTAAATATCACTTCTATTAGATTTTGTTGATTGAAATAGATAGCATCGAAGATAGCATATATAAGTCATTTGTTATGGTGCGCTTGAGTCTCCTATATTTATCTCTCAACTGTTACGTACAGATGGAGATAAGTAAAAGCTTTTATAAATAGACTGCATCTTCATTTAATCTTATTATACATTGATTGCGCGCAGCTGAGAACTGTTGGTTTGTACACTAATATAGAGTCATCTTCTTGTTCGTCGATCTTGTTGTTGCCAGTATTAGATATGCATTTATTTCTTGCATTCAAGTGGCATTTGCTTTAGGCATCATGTCAATCGATTAAGCACACAGTAGCAAACCTTCTATGGATACCTATGAAAGAAGTCTTCTCTTGTGCAGGTCTGATAATAGTTGCTGAAACTGGATTTTCCCCTGGCAATAGTATTTGTTTAAAGATTTATGTGCACCATTTCTAGAAAGGTCACTTGACTTGCAAGGCCTCTTTATGATATTCGCTGCTATTTATTAGATACTTGAGTTCACGTAGGAATCTTTGTTGGATGAAGTCTTCATGTATGAT